>BSBK01006941.1:0-667500 GCA_027943335.1 Chamaecyparis obtusa | reverse complement strand
GTTTATGGTTTGTATGTATAAAAGTTTCCTTTCGTAGTATATATTGGTTCCATTGTTTGCAGGCCTGAACAATAGCATAAAAATCCTTGTCATAGGTGGGGTACCTACGTACTATATCAGAAAAATTTTCACTGTGATAGACAATGGGATGCCCATGTTGTATGAATACCTCACCAAGAGTGTAATCAGGTGCATCTATTTCTATCTTGAATGATTGTTGTAGATCTAGGAGCACCAGTACTAGTGTTGAACATAATATTTTCTTTAACTCCTCAAATGCTCATTTCTTTGCCTCTATCCACTAAAATTTTGCTTGTGCTCCACCCCTTAGTAATTGATTAAGAGGCCATGATGTATGTGAGAAACCAAACACAAATCCACGATAGAAATTGGCTAAGCCCAAGAAGTTGTCAAGCTCTATGAAATTTTTAGGAGATGGCCAATCTTTGATTATTTGAATCTTTGCTAGGTCAACATGAATACCCTTAGTATCAATGATATACTCTAAGTATTGAATACTTTGCATACCAAAAGAGAACTTCTCAATGTTGGCATAAAGCTTGTGTTGTTGCAAAGTTGAAAGTACTTGTTCAACATGTTGCAAATGCTCAGGCCAAGTCTTGATAAAGATGAGCATTTCTTCCAAATAAACAACCACAACATAATCATTGAATGTTCTAAGCACATCATTCATCAACCTCGTAAATGTGGCTAGGGAATTTGTTAGGACAAAAGGCATAACCAACCATTCAAACAAACCTTCCTTAGATTTAAATGCAATCTTTCTCGCATCTACTAGATCAATTGGTACTTGGTGATATCCAGACTTCAAGTCAATTTTTGTAAAGAAATTAGCCCCCCTAAGTTGGTCCAACAAATCATCAATTTGAAGGATTGGATATCTATTTTTTATAATGATTTTGTTCAATGCCCTATAATCAATACAAAGTCTCCATGTCCCATCTTTCTTTTTAGCAAGGACAATTGGACTGCCACATGGTGAAGCATTTGGGTGAATGTATCCTTTTTTGAATCAACCCTTGAATTTGTCTCTTGATTTCAACATTTTCCAGAACATACCTTCTATATATCAAGGCTCATGTGGTAGTGGTGTGTCTGGGATTAAATCAATAGAGTGATTGACTTGACAGTGTGTTGGAACTCTCATTGGTGGTTTAAACACACTATGCTATCCTTTCAAAATTTTATCCATCTAATTTTGTTCATTTGTTGTTATGGTTACCTTAGCATGTGTATTAAGGACAATTGACTTTGTTTGTTCAGAGTGAATCATGATCATAAAAAAAGCTCTAGTTTGAGAAATCAAGCGTTTACATTGTTTAACACTAATTAAAGAAGCAGTTTGTGGTGGACATACCTCTGGTATTTGATACCTCTTCCCACCAAGCTTGATTGTAACACTATGTAGCCCGAATTCATACACCCCATGCCTCTGATACATGTATGGCTTCCCCAGAAAGATATCACATACATCTAATGGTGCTACATCACATATCACTTCATCCTTGAAAGGCTTGATTGAATATGACAGATGAAACTTTTGATTTATTTGAATATATTGTCCCTCATTTACCCACCCCATAGAGTATGGTTGTGGGTGCCTTATCACTTTCAAATTTAATCTTTTGACTACCTCCCTAGAGATCAAATTGTTTTGGTTCCCACTGTCAACAATAAAATGTAGAGGCTTTCCATCAACCCACATCTACGAATGAAAAAGTCTCTCTTCATCTTCATGAGGCAATACTTTAGTAGTTGCACTATGCTGTATGGGTTTGCTTCTATGATGAAATCATTCTCCTTTCTGTCATAAGTATTTATTGGTGATGATTCAGGTTCAGCTTCCTCTCCTCATATTTTTGTCATCAGATTTTTAATACTTCGACAATCCTTTGTATTATGAGTTGGGGACTTATGCATCTCACACCACATGCATGTATCTGTTTGTGTCTTTTTAGCAGCCCACTGTGTGTTCTTAGGTGAATTTGAATGAGGTTCCTTGGTCACTTATTTCCCTGCAAATTTATTGCCACCTTCAACCCTTGGCTTATTATTTGAAAAGTAGTCCCTCTTCCCTTTCTGCATGAATTTCTCTTCAATTTTTGTTGCATATTTATAGGTAGTTTCCAATGTCTCAATATTCAAAAATTCCTTCTTTTTTTTTTAATATGCATGTGAAGTCCACTACGATATTTTAGAATTTGATGCTTCTATGAATCCTCAATACCAAGTTTTGCTAAAAGTGAATGGAATGTATAGGTGTAATCTTGCATAGACTGATCCCTCTTCTATCGAAGCATCTGCCATTCTATGTATTTCTATTCATATACATCCTCAGGAACATATGCTTCTTTTATGTATTCCACAAATTCTCCTAACCTGGGCTTCTTATCAAGAGATATTCCCAAGCTGTCTTCAACAGGTAATTCTCATTCTTTATTTGCTAATTTGGTTTCCCATGCTAATTTCACATGGGTTTCAACTTTGAGGAGAGAAAATTATTTTTTATGATCTAAGAATTATTTATAGAAAAGTATCTATCCAATTTTGATAACCAGTTGTCAACAACTTCAACATCAACTTTTCCTTCAAAATTTGGGATGTCCAAATTAACCTACACTTTGAAAGGGGTATTTCCATGAAATGATGTTCCTGATCTAGAGGGGTTTTTATTATGTAGAAGGTGTGAAAATTGACTCGTCATCTCCTCTCATTGCTTATTTAAAGCATGTTCCATCAACTGCTTAATAACATCATTTGACATCTTCGATTGTGTGTGTCTCAAAGGTGGATATTTTGACAAATCTCGTGTATCAAATCCTAATCTTTGGTAGGAGGATCTTGTGTAAATTGGCATAAAGGAGTGTTCCCACTCTGATACCACTTATCTGAATTATGAAATTAGGTTATTGTAATCACCTAAAAATGGACAAGATCAATTAAGTGAGTAACTAAGGCAAAAATCAAAGCAATCAAATCAAATCAAGCTATTATCAAAGCAAAATTGTAATCAAGCCATAATCCAATTTTAATTAAAAATCAAAAGCCATAAATTCAATTTAAATCAAATAAATCATGATAAAACAATTAATTATGTAATTAATCTAATTATTTACATAGTTCATTTAAATCAAATCAACCCATTCAAGGGGTACACGTGGCTAAAGATATTAATTAAATTTAATTGATTAAATCCTATTTTCCCTCAACCACCAAATGGGAGGAAAAATCATTAACCAATAGGATTTAAGGATTGAGCTCACATGGATCAAGCCTAGATTGAATCTCAATCACTCACTTGGAGAATGCATCTTGTCCAATCATTTTGTCCTTTGATCCCAAGCTTTGAGGACAAAATATTTAAATGGTCTCCAAAGGTGGAACCATAGACTTAACCCTCATCAAATCATGATCAAATCAACCACACCCCCTACCCTTGCCAAAAATCTATAAAAGCAAGGTATAATTCAACCAATATCGATCCACAAATTTTATGAAGCATCAAAACTCTTACAAATTTGAGTTAGGAAGGCAAAAATCCAAAGCTAATTAGTATTTCATTTGGAATTAACTAGTATTAGCTTGTTATCATTTGATTTCTCATATTAGGACTGTCACTAGTGAGAGCTTGCTGAGAGATCATCATTAGCATCCCTAATTAGAGAGCCATAGAGTGCTCAATCTTCTTTGAATTTACTTAGTTAAATTGCTTCTTGTGGTTATTTACTTGTTATTGTGATTTATTGAAGATACTAACCCTATGGAGGTGCTTTCCTTAGCACACAAAATGGTACCCATGTTTCTTTATGCGCATTAGATTCATTAAATAGCGCATTTAAATTATGTTTCTACGCATTCAAAAAAAAATTTAAATTTTTAAATTTTGACATTAAATAATGTTTTCTTTGTGTTTTTCTGATGCCAGGACATTAAAAAAAATTAGAAACCAAAGCCTAGAATCCACAATGAGGATAAAAGCATCACAAAAAGGTTGAAAAGAGAGAAAACTCTTCGTCTTGACAACTTTTTGGGAAGATTCCAAGCAGGAAGGAGATGAATATGAAAAGTACTTTCATATAATTGAATTGTATAAATCTAAATTTGTTTCATTCAATTGGATTTTTTATCCTTAAGCTTGTCATTTTTTTCTCAATTTCTAAAAGAATGGAGTAAAAGATAAATTGCTTAGATTTTCTTCACTTTGTTGTTTTGTGTTGGACTAACAATTTCCAAAGGGATGCAAAGGAGCTGGAACAATCGCCACTAGGTGAGTTAAAATCATGAAAATAAATTAAAAAATGCCCTAAGCCTTTGCTAGCTTAAAATGAGGTAAGCCTTTACACTTTAGTGAATTTATTATTAAATTGTGGCATTTTCACTTTGAATCTAGTAATCAACAAGTTTAAAGGAATAAAAAAGCATTTAAAATAAAGCCTATTGTTTGTGGAGGAGAATAGAAATATTCGATTCCCATTAGATTAAAAGGCTTGGATAATTGAACCTTGTTAATTGTGTTTGGGAGTGAAAAAAATAGTAGGGATATGCTCTTCACCCTTTTGGCAAATCAAACTCCTAAACCTATCTTTTCACTTCACTTATTTGCTTTTGAATGAACATGCTAGAACTATAGTGGGCTCGCCTCCCGATATTTTCCTTAACAAGGCTAGTGAGAGGGATAGCCCAAAGTGGGATACAATTGTCTTTGCTGCAACAATCCAACCCACTATAAAAAAAAATGCATTCATCCTTAATGGGGTGAATGAAAAAAGGATATTAAGTCTCAAACTTCCTCTAGTAGTCCTTCGGGATTGCGCAAAACTCTGACATACCGGTGGTGGGAAGCCCCTTATTTTGGGGGGATGAAACTTGATATTTTTTTGAATGGAATCCATACCAAATCCTTGATAATTAGCAAGCCTACCTGATTAGAGCCATTTAAAAGCCAAATTTGACCTTAGGTAGATTGCTTGGAAGAATTTCTTGTGATAATTGATAAAATCATTGTGTTGTGCTTGAAGGTCTATGATTACAAAAATAAAACCTCCATTAAGATCCAAAAATCAATCAACAACAAAAATTCAAAAGAATATTCTATTCACAAGAATTCAAAATATGGAAAAAGAAAGGGATACATCATCCAAAAAATCTCCATTAAGAACATTGTTTCCTTACCTCCATGATCCTAATATTACATCCATGTCTACATATTCTTGAGACAAAAGGGCTATCCCAAAATCTCACATTAATGATATCGTTGATGAAGAAGAACATTATAAACATCGTATCTTTGATAATTCATCCTTTGATCAAAAATAAAATTATGAATACTCCATATTTGATCAAGAACATCCTAGTGGTAACCCAATCTTTGATAATGAACCTATGTCACATTATCAAGATAATCCCATATTTGATCAAGGAAATCAAGAAAAAGTAGTCTTATCTCAACGATCTTCATTACATGACAACGAAAAATTGGATCATCAAGATTTTGAATATCACATCTCTTTGAAAAATGCAAGTGCATCTAAATTTCTAGGGGATAGATCATTTAGTCCTTTGGTAATTTCATATGAATCAGCTTTGGAACAAATACTTGAAAATTATCTCATCGTATTTCCTAAAATCACTTCATGTGGTTTTATATTTTTGAGTAACTATTGTGCATATAATTGACATAATGAACATGAAACTTTATATTGCATGGAGTTGAAGCATAAAATCCAAAATCTTATTGATGATAACATAATTGAAATTGAAAATCCTAACAACTCATATAATGAAGATACTACTCTCAAGTAAGATCAAACTTATGAACCTATGTATAGAAATGGTCCTCTTATAGCCCCCACCTCTTCCAACATTCCTCCATATCATAAAGAAGAAAAGCTATCCAATATTCCTCCATCAAACAAAGATCCAAACACTTTTCATGATAACTATATATGCCCTCAAGGGCTACCTCCAAAAGAGATCCAAGCTAACCTACATCTTGCTACAAACTTATTCCATGATTCAAAGGTTATAGACCCCAAGCCTTCATGTGCTACAATTCCTATCATTCCTATTTCAAATGAACATCCATCATCCCTTCAAGAATCCCTCATACAAATAAAAAATCCTACATTGTTTCTAGAAGTGGCTCCATGTCAAGAGACTAATAAAAAATGCAAAGAAACAAGTCTTATTAAGGATCAAGATCAAGATAATATCACTTCTTATCCTATAGTTGACCAAAGTCACATACCCCAAGAATCCCATGACGATCCCTTCATACCATTCCACTTCTTTCAAGAAGATATCCTTCCATCTCAAGTACCCCGTATTCCTTCACTTCCTATATCATATCCATCTCCTAAGCAAGATCAAGGTATTCCTTCCATCTCTAATGAACTTATTGAAAATGAAAAGCAAAGTATTCTTCCTAGGCTATCAAAAGATCCTTGTCAAGGTCAAAGTACCCCAACATACACTTTTCATAAGCCTCCATATCTATCTCAAACTTCAACTTCTCATATCAAAGTCAATCCTATGAAAGCTACTCATAAACCTATTAGTATAAAGATAAATCTGACAAATGAAAGCCTTGGTCATGTAGCTCAAAATAAAGATGTTGATATCCCTCCCACATCCCATTTACCTCCATTTTCACACAAGCATTAGCCTTCTACATCCTCCAAATCCATCCTTGGTCCCTATATCCCAAAGTTGAAACCATATACATCCTCCAAATCTATATTGGGTCCCTATATCCCTCCATCAACCTTTCCTACCATCCCTATCCCACAATCCACTTACCCTATATCCTATCAAGATCAACAAAGACCTACATACTTTATAAACCAAGCACCCATCCATGTGAACCATCCATATCAACTTTATTCATCCACCAATACCAAGTCTTTTGGAAGAAATTTGCATGTGCAACATAAGAATCAGAAAATCAAGAATCCACTTATGTATGAAGATCACTATGTCCAATCTAATCGACATGTGAATGCTAGAAAAAAGAAATATTCAAGAGACCACAAAGGTCCATCACGCAGAAAGAAAATGTGGGTTCCTAAATCCCTCATTGAAGAAATGCATTCTAAAGCACCCATCAAGCAGAAATAACAATCAAAGAAAACATGGGTTCCTAAATCCCTCATTGAAGATATGCATTCTAAAGCATCCAAAAGGAAAGAAAAATCAAAGAAAGTGTGGATTCCCAAGTCACTTTTGAAGGACTTACACATGAAAGAGAAATCAAAGTTGACATTCAAGCTTCCAAAGGCTGCCACTCCATATTCTCCCAAACACGTTCCATCTTATCCATCCATTTTGGGTCCTTGTGTCCCAAGATCCATATCCTCTTTTACATCAAAATCTCAAGCTATCTCACCCATTTTTCCTCCATTATTTAACTACCCTTCAAGGTGTATTTCGATGTTGATCTTGATAATACTTCTTATCCTCCTATTCATTATTTTTCCATTCCCTTTTTCATGCCCACACATGGAAAGCCTTATTATCCTATCATTCATTATCCTTCTATTTCCCTTATCCAATCCATCACATAAATCTTTAGCCACCCTTTACCTTATCCATCATATCACATTTCCATCACTCTATCAACATCTTTTAGCATACCTTTCAGCGGCCTTGGCCCATCATATCATACCTTTTCAAGGAGTGTTCAAAGAGCATAAGGCTTGAGCCCCTCCAAAAATACAAAAAAAAAATTGCAAAAAAAAAAAAAGGAAACAAAATTGAAGAAGAAAATGAAAAGAAAAGAAAAGAGAAATAAATTTGTCCTATGGTGAAAACCACTTCTTGTGGCATATTGGATAACTACCATGATGAAAACATGGCAAACAAGCATCATGCGTAATTCCTCTCTTGCACTCTACACTTGGGGGCAAGTTCCATCCATCATATCCTCCATCTTTCTACCATTTATCTCATTTGCATCTGTATTACATATTTCACCTTTGATCTTGACAAGGTTGAACATATCCATGAGCATTAAGTATCTTGACATGCATTATCCTATCCATTAACCTATTCACTTGTTACATTCATGCTACCTTGTCACGATCTTGTTTATCCTTAATCCACCTTCGTTATTCCTAAGAAGCCTTCCCATAATCCCAAAAATATCTACTCATAGCCTCTATCACCCCTTTATCATGATTGCGTGATCGGATCCACATTGATCCCTTGATCTTGATCCAAATGAAGAATAAAAGAAATGAAAAAAAAAATGTTCTAGAAAGTCTCTCGATATGTCCATTCCTTTGGACCATTGTCATGACACTAGGTCATTATTCCATATGCTATCCAACACCACATCATTGGCCTATATTGAGATATTATTTTTCCCTAGCTTGGATAATCTTGAGGAGATGGTCCTATGGGTAACACACTTGATTCATCCATCATGACCTATTCATTGTTGAGCCATCAGTTGTCAAATCCATTTTTTTTCATGTCCTATACTTTGCTAGACATTGGGGGAAATTCAATGTGATCTTGTTTGAGAACTAGTGATCTCTAAAAATCTAAAAAGGTGAAAATATTCCTAAAATGACAAAAAAAATAAAAAACTATCTAAATAATCCAAAAACATCAAAAACCTTAAAAAAATCCAAAAAACATAAAAAATCTCTAAAAATCCAAATACATAAAAAAATCTTTTAAAAAGCCATAAAAAAAAAATTCAAAAAAAATAATAAAAAATTGCAAATCTTAAGTAAACACTCAAAAGTTGCATTTCCCACCAAAGCATGATCTTTGCTAAATCAAACTAGGGGCACCAATCCAAATTCAATGAACTTATCAAAATAGACACAAGTTGGCTCAAAATCATTGCATCAAAATCAAAAAATTGCTACACTTTAACTTATTGATCTATATCACATTTCAAACATCCAAATTCTTGATCTAAACAACAACATTTGACAAATCAAATTAAAATCTTAAAAGCTTAATCAAATCAAATCAAAATCTAAAAAGGCTTAAACATAACTAAGGATCAAAGTGGATGAAGTTTTTGAAATATGGATTGTATTATCTTAAAATGGAAGCACTTCCATGTTAAGAGTGTTTAGCCCTCTGAGTAAGTGATTTGGGATCATGTCAAACACCTTGAATGGGTCCCCGACTTAGATCTGGCATTTTCCCTTGATTCTGCCCCCTTTTCCACTTTCTTTCTGCATTTTCCTAGCACTCTGGATTGAGACCCTAAGATCTGTGACCTTAAGGTCAAAGATGACCTTAAGGGATCAAGGATGACCTTGAGGGTCAAGGACGACCTTGTCCTTGACCTAGGTTAGGGTTGACCTTGTCCTTGACCTTGGGTTCAAATTTCAAGGTCTCATGATTCTTGGATGTCGAGTTTCGAAAAGAATTATTTTTCCCGCTTTCAGGTTGGCTGTTTTGGTCTCCGAAATGGTAAACTCTTAAATTGCATTTATTCTAGGTATATTTCTAGGGGTTAAGGTTAATTGGGATTTAATTCTCCGATGTCAACCTCTCTAGGAGTTTATGCCCTAGATCACTATAAAAGGAAGCCTTCCTCTCTCATTTTCTCCATCAATTCATATCAATTATTCATGAGCATCCACAATCTCTCAAGCAATATCAAGAAAGCATTTCATCAAGCATTTTCAAGGAAGCATCCAAGTCTTCTTCTCCATTCAAGTTCTCCATTGGAGATCAAGGATTAAAGCATTCAAGCCTTTGAAGGGATTTGGTTCAAGCATTCAAGATTCATCATTCAAAACCCTAGATCTAGCCATTATGGTGGTGTGATCTTCCTTCAAGATCCTTTGTTCATCTTCAAGATCCATTCATTCTTCCCTCAAGGTGGATTCCAAGCATGCAATCATGGAAGTTTTGATTTACATTTGATAATGTTATGTTCAAGATTTCATATCAACATACTTGATTACATTTAAAATACAATTGCATATCTATTGAATATCATAGCTTCATTATTAGATCTACTTCTACTACTTGCTAGCATTCTCTATTTCAATTCCATTATTAAGGTTGATTCAAAACTGGGGTTTGACTAAGGAAAACCCCCCCATCCAAAAAAAAAAACCATTTTTCTTGCAGGTATAGGACAACGTATTGAAGTTCAGATTTGGATACCCTTTTCGGTGAACTTTAGAGATCCGCGTACAGAATTTTCGTCAGAGCAGTGCAGGTCAAGGTTGGAACAAAGGGGGTAGGTTTGTGCCCCTCTATTTGGGTCAAGGATGACCTCCCTTAGAATTGAAAAAGATTTCTGAGTTTTGTAGATCTTGCAGTTTCAGTTCAAGATTGCGAAAATCAACTGTTTCTGAGACTATCTGACAGGGTTTTCAGCAAGTTCTTTTTTGGAGGTAATTACCTTTATTTCTTCATTTTAACACTATCATTTCTAGATTTACATTCCATCTCCTTACAATTCAAGTGTATGTGTAAAACATTGGTATTGGGGTCTCTTTCATGTGCAAACCATTGTTCTAGGACCCCATCTATATTTTATATTTTACATTTTGGTGAACCCGACAAACTTATCCCCTATCTTTTGTGGATTTAGATTCCCTATTGTGTTTGTTATATTATCTTGTGTGTTCACCATCATTATTCATTTTGGTGAACCCGCGATAGACAACTCTTTCTTTTGTGGTGTTAGATTTACATTTTATGTTAGATCTTACATGCATATAAATTTCTTATCTTTGGTGGAATTAGATGCCCTATTGTGTTTTATTTTCATTTGAATGCATTTGGATATATCTAGATCTATTTTCTATGCATTTCTTTATTTGTTATCATGTTGCACAAGTTGTTTAAAATGTTTTCCAAAATTTTTGGGATTACACAACATCCTCCTCTTACCTCACCTTTGCATGGCATTACACCTAGAAAGACTTCATTTTGTACATGTGATAAGGATATATTAGAGCAGGAAGATGACCTTAATCTATATCTCCGTCATATTTCTCTTTATGGGGATGAGTTGAGGATTGATGTCAATTCTTCTCCTAATGAGCCTACTTTAGAATGTAATTTACCTTATCTCCCCTCTAGGGATCAAGATTTTGTGATTTATGGTGATCCTAAAATGTGCTTTATTGGTAGGGATGATAATCCTCCTATTTGGGATGAACCTTTGAATTTGGATGTTGATTACTCTCTTCCTCATGAAACCATTATGGATGATCCTTTAGATAAGGACATTGATTTATCCCCTCCCCGTGAAGAATCTTTGATAGAAGAGGGTGATTTATTAATGGATGAGATATTCACACATGATGATAATTATTTTTCTAAAATATACTCCCCTTATGCAGATATTTTAGCGAAAGGAGATGACATTATAGATTATTTACCTCCATTTGGGATTCCTTCTAGTGATGAGGCATTAGCGGAGAATGATATGAATTCCCTTAATGCTCTCTCTTTTAGTGATGATCTTATGGAGAATCAAGATCCTACTTCATCTCCTCCCAGGATGTCTTCTTTTCTTCCTTCTTGTGAATCTATTTGTAGTGTTGAGACAACTAATATGGTTTTTATGAAACCCTTGTTGACTGTCAAAGGTTGTCCTCAAATTACTATCAAAGGTAAACCTATGGAGTCTTTAGAGTCTTTCAATGACCAATATTCGATAGCTCACACATATCGTACAAGGAATAACCCTCAACCTAATCCGGTGGTTTCTAGTTCTTTACCACCTTCTCAACCTTTTCTTCCTCCTCCACCCTGTCTTCCTAGCAAGGAGTATAATTTGATAAACCAATTGCAAAATACCCCTCCCAAGATTTCTTTATGGGAGCTTCTTTAAACTTAACCTACCTACTATGAAGCCTTGTAAAAATCTCTAGCAACTCTTCCCACTCCACTTCCTAATCAAGAGAACAGCAATAACTTCTTACAATGCATGCATCCTACCCCAGGTCCTCCTGACATTGTATTTACTCAAGAGGATTTACCTTCTAAAGAACTTCAGAATCAATATGATCCTCTTATGGTTGTTGTTTCTATCAATAAGAGTATCATTCGTAGGAACTTGATTGATAATGGATTTGGGCTTAATGTTTGTAGCATGGACATGCTCAAAGCAATTAACGCTGATCTTTCAACTATTCAACCTAACAATGTTCCTATACATGGCTTTGATAACATTGCTAAGAACACATTAGGAATCATTACCTTACCTATCAAAGTAGGTATGGTCATCTTGAATACACCTATTCATGTTATGCCAGGACCTCTCAATTATAACCTTCTTTTGGGTAGACCTTGGTTACATGAGATGCATGCTATCCCTTCCACCCTTCACCGTAAAGTCAAGTTTATACATAATAACAAGATGTATACACTTCATGTAGATGATGTGCCTAATCCTTGTTTGAATATTCAAACCCACACTACTCCTACTTCTAATAGTAATCCTTCTACCTCTAATGGTCTTCCTGGCGATGATTGGGGAACCTTGGATTTTACTCCTACCTTTATTGGAGAGTATAAAGTCTTTGATCTTGATTTTATGAAGCAACAAAGAGAATTTGAACAACGTGTTTTTACTTCTACTTCTAACACCCTTAGTAATAACCTTGTCATTGCTTCTATCCACAATGAATCTATCAAACCTACTAAGGATGATATTGTGACTGTTGAAGTTCCATTGACTCCTTCTGATATGGCTTCTTGTTATGGTCCTGGTTATCATTTCCTAGTTAAACAAGGATTTAATGGTCAAGGATGTGGTAAGCATAAACAGGGAATTCAAATGCCCTTACAGAGTGGGGGGCATGAGAATTCTTATGGATTAAGATTTAATCCTCAACAACAAATCAATGTTAACAACATCTCAAATAAAACATCAAAACATGATGAACCTATGAAGGAATTTGACCAAGAAGTTCTTTTGCCTAAAATCCTTCGTGCTAAGATGATTACTAGACCTAAACGCAAAAAGAAACGTTGTCCACACTTGAAGACTCTTCCTTTTTGTTTATATCATAGATTTTATGATCACTCTAGTAATGAATTTCAAGCTTTACATTATAAGATTAGGCAGCTCATTAATAGCAAGGTTATTTATATATCATGTGGAAATGAATTGTATTTCAATCTTGTTTTCTCTAAATAACATTTATGTTCCTATTATGGAGCTCCACATTATGTAAACAATGTTAGCCTAATACGTGGGGGCTCGTTGTCTTATATAGTGTTGTGAGCAATATAATAGGTCCCCTTCCATCTTTGTTCCTACACTTGAGGGGCAAGGATGTCATCTCCTTCCTTTTTGTCTTTCTGGGATTCACCTCTTTCTTTGGTTAAGATGTATCTATCTATTATGTGATATCCAATCATACATGAAAATTTTGGTTTGCATTGAGGATCTTTTTCCTTGATCACAACCTATTTCATTGTTTGACATTGGGTTTCCATAGTTGATATATCTCTCACCTTGGAAATTGAACAGTGTGTTATCCCTCACAAGGGTTACTTTTTCACTTCTTGCATGATATCTCGTTGCATTCATCCCTTCCATGGCCTCATAGGAGCTATGACCTTCTTGGCTTGGACTGGGTGTTGTCTATGGATATTGTCTTGATGTTGAAGAAGGCTTTATCCTTGTTCTTTTCTTTCTGTAACATGTCAAAATAGTATGTTTTTGCCATATTAAGGAGGGG
Source organism: Chamaecyparis obtusa (assembly GCA_027943335.1). Lineage (NCBI taxonomy): Eukaryota > Viridiplantae > Streptophyta > Pinopsida > Cupressales > Cupressaceae > Chamaecyparis > Chamaecyparis obtusa. The sequence goes on along the minus strand of BSBK01006941.1, from coordinate 653,797 downwards.
GCGTATATACAGCCTCCCTCATTCTATATTATGCATTTTTGTTCTAACCTTTTGTTTTGCAACATGCTAAATCTCGGAAGGTAATGCACATAAGTTGCTAAATCCTGAAGAGACACGCATTTTTCAATTTTCAATATGCTAAATCTTGGAAGGTAACGCACATAAGTTGCTAAATCCCAAGGAGACACGCATTTCATATTCATAGTGATACAAGAAGGTGGATCTATGTGTATTCTAGAATCCATCAGAAGATGCATTACAATTACAAGGCACAATTTTTGGGTGAACTATCAGGTTTTTCTACCTATTGGGCTCTCCCTCCAAGGTGATTCACGGTAAGGTGGGCATCTTACTGGATGAGGTAATCACTTTCTCCTCTCTCTCTTTTTGCTTTCATGCTAGTAGGACTGGATCATGAAGCTATTTTATTTATAGTGTTGCTCTTGTCTTTCTTATGTAATCATTTATGCTTTTATGATAGCCTTCCAAATATGATATTAATATAGGAAATATTTCTTAGCAATGTTTCCTCTACTAGTTGATTTGGGTTTGTTTTAGTACTAACCCCTGTTCTTTTGGTTTTCTCTTTTCGCACCCTCATGCGTGTATGTTGAGTTAAAATCCTTATCTTTTGGGCTTGTGTCCTTAGCTAAGAATTATTTTATCTCGTTGTGAATCCACTTGGATCTCTTCTTTCTTCTCCTTTATCAAGAGTTTGCATCGAGTCCATACTCTTGCTAAAGTGGGGGTTTAATGTATCATCTTAAAATGGAAGCACTTACATGTTAAGAGTGTTTAGCCCTCTGATTAAGTGCTTTGGGATCATGTCAAACACATTGAATGGGTCCCTGGCTTAGAGCTGGCATTTTCCCCTAATTCTTCCCTCTTTTCCACTTTCTTTCTGCATTTTCCTAGCACTCTGGACTGAGACCCTGAGATCTATGACCTCAAGGTCAAATATGACCTTGAGGGGTCAAGGATGACCTCATCCCTAACTTAGGTTAGGGTCAACCTCATCCTTGACCCCGGGTTCAAATTTCAAGGTCCCATGATTCCCGAATGTCAAGTTTTAGAAAGAATTATTTTTCGCGCTTTCGGGTCGGCTGTTTTGGTCTCCGAAATGGTAAAATTTTAAATTGCATTTAATCTAGGTATATTTATAGGGGTTAAGGTTAATTGGGATTTAATTCTCCAATGTCAGCCTCTGTAGGAGTTTGTGCCCTAGATCACTATAAAAGGAATCCTTCTTCTCTCATTTTCTCCATCAATTCATATCAGTTATTCATGAGCATCCACAATCTCTCAAGAAAGATCAAGCAAGCATCTCATCAAGCATTTTCAAGGAAGCATCCAAGTCTTCTTCTTCATTCAAGTTCTCCATTTAAGATCAAGGATTAAAGCATTCAAGCCTTTGAAGGGATTTGGTTCAAGCATTCAAGATTCATCATTCAAAACCCTAGATCTAGCCATCATGGTGGTGTGATCTTCCTTCAAGATCCTTTGTTCATCTTAAAGATCCATTCATTCTTCCCTCAAGGTGGATTCCAAGCATACAATCATGGAGGGTTTGATTTACATTTGATAATGTTATGTTCGAGCTTTCATATCAACATACTTGATTACATTTCAAATACAATTGCATATCTATTGAATATCATAGCTTTGTTATTAGATCTACTTCTACTACTTGCTAGCATTCTCTAGTTCAATTCCTTTATTAAGGTTGATTCCAAACTTGGGTTTGACTAAGGAAAACCCCCCATCCAAAAAACAAAACCATTTTTCTTGCAGGTACATGTATAGGTATAGGATAGTGAATTGAAGTTCAGATCTGGATACCCTTTTCAACGAACTTCTGAGATCCGTGAATAGAATTTTCGTCAGAGCAGTGAAGGTCAAGGTTGGAACAAAAGCAACAGGTTTGTGCCCTGCTATTTGGGTCAAGGAAGACCTCCCTCAGAATTGAAAAAATATTTCTAGGTTTTGTAGATCTCGCAGTTTCGGTTCAGGATTGCAGAAATCAACAGTTTCTGAGACTGTCTGATAAGGTTTTCAGCAAGTTCTTTTTCAGAGGTAAGTACCTTTATTTCTTAATTTCAACACTAGAATTTCTAGATTTACATTCCATATCCTTACAATTCAAATGTATGTGTAAAATATTGGTCTTGGGGTCTCTTTCATGTGCAAACCATTGTTCTAGGACCGCATCCATATTTTATCTTTTTCATGGATCTACAAACAAAAGCAAAAATGTTCAAAGTGTTACTAAATTTTTGGAACCATTTCTTTTTAGCAAATCAATGAAGTTTGACTAGATGAGCAATGATTAAGACATGATATTTTCTCAATTTATGCTTGAGTGATTGCCATGTTGATTCATAGCAGTATGTGAATCCGTCTAATGACATGATCATCAAAGAATCATCAAGGACATTTGTATATGAAAGGGATCAATTCTTTCATTGTTTACTTGTAATTATTAAAATATGAGGAAAGAGGTATTCATATCATCATGGTTGAACTAGTGAGGGTTGTACCAATTTCATGTTCCAAAAGCGCAATGACGAAAATAAGCTTCCTAATTCTGAATGGTGACAACTAGCCACATCCATATTAGAGTAAATGCATTTAGATTGCATGGGTGGATCGTTTTTCTCGATATATGTAAGAGGGTAGATTTATCATCATTAAAAGACCAAATCAAGATACATCAAATGATCAATGATATCATCAATGGTACATCATCAAATTTCTTGAGATCTACATCATCAAATGTCCATCAATATATAATCAAAGTCTTGATCAACATCATCAAATGTTCCATAAATATATAATCAAAGTCTTGATCAACATCATCAAATGTCCATCAATGTATAATCAAAGTCCTGATCAATATCATCAATGCTTGAAGTATCCATCATCAAAAATCATGCTCAATCTGATCATCAAAGGTACATCAACATCATCAAGATACAAGTACATGTAAATCATGATCCATCAAATGATCCATGCTACCTCAAGGAAATCATCAATAATCAATCATGTCGATCAACTAGGGGCAACTTGACTCTGCCGATCACTTATATCTATACCTACACCTGTACCAACATATGACCCTTCTCTTCTACTAGTCCTTAATTTTGCATAATGAGAACATATAATCAACCCCATATCATCAAAATATCTAAATAAGAATATGAAAAATCAATCAGTCAAATCATCCAATTGATCATCTAATGTCAATCAAATTATCCTATCATCCATTTTCTCATCGTGAGCGCATCAAATCTCCTAACTCTAGATCTTGAGGAAGGAAAATCATTATTTTGTCTTTCTAGATCTCAAGAGAAAAATATAAACCCATCAACTTTATCCTATCAGATTGACATCAACATCAACCAAGTGATTCTGAATGACATCAAACAATACCAAACCATAATCAACTTATCTAGAGCATCAACAACATCTTATCAATCAAATATATTCTCATCAAATCCTCTCATGATCGGGGCATATCCAAATTTCTATACCAGGAAACAAATAAAAATTTCTCAATCTCAACCAAATCATCCAATATCATTTCAATTCATTTCCCGAGGGGGAATAGACTCAGATAATTAGGACCGACATCTTAATCAATGAATCAGGGGCACAACCATCAAATCAAAGCGTAATCTTTTATCAAATTTTTTTTACTAATCAATCAAAAGGGGCATCAAACATCAAATTAGATGAAATCAAGAATCATATCAGACAACCTATCATTAGATAGACCATCAAGGACCTTCAAATCAATCAAAACTGCATCAATTCCATCATCAGAATCTACATCTTCTATCAGCATCGCAATTGAGCATCAATCTAATCAGTGACTTTGCATCAGAATGATCGGGGCATTCTTTGAAATTAATACACTTTGCATGTCGACTCAAAGAGGGGCATTTGTAATCACCTAAAAATGGACAAGATAAATTAAGTGAGTAACTAAGGCAAAAATCAAAACAATTAAATCAAATCAAGCTATTATCAAAGCACAATTGCAATCAAGCCATAATCCAATTTTAATTAAAAATCAAAAGCCATAAATTCAATTTAAATTAAATAAATCATGATAAATCAATTAATTGTGTAATTAATCTAATTAACTACATAGTTCATTTAAATCAAATCAACCCATTCAAGGGGTACACATGGCTAAAGATATTAATTAAATTTAATTGATTAAATCTTATTTTCCCTCAACCACCAAATGGGAGGAAAAATCATCAACCAATAGGATTTAAGGATTGAGCTCACATTGATCAAGCCTAGATTGAATCTCAATCACTCACTTGGAGATTGCATCTTGTCCACTCATTTTGTCCTTTGGTCCCAAGCTTTGAGGATAAAATATTTTAATGGTCTCCAAAGGTGGAACCATGGACTTAACCCTCATCAAATCATGATCAAATCAACCACACCCCCTACCCTTGCCAAAATCTATAAAAGCAAGGCATAATTCAATCAATATCGATTCACAAATTTTATGAAGCATCAAACCTCTTGCAAATTTGAGTTAGAAAGGCAAAAATCTAGAGCTAATTAGTATTTCATTTGGAATTAACTAGTATTAGCTTGTTATCATTTGATTTCTCATATTAGGACTATCACTAGTGAGAGGTTGCTAAGAGCTCATCATTAGCATCCCTAATTAGAGAGCCATAGAGTGCTCAATCTTCTTTGAATTTACTTAGTTAAATTGCTTCTTGTGGTTATTTACTTGCTATTGTGATTTATTGAAGATACTAACCCTATGAAGGTGCTTTCCTTAGCACACAGTTACAATACTTGGTGTGATACCTACGATATTGTTAAGTTCAATGTAAAAACCACAAAGATTAACAATAGGATTGCAAGCCAAAAAGTGACCCATTCTATTCAAAATTGAAGTTTATATAAATCTGATGGATCCCAAGGGTCACTAGAACCCCTTGGAAATGAAATGAAGAGTCCTCATAATGTTTATTACAAATAAACTATTAGAACTACCAAAAAAATATAAAAAAACTATATATAAAAATAGGCCCACTTGGAGAAGGCACAACTTTCCAGTCCCAGCTTTGAATTGTGAACCATTTACTCCATTAGAAAGGTCTTCAATAAATCTTGAACCAAATTTAAAAGGTCCCACCAAGGTGATCCCTTTTGAGGTGTCGAGGTCCCAAAGTGCCCCGAAGACCTTCAAAATTGCAGTGTACTAAAATATAGAAAATACCAAAAAATTAGATTTCAGTATTTTCCCAATTCCATCCTGGACTATGCTCTGATCATACATACACATGTCTATGTAGATATGTACACACACACACACATATATATCTCTCTGTGTGTGTGTATTTGTATTTGTATGTGCATCTCTCTCTCTCTCTCTCTCTCTCTCTCTCTCTCTCTCTCTACATAAACATGAGGGTGGCATAATATGCTTATATTTATTTGAAGTGAAAGAGATGGACTATGGGGAGAGACAATTTCTTCACAAGAACACGAGTATTCTATAACATGCTCATGATATTTTCTACATCGATAATTTTTTAACCCTTAGGGTTGGATTTGCTTTGGGAATCCAACACAAAGTGTTGGACTTACTTGTCAACAACTAGAGATGTGTTTTCTGCAAATTTTAGAAAATGACACAATGTTGACCATATCATCATTAGGTTTGAATGTCTTATAATGTCAAGTTGAAAAAAGTACCATAATAACATTAAGGTTTCTAATCATGTAAAATTTTCACATTTTCGGGGATGCTAAGGTTTTGATCTTTAATTTGTTTTACCAGTGTGTTCATTTTATATAGAAAACCTACAAATAGTATTTTTGGCTTTAATTTTTTTATCAATTCATCAAAATTTGAAATGAATCACAATTAAAAAAAATTAGACTCCGCCAATATGTAATTAAAAAAATCAATTTTTGATTAGTTTTCAAGAAAATTGGGATCCACACACTCAATTTTTTAATTCAAGATGTATCCACAATGAAAATTGTAGTTAGCATTAAAATCAAGCATAAACTACATGGTGTTAGCTATCTTTCAAGTGATTTTTGAAATACTAAAAATAGTTGAAATTTTAGGGGCCGCACACTAGTTGCTATGTTTTTTTTTTTTTTTGACAAAAACAAGAAAAGTTTGTGTGTAGCCCATTGGACTACGACCCTTGTTTTTGTTGCATCTTCAAATTTTGATTTGTAGATATTTTTAATTTCTCATCCAAAATTAGTATTTTTTAGATTTGAGAAAAATGTGGCCACTAAAGACCTATTTTTGGTCCCAAACTACTAAACTATATATTCAACATATTTAATTTAGTAGAATTCGATAGTTCTAGAAAAAATTGCAAGGATGTTGATCTATCTTTTTAGACTAATATAAAAAAACAAGTTAAAACTAGTTATTGTGAAAAATATTAGGACCTGAACTAATATAGCAACTATGTCTAAAAAGGATTCCATCAATATACGAGTGTAACATTAATTTAATATATGAATGTACATTACTATGCTTAACAAGTGTTAGGGAGTGGCTAGTACTTGTCCTTTAGCTTAGTAACCAATTGTAATTATAATGTGAAATATAATTAGAATTTTAATAAATTTGTTATATTTTATTAAGTATAATCGTATTTAATATAAATTTATATAATTATAATTATAATAATCAAGAATTTTTATTTTGAAATTGAGCTACTATAAACAATATCAAGAAATTATAATTAATTATTGTGACTATTTTTACTTGTCATTTTAACTTACCTCATATAAAGGGAAACATTCCAAAAAAATATTTAGAACTATTTAATTATTATAAATTATGATCACTATTTTTAATAGAAAAAATGATATTTAACATATATTCAAAATATTTTAATACAAATATTATGTTTCACATAGTTAAAAAGTTTAACATTTTAATTTGTACTATTAATTTTATAATATTTTTTTCAACTATAAATATTGATTTGTCCAAAATTCATATTAATTATTTCGCTTTAATATTTTATTTAAAATTCTTAATAAAATAATTTATAGCTTATTTGAGCTAAATTTAAATAATTTTTAAAAAATAAAATTATTATAATAACATTAAATATTAATTTAATATATTTTAATTTAATTCATAATATTTTGTAAAGAAAAAATAATAATTATAAGTAAATAAAATCGCATAATTTTTTTACATAAATATTTGTTAATATATAATTAAATTTAAAATTAAAAACTTAAAAAAGATGAATAAAAATAAATATATATTATAATATGATAAGTTTTTATTTAAATTGTAATATTTGATAAAAATTAATAGTATAAACTAAAATACATTCATTTAATATAATTTTTTATTTAAAATTATATTAATATAAAAAAAAAAATCTTCATAGAACTTAACAAAATAATTTAAAGCAAATAATCTCAAAAAAACTCCTAGAAAAACTATTCATGTCTAAAAAATTGGTCTATAAGACCTCAAATGTATTAGCCAATTATATTATAGAAATATAATTTTTACAATTTATAAATTTAAAAAAATTTATATTTACATTATGGAAAATGTGCTATCTTTAATAAAATAAGAAATACACTAAATGTAATCAGTGAAAAGAATTAGTGTAAGAAAATAAAAATATTTTAATTTCATTAATATTTCAAATATAGTATAAGATTTAATTTTAAAATTTATAAATAAGATTTTTTATATTTTAGAAATATAATGAGCAATTAAAATCTAAAAAATAAAGGGCGAGTGTGTAGCCGAGTTGGTGTGAAGACGAGTTGTGAGGCATAGTGATAGGTCAATGATCCTAGTGCCACACATCAACTCTGGTTCAAATCTTAGTAAGGTTACCACAAACCCTTTAAGGGCGAGTGTGCCGCTGAGTTGGTGTGAAGGTAAGTCGTGAGATGTAGTGTTAGGTCAATGATCATGGTGCTACGCATCAACTTCTATTCAAATCGCACCAAGGTCACCACAAACCCTTTGCCCCATTAATAGGCAACACTGGGTTTCTCCAAAATCTAGTGGTGGTGAGTATATTTTTTGGCTGAGATGTAAGGTAGGATGGTGGAAGGTGAACTTTGATGGTGCTTCTAAGGGCAATCTGGGGCCCTCAGAAGAGGGCTTTATTAGTCAGGATTGTCATGGGAACACCTTAGCCTTAGGAGGCAAAATATTAGATGATGGGACGAATAATGTTGCGGAGGCAGAGGCAGCTTTAGTAGCAATTAAGGTGGCAAAACTTTTAGGGGTAAGGAGATTTCATCTAGAGGGTGATTCACTTATCATTATTCAAGCAGTAATGAAGGGATCATTGGAGGCGTGACATTTACATAACTTTATAGATTTAATTACTGAAGAGCTCAAAGGAGTGAATGAATTTAAAGTTACTCTTGTGAAGCGAGAAGGTAATAAAGAAGCAAATTGCTTGTCTAACTGGGCATTAACTTTTGAACACAAAAGTGACATTATAATAAAAGATTTTAGATCGTGTAATTTGAATTAAAGAGTGTTACCTTGCATTTAATTTGAGTCGTGTCAAGAGTAGCAATGTGCATTGGTGGTGTTTTACGAGGGAAGTTGAGTTATTTTTTAGGTGGTGGCTGATGTGACAAGAAGTTTTTTGTAGGACATCACATTAATAGCGAGGGACTATCAAATTTTTCATTTTAAAATTGGCATGTGACGCTCATTGATGGAAAAGAAAGTGTTATTTGGGAAATGTGCTTTGGCCTAGTTGCATAAGGATGGAGACAACTTTCACTGTCACTGCAACAAAGCAACAACACCCATTTCATCGACATACTACAAAGAAAAGATTGGAGAAAATGTTTTTATTTGAAGATGAAAACCTGTTGAAGAGTGTGATGATAATTTTAGAGGAGATGTTCAATAAGGTGGAGAATCATCATAGAACAAACACAAATGTGTTTTCTATGATTATGGCGTGGGGTTTGTAACTAGGGGAATCAAAGGAAACAATGTGTGAGGTGATGGTGGCCATTGTTCCACCAAAATTTCTTGTTGGCATGGATGACATTCTTGATCGGGTGATTCTAGGGTTCAAAATTATTTTGGGTGATAGGCAAGGTGGTTTAGAGAGAATTGAGGGATGTAAATGCACTCCATTTGTACGGAGGTTTGATGCGAAGCATCATAGACATAGATTCAAGGAGGTTTGTCTTGAGTGGACGACATTAAAAATGATGGTGGAAATTCACAAACTAGATAAATAAATTAAGGAGATGAAGCATGCAGCTAGGTGGACGAAAGAAGATGAAGAGAAGTTGAATAAAAAGCTCTGAGACAATGAAAATAATGCAGACAAGAGTAATGTGGCACCTATGAGCTAAGATGGGCAGGGTCTCAGAGATTTTCAATGTAATTTTGATAATTCTTGGGTGACTATTCTCTGCATCATTTTTGCCTTAATGTTTATAACGAGCACTATTTATGGTTGTAAATGTTGTAATTATGCATGGGCAAAATGGTTTAGTTGAATCCCTGGTTATTTTTTAGAAATGTTACTGTAATTGAAATTGTAAATGCAGAAGGTGGGACAATGGGTGGTAGGTTTGTTATGGTGTTTCAAGAAGTGGTTGTTTTGTGTAATGATGTTCGGTGGTGTAGGATGAGATTAGGACTAAATCTTTATGTTAGTTTTATGTACTTTGTTTTAAGCTATCAATAAAATCAAAACTTGCTACCGAGAAAATTAAAAAAAAATCTAAATAAACAATATTTAGGAATATTGTGTTGATGTCATCTAGGGAGATTATCCATAAATATGTTTCATGGGAAGTGAATAAGGGTGACATTGTCAATTTTTGGGAAGATTCATGGAGTGGTCTCCCTCTTGTGGTTACTACTTATCAATTGGACAATGTTGTTAATGCTTCCACTTTACATTGGGGAAAAATGCTCTCAGATTATGTGGTATCAGTTGATGCTTATTCAGGTATGGTTAAATGGAGAGACCCTGGTGATTTATTAATTGATGTGGGATAAAGAGATATGTTACAAAACATTATGAAGGACATAGTTATCTATCTATCAGATAAGGAGGATAGACTCTTTTGGGCCCCTGCCAAAGATGGTAATTATACAATCAAAGATGGATATAGAGTGCTGATGCAATTACATAAATTGAAACACCCACATCGAGCCTTTTCTTTTTGTTGGAACAATGATGTTCTTCCCAAAGCTGGCTGCTTTGTATGGCTAGCCTTAAAAAATAGAATCCTAATGAGTGATAGATTAATTAAACTTTCTATTGCTTTGCCTTTCAATTGTGTCTTGTGCAATGAAGTAACTAAAACTATAGATCATCTACTGTTGAATTGCGCTTTTGCACAAGAATGATGACTCTTTGTTCTTGGAAAGTTGGGTTATTGTATGCCACTGCCTTTGAAGATATGGGACTTGTTCTAATCCTAGCCTACTTTATATTCCACACCAGTATTCTCATATCTTTGATGATGTACTCCTGCTCTAGTGGTCTGGGCTATTTGGTGGGAAAGGAATAAACGTAATTTTTGTAAATAATGTAATCATTTGTAGGAGATTCTGAATGGGATTGAACAAGCAATAGTTGAAGTTGTTAATTCGAACACAATGAGACCTCAACATAGCATATCCCTTTCTTCCTGGGATGGTAAAATGCTTAATGCATGGAAGGGGATTATTGTTCCCTTTGGATCTATTTCACAATGGAATATTGGTTAATCAGTGGATAGAAGATATGTTAAGTAGCTACCTCCTATACAAGGTTACGTCAAACTTAACTTCAATGGATCTTCTAGGGGCAATCCAAGGAAATCAGGTATTGGCATTTGCTTACGAGATCATCAGGGTCATTTTATTGCAATTAAAGCATGTTCGATTTTGCCAAGAACTAATAATGTAGCAGAAGCAAATGCTCTCCTTCACAGTTTGGTAATTGTTACAAGTGGAGGTTACACAAACATACACATTGAAGGGGATTCCTTGGTAATTATCAATTCATGCATTAAAAGGACTTTTGTTAAATAGAAACTAGTGTATATTTTGAATTAGATCTGGCATTTGATGGATTTATTTCAAGATGTTCAAATTTTGCATATATTTAGGGAAGGTAATAAAGTGGCAAATACTTTGACAAATTGGGGTTGCGATGGAGAATATGTAGAGTTTATGCATCCAGATGAGATCATTCATTGCAATGGCAAACTTCAGGATTTAATTAGTCTCGACACTTATACCAAATCATAGTCTTAACATTAAGTATTTGGATTCTTCAATGGAAAACATTAATATTAAAGATTATCCAAATCTTGCATCTACTATTGCACGAGAAAAGATAATTTCTGGTTCTTAATTGCACATGACATAGGTAGTAACACATCATGTTGCTTGTTCTTATGTTCAAAATGAGATAATTCACTTAAATTTGACACAAGGGAGAATTTATTGAGATACTATTGTATAGGTAGTTAATATAAGTTTGTAGAAATGTTGAGCTCAGCACAGGTGGTGATGAGACTTTTTAAAGGAAAAAGATTGCAAGCTCTCACGCGCTGTGAATGCAAATTGTCATAGTACTTCAATTGTGTACCACAACTAGCTAGATATGATTTTAATCAAGGAGCAATGCCATTTAAACACTGTCGTTGTATTAAGGACAACATGAATTACACATTGCTACTATTTTGGTTTACTTTGCATCTTTAGCTTCAATTCACAGTTTATTCCCTTTGTAGCGATGGAGTACTGTCCCATGAACTTCAGGGTTCGGTTGGATATAGCTGAATGGGAGCGACCTTTTAAAGATGACATTATAGACGAACAACTTGCTCATATATTCAAGTCTGATTGCCCCATTTATTTCCAGACAATTAAATGTATCCTTGGTGAGGAGGTAATTTCTCTGGCAGAATGACAGTTCATTTTCCTTTCTCAACTTGTTTCTATCCTTCTTGCTAACATTATGGATATGGTCCGGACTATACTAGAAGAGATCATTGATAGAATGATAAATGTGGAACATCGTGGGAATATAAGTCTTCTTCAAATTGTGAAAAAGTATGATCTTTGGAAGGGTAAGGCATTGATTGCAAGAATTCTCCCTCAGGAACTGCTGAAGGATAAGTGGGAATTCAAGGTAGTTTTTGATAGCATGAAACAAGTGGTACGTTCTCAACATATTGAGCCATTCTTAGATGCAATAAGGATAGTGGGAAGGGGAGTTCCACTCAAAATTTGCACTAAAATTTTCAGTAAACTACAGGCTGCTCTGGCAATTTTAGGGCACATACATCATTTGTTGCCTATTACATTGGCTGGGCAGTATGTGCTATCTCATTCTATTTCATGGGTTTCCTCTAATACCAGGTTTATAGTGCCAAATACTTTGAGCTTGGATGAGCCCTCTTCTAATGTGGAAATTGAGATGGTGGAGGTTCAAGATGAAATTGAATGACTTATAGTGGCATTTGAAAGTTGGCATATTATAGAACAATATGATTATGGGGATTGGCACCCTATGGAAGAATTAGGATTACAACACGTCATTCATTGCTTTTTTAGTATTTTTGGAGAAATTGGTTGGGAATTAGCTGGGAAATACATTTTGCCGATAAGGTGGCTTACCGATTAGGAGCAATAATGATGTTGACATGCGACTCAATTTTGCCAAAGGACAAAAAGCATAATTTTATCCATAAGTGGGCCGATAAAACTATTTTTGTCGATAAGTCGTTCATTTTTCTGATAAGATTGTTGATAAGCCGTTCATTTCGCCAGTAAGATTCCCTTTAGTATTGGGGGGAATATGGATTGGGGCCGACATGACACATATTATGTCGATATGCAACTTGTTTTTTGATATGAAGTATGGGTTGCCAATAAGGAAAGGCCGACGATAAAGATTATAATTTTGTCGATAAGGTCGACTCTTAATATTGTCGATAAGACTTTGACTGCCGATAAGCTGTAAAATGGTCGATTAGACTTTGTCTACCGATAAGCTGTAAAATTGCCGATTATGATTTCCTTCAGTATCGAGTTGATTATGTATTCCAGTGCTAACAGGGGAGTTCTCTTGCCAATATGCTACTCAATTTCTGGATATGATGTATAAATTGCTAATTAGGCTACTATTGTGTTTTGCGGGGGTTGATTATGTATTGGTGCTAACAGGGGAGTCCTCTTGCCGATATGCTGCTCAGTTTCCAGATATGATGTATGAATTGCTAATTAGGCTTCTATTGTGTTTTGTGGGGGGAAGCGGTGAGATGGTTATGGAATTTGATTTCTGCTTTGTTTCTTGCACATATGGGCTGAAGCTTTTCAAAATATATATATTCTTGTAAGCCCACCATACAAAGGCATTTTCCCTCCTTTTGATCTTTTTGATCCCTTTTGTATTTGTTAATGAATGGAGGTTTTCTTAATGGTTCTTTCCTCGAAGAACCTTTGAACCAACTATTTATTAATAAAAATTATTAGTAGCTTGCCACTTTCAGAAAAAAATAATTTTTTTTTTTTTGAAAATATTGTTTATATAACTCAAAACATTACCAATCTAAATAAGAAAATTCAAATAGAAAAAAAATCATAGGAAAAAATATAAATTGAACGATTATCTATCAGCCGGCGGGAATTAAAATTTGCATGTCTGCCATGAAGAAAAAAACACGGACGAGAAAAATAAATTCCCTACGGCTACACCAACCCCATACGATGACAAAATTTAACAGCATCTGCGATCTTTTTTGAAAAATACTTCTGATATTTTAATTATGTTTCAACACGTTCCATTCCCTCAAAAAACTGATGATTCAGACATCCCAACAAAAATACGCAATGATAACAAGAATAGCAGTCTTTGCTGGATCAAGATTGCTCAAAGGCAAAACACAGTGAGAAAAAAATCTGAGATCGAAGTCAATATATATTTGTGCAATGGCGAAACAGTACAGGAAAGAGGTGGGATTCGAAACCGGGAGCTATGAGGAAGATTGGGTGGTGGTTCCTGTCTATGAAAGAAGCATTATGTTTTCTTCATCTGTAATGGAGGAGGAAGTAGCTGGGGAGAATCTGAAAGTGGAATTTTTTAAACCTGCTGAGTACTGGACAGATGCACTGCCTGTGGGGAATGGGAGGCTGGGTGCCATGGTGTGGGGAGGAGTACAGCAAGAGTTGTTGCAGCTTAATGGTATGTGGTGGATATATATGTTTTATCTTTTTGGTGGTAGTGACATTTTTTTTAATCCCTATCCATGCACTTATCAACATTGTCTCTCTATTTATGTCCATGGAATGTTTTTTCTCTAGTTTCAATCTAACTTCTTCTCTGCTATTGGTTACCGTCAATTCTAAGAGCACGGAAAACGAGTTATTAGAAACGAGTATTTACGAGAGATCTGTTATCGCCATTATTGCCTTTAAGACATGGGTTATCATAATTAGCTCTATAATTGAGAGATGTGTGACTTCCAATAGCTATCCATGAGATATGGGTCGCCTTCAATAGCTATAATTGAGAGATGGACCGTATGAACTGAATGAATGACTTATATATTCAGATGGGTTGTTGAAGAAATGGGTAATTGTCAGGGCTACGTTATCCAAAGTAGTGAATAGTGAGGGTATCCCTATCTATTAACGAGAATTGGGTTATTGGCTTGCCTATGGCCATTTGAATATATTGCTGGTTGCTGTCTTTATTGACTGCCAGATGTGATAGTATGGGTGGGGCTGAGAGTAATATCATTGCCCTATGATGTTCACTACACTTGTGGTCAGAAACAAACAACATGCCAAGAAAGCCTGTAGGATAGCAGCATTGATTACTAAACCCTATTCAAGGCTGGTGTGTGAATGTTAGGAGCTGGCAGTAACTAACTAAGGAGGCGTGGGGATCATAATTTATTAGATTGATATAAATATAGTTCAGGCCTCTGGCCTTTTAACCTATGCTCCATGGAGTTTCGGGGACGGGGACGTTTTAGGGGATGGGGATGTAATTCTGGTACGAATACGGGTATGGGTCAGAGCCAAAATTTAGGGGACGGGACCTCAGAGGATGACAATTAAAAAATAGGGTATTTTTATATATATATAGAGAGATTTCAAATATGCATATCATAACATTGATAAACCATTCATCATAGACATTTTAGAAGCTCAATACACAACAAATTAACAAAATTCAAATACTAAGTACTTTCATTGTAAAAATATGGCGTACATATAGCAAAAATGCCCAAAGGCTCCAAGTTTCATGAATGAAATCAAAATGACATAAAGAGAAGTCCAACTAAAATACTAAAAGTAAACAATAAACAATAACATAGAAGTTCAGCTCCATAATCAGATGTCCATAATAATCAAAATAATAATGTATCTGCAAATAGTATATGCCAAATATATGGCTGTCCTCTAGGAATCCGAATCTAAATCAAAATCAAAGTCAACCTCTGAGTCACTGGTAGGGGTAGGCAAAGGGTCCTCATCCAATGGAACCCCAAGCAATCTTGGAGGTGTGTCATCCTCCTCAACCAGCATAGCATCCTTGGGATTAACATCCCAACATAATGCTGGAGTCTGACGATACTGAACACTCTGCTGATCTTGTAGCCGCAATGCACTGTGAACAACCACTAACTACTCCGATCGTCTAGAGGTAAGATTGTTCCTCTTGACTGATTGGATGAAGCTATATGTGGACCAATTCCTCTTTGCAGCAGAGGAACTCGCAACCTGTGAAAGAAGACGAATGGAAAGAATTTTCAGCTTGGGTGTATCTCTACCATTCCATGTCCACCATTCAATAGGGTCCCTTTTGAGCTGATGTAGCTCTATCCATCTTCGCCTTTGGTCTACTAAAGGTTGGACCACAAAGATTGGCAAAGTCAAGCCATTGCTCCCGAAGAGTACCAACATCTTTTTCATTGTACATTTTTGCAAGGGCCTTGAAGAAGCCCTCCTTCACCTGAGTTGAACAAATAAAAAACATATTAAATTTGCAAATGTCAAATAATGATTGATGAACATTGAAGATTGAAGAGATGATAGATCTACTTTGCAGCTTGCTATTTCACATTTAAAATTTTAAGTTGAAAAGTAAAACTTGAGATTTTAGATTTGAGGCTCACCTCCTCATCCCTAGATGGAGCCACTCTCCCAGGTCTTGGTGCATACCACTTAGGATTGATAGCATAGGCTGCCATGCGAAGCAGGGTGTTCATAATGTTCCACCATCACATCACAATGGGCTTAAGATGCTCCTCATAAAACCCCAAATTAGGGCCTTGCCAAGAATAACCTGCTTGATTTGCCCAAGCATGCTATCAAAGGTCTCATAAATCTCTCCAAGGCTAGGAGAGTTAGTATCAACATATCTAATGACCCGCACAATAGAGTCAATGAAGGAGCAAATGTATCTGCAAATGCAAGCAAGTTACAAGTGAGAAATATCATAAATATTAAAATTGTTAATTCTTAAATAAAAATCAGCAAATGCTAAAATCAGAAATAATTTTATTAAATGAGCAATAACAATTATTTAAGTTTCTTACCTCATTGTGGTCCACCAATTATCATCCAAGATTTTTTGTTTCACACTTCTTCCATTCGGGGTGCTTGATTCATGCCATCTATTCCACTCTGCATTGACCACCATGAATTGTAAGGCCTTTGGACCTCAAACATCCTCTCCAACAAAATGAAGTAGCTAGCATATCTAGTCTCCACGGGCTTGAGGAATTATTTCTTGAAAAATGTCTTAAATAATGCAAGAGATGTATGATGATTGTAAGTAAACATTTGCACATCTCTAGCCTCAGACACCATGGCCTTTATCCAATCAATTTTTTCAATGTCCTTCAGGGTGTTATTCAATGTATGTACACAACATGGGGTCCAAAAAATGTGTCTATAAGTACTCTCCACCATCAATCCAACTGACTTACACACTCGAGCTGAATTAATGACTACTTGCACAACATTTGAAGGTCCAACCTCTTCTATAGCATCCTTCAAAATCTGAAATTGGAAGGATCCATCCTTCTTTTTTCCTGAACAATCAATAGCTCTAAGAAAATAAGAGCCTATTGTGCTAGTGACAATAAGATTGATGAGTGGCCAATGTTTGATATCGGTCCACCCATCTGTGATGATAGAGCATCCATCACTGATCCATTTCTGTTTCATATCCTCCATCAAAATGCTTACTTTTGAATACTCTTTATCAAGGACAATGGTGCGTAGTTTTGTCTCTCCAGGTGGTACAAATGAGGGACCAACAACATATATATCTTTGCACATTTGTTTATAAAATGAGGAACATGACACATGGAATGGTATACCATGAGAAAAAAGAAACCTACCAATAGATTCTTTAGCCTTCTCTTTTGCTTGTATATTAAACAAATCAACAACATTTGTTTCTCTTTTGGTCTTCTTTCCCTTTCCTCTACTAGTAGTGGGAGTGGTAGTGGTTGTGCTAGTCATAGGCATATTGGCTTGCACGTTCTCTATTGGACTCTCCATTTTCATTCCCTCCCCCTCCATGTGCAATCTAGTGGCCTCAATTTTTTCCTCTTGTGTAATCATTTTGCATCCTTTGACTCCTTGCCCACCTATCCACAAAAGATGACAATACACTCTAGTGTAGCTCCCAAAATAATGTTTCTTACATATATGACACTCCCATTCCCTACTAGCCCCCGAATGTTTTTGCTTGTTCTTCTCTACTCTTGAGGTAGCTCGTAGGAGAGGTTTCTTAGAGTTGAATGGGCCTTTGGCATATTTTTTGAGGATTTGGGAGGGGCACTTAAATGGATTAGAGGTTGTTGTATCTTCTCTATGAACATCCACATTAATTGAAGACCCCCCTATGGCTGCCCTAGAACTAGGTCTTTTTCTTTGTGATATTTGAGTTTCTTGCATAGCAACATCCATGCTATCACTACTTCCCTCATAGTCACTCTCACTGCTGCTCATGTTTTCAGATTTTGCAATGTAATATAGTGCTGCAAGTTATTAAAAAAAAGATATTTCAATGTTTCATTCAAAATGCCCTCTCTATGTGATAAAAAAAAATGAAAAATGGAAACAAATGGCAACAAAGTTTGAAACAAACAAAAGAAAAATGAAATACATACCTGGAACGAAGAAGATATGATGGCAAAACCTCCTCTTGCAACTCCAAAATGCAATCTTTCCTCACTGCTGCTGCTGGTCTATGTTTTCTTCTTCCTCTTAGCAACTATGATAAAACTAGAAATGAGAATAAGAGTTAGAATTTTAGTGTTTTAATAGTCAAAATAGGGTTTACAATATTTTATCATACTTTAGAAGCCACGTGGGGCCAGTGTGGTCAAACAATTTTTTTTTTTTTAATATTTTTTTTGCCTCAACCACTGTCCAAGTTCCGGCTGGGAAATAGGGGACGGGAATCTGTATTGGGGACGGACGAGGGACAGCCAGTTCAAAAAAAAATCCGTTTCGGGGACGGTCCCCAATTTGACCCAATTGGGAATGGCAAAAAACCATCCCTGCGTCCCCGTTCCATTCCCGGTACGGGAACAGGCTAAAAAATCTAGGGGACGCGTCCCTGTGGAGCATAGCTTTTAACAATAAAAAAACTGAGGTGGTGTGGGAAACATAATTTTTCCTAGAAGTGGTTCCTAGAGATTGGAAAAGCTCTATAGCATTATACCTTTTCTGGTCACCAGACAATTGAAGCTCTTCAACTCTTCATATGAATTAATCTGTTGTAATCAGGTTAAAAATACAATTTTTTTATATATTTAGTTGTAGACAACAATATTTATATTCTCTGTTGATGCTTATGAATGCTATAAATGATCTAAATGAAGAGAAAATGTTGGATGTGTTGTCTTCAAGTTGTTAGTGTTGTTTTATTGGAAGGCTTGTTTAAAATCATAAAAACTGTTTCCATAGCACTGTAATTGGAAAACTCTATAACTAGAATACACATGAACTCTTTGACAAATTCTCCATGTAATGGAACTGTAAAAAGTGGCAAAAACTTGGCATAGAAAATTGGATCAGATTAGTATAGTAGTATCAGGGTAGTGCATCTTGCCGGCTAGGGGGAAGTCTACAAATTTATTGTAGCAGAAAATACAGTCAGAAGGTTCCCAACTTCCCACCGATATTATTTTAGACAAGGACTAAATGCATTGGAATAGTCGGAGATTGAAGAAGGAATTCCTCTTGCATATTTGTTTGCTGATAGAGCTGCAAGAAACATGAGTGATGAATGACCACCAAGATCCTAGTGCTTTACAAGTTTTAAATGATTTTGCTAGGGATTAGCAGCAATTGGTACAATTAGTTACTCTGACGATGCAAAACAACATTGGCCTTAACTCATACCATTCCCAAAATCTCAAACGCCCAACCAACCATGCTATTTTTTCCCTACATCTTCAAGGCCCAACTGTTTAATTTATCCCAATCACCTTTAAATATCTGAACCAAGTCCTCAAACTGCCCTTTTATTTCCACGTCCAGCTTGGTCTATGGTTGCGGCTAGCAATATGCTCATTAATTTTCTCAGACTCCAGTTCCAGTGTAAGTATATTCAACGGTCAGCAAGCATAACCCTTTCAACCAGAAGGATAGAACAACTGCGCCAAATTAAGAGGAAAACTCAAACGCCTAACACCGGGGATGGCTGGTGCTTAGCAAGGATGGATTAAATCATCCAAAGCCTCTTATGGATACTCAAGCATTCTTGGCAAATACTTTGACAGTTTGTCTTGTGTACAAGACATCACAATTTTTTTAATTGCCTTGCCATTATGCTCCTGCATGAATGTATGAGTTCACCTGCAAATTTTTTCCATGCATATTGAAGGCCTGAATGGATTTCACAGTATTGGCTAGGGATGATCTTTCACCATCGAATCCAATCTTCATCGATAGGTTTTCTTCCTAGGTTGTGCTTGAACAAACTTTTTCAATCTCCACAACTATTGTTTTTCAAAAAATATCAAATAGATAGAATGCCCAAATTAGTCCCTTCATCGTCCTTATATAGCCCTAGGAGAACTTTCCAAAATAATATATTTTAAATTCACTTTTAATGATTAAAGCTTCAGGAATTTAATTATAAAATCACTTTTTTAAATATTAATTTCTTTTTGGTCATAAAGAGACTATAATTTTTTTTTACTTTGACACAAAGCAATTAATATTAAAATATTCAAAATTTAAATATAATTAATTAAATACAAGTTGCTTGAAAACATTAATTTAGACAGCATAATTTAATTAAATGAATTATTTTCTCTCCAAATGCCTTGGCCAAAATTGGGGACATTACAATCTGAGATTGTACAATGCCTATTTTTCTCTTTGCATAGCTTCAGCATGAATGTAGATTTCTGCAACTCAGAACAGTCTCAAATTTCATTACAATAGAATTTATGTTGAGCCAACATTCTTACTAAAGACATTCTCGAATCAGAAAGAGAATATCTTTAGCTACAATTATTTGTTCCAGCAACTTAGTTGATCCTTTGTAAGGCAAAATTTTTCAATGCTATCTTGAATCCTTTGTGGAGTCATGGACTTAGTTTATATTTTAGAGTATCTAAGTGTGCTGTTTACGTAATACATCTTTCCTCTAATATTATGGTTTGTAAACAGCATTTTCATTCTTATACTGTAAGAAGGTCCCATTGACAGATTTTCATTTTGTTATCTGTTAAGTGTGAAAAATAGAAGCTGCACTTTCACCTTATTTCTTACTGCTAGAATTCTGCAGAGGATACTCTTTGGACTGGAGTGCCGAGTGATTACACAGATCCAAGGGTTGCAACCGTTCTCCCTCAGGTTAGAAAGCTTGTGACAGATGGTAAATTTGCAGAAGCTTCAACTGCAGCAGAAGCTATGATTAGTCAACCCACTGAGGTAGACATGAGGATTTCTGTTTGCTTGGTGTTTTATTTTAATTATTTTTCAATGTCTTACAATGCAAACTGTACAGAAATATATACACTAAATGCATGTCAGATTTCCAGTGGTGCTCTTTTCGGACCTCCCACTTGAAATAAGTTCTTTCTGAAGATCACTCTCTTTAAATGCTCCATACTCCATGAAAGCTGACAATATTCATTAATGCAAAGTGAAAAACACACATGGAATATGTTGTCTAACTTAGAAATAGGAAGGAACTGACATTTGATCAACTTATGACAGTTTTTAACTGTTAAGAGGTTTATTGCATTTGATGTGACAAATTGATGCGAGTGATCGATCAAAACTTAGATAGGGTAATACATTGTATACCATAACCTTCATTTTTAAAGCATGTATTAATATAAGCAAATAAAGATTTGTTTTTTCCATTAAAGTTTTATATCTTTTTCTTCTTTTTAACTTTGGTCATAAATATCCTTTGGGCTGGTTAAAATAGTTGTTTTATCACCAACTCCACTACAAGTATACTGTACAGTCTTCTTGAGATGTGCAGACAATATAAACTTTTTCTTGAGTGAAATATTAGTACTTTTTCTTAAAACCAAATTGAGAAGACAGTTCCAATTTCAAATAACAAATTTTATGAACTCCAAAGAGCTGGAAAAACATGAGAGGTATCTGCAGCAGTAGATAGGTGTATCTGAATTGCTACATATGGAATCAAGATGTGTTAGTGGAATCCAGATACAAACTCTATCATATTTGAAATGTTGTGGGCCATCTGATTTTGATGGGTCCCAAATGATGATACGCTGCCAATTGGTTGATGTGATAAGGTTCTCAGATTTAGTTCTTAGGCCTATTATTTCTTGTCAGGAATGGCAATAACTTATTGTCGGTACTAGTCAGATATCAATCTAGTTTGATAAATCTAAAGCTAAGTTCTGGTTCTGGTTCTGATCTTAGTTTGAGTACTGGGATATATATATGCAGCCTAAAAAGCAGGAGTTAAGTTTAGAATACTGAATATCATCATATGATATTTAATAAAAGAAACTACCATAAACTTGAATTTCATGATAACTATAATTTGCAGCGTAAAAGCAGGAATTAAGTTGAGAATACCATATAGCATCATAAATATTTATTATTTAATAAACAAAACTACCATAAGCTTGAATACCATGACAAGTATAAATATTATAAAATATTCATCCTTCATTCTTGAATATTAAGAAAATACGATCAAGTTCAACAATCAAGTTTCAAATGTGTTCTTTGAAAACATCAACATCAACATCAACATCATCATCATCATCATTGACACTAGATGAAGTAGGAAGATTTGAAGAACCACTAGTAGTGCCCTTGGCACTTGCACTAAAAGTGTGCTCTCTATCTAGCTTGAATGCAGTGTGTTGGGAATTGGAAGCATCCAAATCATTATGTTTACGTGTTATGTTCCACAACTTTGTGTCCCTTTCCTTCTAGCCATATTTGTGTGAAAGGAGTTGCAATTGGAAAGTATATGCACTAAGTTCGCTGCCTTTTTCAGGTGCAATTGGTTTTGCTGTACTGACTGGATAAGGATCATGGGCTCCAATTTGACTCAGATTTAGACAAACTAGCAACCAATTCAATATTGAGACAATGCTAGAGAGTTAGCAAATTTATAATAAAAATTGAAATTTCAAACTTGAAAATGTTAATCTCCTTAAAACTTTATTTTAGAATCTAGATAAAAATTCACAAAATTTGCTTGCAATTAAAATTTGATTGCAAAAGGTTGTAGGTGATGGGTTCATTGGCCATGGATGTACTGCTAACCGTAAGCATCCTTTTTGAACTTGTCTCAAATAGCTCTAACACTACGACCATCAAAGTGTACAAAATCAACAAACTTAATTGTGTATATATCTTGCAAATTAGGATTAGGGAAGAGTCTACTAAATTCTGCCTTGTATCTTTGGGGTAAATGCCTTCGATTATTTTGTAGTTTTTTAATTATTTTGTTATTTTTTGCAATATTGAAATAACAACAAAACATCAAATAATATTATTTAAATATGATAACCAACTAAAATAGAGACTTAATGAGCCCACTAGGTATCAAGTCTTGCTGAGTGTAAGGTTCGAACATCAGAAAAGGGACGAGGTTGGGATTGTGGTTTGGGTGAATTGGCAGAATTGATACCCCTTAGTCCTTGGCTATTAGCCAAAGAGGTGCAACCAAAGGCTTGTGCTCCCGTAACAGGTAGCTAAAATGACTTTGTGAATGACATCCATAAAAAATAAAATAGAGACTTAAACCCATAAATATTGATGACAAAATTATACAATTTGATATATATTGCAGATACATGGAAAGACACTAAATATTTGAATAATATTGAAATCATATATAAATAAACCATCTACAAGCTTAAAATATTGGGAAGGCTTGAGTTGGCCTATGTCTGCTCAGGAAGATGAAAAATTAAGGATTGAAGTAGTTACAAATCCTCTTAACATGGTATGATGACAAGAAAAAACTTACAACCTTCAATGCTTATGGCTAGCAAAAGGAGTATCGCAGCCAATAGATGATAACCTTTTGATTATATATATCCCTCCTTGCTTTATTCGTACAATGTCTACACTCAAATAAAAATATAAATAATGTACAATATATATCATGTTTCCTCCTTTATCAACATAAAGAGTAGAAAATGATAATATTGTTTCTTCCGAGGAAGGGATGACCAGTATAAAATATGATGTCCAACAAAAGAACGACTTATGATAGCTTATAAATTTTCCATAAAATAACATAGAAAATACAATATTCTAGGATCCCTCTGAATTAATATAAATATATTAAAATAAAACCTTCAACTCATTGGAAATCCCACCAACAACTAAAATTGGAATACTAAAACCTTTTCTTTCAAATTTGACTACTGAACAAAACCATTTCAATTGGAAATCTAAAGGGTTTCGTGTGGAGATGAACAAGGTGCTCAAGCTCTAAGTAGGGTTTGATAACAATAACAAAATGTATGTCTTTTCCCCTTCCAAACTCTTTTTTCATTCTCATCCCTTTTAATTTTGATTTATCTTCTTCGACTTAAAATCATCTGCAAAGGTGTCAAGTACAATTTAAATAAATATCTCATTAGAACCACAGAAATAAAGTTAATAATTAAGTCATCCCTTTTTATAAAATTCTAAAATTAAATCACTACACTACTCAAAATATTATTATCAAATTATGTACCAAACTATCTCTTAGCCCCAGGGAAATAAAAAATAAGATACAAGTCTCCCAAATAAATTAATTCTAATAATGATACATGACACTTGACAAGTTTCAAATCTCCATATGGGTAAATCCTTATTGGCACATAAAGGATTTCAACACAATACTAATTTGGATTCAACGCATGTAATATCTCTTGCAATTCTGAATTCAATTTTCTGATTTCTTGACCTGAGAATTTTGTCAAACACTTTGCATGCAAGGAATATATCGCTGATCTAAATTCTGATTCTTTCTAAATGCCAAACTTCAATTGACAACAATAGATATGCTTACAAAAAACCCCAAAATATCTAATAATGAAGATGCAATGTTTTTGTATTTTTTTTTTCAAGTGTACCAGCATTGATTAAAAATGAGAAAATGTGCATCTACAACAATATGTCAGGACAAACACATGTCATGCAAACTTCAATGATGTTCTAACCCCTTTAAAATGACAGCTTGCTGATATAAAATCAGATTACAATGCTTTCACAACTGATCACAAAGTCCCTACAAATGCCCTAAAAGTATTCAGATCTAGCCTCAAAACAATGCAAAATATAAGTGGATGGGAACCTGGAAATTGCCCAAATTATCTGGATATCACTGTAGCGGTGGTACTATAGCAGCAACACTGTAGCGGCAACATTGTAGCAGCGACACTATAGCGACGACACTGTTCACCTTCAGCTGTAGGAAAGTCTTCCAAACCCTTCCAGAATCATTACCCAAATACCTTAGCACTACTGCAATATGTCTAAATTAATATCAAATTTATTTCTTCAATCTCTCTCCGCAAATCTGGCCCTAGGCCACAAACTTGGCACAATGAAAAGATTGATTTGTCTTCTCCAATAGTTGGAACCCTTTGGAGGATCTTTCATCACCTCATTTATGCGAATCAATGGGAGTGTTCGTTCCCAATGACCAATGTAGCAAACTGCAAAAACCCTTGGCTCCACAAGTTATCAAGCAAAGTAGATGGCAACACATTCGATATCCAACAATGAGGCTTTCCTCCCTATTTATTCTTTTTCTCCAAGAGGTCGGCCTCCTAGATTAAATAAAATAATATTTAATTGCACTTTCTAGAAGATTCACCTTTTTTCATAATAATATTTAATTGCACTTTATAGTATATTAAAATATAATTATAATATAAAGTGCAAATAATATCATAGGCTACAGGAAGTCCGTGGCTGCAGGAAGCTTGTAGCGGTAGGAAGTCTGTGGTTGCAGGAAGATTGTAGCTATTTTATGAAATTGCCCACACGACCCTCGCCTCAACACGTTGGCCTACGAGGGTTTGATGATAGGCCAAACTTCATTAAATCTGAGCACTAGTGAGAAGGGGACATTACAGTTTGCCCTCCCTGCAATTGCTCGTCCCCAAGAATCTGGATGCTGCAAAATCTGCGCACCTTCCCAAGTAGCATCCTCAATCGGAAGGTCCTTCCATTTGATCAAATATTCCTTGATGACTTTTCTCCTCAACTGTTTCTCTCTAACATCCAATATAGCCTCGGGTACCAGAATTAACTTACCCTCATCATCTAAGGGCGGCAAAGTCATGGAAGGAACCACATGATGTCCTAACGCCTTCTTGACGCGCGACACATGAAAAACATTATAGACCTTACTATCAGCCGGTGACTCCAATTTATAAGCCACCTCACCTACATGCCTAATGATCCTAAAAGGTTTGTAGTTGTAGACTGTCTATAAGGCTGCAACATTAAGTAAACCATATCCCCTACCTCGAATGAACATTCAACTCTTTTTTGATCTGCATACTGTTTCTGCTGGTTTTGTGCTTTCTGAATATTCTCCCTAAGAGCCCTCATGATATCTTGATTTTCCTGCAGCATATTTCCAGCACTAGGCACTCTACTATCACTCATCAATAAATCAAGAAAGCTAGGTGCCTCATAACCATACAAGGCCATAAATGGTGTCATCTGAATAGAAAGATGGTAGGTGGTATTGTAGCAATACTCACAAAGGTATATCCACTTAACCCACGCCTTTTTCTGCCTTGCAATGTAGTTCCTGAGATATCCCTCCACCCGTTTGTTGACTATTTTTGTCTAACCATCAGTATGTGGGTGGTAACTAGTACTCAGAGTGAGCTCAATCCCACATAATTTGAAAATCTCCCGCCAAATGTGACTCATAAATCGATTGTCTCTATCACTGATAATGCTCCGTGGCAGCCCATGCAATTGGAATGTTTGTCCTGCATAAGGACTGCTCCAATTCCCTCACTTGAAGCGACACATTGTAGCTCAAAGGGTTTGGAGAATTCTGGCAATGCAAGTATTGGACAAGTAGTCATAAGATGTTTGAACATCTCAAAACAGTCACGTGCTTCTTGAGTCCATATGAAAGCTCCCTTCTTGGTCAAATCTGTAAGTGGTGCTGCATGCCATGAATATCCATTAACAAATTTGCGGTAAAAACAACATAAGCCCAAAAATCCTCTAAGTTGTGTAAGATTCTGAGGTGTAGGCCACTCAATGATTGCCTTGACCTTGTCTGGATCCATACGTACTCCTTGTGCGTTGATGATGTGGCCTAAGTATAGCAACTCTGTCAGACCTAATTCACACTTGGATTCCTTGGCATACAAGGATCCTTTGCCAAGAATACTCAAAACTGAATCAAGATGTGCAATATGCTCCTTCCACGATTTGCTATACACCAAGATGTCATCAAAGAAAACTAGCACAAATTACCTCAACTGTGAATGAAATACTCTGTTCATTGTGAATTGAAATGTAGTAGGTGCATTGGTCAACCCATATTGCATAACCACAAACTCAAAATGCCCACAGTGACAACAAAATGCTAGCTTCTCAATATCCTGCTCCTTGACACGTATTTGATGATACCCGGACCTTAAATCAATTTTGAAAACTATTGGGCAGCATGTA
This sequence comes from Chamaecyparis obtusa, assembly GCA_027943335.1. Classification (NCBI taxonomy): domain Eukaryota; kingdom Viridiplantae; phylum Streptophyta; class Pinopsida; order Cupressales; family Cupressaceae; genus Chamaecyparis; species Chamaecyparis obtusa. The sequence goes on along the minus strand of BSBK01006941.1, from coordinate 626,613 downwards.
ACTCATCTATCAACTCGTCAATTCTAGGAATTGGATATCGGTTTTTAATGGTCTTCTTGTTTAACAGCTTGTAATAAATGCACATCCGCAAGGTACCATCCTTTTTCTTGACCAAAACTACAAATGAAGCGAATGACAACTTACTAGGTCTGATGTGTCCCATAGGTAGCAATTCCTTAATTGTTTTTTCTGTCTCATCCTTGAGCCGTTTGGGGTGCTTGTAGGGAGTAACTTTCACAGGCTTAGCATCCTCCTCTAATTCTATGATATGCTCTATCCCTCTATCTGGAGGACTTCTAGGTGGAATCTCATTGAATACCTTGGTATGCTTAATCCTCAACTCTTGTAAGTTTGGATGATAAGTAGGTTTTTGCTGCTCCTCCTGTGTTGGCATTAGAACACATTCTGCTGCCCACTCAACCATGTCATGACACATGAGCTGTTCCATCCTCTTGAAAGATATAGTCTTGCAGCTAGTGTTTCTAAGGGCCTTTAACACATGGGTCTTCCCACCCATTGGAAATCTCGTTTCCATGACATGAAGATTGAGGGTAAACTCACCTATGTCATGAAGCCATGTCATCCCCAATACCATATCAGTATCTCCCATGTTCACCACATAAAAATATCCTTAAACTCAAAGTTATTCAAACGCATGGGTAGATTTGAAATCTTCCTATCGCACCTAAGAGTGTAGCCGTCTGCAACCTTTACTCTTATACCCTCAAAGTCCTCCGTTTGTATGTTGCATCTCTCAACCAACTGAGAATCAATGAAGTTATGCATGGCTCTTGTGTCAAGCAAAGTAATGATCTTTTGCCTAGCTAAAACCCCACAGATCCTCAAGGTCCCCTCACGCTGTATGCTAGTGAGATGTGCTTCCTGTAGCTGAACTTCCTCTTCTTTTTCAGCCTTCTCTTCATGTACTGATCTTGTAGCCTCAGACTCTTCTTGGTCAGATTGCTCACCTGAATTTTTAGATTCAAAATCCTCATAGAATGCCCACATAACATGGTTATCCTTCCCCTTAGGCCTTAATGGACAATCATGGTTTGCATCATACAACCCTTTGCAATAAAAACACAACTTCCTTCTACGCAAATCATTAAGTGTTTCTCAATCTAGGGGTGCTGCTGATTTCTCCTTTGGATCTACCTTTCCCTCTTTCTTGGGAAATGTCCTATTGTCCTTGTGTGAAGATGCTCCCTTGGATATAAACTTTCTTTGTGGGGCTGCAAATTCCATGCTTCTATCTTTTTTCATTGCTTCTTGCAGTGTCGGAGGATTAAAAACTTTTACCCAGCCCTTTAAAGGTTTCATAGGCCTTCCATAAATAGCAAAACTAATTGCCTCTCTGATATGTTGGAAACCATCATTGATAACTTTTGAAAATCACCAATAAAACTCTCCAAATTCCCAATTTGTTTGAGCTGAGCCAAATCCTTGAAATATGTCTCAGGATCCTTATCAAAATGTTCGATCAACTTATCCACAAACTCCTGATAAGAAGTTATGCGATTATGCTGCAATGTGACCATCCCATGATACCACCATTCATGTGCTACACCTTCCAAGTGTAAAGTGGCATATTTAATTGCATCCTCCTCTGCCACGGGTCGAAGATTCAAGAAAGTGTCTAGCTTGTGAACCCAAGACTGAGCTGTAACCTTCTTGCTGCCATCAAACATAGGTAATGTGAATTTGCTGGCAGCATGCTTTAGATCTTTGTTTTGGTCTCTCGGTCTTCGATCACGTCTTGTTTTGTAATGCTCTCTCCTTTGACTTACAAATCTGTCAAAGCTCAGGCGTTCCCTAACTTCTGGTGCCAACAATTCCCATTCATCATTCGCTGCCATAAGATGCCTCTCCTTCAGCATTATCATCTTTGGGTTCCTCCCTTAGAAAGGTAGGGCGTGTAGTCCTCTCAATGGTACGAGTGGGAGCTCTTTGTGCTATACTCCTATCATCATCAAGTACTTGGTTTTGTCTATCCTGTGGGTTCATTTGTCGTATCATTGTAGTAAGTGCTCATAGAGCCTCAACTACCTGTTACTGCCCCGCTGCCATATGTTTCTTGGCGGTTCTTCTCTCCCTTGTCACCCATTTCTTCTAACGGTATATTCTCAAACTGATTTTCCTCTTGTTTTGCTATCCTACGAGTGTAGTACCTATGATGACCTCGTTGTTGTGGCTGCATATGAAACTTCAACCCTCCAGGATGGCAGGATCAACCCTCTGATACCATTGTAATATCCCTTGCAATCCTGAATTCAATTTTTTGATTTCTTGACTTGAGAATTTCATCAAACATTTTGCACGCAAGGAATATATTGCTGTTCTAAATTCTGATTCTTTCTAAATGCCAAACTTCAATTGACAACAATAGATATGCTTACAAAAAACTCCAAAATATGTAATAATGAAGATGCAATGTTTTTGTACTTTAATTTCAAGTGTACCAACATTGATTAAAAATGAGAAAATGTGCATCTACAACAATATGACATTAGGACAAACACATGTCATGCAAACTTTAATGATGTTCTAACCCCTTTAAAATGATAGCTTGCTGATATAAAATTCTGATAGAAAATCAGCTTACAATGCTTTCACAACTGATTACAAAGTCCCTACAAATGCCCTAAAAGTATTCAGATCTAGCCTCAGAACAATGCAAAATATAAGTGGATGGGAACTTGGAAACTGCCCGAATTATCTGGATATCACTTTAGTGATGGTACTGTAGTAACAACATTGTCGCCGCGGTTCTATAGCGACAACACTGTAGCAACGACACTGTTCACCTTCAGCTGTAGGAAAGTCTTCCTAACCCTTCCAGAACCATTACCCAAATACCTCAACACTACTGCAATATATCCAAATTAATAACAAATTTATTTCTTCAATCTTTCTCCGCAAATATGGCCCTAGGCCACAAAGTTGGCACAATGAAAAGACTGATTTGTCTTTTCCAATAGTTGCACTTGCAACCCTTCGGAGGATCTTTCACCACCTCAGTTATGTGAATCAATGGGAGTGTTCGTTCCCAATGACCAATGTAGCTAACTGCAGAAACCCTTGGCTCCACAAGTTATCAAGCAAAGTAGATGGCAACACATTCGATATCCAACAATGAGGCTTTCCTCCCTATTTATTCTTTTTCTCCAAGAGGTCAGCCTCCTTCTAGAAGAAATAAAATAATATTAATGGCAATTTCTAGAAGATTCACCTTTTTTCATAATAATATTTAATTGCACTTTAAAGTAACATTAAAATATAATTATAATATAAAGTGCAAATAATATCATAGGCTACAAGAAGTCCATGGGTGCAGAAAGTCTGTAGCGGCAGGAAGTCTGTGGCTACAGTATGAAACTGCCCACACGACCTTGTCCTCAACACCTTGGCCTATGAGGGTTCGATGATAGGCCAAACTCCATTAAATCTAAGCACTAGTGAGAAGGTGACATTACAATGCAAAAGCAAGACGATGTAGCTAGGAGGTTATTTTGTCTTGTCTATCTTCAATAGTCTCATTTAATTGTTCGAAAAAGGTTTCTTTGGGATCTTGCTATTTTGCATTTATGATGTGTAATGTCTCCAAATTGGGGTATACCAGATTTTTGCCTAAAGTAACAATTCCACAACATAATCTGTTTACAAATAGTAATCTATAATTAAATCATATAATAGCTTTTGAACTTTATAAAATAAATAAGTAATTAAGTTAAATAACATCACATACTTTAATCTATAGCTTCATTTCAAACAATCAACCATACATCCCCCTCAACTAAGCTCGAGGGTGTGATATAACACCCCTTGGCCCACGAGTGATGGGAACTCTTGTCCATCCAACACGGTTTGGTCTACTTAGATGGGGAACCCGTGTAGTGTCCCCGTTTTTAGGCATATGGGATTAGCTTATTTCTGTGACCTTCGTAGGCTAATCAGGATGTTGGAGGGGGTCGCGTGGCAGAGCCAGTGGTTAGTTTCCACCCTGGAGGTCTTTGATGTCAGGATTGCTCTTCGTTTGAGTCAGATTGACAGACTTACTATTTATAGTAAGTGCTTTTTTGGGGTGATCGTCATGATTGCTATTTTTAGCAGAGCGCTTGGACATTGGTATCAGTGGAGTATGGATTTATTTGCAGTGTTCTTAGTTTGAGGGACTTACTATTTTTAGTAAGTCTATTTTGGGTGGTTGCTATTTTTAGCAGTGCAGTAGACACAGGGTGTTGGACATCATGAGCGTATAATAGAGTCTATTTAATGGAGCTTCTTTTATTATAAGTTGTTTATTATCTTAATAAATAACTTTATCATTTGTGTTATAATTTGAAAGTGTGTGCAAGAAGCCTTTTAAGTGAAAAGTGTGTTGGAGAAGCCACACTTCTTTTATTAAAAAATAGACTCTATAGAGAATTCATTCATGATTGGCTTTTCTTTTTATTATTTTGGAGAAATAGTTGAAGGGTTTTTCAACTAGGGTTTGAGAGGACTGATTCCTCCCCTTTTATGCACTTTGAATCATTGGATTTTAGTGGTGAATTGTGCTCTGAATCTGAAAAGTTAACTCTGATTTTTATGGCTGCAAATTTGGTGTTGTTGTAAACCAAATTTGGTGTCTATTGTGCAAATCGATTTATGTGTCATTCCTATGCTGGTTTGAATTTCTTCTGGAAGCTCACACAGAGAAAATTAAGAAGCTACGATTTTATTTGGGAAGTTTATATTATTTCTTGGAGGCTACTGTTTATTCCAGAAAGCCACGTCAACTCTCCAGGAGGTTGCGTAACACATTCATGAGGCAGCATTTCATTTGTTAGTGGCTGCGTAACTAATTCAGGAGGCTGTGTTTCTTTTTTGGAAGTTGCGCCTCATTACATAAGGGCTGCGTGTAATGTCCCCGTTTTTCAGGCTCTTGGGATTAGCCTATCATGTGACCCTCGTAGGCTAATGAGGATGGATAGAGGGTCTCTTTCATTGGGCATCTACTTCAGGATTTAGTATGCTTTGGTTTGGCTTTCGTTTGACGTCATTCGGACTTCATTTGCTATAGTTTTTGCCACATTTACTATTTATAGTAAGCTTGATGTTGTTCAAGAAGGACCCTTTCTATTTTTGGAAAGTGCATTTGGTCACATGGGGAAATAATAGGTGTGACTCCTGTTTTAGACGACATATTAAAAGGATAAGTATTTTGGGAGTTATTATTATTTTGGTGGCCAAATTATTATTAAATCATTAAATGACTTATTATAAAGTTATAATTTAACTTTATAATTTCACTTAAGTTGAGGGCTGAGTCATCATGGGAAGGGGCCATTTATTTAATTAATTCTTGGAAGCCTAAGCCAAGGTATTAATTTTAAGAATTGAGGTAAATGAATTATTAAAAGGAAAAGTAAATCTTTTAATCCCACATTGGTAAAAATTGTGTTTGAGCTCTCACAAGAAAGAATAAAAAGGGACTTGAGAGCTCATTCTAAGACATTCATTGTTCATTTGATAAAATTTATGAAGTTTCTTTGCTATGAGAAATGGCTAGGGTTTGAGGACTGTTTCCTCTCTTGGCAATTTGAATCATCACTGATTGATGATGAATTTTGCAAATTAAATTCTGAAAGTATAATTCTGATTTTGGAGATACAATTTAGTGCTGATGTATGCTAAATTGTGAAGAGTCCTTGATTTGCAGTTGTTACATTGTTGTTCTTCATAAGGGATTCAATTTTCTTCATTAGAGGATCAAAGAATGATTAGGAAGGCTGATGTATCTTCCTGATTTATAAATCAAGCAATACAGTGAGTTGATAGTCAATATTCAAGAATTAAACATTTATTATCAGCTGCGGTTCAGTATAGGAAGGCTGCGTTTTATTATATTAAGTCTGCAAACATTTCCAAGAGGCTGCGTAAGCGTTATGTAGGGGTGCATATTGTTTGGAAGGGTGCAACATATTTATTCTGGGCTGCATGACAAATTCTGGGAGCTGCCTTAACATTACAGAGGCTGTGTCAGCATTTGGGAAGTAGTGAGCACAATCAATGTGGCTGCTGTACAGTCGTCCAGGCTGCGCCAATAAATTTGGATGTTATTACAAATCGTCAAGTGCACAAGTTGATTACCAGGTGCCAATAAATTGAGAAGTAATTTCATGTTTATGAAATTATATCAAATTCTATAAAATAAATAATTGTTGACATTCAGAGTTATTTATTTTAATGTTATTTATGTTAATCAATTCTGGAGGAAATTTAGCAAAAACAAAAACATTATCAAAACACAAGGACACAATTTGCAAATGAATAAATTAAAAACATTATATTCAGCCAAGAGCCAGGCAGGCTCTTTACACTGCGTCTCACTCCCTAGTGGCTGCGGTTCAACTCTAGCATGCCACGTTTTCTAAAGGTGCAAATTATCATTAATTTTATGTAATGATTATTGGATATTGGCAAATTACCGAATTTGGGCATTTGGTGAGTTTGGAGTTAGAAATAATTTGCTGTTTATTATTATTCATATTCTGGAAAATTTAAAAAAAAAAACAAATACATTCAAAAACAAAAACAAAATTGCAAACTGTTCAAAAGGAAAACATTATCTTCATCATAGAGTCAGCAAGGCTCTTTACAATCCGTCTTTGCCCTCTTAGTCGTGTCTCCTTACTAACACATGCATACTTGCTTTTTATTATTTAGTTTCATTTCCAACAACCAACCATCGTAAGGATTGGTGAGGAACACACGATAGGGTGCTTGGAACAATGGCCGCAACTAAGCCGTAGGGTGTGATATAACACTCCTTGGCCACAAGTGATAGGAATTCTTGTCCATCCAACATGGGGTCTACTTAGATGGGGAACCTGTCTCTGCGCTCCCAATCATGACTCTTTACTAACACATACATGATTGCTTCTATTCTTTAGTCTCACTTCCAACAACCAACCATCGTAGGGATTGGAGAGAAACGCATGATATAACACTTGGAACATTTGCCACAACTAAGCCAAGGGCATGATATAACATCTCTTGGTCCACAAGTGGCAAGAACTCTTGTCCATCCAACATGGGCTGGCCTACTTAGATGGGGAGCTTTTCTCTTCCCTCTCAATCATGTTTTCTTACTAACCCCTACATGATTGTTTGTAGAAAAATAAATAGATTAAATAAATAATTAAAGAATCTAGATAGATTAGTAATTCTCATTATTAACTATATCAAAATACATAAGAAATTATATATTAAATAATATCATCACATTGAATGGAACTAAACCTTTTCTCTGCAAGTCAAATTTTGAGACATTCTCCTCGGCTAGATGCGACCTTCAGTTCACATCATTGCAGTATAATTGATCGGGAGACCCAATCTACTGTTGTCGTGGGTCTTGAGGATCATGGTCTATTCAGACTTGTTGACTTTAGTGATTCTCAGGAGCTTGCCATGGCGGCCAAGCTCTCCTTTGTTAGTACACTCTGGCATCAATGGTATGGGCACGTAAATGTGCAATATCTTTCTCAGTTTGTCCAGGAAGATCTTGTCATTGGACTGCCAAAGATCCAGACCCAGAACCTTGGAGTTTGCGGAGCATGTTAGGATGGGAAGCAACATTGGACTTTGTTTTCGGATGGTGACTCCTAGAGAGCTTCTAAGGTACTACAACTAGTCCATGTTGATATCTGTGGACCTATGGCTACTATTGTTATTGGGTTCAGGTATTTCTTACTTTTTGTTGATGATTTCAGTAGTAAAATGTGGGTGCATTTTCTTCATAAAAATTTAGAGGTGTTTGTTTTGTTTCAAAAATTCAAAGCATCTGTAGAAAAAGAGTCTGGTCAACATATTGTTACTCTTAGAACAGACAATGGGGGAGAATTCTGTTCTTCAGCCTTCTCCCATTTCTATGAACAACATGGCATAAAGCACCAATTAACAACACCCTACACCCCTTAACAAAATGGTGTTGTTGAGTGGAGAAACCACATGATTACCGGAATGGCTATGTCTATGCTTGAACACAAAAGTGTTTAGAAGAAATCTTGGACTGAAGCAATCAACACCGTCATCTATCTCCTCAATCGCTCTACTACAGTGGCTGTCAAGAAGTAGACTCCATAAGAGGCCTGGTTAGGCTGTAAGCCCAGAATCAGTAATCTCAAAGTTTTTGGTTCGATTGCTTTTGTTTAGATTCTTGATGCTAAGAGCTAAGTTGGATGTCAAGAGTCAGAAACTTTTGCTAAGAGGCTACAATGATAATCATAAAGCCTACAGATTGGTTGACATAAGACACATCGTCTCATCTTTAGTCGTGATGTGGTTTTTGGTGAGGAACAAAGGCCATTTTTGCTCTCTCTTCCTGTTATGGATTTAGAGGAACAACCTCTCAAGGCTTAAGACTTGAGTGTTTGTCTTCCATTAGGTTCACCTAATGGGAGGTCTTCAACCGTTCCAATTCCTGCACCTTATTGATTCCTTCTCCTACAGGATCACCTAGACATGCAACTGCACCACCTGACTTTCCTTAGGATTCATCCGATCTTCTATTTGATGAACTTGATCCTACTGCACCTCGTGCTTCTAATGGTGGCACTTCGACTCTCTGACCTAAATGGTGGGCTAAGATAATTGATCTTCATGATGATGAGATAATTGAGGGTAGAACTGCTTAGAAAAAGAGCGAACCTTTTGATTTTGTAAATTTTGCTCTCATGGCCAACATTCACAGTGTGTATGAGCCTCAAGCATACACAAAGGCAAAAGGGATAATTGAATGGGAAAAAACTATGAAAAATAAGCACCACAACTTGCTGAAGAATAACACTTGGGTTTTGTCAGATCTCTCCCCTGGGAAGAAAGCCATTGGATGCAAATGGTCTATAAGGTCAAATACAAGGTTGATGGTACTTTGGATAAGTACAAGGCTCGCCTTGTTGCCAAAGCCTTCTCTTGGTGTGAAGTAATTGATGACGATGAGACCTTTTCTCTGACATCAAAGATGAGCACCATCAGATTAGTCCTAGCCATGGCAGCTTAGTGTGGCTAGTGTTGGCTAAAAACTTTGTAAGTCATCGTGACCACAACTTACAAAATTATGACTTTAGGCAATGTATCATGAGATTTCTCTCTCCTCTCAGCAATAGGGGAGGCTCCCTTCTTACCGTAGGTGGCTTCAACAGAGACTTAATTGAAATTAACAAAAGGGCAGCTCTTCTTAATCACTTCCTCTTTCTTCAGGAATGACTTATACACAACTACAACTTTTCAACTTAACAAAAGGTATCTATTGCTAAGATAAACCGGTGGCTCAGGAGTTGACATAAGAACAACTCCAAAGACAACAATCTACTTTCATATTTTGTCGAATAAGTACAAGAACCCAAAGTCTCCTGCGATTATCTGGAATTAGGATTCAATTAGAATAACTAGTAAGGCACAAAGTCTCTTACTGGATACTCTCAAATTTAATAAAAACACTTACAACTGAAGCCCAAAGTCTTTAGCTCTAAGTAATTGCAGCCATTACTAACTATAGCAATTTGATTTCCTGTAGCACAAAGTCTTCAAAAGCTCAAATTGAATTATAACTCTAAATGCAATAGGCAGCGCAAAGTCTGCATGATTGAATTCAAATCCCTCTTGAACAAAGCACAAACTCAATCAACTCAAGAAAATGTCGTCACATAACAGCTTGGATTGGCACAAATTCTCAAAACAACCTTCCTCTTTTATTGAAAGCAATTCAACTTTACATCTAAGCTCGAAGTTTTAGAGTGCATATATAAACTGGCAGAATTTTCTTGCCTTGCCAAAAGATAAAAATTACTATGAGCACCCTCCTTTATTTATAGGTAAGAGGCTGAGAAAAAGGTGGAGAAAGAAGGGGAAACCTTTAACTACCTTTGACTAATTCAAGACTACAAAGCCTAATGCACTTGTAGTCTGATTACATGTTACAGCTTTGCACGTGATATTATCACATGCAATTACAACTTGTTACCCAATTACATGTAATTTGTCAACAAAACTACACCTACTTTTAAAGAATGTGAAAATGACTAAGTGTCTGACAAGACACGACTTCTACTACATCAGGGTTTGAGTTTGTTTGCATCTTTCATGAAGCATTGCAATGGTTTACTGAATATCTGCATGTGTTGTATATCCTTTCTGCAATGAATAATCATGTAATGCATCAGTTATTGCTTAGGATGGGATGTTATTTTGACAAACTAGTCAATGAATTTGTTTGACTAGATTCTGTGTTGGTTAGAGTAGGTTAGTATAGGTTGTTTTAGTTGTAATTTCAATTTCCTAAGTGCTGTCCAACACAATTAGAGTAGTTTCAGTGTAGGTTTTCCTACTTTCAATCGGTGTCATGATTTTCTAAACTCTCTGAATGAGTTACAGTCATGTACACAGATGCTTTGAGTTTGTTTCTGAGTGTACCAGGTGACTCTGTGCCCAATGAATACCCTAGGTAACTGGTCTTGATGTTTAGCAGGCAAACATAACGCAGATGTCACCAAAATGTTACCAGATATTTTTCCACGGCTTAATCAGTTACAAATGTCTATCTTGCGGCACGTGGAGTAAAATGTGGCTTTCACAAGGGTAGAGCCCAACGCGCTACAAGAACCCCAAAATGAGGCTATAGAATGACACCAATGCAACCAGGGATGCAGGAACAACACATTTGGAAGGCATGAGATTATACCAATGAAGGTTTAGGTCATTGGCATAAATTTCGCGATGACGACACTTGAGTAAAATAGAAAAGGGTGATCGGGATCACATACGCTGATTGAGGAGCAGAGCACTACATAAAAAGTCCATGTTGGTGTAGGTTATGCCGATGACATCAAATAGGCAAAGAGAAAATGACTCATTGGCATGACTCTCATCGATGTGCTCCATCGGCATGACATTCGCTAGCGAGAAAGACACTTTTTTGTCTTGCCGATACTTGATGGGGTTGTCGACAAATCTTACACTGATGAATGCCAAAGAGGGATGGCCCATCGCCGAGAGGTTTGCTGATGGATGTCATCGACATGACTAACGTTGTCAGGGTGAGTGCTTCTAGGTTTCCTCGATGCCCAATGAGCTCATCGGCATAACATACAACAATAGGGTTATTAGGTCGACTTACATCGATAAGTTCCATCGGTGAAACCTACACTAGTGAGAAAGGCACTTTTCTGTCTTGTCGATGGGTAAGACTTATGCTGATGGGTATCAAAGAAATAGGCGGTCTGTCGGCGGAGGTTTGGCCGATGAGTGTTATCAACATGACTAACGTTGTCGGCGTACTGTTTTCTAGGTTTCTCTGACGCTTGATGGATGTCATCGGTACAACATATAGCATTAAAGGGGATTGTGGCCATTGTAGGTGGCATCAAGGGAGGTTGTACCGATGGACTCATTGACTTAGCTGATGCCAACGGTGGAACCTTTTCCATGCTACCCTGATCCTCTATGGGGCTTGTCAGCATAGTTTGTGCCGATGGTAACATGAAGTGTAGGCTTCGGAGAACAAATATGAGTTATTTGTCGATGGCATCAAGAGGGAGTGTTTATCGGTGGGAGCTTTGCCGATGAGAGGCTATCACCATGAAATTTCGAATCTTGATCAGAGCAAAGGATTCCTTGCGCTCCAATCGGGGTTTCTCCAGCAGTATATATGTCTTCAGGGCTTCTTGCAACTCCAAAGTTCTTGCAAGAGACACGCCCGCCAGCTATGAAAGCTTCTTTGGATTTGTTCCATCAGACATGCATCCATGACGGTGGTGCTGCTCCACCGATTGAAGTGACAGGGCAAGGTGAATAGTTTGACTTTAGGTAAAATGTAGTTGCTAAGGACAGTCAGAGGAAGTTATTGTATTTTAGAGGCCTTTTTGAGGTTTTTCAAGGATGAGATCACATTTATGGAGGGTCTTTATTGCAATATTGTTGGGGCATGACTTTTGGGCACTATTTTTGCCTCTTTATAGCTATTTGAAGGCCTCAAGTATGGCCTGATTGACAACATCCGACCCAAGAGTTATGGCTGATTTGTAATGCAGTTGGATTGAAAAAGCATACGTATGAGATGATGGCTCATTTGTAATAGTTCTTCCCTTTGGCTTGCTGTTTTTGTAACTTTTCCTAAGTTCTTGACAGAGGCAAAGTGGTTTTTGTAACCCATTTCAGAGAGATTATACAAATTTGAAACACCTTTTAGCTGTAATTTTTAGCTTTTGCCTTCTCTCTTTTCTGTGCTTGTGTATCTCTTATTGATGACTTTTGCAAAAGTATATAGTCTTTGTAGGTTGTGAGTTGTGCTTAATCAGTTTTGAACTGTGAGGAATTTATCCTCCTTTAAGGAGCTGTTGTTTAGCCTTCTTACAAATTATTGTTATAAAGATTGTGTTATTGAGTTGTGTATTAGAGCTTTTCATTACTGGTTCTATTATGTGTTGAGTCTCAAAGATTCAGTTTTTTGGTGCATCATCTTTTAGGAGTTAAATTTCATTTTTATGCATCCTTCTAACCCTTTCCTTTGCAAAAAGTATTAGTTAGGCTAGTTTTAGGTAAAGTACCATAAGAACTAGCTTTCTCTGGAGGTTAGCTTCCAATATCTAAGCCCACAATTAGGGAGGCTTTCCCATGTTCACCGGTAGGCTTGAGTTTACTTAGCAAGGGTGCACTATTCAGGTGACAACAACTACCTTCGGCCTTCAGCTTTTGGAAATACAAAGAAGAGTCAAATACATTCCGTGATGATTTACAATGCCCAACCATCTCCTTATAAAGGCCTCCAAGAGGCGTCTAGGAATTTACAACAGGCAGACATTATTTTATTAATTTGGGCCCCCTTTATTTATTAATTAAATTAATTAATTAAAGATCTTTTAAAACATTATTTAAATTCTGGGACCACTTTAAAAAAAATTGGGGACATTACAAATCCTCGCCGCCTAAAGATTGCTTGCCCTCAAGCAATCCGTCACCAAATAGTTTGCCGACTGCCGAGCTCCAAGATCCCAAACCAAATGTGGGTGTCAAAGGCCATAATACCAAAAATCTCCATGTTGCACCATGACCACGTACACCACGTTCTTAACATGCCTAGAGATGGGCTTCCGCTACTCCACTTTGATATAAATATTGTCATGCCCGAAGTCGTCAGGATCCCACTAAAATACATCGATGCTCAGATCCAAAGCCTTCATGCTATCATGCCCATGGTACAACTTGTTTCCATGAGGAAGCCCCTCACATAGAGAGATTGTTATCATGCATGCCTCATGCACAACCGAAGGATAAACTCCATAATTGACCAATTGTAGTTTGTCCTACAAGAGATCATCAGTAGCATCTCCATGAAGCTGATCAACCATCGGTAGAGTTGACTCATTCGGAGGGTCGCTAATAGAAGCCGCATTTCCATCAAGTTGATCGACGAGTGTTGGATTGATGAAATTTTGTGGAATCATCTTCTTCACCTTTGTGGATATCTTGAAGGTTTAGGTTTCTCCATTTGAAGGGACAATTACTGTTTCTTGCTTGTTCATATTCCCCTGGGAATCTGTGAGCATGTCCTTATCCTCTTTAGGATCTAAGTTGTTGTGCAACCACTTGTCAATCTCCCTCTTCAGATTATTGTTGTAGAATATATTACCCTCAGAGGAAAAATATTTCATTCGCAGTTCTATATAGTCTTCGAGAGATATATCCGTTTGCCAACCACCATCAATCCAATCCTGCTTGATTTGCTTCAATGACTCAACCAAAGTGGGCCTACCCAATTCCTATTTCTCGATCCTTGGAAGGAAGGTCGACATAGTCGGCCTTGTGTTGAAGCACTGTGATTCTCCTTTCGTCCTTGCTTCTGTCAAGAGGTTGAGCATCTCCTCCATCGGCTGGTACCTTGTTGCGAGGGTCTTATTGAGTTGTTGACTTCTTCTTAACTCCCTCAACACATCTTTCAATCCATCACTCAGTGCCATAATTTGATCTCAATTACCCGACAAGCTGGCAAGACCACTAGCTCTGATACCACTTTATTGGAAGATTTCACTAGGTTCGCACATATAAGAAGAAATTCAGATTCAATAGTGATAGTACTTCAGATTATATCAAATAGATCTTCAATATAACAATTTTGGACCAAGAGCCGAATACAAATTTGTCTTCGAATGAAGACTTTCACAAACTTGATGCACAATGTGAAATATGTTGATAAATTTAAGTTTTCATTGATAAAGTCATTGGCAAACATCCCACCGGAGCACCGATACATCACACTGGTACTCTTAAGTATGCACCGATAGACTAAACAAGTAAGCGGTGTACTTTGCCAGTCACGCTTATACCGGTCTAAGTTTTTCCAACCGGTCTTGAGAGACACACGGGGAAGAGATGGCTAACCGGGTACAAGTTCTTTACTAATTAATACATGATAATCCGAACTGGATTATGCGGAGCGTTCTCAATTACAATTGGAGTTAGCTTTTTCAGTTTTATTGAAGTTAGATTTGTTTTATCTACGAGTGTTTCAAGGTCATAGGACACACAAGAATTGTTGTTGAATATCTAGAGTAGGAGAGAGATATCTTCTGAGAGGAGTTACAGTCAGGAGAAGTGAAAGACAGAGAAGGGTTCAACAGCCAAGCAGAGAAAAGGGGAATAGGTATGATCTAATCAGACAGAAAGTGTCATCATAGATCATTGCTTTAGATTGTGAAGCATATTCAAATCCCTTAATCAGGGTGAACCCTAATAGGTTCTTTGTATAAATCCCTTTACCAGGTAACATCTTTATTGGTGTTGAAAGTCCTCTTACTACGCGACTCTTAACAGGGTCAAGATCCTAACATGTCTTCTACCAAATCTTTTTACCGGGTAGCACTCTTATCAGTGCTTTGTAAGCCTCTAACAGGGCACCTTTATTACTGCAGTAGTAAAGTTGTGGGTTCTGTCCCACCGTGGTTTTCTCCTTCTAACCAAGGGTTTCCACGTATATATGTTGTGTTGACCTATGCATTTCTATTTTGTTTGAGTGTTGTTATATTCTTTTAATTCTGCAAGAATGTATATATAAGGTTAAATTGAAGTAGAAATTATATTTACTGATTCACCCCCCCTCTCAGTAACCGGTTAGGATTAACAATTGGTATCAAAGCTTCTGATTCTCAAAGATATAAAGCTTAACCACTTGAATAAAAGATCATGGAGGGATACAGGTATCAAAAGTAGCTTGAGGAAGCCAATGAAATAATTGCCTCTCTCGAGAACAGACTGAGGTCTCTTGCTAAGAGAAAAGAGCTGGCTCTACAACTAAGTGAGAGCAATGAAACAATTGAGGAACTCTCTGGGCAAAGTGGATCTGATGAAGTAGAATAGGCAGTCTCTGAACTTATGGAGAAAAATCAGAGTCTAACCGATGAGATCTCAAATATGAAAAGAGAGCAGGAAAGTAATGCTCTAAGAATGACTGAAATCATTGAAGAAAAGAGGAAAGCTGAAGATGAAAGGAACAGTGCCGTAAAATCACTACTGACCTTTGAAAGAGCAAGAAATCTGGCAGAAGATGCGGTAAGAGAAAGTGATCTTGTTGTTTTACAACTTCAAGAAGACATGCAGATCGTAACTCAAGAAAATGTTATTATGCAAAAGAACTTGCATGATAAAGATGATGCATGCAAAAGGCTGGTTATTGAATTGTATCAACTGAAGGAACCCCTTAAAACTCTTGAAGAGAGAAATGAGACACTCAAAAGGTATAATGAAAGCTTAAAAAAGCTTGATGAGCAATTGAGGGCTCAAAGAAAGCACAAGGATCCCACAAGACTTGGGTACACCGGTCAAAGCAACAATGAAACCAGTGAATCCTCTAAAGTCAAGCAGAGCAAGAAGTAAAAGAAGAAACCGATAGAAGATAAAGGTAAGAAGATGTGATGTCCCCTTCAAGCTAGTGACATCATGCTAGCTAATGGTTAGCCTATCAGTGGACCCTCGTAGGCTAGTAGACATGGATAGGGGGTCAGTAATGGCATAGGGGAGGTATGATCTTCTAATGGTTTTGTTTTGGCAGAGCTCAGTGTTCTCAGTTGGCTTGTGAGATGATTTTTGGCTCACTTATTTGGATTCTGTTCTGTTTGGCAGAAATGGCTATTTTTAGGCTTATTTTGGAGCTATAGAGATGGACCCCTGCTATTTTTAGAAATACCTCATGGTCACATGGAGAATATTTTCACTAGCTCCCAGTTCAGACGGCTTGATCAGATTCACAATATTATGGGAGTTATGATATTTTTCGTGGCTAAGTATTAAAGAAGAATAATTATTTAATATAAAGTTATATTATAACTTTATATTAAAATCACTTAAGTTGAGGGTCTTAACATCATGAGAAGGGGGCCAAATTTATTAATAATTTATTTGACTTCTTCCTAAGTCTAAATGATAAAATAAATCATTAATTTAATGTTTATAACATTAAATTGTACTTGCTTGAGAGAAATCGCAATTCCTGCTTTTTGGGTGCAATTTAGACTTGGAAAGTTATATATGCTTAGCGTGAGAAGAAAAGGGCATCCAATTGTCATTATTGATTGAATTTTTTTCAACTCTTGAGCTCTGAGAAAGGGTTTGACAGTGCAACCATTGGAGAATGTAGTTCTTCTGTGTGTTCATCATTTGAGCCAGTGAGATATCTGGTGAATTTGATATCCAGCGGAGGTTTCATCCAAAGACTTCTATTGTGCTTCAGCGGAGATTTACTTCAGCATTTACAACATTGATTTACAGTTTCAGAGAAGTGGGATCGCAGACAGTACTCCATCATTCATCCAGTGTGAGTAGAATACTATAGCAGGCGTCAGTTATGCTGGGACGCAGTTATGCTGGGAAAGTGCGATTTTCATCAATAAATTCCCAGGTTTTTAATGTGTATTGAATCCAATCTTATTTGCTGTTATTTATTCAGATATTATCATTTGTACTGAGTTTGGCTCAAAGGAATTTAATAAGGCAGCAGTAGTTCATTTTCTATTCAATATTTCAGCGTTATGTTATTTGCTTTTTATGTCAAAAACCTTTGCAAAAAAAATAAAACATTATAAAACCATCAAAACAAACAGTACAACAACAAGAGCCTGAAAGTGGTTTTTACAGAAGACCTTCAAATCCTCTTGCAATCATTGCAGTAAACTGGGTCATAAAACAAATGACTGCAGAAATGCACCGGTGAAACCATTCACTTCTAACAGTTACTGCAACAACTGTTACAAGTATGGCCACAAGACCTTTGAATGCAGGTCACGTCCCAACGGTGTGTCCAGTGGAAGCAGGGGAAGCTTCAAAGGTTAGTGTTATGCATGCAACAAGTTTGGACACAAAGCAGAACAATGCAGATCCAAAACCATGGCATTCAAATCCCCCTTGAGACCGGTATTTCATAATAGGAACACAAACTGGAGCACAACCAACTGTGCTAGCTGTGGAACATTTGACCATAGCAACTCTCGATGTCACTCATCCATGAACAAGGAAAGAAGGGTAAATCCATGGAGAGCAACCGGAATGGCTTGTTACAACTGTAACAAGATTGGGCATTTGGCCAAGGAATGCAGGAATCGGCCAATGAACAAAAGAAAAGTGTTATTCCTAATCGGTTACTGAGAGGGGGGGGGGGAATTAGTAAATACTTGTTTCTATTACAATTCAACACTTGTTCAATTATTCTTCCTTGATAAGCAGAATATAAACAATCATTCATAAGCATAAATAGAAACACAGATCAACACAAGATGTATATGCGGAAACCCTTGGTTAGAAGGAAAAAACCACGGTGAGACAGAGCTCACAACTTCACTACTGCAGATTGAAGGCGCCCTGTTAGGAGCTTACAAAGCACTTGTTAGAGTGCTACCCGATTAAGGGATTTGGTAGAAGATCGGTTAAGATCTTAACTTTGTTAGGAGTTGCTTGGTTGGAGGACTTTCAACATCAACAAAGATGTTACCCGATTAAAGGATTTTTACAAAGAACCGATTAGGGTTCACCCTAATAGAGGGATTTCAATTTGCTTTCACACCTAATAAAAGCAATGATTTGAATTGACACTGATTGTCTGATTAGATCATACCTGTTGACCTCTTCCCCGGTTTGCCTGGCTATTGAATCTTTTTCTGCCTCTTTGCCTTTCACCTCTGGTGACTGTGATCTCTGTGCAAATATCTCTTCTCTGCTTTCTCTATTCAACAACTCAACAACACTTTTTCTTGCGTCCTATGACCTATATTTATACAAGAGTTCACCTTAATGAAACCCTTAACTTATAGAATCGCCAGGTTGTAAACTCAACATTAAATCATGCAACTAGCAAAATGCTTTGTGTTCTGATCTGGAGTTTACCTTGAAAACATCCGTATAAATAAAGCTAACTCCTGTTAAGAAAGCTAACTCCACTTCTGAGCGGTGGATGCTTCGCATATTCCAGTTTTAACTCAAACTGCTCCACAGAATCCGGTGTGGATCTTTATGAAATTTTGACCGGTATACACTTATACTCGGTTCATCCGTGTATGCAATATAAGACTGGTACAATGTACTTAGTTCGGTCTACCGGTTTATCCCCTCTGTTTCTTGTCTACCGGTGCCTTTAAAGTAACGTGAGTGACCGGTGAACTTTTACCGGTGGGAATGGTGTTTGAGATTTACACTAATGACAACTTAAATTGCTAACAATCTTCCCCTTTGTCATTGGTGGCAAAACCATGCTCAAAACCATACTCACTTACTTATCACAATTTATGCCTTGTTCTGTAGACTTCTCTTTTCTTTGTAGCACAGTTCCCTTGTTAAAGTGCTTTAGCTCTTCTTCTGTTCTGGTTCTGTGGCTATTCTGTCTTTGATCAGACTGCTACACTGCTTTAGTTCTCTGTACACTTCAGTTCTTCTCTCTTCTGATTGTAGACTTTCCCTTGACTGCTGCCTCCCCTTTCTTCTGCTTCTTCTTCCCCTTTTTGCCTCCATAGGACAAAGGGTTAAGCTTCACTTAGGATTTCACATTTGTAGCTTGGTGAAGATATCCTTATAGATATTCTTTGCAGAATGAAGAAACGGTGCCCATTGATCGGTTACATATTCAATGTTCTTTTGGGCTGCTTTTAGACAAACAATGATGTTCTCGATATCCTCCACAGTTTTATAATCCGGTTCATAGATCAGAATTTCTGTAGAAGTTGCAGTTTGCTGCATGGAGTCAAATGTTGGGGCTAGAAATAACTGAAATCCAATAATGATTTGGATTCTCTTATTCTCCTCTTTTGTAGTCTTTCTTAGAATTAGAGCTAGACTGGTCATTTCTCTGCTAAAATTTGTTGTTGACTTATTTTTGATGTCAAATTGAGAAGAGAAGGCGCTAATGTCTTCTGAAGTCTTTGCTGACTTCTCTCTCAGATCTTGCAAGAAAGTTTCAAAGTTGGAAGTTCTTGTCATCAAACTTCCTGCAACTTGGATCTGTTGTTGAAAAACTCTTAAGTTGGATGACAGAGTTACCTTGATATCTTCAACTTGTTTGTGGAGAATCTCTATTCTCTTCTTCTCATAGTGATCTATAGCTATAATTTATGGATTTGTCAGGTCATCATTGATTGCTTGTGCCAAGACTTCCAACTGATCTATCACAGGTTCATCTTCATCTATGTCAGCATCAGGTACAAAGTTGCACAATATATTTTTGACAGTGGTCAGGACCATGTCTTGTTTTCTCTTGGTCAGCTCCTTTAGCTGCCTGGTTGACATTTTGCTGATGTCAACCACTGTATCGGTGGCCTTGCTCCTTTTGGCTTCTTTATCCTCAGCAAATGATAACTTTCTTTTAGATGAGGAGCTTGGAATATCTGCTTGCTCCTTTTGCTTGGGCTCTTGTTCCGGTTGAGCTTTTTCAGTGTGTACAGGAATTTGTTGTTCCTGTTCCTTATTTTCTTCATCTCCTTGTTGAGTTGCATCTTCCGGTTGCGCCTCTTCTTCAGGTAGGTCTTCTTTAGCAGGTGCTTCTTCCTTATTCTGAGCTTCTTCTTCCGGTTGCACTTCAACTTAAGGTGGGGCATCCTGTTCTTGTTGAAATTGAGCTTCCGGTGGGATTTCTTTTGTAATGTCCCTTGGAGGGACCTTACATAAATTTCTCATTTAAGCTTTGTGCGGAGTAAATTTCTTTATCTTTTTCCTCTTTCATAAATGAAATACTCGTATTTCCTCATTAATAGATTAGTTTTCTTGTTAGTTTATATCTTGATATATCATATGTATATTTATAAGATATTATTATTTAATGATGTATTATATTTTGGATTATTATTTACCTTCAATATTTTTTTTATGATATTAAACAACCAATTAATATATAACCTTGACGGAAAATATTGTAATATTTCTTCTTATTCTCCTTTTGGTAATTTCCTGCAAAACCGACGTTAGTATAAAATAATATGCAATATTTATATGACTCATACTCTACTCTACGTTAGTAAGGGGGGGATTTGATTCTTAAGGCTGCCTCTAGGTTGGGCTTCACAGAATTCCCAGTCCTCGACTTGAGGGACATTCGCTCCACTCTAAGCAACTGGGCTATCAACACGTCATCCCAAGAGCACTGCCTATAAGAATCTCTGGGAAGCAATCTTAATGCATTCCAAGCCTACGCATATGCATATGACTGGTCTTCAGTATATATACTGTCTACGTGAGATTATAACAATCTCGAGACTAGGGAACTGTCATAATTTCCTCTAGCCCCCTCCAGATACGGGGATCCATTCGTATCATCCTTTGTTGAGATATTAATCTCGAGACTGGGAAATTATAATAATTTCTTCTAACCCCCTCCAGATATGGGATCCATCTCTTAATGAACGTAATATTCATTCTCTCTATGGTTCCATATCATCCACATATAAATATAAAAAAAATTAATGTAATTACATGTCTATATATTCAGGTTTATAAGTAATCAAATAAACATACGATGCCCATAGCATAATTTGATGGATCCTATTTGCATATACATTTAATACTCATTCAATTATATTATAATAATTCATTTAAGAATGTAATATTTCCAATATATATAATATTCAATAAATAAATAATTAATTTGTATTTTAAATGACATACCACAATATTGAATTTTCGTTGAAAGTCTTTTATCTTTCACTCTCCTTTATATTATTTTTTCCTCCCTTGAGTTCCTCCTACATTTCCTCCTTTATTTTCTCCTATCTTTTCTCCTTCATTTTCTCCTAGTTTTTCTCCTTCATTTTCTCCTATATTATTTTCTCCCAAGCTTTCCATATTATTTCTCCGTGTGTTGTCCTTTTTTTCCTGTGATTGTTTTCTTATACCCTTTTCTTTTTTTTCCAAAAGTAATGTCTTTTAGATTATATTATGTTAATTTGTTTATTTATATTTACTATGTGAATAGTATATTATAATAGATTAGAATTTTAGTGTGAATACTTATTTATTATTTATTATATTTAATCATTTATTAATATTATTATATTGATTCATCAATATATTATATTATATTTATATATCATATTATTATTATTATATTTTATATTAATACTATAGTAGTATGCTTATATATTATTTTATTATTTTAATAATAGATTATATTATATCATTTTATTTATTAAACTTTCTTTTATTATTTTATAAAATATTAATTTCTATTTCAAATAGGGGACATTACATCTTCCTTGTGCTGCTCTTTGGCTGTGTGTAATTCTCCCATAGGGATATCATTTCCCAGCTCTTGTTCTATTGGGGGAACTACCTGTTCAACATTTATCTGTTCACCAGATGTGAACTCCTCTGCTTGAACATTTACCTTACTGGTTGTAGGTTCTTCACGAGTAGTGAATTGAACTGGTGGTGCTTGTACCTGTTCAGTTTGATCCTATGGACCTAAATTCTCAAGTGCACTAAAGTTGTACTGCTGCCAGAAGTCTAAAGTCTCTTTATAGACTTCGTTTTCAAATCCATTTAGAATCTTGGCAACCCTACACTTGGTATCCAAGTTCATTGATGCTTTTTCTAGTAGAAGCTTGGTTCTTTCTTCACCGAGACCGGGTCTAACTTTAGACAGTGTGTCCTTATTGATTCTAGTGTTTGTGCCTAGACCGGTTCTCCATTTGTTTTGAAGCCTAGAATTTAATTCTGGAGGAAACTTGGACCTATAGTCCCTTGGAGTTTTGTTGTAGTCCATAAAAGTTTCCACTATGACTATTATAACTCACTGTTTTTCCTCTTCTCCTAGCACGCTATACCATTTAGCGGCATTATCTATTATTCCAAAGTCCATCATGTCATCAACTATTTCATCTACAGTCATAGTTCGAGGCTTACCTTTTTTCGGAGAAGTTAGAACAGTTGGACGACTTCGATCACTGCCTTGTTCATCAGTGATATCTACAATTACCGGTTCTAAAGGATTCTTCTCCTTAACTGTTGCTTCAGCTCCAAGAACTCCTTTTCCTTTACCGGCGTTAGGGACCGGTGGAACTGTGGTCCGAAGGCGTGCTTCCTCTGCTTGCTGCTGGGTCTGAAGAAGTTTGGTCCAAATGGCTACTCCTTCCTCATGAACCTTGTCGGCTTCACCTATGAGCATCCGACTTATCCTCCTCTTTGTCAGGAAGTCTTGCTGATGCAGTTTAGCTTGTTTAGTCGCTTCTTCTAGAGTGAGGTGGATCTGAACCTCTAGTAGAGCTCGTATCCTCATCTCCTTTTCTCTGTCCATTGAAGCTTTCCATCTAGCTTCAAGAATTTGTAGGAGATCCTCTGGTACAATCTTGTGAAGTTCGGTAGGATGCAGATTATACTTATGAATGCAATGCACTACCGCTTCTTCAATCTTTCTCTTGTCTTCTTCATTTGCAAACTGATATCTTCTGCTTATGGAACCCATTCCCCTGGTTTCTTTTAATGATGCCACAAATTCATCAATTGTGGGCTTGGCTCTTCTCGGTGGATCTTCCTTTACCGGTTTTCCTGATTTCCTTTTTCTGATTAGAGGAACTGTTTCCTCGGTCTCTGTCTCCTCTTGTTCTTCCTCTTGGGTACTGGGTACCGATTGAGCTTTCTTCCTTTGAGCCTTGGGCTGCTCTGTCACCAGTTTCTTCTTTGGTGTAGGGGCCCTTTTGGTGTACATGTTCTTGATTGGTGCCCTTGTCTTCAGATTTTCCTGGATCTCTTCGTGGGTACCGAACCGGTAAGCACCTAGATCTAGATCCGCCTCAGTCAAGGCATCTGCATATGCCTTAGCAGCCTTTGCGGTGATCTCGTAGCCTAGCTCAGGAGTGTACATGGTTCTCGGTTCCACGGCTTGAATTATGCAGTTATCAGTGGTAACCAGAAAGCATACATCGTCTTTGTATTCGTCAACAATGGTTGACGACACCCTCTTTCTTGTATGCATTCGTAGTTGAAATGCCTCAAAGTGTTCAGTCATTACTCTTCCTAATTGGTTTCCTAGTTGGTTGTCCATTTCACTGATTTGATGAATGACCGGTCTATCGGTTCCCCAAGTCACTTTTCCGATTCCCGGGAAGAAATTTAAATAGTAGAAGTACAGACATACCAGCAGGGTTCCATATTTCATGGATTTCTTCTTGACAACTCCAAGCTTCTTTATGTTTTCAAGGATTTGCCCTTGAAGCATCGCACAGATGTCGTAGTGAGCATTATCGTGCATTATCCAGTGTGCGGCGTGAATTGCTCCACCTGGTATGCTGTTTAGATTGCTTGACCGGTAAACCTTGTAGCCAATCACAATAGATGCAAAGCGGACTCCATCATCCTCAATGTCGATCACGGTCATAAGTCGACCATCAAATCTTGACTTTGTTAGTTTATTGACAATGGCATTGGAGATAGTCCTTAGGGTTAGTGCTTCCCCTCGGTCACTGTATTTGGTCACTCTATGCAGATCTTCTTTAGTGATCAGATTGCATACACCTTTATTGAGCCAGAAACCCGGTTCATGAAGACGGCTTAGAACCATTCGAATGCGGTCTTCTCGGAAGATGGTCGGGTAGCATACTCCATTGATAAGTCTAGATGATACCAGCTTTGCATACTTATCAGGAAGTCTCCCTTCTTCACATAACTCGAGGTACTCGCTTTGAATATAAGTTTCACCCAATTCTTCCTGTTTAGCGTGAATGAACGCCGTGACGTCTTTGGTCAAGAGGACTCCATTTGGCACAGACGACAGCGCACCAGTCATGTTGTTTTCCCTGTTTTGAATCGCCGCAATATCATATGCAGGTCGGTCCGCTTGATTTCCCTTGATCAGCTTCACAGTAGAGGATGATGATGCCATTTCTTGATAACCAGTTAACACAAAAAGTTGCTTGATAGGTATTACAAATAGTAGCTCACAATGATCAAAGCGCGAGAATATTACTCAGCACAAGAATTCGTTAATCACAAAGAAAGCAAAGTAAAACTAAAGAGTAATTCTTCTTTCTTTTATAGAGTTAGGGCAGAACGGTAATTACCTAACGGTAACTATTGTTAAATGGCTACACCATTAATTGTCTTAGCTAACTTTTCTTTCCGTTTTTGCTAACCGGTACTATGGCTTTTTCAGTTGTGCTTTTCTCGGTTGATCAATGCTTACCTGATCGGTTAATCCTTGTGGACTGAGTGAGTCTGACTCTCACCAGTCCTACCGGGAACGGTAGATGGGCTACCGGTTCGCTCTAAGCCCTGTAGGCTTAGTTTGCTGAAGAGATATCACCATCAACCGATGATGACCTTTCCTCTGTTTTCTCCTCAGTGGAGCTCTTTGATTCCTTTTTGAACCAAATCTGCTTGACTTCTTTCTCAGTCTTCTTCCCTTTGTTCTTCTCATTTGAAGACGAGATCTTCTCCACCGGTTTGACCAATCCCTTTCTTTTGTTCATTGACCGGTTGCAGTCTTTGGCTAGGTGTCCAACCTTGTTGCAGGAGTAATAGACTATCTTGGTTGACTTCCATGGGTTCACCCTTCTATTGTCAGGTGAATTGTACCAGTAGTCATTGTGACTATGCATGCCACGATTAGCACAGTTGGGTGTACTCCAGTTCTTGTTTCTCTTGGTGAATACCAGTCTTGGGGACCTGAATGCCATTATTTTTGATCTGCATTCATCAGCTTTGTGTTCGAACTTATTGCATGCATAGTAGTAGCCCTTGAAGCTTCCCTTGCTTCCACTGGACACAGTTGTGGGGCTTGACCAATATTCATTGGTCTTGTGGCCATATTTGCAACAGTTTTTGTAGTGACTGTTGTTTGGCTTTACCGGTGCATTCCTGTAGTCATTTGTTGTATGACCCGGTTTCCCATAATGATTGCAAGAGGTGTTGAAAGTCTTCTTACCTTTTTGTGCCAACAGCTTCTTCTTATCCTTCTTGCTTGTCTTCGCTTCGGAAGACTCACCAGTCTCTTTGATGTCTTTTTCGGTGAATCCAAGACTGGTGTGATCTTTGTGCTTTCTTTGAGCTTTAAGTTGCTCATCAAGTTTGACTGAGCTCTCGTTGTATCTTCTTAGGGTTTCATTTCTTTCTTCAAGTTCTTTCATCTGTTCCTTCAGTTGATACAACTATAGTGCCAGTCTTTTGCATGCTTCATCCCTATCATGCCAACCCTTTTGCATGTTGGCGTTTTCTTGGGTGACAATTTGCATGTCTTCTTGGAGTTGCAGAATGACAAGATCATTTGCCCCTACAACTTCCTCTGCCCGGTTCCTTGCTTTTTCAGAGGTTGTTAATGACTTGACTGTTGTGTTTCTTTCATCTTTAGCTTTTCTCTTTTTCTCAATCAGTTCAGTCATCCTTAGGGCATTATTTTCTTGCTCCCTCTTAAGGTTGGAGATCTGATCGGTTAGGATCTGGTTTCTTTCCATGAGCTCAGAGACTGCCTCCTCAGCTTTATCAGATCCACTCTGCCCAGAGAGTTCATCAATAGTCTCATTGCTCTCATTCAACTGCGGAGCCAACTCCTTCCTTTTTGCAAGTGATCTTCTCATCCTATTCTCCAGAGAGGCAATGATGTCGTTGGCTTCCTCAAGCTGTTTCTGATACTTGTAACCCTCCATGATCTTTCTCTCAAGCGGTTAAGCTTTATATATAGAGAGCTCTAGCTCTAATACTAATTGTTATTCCTAACCGGTTACTGAGAGGGGGGGTGAATTAATAAATACTTGTTTCTATTACAATTCAACACTTGTTCAATTATTCTTCCTTGATAAGTAAAATATAAACAATCATTCATAAGCATAAATAGAAACACACAGATCAACACAAGATGTATACGTGGACCCTCGGTTAGAAGGAAAAAATCACGGTGAGACAAAGCTCACAACTTTACTGCAGAATGAAGATTCCATCTCTCATCCCTTTCTTTGCATGACTGCATCATGTTGTCGTTGTTTAGTTAGCAGAAAAAGCCATAACATAGTCTTTCAAGCTAGAACTTTGTAGGAGTATGTGTATAAGATATGGGTCGAAGGCCTTTGAGCAACAAAGGGTAAAGGATTTTACGCAAAACCAGCTCTTTAAATGAGAGAAAAACTCAAAAACGGGATTTTCTGGGAGCATTGCATATGAATGGACAGCAAGCTTTGAGCAAGGAAATTAGGTGCATATGCATATATATACAAATGGGAAGGTTATTTACGTGGGGTTTTTATGTCCCACTGTAATGACCCTTACTATAAACGCCACTAAAAACCACTAATACTGAACTGAGAAAATTCGTCAAACAGTTGACATGCACTGAATTGTTTGTTTGCAATAATGTGTTTCAAGGTTGTAATTGTTTTGAGCATCAAGTACAATTGAGATAACAATACCAATATTGAAATGAACATTAACAGCACTAATAATAACATTCAGAGATTCCAACCACTTGGCACCTTACAATGACTATATCAACAAAGAGAAACTCTGCTATTAATGCAATGATCAATTTTCCCAAGACTGATTACTATGACTGAATTCTGAGAGTATAATGGGCTGTGACAACTATGTCAAATTCAGATTTCAACAATGAACTATGGTAATGACCAAACCATAGAATGCACTTCACTAAATCAATCCAATTACAATGAGAAATAACAGTGAATGTTCAAAGGAATTCTGGACTGCTATATAGTGATTGTACTTATGCAGATTTTTACCATTTTGGTACCCAAAACATCAATATCAAACAATGTATAAAAACCTGGAAATGCTGCACCAAATGTTGATCAAATCAATGATGAAGTATGCTGATGTAGACACCTCCAATTGCACCCGAACTGATCCCAATTTACAGCTGATTGTAGATGGCTGCAATTCTGTTTTTTTTTGCTTTGCTTTTTCGGGTCTGCTTTTTCGGACTTGCTTTTTCGGATTGCTTTTTCGGATCTGCTTTTTCGGACTGCTTTTTCGGATCCGCTTTTTCGTTTTGCTTTTTCGGATTGCTTTTTCGGACCTGCTTTTTCTTCCTCTTACAACCAAAACTCAAACCCTCAGGTAAATCTGAGGATTCCAAATAAGCTCAACATGAAATGGCTGAATACCACTTCCAATGTGCAACCCTTCAGAAGATATCTCACTTCTTCAGTTATGCAAATCCAAGGGAGTTATCATTCCCAAAGATCTAATGAAAATTTGCAGACCAAATGACTACAAATTGCTCCAATATGGAAAAGTAGAAGAATCCTCAAATCAACTTGTCCAAATGAATGCCCAAGCCCCCTATTTATTCACTTTTTGAGAAGTTACTAAGAACTTCTAGAAGCATCTATTATAAAATCTCATTATAATGCACTTTTATAATAATATAACTTTATAAAATAAAAAGTGCAACTCAACTTAAAATTATAACATGTGGGGCCCGCATAACTCATAATAATAAAAATAAGCTCTAAATCACTTCTCCAAGAGCAAATACGAGCACTGATCTACAAAATGACTCTGTCCACATCGCCACCAGTCTACGAGAGCCTGTGATAGACTGATCCGGCACGCTAAACGATGTCAGCCAGAATGGGGAGATGACAGTCCACCCTTCCTGAAATTGCTTGTCCCCAAGCAATGATTAAGCAATAAACCAATCAATCCACCTGGATCCCAAATGTAGTCATGAACTGTACTGCTGTCAACCAACGCAAGCTCCTGCAATATCCTCTGCAATATAACCAAGAGGAATCCATGAATGAATCGTGAACCACTGCTCAACCAAACTCTAACTCCATAACGGCCACAGTCAGGAACCCACGAGACACCAACTCTGAAAATATCAGAACCCAAGTCAAGAGAACAACTCAAACTGCCAACACAGTAAATATCATCAACGCATCCCACTGGCTTATGCGGAATGTTCAATTCAACTCTGCAACAATGGTGTACACTCCCGAATGAAATTCTACCAAGTATGGAAAATCCACACATTGTACAACTCCTGCGGTCAACACAACTTTGCAGATCATTGACCACTGTCTCATAACCATAACTCCCATGCACCGCTGATGGCGAATAGGCATCACACGACAGATAGCAATAAATCAAACCAAATCTGCCTGCCATCAACTCCTCAATACATGAATCAAAAGCAAGACGATGAACATACCCTGAAATATAGTGCCAGTAAAGAGAACCAACTAGCTCATCCTGCAAACGTGATGCAACCAACTGTGACTGATCATTAGCTAAGTCAGGAGATGACATAGCCAAGGGAGTGAAATCAAGAACAACGGCTGAATCATCAACAACATCAGTATCACCCCCAATCTCCTGGTCACGAATCATCCAGCTGTCGCTCACAGAACCCAACACCACGTCATATGCCTCGCAACTCTCTACCCGTGGAGTCAAACCATACCATAATTGATGACAAACACTAGACCCCAAAGTACATCTCCGTATCATCATCTCATCAATATATGGATCAAAAGTAAACTGATGAGCATACCTCATAGTGTAAGGCCGATAGAATGTGTCAATCTCAGTCAGTGGCTCAGACTGCAATCTAGATGAAACTAACTGCAACTGATCACTAACCAAGCCCGAACCAACTACTACCTCCGAAGACACCTCCAAAGGAGTAGTATCACAAACAGGAACCAAGCCAACTACCGGCTCACCAACATCAAACATGATCCCTGGTACAACATCACTAGATTCCGTGCCATCAGTAGTAAAGACCACCACCAAGTCAAACATACCACAATGCTCAGCGCCCAACTCCACTGAACCTGACTGTAGTGGAAATGAACTCGATGTGCCAATGCTAGTATCGAGGACAGATATATCCTCATCTCCACTGCCTCTATCAATCTCGAGCATGGACATCCTCGAATCACCAGACACCACAACCCGTGATTGTACAGAATCTGGTAAAGACTGTAGTCGCTCTAACTCCATGGTCACCTCAGCCAAATGAAACTGTGACTCCTCAAAAGCCAACTGTGTACTCTCAAGAATCTCAGAAGTCACCTCGAGCTGCTGAGTAAGCTCACTCACCTCATCTTCCTTGACTAGTAATCCATCATATGCTGTACTGCCCCACTCCATAAGATAATCTCTATCAGCTACCAACTGCATATAATTCTGTCTCAAAATCCGGATAGCCTCCCATAAAGAGTGGATCTCTGTCAAGAAAAGATAACTGCCTCCCTGCTCGTCACTAGTAGGAGAACCCCATCCGTAAACTGCTAACAACTGACGAGCAGCATCGAAATGCTGGCAAGCGATAGCAATGTCTCGCTCACTAATTCTCAGCTGACTAGACACGTGATGGCGCTGGCTAGACTGTCTCCTACAATCCTCCTCTGATGCATTGTCCAAGGGAGTATCCTCAAAACCACTGATCTCTGGAGTACTACTATCCATACTCTGCGAATCAACTCCAAAGCTCATACCAACATACGGAGCATCAAAAACTGTAGCATCACTGCCCAACTCCGCTGTAACAAATGAATCTGTCGAGGAAGCTAAATCCTCAAAACTGTCAGCAGTAGACTCGTGGATGTCATCAAGGCCAGTGCGATCCTGGGACTCATCTGTAATCACTAACACCTCAGATGTGCCTAAATTATCACAAACCCACTGCACCCTGAGTGGTCGATTGGAAATGTACACTACTCCTAACATCGGTGTATAAAGACTAATACCAACATCTGACAAGCTGCTGGTATGAATGAGAACAACACCGTGTAATCTGCTAATCAAATCCATGATAGCACTCAAACAATCACTGCTACCAATAGATGACAAAGATCTCCAGTCAACAAAATCCCAAACGCCAATGTAACAATCCTGAGTCCTCATCCGTAAACTGGAACCGACTGACACCTCAAGAAAAATCCGTACCTGAGTAGCCTGCTCAATCCGAATATCAGCTGATCCCACATCCATGTCTGCCATAATTGACACTATCCCTGAATCCTGGATGCAAGGTGAACTCTCACAACTATCGACAACCACATGTGATCCGTATGTCGCTGAAAGCTGAGTATCAGGTGTGTAAGATGAAGTTGAACTCAACTCCACTCCATACCCATCCACATGTCTCTCTGAGTCCTGTAATGCCAATGGAGTACTCAACAAAGAGGCTCGAGTGTCCTCAAACTCTCGAGAAAGCCTGCCAACTTCCTCCTTCCTCCTCAAGGCATCTAAATGATCTCTGGCAAGGCTAAAAAGATGGTCACGATCTGAAAGAAGATGTAAATAACTCATCTTCATCGCTCCCATTCCTTCCCTGATCGCCTGTAAGTCAACACAAGAAGACTCTACCTGAACTCCCTTATGTCTATCCTGTAACTGAATCATCCGGATGTGATCCTCTATCATCTCCCGCATCCTGTCATGATGAGATAATGAAGTCACAATCCCCATCCTCGCTTACCCTAAGCTGACTGGACAAAACATGTGAAGTACTATGTGCCTCAACCTCGTGTGATGTAGCATCTAACTGTGCCTGATACTCTCTATCAGCAAAGTCCTGAATACTCAATGTCTGCTCATCGCTGATAGGTATCTCATCATCATGCACAACAACCTCCTCACAATCATCATCTGAATCCACTGTGCTGTAGTTACTATTTTGAGCACTTGTGACATCATCAAGACCAACTGTACCACAATCACTGTCAGTGTCACTCATGC
This sequence comes from Chamaecyparis obtusa, assembly GCA_027943335.1. Lineage (NCBI taxonomy): Eukaryota > Viridiplantae > Streptophyta > Pinopsida > Cupressales > Cupressaceae > Chamaecyparis > Chamaecyparis obtusa. The sequence goes on along the minus strand of BSBK01006941.1, from coordinate 595,416 downwards.
CATCCAGTGTGCCTGTGATATCACCTTCTGATGCAACTGGCTCAACCTGTACAACATCTGTAACCACTTCTGCTTGTGAAGATGATGCAAATAAATCATTACGTGAAGATGTGCTAACATCTCCCAATACCGGATCAGCATGTCTGTCAAACTCATCATACAAATTTCTGCTTGTCTTAGGGAAGGTACTTCGATCCTTAGGCCTATTAATCAGACTCTTCAACCACATACATGCCATAGGTGACACATTCCTCTCTTTTGTCCAAAAATGCCATAAATCTTCTGGCAAAAGTTTAGAAATTTCATCCTTCTCCTCAAACAAGATTGTGAACATGATGGAGTGCATTGATGCTAATACATCGCTGGAATGAAACTCATCCAAAATATTCCAAAATGTGTTAAACATTCTGCGAATGTCATTAATACAACCTATTGACATCATAATGTTTTCAAACCTACACCATGCAAATACTTCAAGTAATCTTGCCCTCTTTGTGAAATGAGGGTCGCTGATGTCATCCAACCTTTCGAAGCTTTTCACCATGGTATGAAGTACCTCTCTCATAATCTGATCATCATAAGAATTAAAGCCAGCTATTATCCTCATGATTTCACTAATGCAAGAGAGAGCTGCAAGTCTTACCACCTCATCATGATGTCTCAATAATCGGGGCTTCACCAAAGAACCAAATACGGGAGATAAAGCTGTTTGCATAGCATAGGAATCTGACTGATCAACCTTGCCTAAATAAGTTTCCAACTCCTCCAAAGTTCTTAGGAGGTCCTTTGTTCGCTGAAATGGACGAACTAGTTTCTTCAATGCAGTGTGCATTCTCTCTTTCAATTCCTTGTCTCCTGTTAAAGCCATGCTGACAGTTGAATTCAATCTGAAATAACCCAATTAGGTTGGCAGGAAACCGCTCTGATACCACTGTAATGACCCTTACTATAAAGGCCACTAAAAACCACTAATACTGAACTGAGAAAATTCGTCAAACAGTTGACATGCACTGAATTGTTTGTTTGCAATAATGTGTTTCAAGGTTGTAATTGTTTTGAGCATCAAGTACAATTGAGATAACAATACCAATATTGAAATGAACATTAACAGCACTAATAATAACATTCAAAGATTCCAACCACTTGGCACCTTACATTGACTATATCAACAAAGAGAAACTCTGCTATTAATGCAATGATCAATTTTCCCAAGACTGATTACTATGACTGAATTCTGAGAGTATAATGGGCTGTGACAACTATGTCAAATTCAGATTTCAACAATGAACTATGGTAATGACCAAACCATAGAATGCACTTCACTAAATCAATCCAATTACAATGAGAAATAACAGTGACTGTTCAAAGGAATTCTGGACTGCTATATAGTGATTGTACTTATGCAGATTTTTACCATTTTGGTACCCAAAACATCAATATCAAACATTGTATAAAAACCTGGAAATGCTGCACCAAATGTTGATCAAATCAATGATGAAGTATGCTGATGTAGACACCTCCAATTGCACCCGAACTGATCCCAATTTACAGCTGATTGTAGATGGCTGCAATTCTGTTTTTTTTTGCTTTGCTTTTTCGGGTCTGCTTTTTCGGACTGCTTTTTCGGATTTGCTTTTTCGGACTGCTTTTTCGGATCTGCTTTTTCGGACTGCTTTTTCGTTTTGCTTTTTCGGACTTGCTTTTTCTTCCTCTTACAACCAAAACTCAAACCCTCAAGTAAATCTGAGGATTCCAAATAAGCTCAACATGAAATGGCTGAATACCACTTCCAATGTGCAACCCTTCAGAAGATATCTCACTTCCTCAGTTATGCAAATCCAAGGGAGTTATCATTCCCAAAGATCTAATGAAAATTTGCAGACCAAATGACTACAAATTGCTCCAATATGGAAAAGTAGAAGAATCCTCAAATCAACTTGTCCAAATGAATGCCCAAGCCCCCTATTTATTCACTTTTTGAGAAGTTACTAAGAACTTCTAGAAGCATCCATTATAAAATCCCATTATAATGCACTTTTATAATAATATAACTTTATAAAATAAAAAGTGCAACTCAACTTAAAATTATAACATGTGGGGCCCGCATAACTCATAATAATAAAAATAAGCTCTAAATCACTTCTCCAAGGGCAAATACGAGCACTGATCTACAAAATGACTCTGTCCACATCGCCACCAGTCTACGAGAGCCTGTGATAGACTGATCCGGCACGCTAAACGATGTCAGCCAGAATGGGGAGATGACACCCACTACAAGTTATTCGGAAGGCTCTTGATGCATATACACGGGAATTTTAAATCCATTTACAGCCTTGGGTAAAGCGAGAAAAGTCTATGCAAAACACTTAAAAAGTGGGCTTTTTAGCTTGTATTGCATAAGGGAAATACATGCTCTTTTTTGGAGTGATACATTATTTAGAACAGGTTTTTTAATCTTGACTGGATATACAAGAAAGATGAAGTTCTTGTATATGCAACTTTGGAGAAAGATTAAGATGGAAATAGAAGGATCAACACTCAAAAACAAAAACACACAAATCGGAGAAAGAAATGTGAGATTTGTATTTAACATGAACAAATGAAAATATATACAATGAAATCCCTAGAAATTGCAAAATAAACTTACCTCCTCTTGAGAAAAGCAAAGGAAATGTTCTTCCAAAATCTTGAGAAAAATCTAAATCAAATCCGAGAGATTTTCGCATTTAGAAAAAGATTACAAGAATGGAGTTATTAGGCTACGAATTTGACCAAATCCCCTTGTAAAATCAATGCACATTCGAGTCAAGAAGAATTGCTTGACAAGTGTTGATGATTGAGAACAAGAATGCACAAAAATAGCAACAAGGAGAATCATTCAAACCTGCAAATGCTTGTGTTGCAATGGAGATGTAATGCAAAAGAAAAACGACGTCCTAGGAGTCAAGAACACAACTTTTGATGAAGAAAACAAGCTAGAAATGTCGTTTTATGCTCTAGACAGGCTTCTACATCCAAAACGCAGGCTTTGGAGATTTGTATTCTTCCTTCTAAAAGCCCTTTTTTTACCAAAAGATGCCCTAAATGGGCTGTTTTGAGTAAAACACAGGTATGAATATGCATGTAATGTAGAGAAAAATCGCCGAGCAGCCTCTTCAAGTAAAAACACAGCATATAGATACCAAAAGCGGGCTCTAAATAACCTTTCGCATGTGTTTAATGACTTTTGGGCTTCTGATAACCATATACATGTATGCGAACAGCATAGAATGAAGTTGTTTTTGAATCAAAAGCCCTAGACGGGCTGTTTTGAACTCAATACATGTAATAGACTTGCGATCTACTCCAAAATTGACGCCCAACACTAAAGACTCAAAACGCAGCCTTGCAAAGGTTAAAACAGGCTTTAGAAAGTCATTTGCACATGCAATGGAGGACAAAATCGCCACTTTTGGTGTCTTGATAAAAAATGCATCATATAATGCTTAAAAACACACTTTTGGATGCACTTTACATGTACTTGGAGTCATAACGGGATTTAATAAGCACTTTACATTTGTTGTTTAGTGTTTAAAATATGTAATGACCTCTCAAAACAACGCCTTAAGTTATAACGCGTTTTGGATCATTCATTGCATATGTTTTGAATGTGATTTAAAAACATGCAATGGGCCTTAAAAAAAAATTGCCACTCTCAACTTGGTCGGGCTGTTTTGGTCCATTTACATGTGTTTGTAACTTTATGTTGAATACATGTAAATGCATTTAAAATTGCCACTATCGACTTATAATGGATTTTAAAACAAAACACATGCTCAAACATGATTTAAGACATGCAATGGACACAAAAATCACCACCCTTGCACATGATGGGTATTCTCATGTGTATTTACAAGCAAACTTTAAAAGAGAAAATATGTAATTGGAGTTTGAAAAGCCACCTTCACATTATAAACTCATTTAAAGCTCATACATCCTTATGCGAACATACAAAGATAGAGTTTTATTTCCATTTTACATGTAAATACGCCAACATGCTATGCAATGATCAATGAAAAGTCTACTTAACCAAGATTTAAATTAAAGAATAATGATATGCAGTCAGGCCAAAAAAGCCCACCTGCTGAACCCTTAATTCTTTAATATCTTTTAATAGACAACTCCGATTGAAGCTTAAGATAGCTCAAAACGAGCCGAATTAAAAATGCAACAATCCTAGGGCATAAAAAAAGCAAAAAGCAAAGCAGACGACCAAGAAAACTCAAGAAAAGACTCAAAGGTTGCCAAAAATCAAGTTCTTGCAGTCTGAGAAGAAAAACTCATTCTGACAAGCGAAAGGGGATGATAAGCTTGATGAAAACCTTCAAAAACGATGTTCAAAAGACATGAAACTTAGGACAATTCAATGGATAACAAATTGCCTTAATGACACATCATTCAGAACACCTAAACTCAGAGGAAACTCCTACGAATTTATGAGAAAATTGCATAGGGTTATCCAATTTTGTGATATCAAAATTGGGGACAATAGATAGAAGGTCCATCAAATGGATGTCAAGAGTGCCTTCCTGAATGATGAGCTACATGAAGAGGTCTACATGACACAACCTCTTGGATTCAAGGTTGTTGGCAAAGAACACCAGGTACTCAAACTGACGAAAGCACTCTATGGCCTAAAATTGGCTCCTTGGGCATGGTACATGAAAATTGATAAGTACCTCACAGATCAGGGTTTCCAGAGGAGTCTTTGCTCAACCCTGTATGTCAAGACTATAGGCAATGATACAATCCTTCAAGTTATATATGTTGATGATCTGATAATCACTGACAGTTTGACATCTTTGATTCAGGGAATCAAACAAACTTTATGCCAATCTTTTGACATGACCAACCTTGGGCTTCTCCACTACTGCCTAGTTGTTGAGGTTTGGCATCTGTGTCATGGCATCTCATCTCTTAGTTTAAGTATGTAACGACTTTGCTAGAAAAATTCAAAATGTAGGATTGCAAACTTGCATCTACACCTATGTTAGTCTGAAGTTGTTGGCCAAATCTGGTTCTCCAATTGAGAATGAATCCACATTCAGGCAACTAGTGGGAAATTTGATCTATCTCACTGACAGTCCCAACCGGTGCTGAGAAGGGAGGGGTGAATCAGCACCTCTAAAACATTTCTCTTTAAATCTGGTGAAGCATGCTTATAACTGTAAGCCAAACAAATTCAAGTATATAACAACAGCAAACAAACAATCACATAGAGACACCAGATTTATCACGTGGAAACCCGATTAGGGTGAAAACCACGGTGTGAGGAGACCTCACAAATTTTGTACTCTTTTGGAGTACGCCCTGTTAGGAGCCTTCCCGGTTAAAGGATTACAATGCACTGTTAGATGCGACCCGGTTAAGAGATTTGTTACAATAAGGCTGGTTAGAGCCTGCCTGGTTAGAGGACTTAGAACACCTTTGAAAGATGTCACCCGGTTAAGGGATTTGATACAAGGGACCTATTAGAGTCCACCCAAATACTGAGATTTAACTATTGTAATTGCTAGAAAATAATAGAAAGATTGACCTTTTACAAATGGCTTTGCATAGCCTGATAAGATCTCTGTTTGTGCTCAACTGAGAGGCATCACCGGTCGCCACAAGTGTGTTCTCCTCTACTATTGTGCTTCTCTGCACACTCTTCTTTCTCTCTTCTTCTCTTCTCAATTTTCCCTAGCTTCTTTTAAACTTTCAGGTTCACTCTTTTCTTCGGTAGAATGAAGGCAACTCATTCTCAATAGGCAGAAGAATATATAGAATTCTTGCCCTAATTGCACCTCTCATACATGACCTGACTTCAGATCTCTTTCGGATACATCACTCAGTGAAGTATCAGTTCACAGAGGAAACATCTGATGCATGCTCTTGCTTTATCTGCTTTATGAAGAAAACTATAGATGCGTGCCAAGCATCTTTCCTTCACAAGAGATAACGCTTTGTTTTAAAGCCACAGATTCTAGCTTTAAAACCTCCAAACGCGCCTGAAACCGATCACCATGTTAACTCAAAGTCTTCCGGATTTAGTGCAAGAAATCCCGGTCAAAGAGTTGGTTGAAACAGATAGTTGACTATGACTTCCTCGGTTCATACTGGAGTCATTACTAGATTGGTTGAGATCCTTATGTTGTGAACAGGTAAGAGTCTTTGACCTGTCACTATCCCTTCCTTTGCTTTACCGGTCGCACATTCTTCGGTTGTGTTATTGACACCGGTTTGTACTTTTACTTTCTCTGTGCATGTCTACACTGGTTGTATCCTGGTCCTCGGTTGACAATTGAATCCTCCTTTCCTTGACTGTATAAATTACCCGGTTGCATTTGATTACAGTCTTTCGTGTATGTTGCCACCGGTTGCCAAACCAACCTCTTTCCATATAGATCTCATTGGATCTTTAGGTTTTTAGAGAGATGACAAATATCTATCCTCTTTTGCCAATCAATGACAATACTTGTACCGGTAGCAGGCTTACCGGTTACCATTTCTTTATGCCAACAATCTTCCCCTTTGGCATTGATGGGAAAACCTTGATGGGCAATCATATCATTATCATATCACCAGTTTTCTGTACTTGCATCTCTGTATCATTGCTACTGCCACTATCGGTTTATCTACTGGTGCCACTGCCGGTTTATCTACTGGTTATTGCCAAACTCTCCCCCTTTTTGACAGTAATGCCAAAGGTTAGTCTGAAAGACTTCCTTTATCTAACCTGCTCCCCCTACGAGCAGCAACCCTTTTCATCAGTCCAGGAAAGATGAGGTGTGAACCTCTGTTGAAGCATAATGAACTGATGATCTCCTTTGTAGGTTTACTGAAGATCATGAAGGGGTAGCACCCCTAGTTTACCTCTGAGATACTCAAAAGTACTCTTTGGTAATGGCTTTGTGAAGATATCAGCAATTTGTTCTTTTGTGGGAACATACTACAATCTCACCTCCTTGTCTTGTACCAATTCTCTCAAGTAATGATACTTGATGGCAATATGCTTTGTCTTTGAGTGCAAGACAGGGTTCTTGGATATGTTAATTGCACTAGTGCTATCACAATAGATAGCTATCGGTTCAGGTATTTGTTCTTTGATTCCTTCCAGAAGTTGTTTGATCCAGACTACCTATGTGCAATTGATTGCAGCAACAACATATTCAACCTCAACAGTAGATTGTGAAATGCAGTTTTGTTTCTTACTTGTCCAAGAGACAATTCTCCCACCAAAAAAGAATGCACCTCCACTTGTGCTCTTTCTGTCATCAATGTTGCCAGCCCAGTTTGCGTCTGTGTAAACTTTTACTTGGAACCCTCCCTTTTGTGGAAACCACAAGCCATATTCCTCAGTACCCTTTAGATATCTAAAGATTCTCTTCACTGCTATTAGATGTGTCTCTTTGGGATTTGCAGAGAATTTTGCCACTATGCCAACCGCATGTACAATGTCCGGTCTACTGTGAACAACATATTGTAATTTTCCTATCATGGACCGATACATTGTTTCATTGACTTCTTTTGCATCCTCCTCCTTTGATAACTTGAGGTTAGTTATCATTGGAGTTCCAATCGGTTTAGATTTTTCAAGTCCAAAAGTCATAAGAATTTCTTTTATATACTTGGACTGAGAGATAAAAATGCCTTCTTTTAGCTGATGGACATGTAGTCCAATGAAGAATTTAATGGCTCCTATCATAGACATCTCAAATTCTTTCTTCATCTCTTCAGCAAAGGCTTTGCTCATCGTATCATTCCTCCAAAGATGATGTCATCTGCAAAGATCTCAGCAATCAGATTGCCATCTTTTTTGATCTTGAGATACATGTTGCTGTTGTCCCTGATTCTTGTGAATCCTATGGTCAGAAGATATGAATGCAACCTCTCATTCCAAGCCCTTGGAGCTTGCTTACGCCCATAAAGAGTCTTTTTCAGTTTACAGACCATACCATCATCTTGTGCAGATGTGAAGCCTTCCAGTTGTTCAATGTAGACTTCCTCTTCCAATATTCTGTTCAGGAATGTAGACTTGACATCCATCTGATATACTTTGAATCTTTTGTGAGCAGCATAGGCGAGAAGAATTCTCGCTCCTTCCAATCTGGCCACTGGTGCAAAAGTTTCTCCATAGTCCAGTTCAGCTTCCTGGGCATACCCTTTGCAGACCAATCTTGCCTTATTTCTTATTACTTTCCCTTCCTCATTCAACTTGTTCCTGTAAACCCACTTGGTCCCTATGACATTCTTGTCCTGTGGTCTTGGCACAAGATCCCATGTATCATTCTTTTCAATTTGCTCAATTTTTTCCTCCATGGCCTTGACCCAATTTTCATCTTCTAGAGCCTCCCTAGTGGATTTGGGCTCTATATAGGAAAATAAACATATGTTCTCTTTGGCCTTTTTCCTGGTCAAGACATTAGCATGTTTGTCACCAATAATATTGTCAGTGGAGTGATATGTGACATACCTTGGGAGAATAGGTCACTATTCTCGGTCAGGCTCTTCCGGTTGAGCAATTTCTTCATCATGGTTCTGAACATCTTCTTGTTCACCATCCTGTGCTTCTGATATAGTCTCATGCACCAGATGTTTGTTCATATGCTGTTCTCTTTCATCTTCAGGTTTTGCTTCATTGAACTCAAAGGCATTTCCTTCAATTTGACCTTCAAGACTGTCATGATCATTATGACTGGTCTTCTTAATCGGTTCTCAAGATTCATCAACTTTTACATTGATGCCTTCAATTATTTTGCCTGTTCTCTTGTTCAGACACCGGTAGGCCTTACTTTTAGTAGAGTAACCCAAAAAAGTTCCTTCATCGGTCTTGGGATCAAACTTCCCAGAGTACATATCTCTTTTGATGTAACATTTACTACCAAAGATTTTGAAGTAACCTACACTAGGAGTATGTTTGAACCATAATTCATAAGGAGTCTTACCGGTTCCCTTTTTGACTTGAACTCGGTTTAGTGTGTAAACAACAGTGCTGATGGCTTCTCTCTAGAAGTGATGAGGAAGATCCTTCTGAATCAGCAGGGTTCTAGCACAACCGATCATAGTCCCATTTCTTCTTTCTGCCACTCCATTTTGCTGAGGAGTCCTTTGTGCAGATAGCTGTCTCTTTATTCCATGTTCCTCACAATAGTGAGTGAACTCTTGACAGGTGTATTCACCTCCTCTGTCTGATCTCAGACATTTCAAGCTTTAACCGGTTTTCTTTTCCACTCTAGCCTTGTAGATTTTGAACATATGGAACGCCTTTGATTTCTCTCTAAGAAAGAGTTTCCACATTATTCTTGAGAAGTCATCTACAAAGAGCATGAGGTACCGGTCTCCATAATAGCTCTTTGTCTTCATTGGTCCACACAAATTTGTGTGTACAAGATCTAGAACATTTTTAGTAGAGAATGATTTACTGTTGAAACTTGTTCCTGTCAGTTTTCCTAACTGACAATCTTTACAAACATTGTTGATGGGTTTTGTAATCTCAAGAAGTCTTCTAACCAATTTCTTTTTACTCACCTTGACAATACTATCAAAGTTTATGTCACAGAGTCTCTTGTGCCATAACCAGCTATTGTCTTCTTTGGAAATAAGACAGATTTTGCTTGATTCTCCTTTGATTGAAGCTATGAGACAAGCTCCTTCCATTGAGTCTAGGTAGAACAGATTACCTTTGCTCTGTCTACCGGTTGCAACATGGGTTTCAGACTGATTTTTGACTATACAGGAACCTTGTCCGAATTCTAACAGGAATCCTTTGTTATTCAGTTGTGCAACACTCATTAAATTGTACTTGAGTCCTTCAACCTAGTACACATCTTCACAGACAACACTGTTGCAGAGTGCAATAGAACCTTTTCCTTTAATGGCACAGGGAGCATTATTTCCAAACGTTACCGATCCGTTGTCGTTGAGCTCCAAGTTGATAAACTTGTTCTTGTCACCGGTCATGTAGTGAGTGCAGCCGCTGTCAATAATCCAGTCATCATGCTGATGAGATTTTGATATAAGTGCCATTTCATTTACCACTGGGCTCTCCTCTTTTATTGCAACAAATGCAATTTCTGGATCCTTAGAGTCTTTAGATTCATTGTCTGTGACTCCTTCCTATGCAAGATAGCATTCCTTTTTTGCTTTGCTTTTGAACCGGTCTCTCTTATCTTTATTATCATTATCTGGACATCTTGCAGCAATATGTCCTATCTTGTTGCAAGAGAAGCATTTCAGAGGAAGCTTACCTTTGTACTTCCCTTTCCCTTTGGGGAATCTCCTAGCGATGAGTGCTTCGAACTCATCTTGCTCCATCTCTTCTAAGAGCAGATTCTCAACAAGATTACCAATCTTACCGGTAGAGCAGTTACCGGTTTCTCTTCCCTTTTTGGTGGAAGAGATATAGACAGAGGACTTAAATGCTGCTTCCTAAATGGGTAAGCTATTATCAAAATTACTTAATTCAAAAGCAGTCAACTTACCAATTAGGGAGTCTAGGGTGGCTTGATCTTTGGTCACCGATCTGAGCTCTTGAATAGTAGAGATCTTAATGGCATATTGAGGTCTGAGAGTTCTCAGTATTTTGCTAACCACGTCCTCTTCACTGAGCTTTCCTCCAGCGCTTTTGATGGAGTTGATCACCTCTTTTATTCGGTTGCTGTATTGCTCAATGTCTTCTCCTTCATTCATCGTCATGTCATCATACTTTCCTCTGAGGCTTTCAACCTTGGCTCTTTGAACATTTGGGTCTCCTCCATAAACCACTTGCAACTTGGCCCACATTTTGAAGGCAGAATCAAGATGTTCTATCTCAGCATAGACATGATTAGGTAGTGTGCTGGCTATCATATCCATAGCAGCCGTGTGCTCAGACTTAATCTTCTGTTCATCAGGTGTTAGAATGCCAGAGGGTTTAGTGTAATCAGTGGTTACATGATTTCAGTATTGATCTTTGGTGGTCTTCATATACAACTTCATTTTGCTGCACCACAAAGTAAAGTTTTCCTTTGAAAACTTTGGTCCTTCCTTTCTCATCATTTTGAATTTTTCTTTCTGCAGTTAAGCAGTAAAGAAAATAAGACTTGGCTCTGATACCAATTAACAGTCCCAACCGGTGCTGAGAGGGGAGGGGTGAATCAGCACCTCTAAAACTTTTCTCTTTAAATCTGGTGAAGTATACTTATAACTGTAAGCCAAACAGATTCAAGCATATAATAAAAGCAAGCAAACAATCACACAGAGACACCAGATTTATCACGTGGAAACCCGATTAGGGTGAAAACCACGGTGTGAGGAGACTTCACAAATTCTGTACTCTTTTGGAGTACGCCCTGTTAGGAGCCTTCCCGGTTAAAGGATTACAATGCACTGTTAGATGCGACCCGGTTAAGGGATTTATTACAATAAGGCCGGTTAGAGCCTGCCTAGTCAGAGGACTTAGAACACCTTTGAAAGATGTCACCCGGTTAAGGGATTTGGTACAAGGGACCTGTTAGAGTCCACCCAAATACTGGGATTTAACTATTGTAATTGCTAGAAAACAATAGAAAGATTGACCTTTTACAAATGGCTTTGCATAGCCTGATAAGATCTCTGTTTGTGCTCAACTGAGAAGCATCACTGGTCGCCGCAAGTGTGTTCTCCTCTACCGTTGTGCTTCTCTGCACACTCTTTTTTCTCTCTTCTTCTCTTCTTAATTTTCCCTAGCTTCTTTTAAGCTTTCAGGTTCACTCTTTTCTTCGGCAGAATGAAAGCAACTCATTCTCAACAGGTAGAAGAATATATAGAATTCTTGCCCTAATTGCACCTCTCATGCATGACCTGACTTCAGATCTCTTTCGGATACATCACTCAGTGAAGTATTAGTTCACATAGGAAACATCCGATGCATGCTCTTGCTTTATCTGCTATATGAAGAAAACTATAGATGCGTGCCAAGCATCTTTCCTTCACAAGAGATAACGCTTTGTTTTAAGGCCACAGATTCCGGCTTTAAAACCTCCAGACGCACCTCAAACCGATCACCATGTTAACTCAAAGTCTTCCAGATTTAGTACAAGAAATCCCGGTCAAAGAGTTGGTTGAAACAAATAGTTGACTATGACTTTCTCGGTTCATACTGATGTCATTACTAGATTGGTTGAGATCCTTATGTTGTGAACAGGTAAGAGTCTTTGACTTGTCACTGCCCCTTCCTTTGCTTTGCCGGTCGCACATTCCTCGGTTGTGTTATTGACACTGGTTTGTACTTTTACTTTCTCCGTGCATGTCTACATCAGTTGTATCTTGGTCCTCAGTTGATGATTGAATCTTCCTTTCCTTGACTGTATACATTACTTGGTTGCTGATGCTTTGTGTAGTGATCTGTTGCATTTGATTACAGTCTTTCTTGTATGTTGCCATCGGTTGTCAAACCGGCCTCTTTTCACACAGATCTCCTTGGATCTGTAGGTTTTTAGAGAGATGACAAATCACTATCCTCTTTTGCCAATCAATGACAATACTTGTACCGGTAGCAGGTTTACTGGTTACCATTTCTTTATGCCAACACTCATTGCCACTAGACCTAATCTCAGCTTTGCAATGAGTTACACATCCCGCTTCATGATAGATCCTACTTTAGATCATTGGGCTGCAGCGAAGTGCATCCTGCACAATGTCAAGGGCACTTCAGACTTTGGTATCCTCTATGGACGAACTAAAGATCCCAAAGTCACCAGTTACACAGATTTGGATTAGGGAGGCTCTGTTGATGAGAGAAAGTCCACTTCCAGGTATGTCTTTAGCTTGGGCATCGGTGCTATCACTTGGACCAGTAGGAAGCAGCAGGCCATATCTCTTTCCTCGATGGAAGCTGAATATTGGGGAACAGTCAAAGCAGCTTATGAGGCAGTTTGGCTTCAAAGGATGCTTTCCGACATTCATATATCTCAAGTAGGCCCTTCACCCCTCTTCTGCAACAATCAAGGGGTGCTCAAACTTGCCAAAAATCTAGTCTTCCTTGAGCGAACCAAGCATATTGACATTCATTGTCACTTGTAATATCCCTCCTCCTAATAAGGGAATATAGATAAATAATATAATTAAAAGATAAATATCAAAGATATAATTAAAAGATAAAATAATATTAAATAATAATATAATAATAAAGTAAATGAAATGACTTCATAAAGCAATCAAATATCTCCTCATGAAAGGATATCCAAAAGTATGATTACCTTATGCTATGTGACATTATTAATTAATATAATCTAATGAATAATATAATACTAATCTATCATTTATGAATATTAAGTATCACTACCAGGAACACCGACTAGTCATTGATAGAGGAACAACAATTATATTAATAACTAAGCCATGGGAAAAGACTTTGACATGGCTTAGCCATCAGCAAGTAGTGGTCTGAATATATTAAAATTAATTATAAATATCCTGACAAAGGGGTAAGCATCGATCAATGTTAAAGACCAATATTAATGGTTAAGATTGAAACTATGTACAATTTGCTATCGTCTCATCTATCAATATCGATTAACAGTGAAGGTGGATAATGAAGTAGTTCAACAATGATCAGAGGCACTAAATCAAATGGCTTGCATAATAATCGATAAGTATGATCAAACATATTGTTATGTTGGTAATCCATATCGTAGTAACAATTAGTAATAAACTAAAGATTTAATATACTTGAACAATATCGTGAAGAGACACAAGGTCAACAATGACTACCGGTTGGAATGGAAGGGTGTGACGACTATTCCTAACATCACCGATTTGGAAAACTTCCATTAGTAATACTATAAGGGGACTAATTAAGAGAAATAACGAATGTATATAGTGAAAGGATATTAATACAACTCGACATAATGGTGTGATTAGCAATGGTTATGAAAGAACCTAACTCTTACCCTCAAGCATTGCAACCATTTGATGGGTAAAATATAAAAGAAAGATCTAAGATATTCAATCAAATGGGGAGGGAAAATTGGAAGATACTGATTCAAATTCAGAACAGTTGATACTGTCAGTTTATAAGACAAAGCATAAACTGCTGCATATATATACATTCCTGTACCAGGAGGAAATGAGTCCTCGCTGCTATGTGTAACAGTAAGGTTGTAGCATATCTGAAATTGGATATGTATATATACTATTAAGGAAAGGACCATTATGTGATTATATAAATATATATAAATAATATGGAAGGCTGATTATATATAATGTATTGAAAAGATTGTCAAGGAAGATCAAATAGGAATTAAGTTATGGCAGAAAGAGATATAATGGAAAGATTAAATATATAGATATTTATAGTGATAACAATACAATCAAAATTATGTTATATATATATATATATATATATAGTATTTATATACGAATAACAAGGAAATCAGGAAAATATATATGTATATATATATATTAATAAAAATAAATTAGAAGTATATCTATAGACTAATATATATACTACATGCTAATAACAATGAATCAGAAATGTACATATATCAAGTTATATACTGTTATATATATAAATAATAATCAGAAATGTATGGGCTAATATATAGAACATTTACTTATGTAATCTGAATTATATATATAATTGTAAGATATATATATATATATATATATATGGAATGAATCATATTACTGGATAAATAAGGATGAAAGATCAGGGATCACAGTCAGTAAAAGATAAAGGCATTCTGCAAGGAAATTCATTATTTCGGTATGTCATTTAATATGAATAAAATTATTTATTGATTATTATATATGTGTGTGTATATATATATATATATATATATGAACATTTCTATTTTCGTCTATAAAAACATATATATATATAGTTAAGATTTACATATTTATGTTATGTGCATTTTTGATACTTCTGGATTTCTTTTATAGATAAATGTGAATATATGATTATATAATTTACATTAATTTTTGGTACATTTATATGTCCACCCAAATTGATGATATGGAGACCATAGAGAGAATGAATCTTATATTCATTAAGAGATGGATCCCATTTTCTGGAGGGGACTAGAGGAAATTGTTATAGTTTCCCTAGTCTCGAGATTGTTATAGTCTCACATAGACAGTATATATACTGATGCCAGTCATATGCATATGCGTAGGCTTGGATAGCATTTATTGCTTCCAAGAGATTGTTATGGGCAGTGCTCTATGGGATGACGTGTCGATAGCCTGGTTGCTTAGAGTGGATCTTATATCCCTCAAGCCGAGAATCGGTTATTCTGTGAAGCCCGACCTAGAGGCAGCCTTAAGAATCAAATCCCCCCCTTACTAACTTAGAGTAGAGTATGAGTCATGTTAAATTGTGTAATATTTTATGCTAACGTCGGTTTTGCAGGAAATTATGAAAGGAGAATAAGAAGGGACATTACATCACTTCATCCGCCAGCTAGTCGAAGATGGATTTGTGGATTTGCAGTATGTTCCTACAGCTGACTAAACTGCAAATATTCTTACCAAGTCCCTCCTTCCAGATAAGTTTGTTAAGTTTAGGGGGCTCCTTGGTGTAGTAGACAGATTGACCATTAAGGGAGGGTATTGGAATAATATCTCATAATATCTTTCTATTTGTGTTTAATGGTCAATATTGTAAATCTTGTACATATTAGAATGTTTCTAATTCTTATGATTGTTTCATTATGGAAACATCGTCTCTTGTAAATTATAAATGAATGTCTTGTTCATTCATTAATTCATCCAATATTTTACCAATTACCTGTGTAATATCTTAATATATCTATGATGTGGAAATGCCCTTTAATTTTTTAAAAAATAATTTTTGACCGTTTTGATGGAGCCCCGATTTTGTAAAATCAGGGCATCCATTTGGTCACCATTTTATTTATCCCTTTTCTACGTTTTGAAATTTGTTAATCTTTTTCCTTAAAAACCAAGCTTTCATATTAAGTTAATTGCCATGCTATAGATGATAATAATGTTTGTGGTATAACTTTTTATGGTTTAATTGTTTTATGATACATTCTATTCCTTCATATATTTTATGTTAATTGTACAGGATTTTCTATTGATAAGAATTATATTTGGACAATATCAATCTTAAGCAGTATTCTGAAGTGTTCGGATCAATCAGCAATCTTGGTTCAGTAGAGTATCTTGGAATATATCCTTCTCAGATATTGAAAACAAATATCATCTGCTTCATAACATTGAAGACTTCACATATGACGTTGTGCAATAACTTGTGTATAAAATATAGCAGAATCAAAAGATTTGCATCCAAGAAATATAAATCGAATAACGGAAGCACATAAAATATCTGTAAGCATTGAGGATCGATTTGTTATATTCTTCGAGCCTGCGAATTGTTGCCGAATGTTGAAGATTTATTCCTTGAAGCTGCAATTCGAACTATATGAGCCATTCTTTCTAATATAATTGTTGGAGCGAAAATATTATTTTATTTGAATGCGCCAGCAGAGATTAAAATTTGGTGGTGAACATCAAAGATTGTTTGCGCAGAAGTCAATCTTATTCATATGATCAATACACAGTATTATCGGGAACCTTTGCAGAGGCTAAAGCGCTATGGTTGCAGAGGAGATTATAGAGATGATGGACACACAAACCTTCACATGGCATAGAAGACTCCAATACTTTTCAAGCCGAATATCTTTGGGGAGCTGAGATCAAAACGTAAATCATATATTAATTAAGTTTTAGTAAGTTTATAATACTGCATATTTCTTCTTGCAGGTCTGGAGATATGAGCAGGAGGATGGAGAGTTGTCGAGTATGTAGGAGGAGAGCATAGCTGTTGAAGTATGTCTATGGAAAGATAGAAGATCACTCCTGTACAACTTTAGCAATCTCGGCATGGATGTGGAGGAACCATTCATTGCAGAGAGTGTTCATATTGGACACCATTTTTGCCGCCAACAGAGAAGTGTGTTGAAGCCGTTGTCTTAAATGGATTGTGCCAGGCCGTTCATAACGAGGATGAATCTTTGGAGATCTCTAGTTCACGCAAAGAGCACACGGAAATGAAGATGCAGGAATAAAAGAAGCAACAGGAAACAATCTGGAGCCCGAGCGGAAGAGGATTACAAGCATGAGGCTATAAAAACATGTGAACTGCGGGAGCTTATAAAACAAATGGATTATTTCATATGTCGATTGTCTTATTGATGAACATACTTATCTTTTGTATTAGACAATGGAGATAGCTTGAGCCCGTGTGGGAGTCATACCGGACGGCAGCGCTTCACCAAGCAGAGGTTGTGAAAACAATATCGTGCATAACCAAAATGATAAAGTTTGAAGCGCATTTATCATGTTATGCCATATAGCGATAATGATGGATGCAGTGAAGTATCGTGATTAAAGAGATGTATTTTCTATTAAGATTTTGCCACATAACCATACCGGTGGCAATGGGCTTTTCTCTGAAGAGACGCATTTGTTCAAAAAGGTCGTATTGGCCACTTGTCTCATTCACAGCAGGGCACGTAAGAGTTTGTTTGTTCTATTTTGAATGCCTCAGACATGTTTAGTATAATTTATTTTTGTTAGTGTGCAGTTGCAACTGCCGATAGGTGATTAGATATGATGAAGAGACACATCAGTCCAAATCATGCCTCTTCACGAATATATAAATATAGAATGTAAAATCAAATAAAAAAGATACAAGAGACACAAAGCCCGTAAAAACTGGAAAAAAGACATATACAATAACATATGATATTTTTAATTTTAGCAGAGATATGATACTTTGAACTAAGCTGGTAAATTTGCTTTGAGAGTGAATATATTTTTATTTGCTGAGCGTTGATACAAATCGATCGGGTTGATCATCTGCAAAGAGCGTCCCTGATTCGTTTTCATTTTCAAACATAATTTGTAAGCAAGTTTAATTTATTCATGCAGATTAGAGTTATTTGAATTATTTCTTAGTTGTGTCCTTTATTAATATTTTAATGATTTCTATAAATATTTTATTTTTCAGATAAGTGGATGAGATTAATATTGCATTTTAAAATTAATAAACGTAAATACTGTGAAATATTCAATTGTTCTTTTATTTACGTCTAGTTTGTCTCCGCATTAAAGGAGTTCAAATACATCCTAGATTATTTTAAAATTGCATTAATATAATTAATCCGTCGCGTCTGAATTACTAATTTATTTATAGTTTAAATTCATTTAAATTTTATAGAGTTGTACATTCAACTTTTAAATATTGACTCTGTTTGCCCAATTAAATTAGACACTGGTCTTCATTATTGCTCCAAAGTCGTTATTTATATGCTGGCAATTGTTTTATATTCTGCTATTAATAAATATATTATATTCATTCATAATTACTCTTTTATTTTAAAATTATCCATATAATCACATAATCGTTTATCTTTTTTTTGCAATACAAAACTTGAAGCATTGTTTTATATAATCGTATAGATTGGCGTTATTTTAGTGATTCAATATAGTTGTGCAAAATTGAAAGTTTCCTGTCGTTTTGCCATTGAGGATTCTTTTATTGCGTTAAACAGTTATATTACTCTGCTATAAACATCCTGGGTTTGAGTGTGTCGATTCAGGAACAGGTACACCCGCCTTGGCCTTGCAGAGCCAGAAGCGCAGGGAACTCGAATCATACTGTTCAGTTCCGTCAAGTTGGCCACAGCCAGTTGGATATCCCAACATCGAGTTGGCAATACTTGTAGGATTCCAATCCGTCGGTTTTGGGAACCAACAGATTGGCGACTCTACTGGGGAAAGTTGCTCACAATATATATTGTGAAGTTACATAGAATTTCAGATTTTACAGATCAGAATCAGAAAGTAGCTATATTAATTTGTTTGGAAGTACACTCTACTGGAAGAAAGAACCTAGAAGCAAGACATTCCTCAAATGAGGTGGTGACTCTATTTAACAAAACATTTTAGTTAGTGACTCTACTGAGGGAGAAGACCTAGAAGGAGATAAGTAAAGTTTTCCTCTTTAAAGAGGTGGCGAATCTATTGAAAAGAACCTAATGTATAGAGAAAAAAGTTACTACAAATTTAAATATTCAGTATGTACCAAAATACATACTCACATAAAGTATCAAACTTTTGTGACCCAAGACCAAAATTTATTATTGAAGTATATAGACCATTGAGTTTTGATAACATCCCTGGTGGTCAGAAAGATATTCCTCTTAAAATAAAAAAATATGTTCCAAAATTTTGTGGAGATGGATCAGAATCACCAATGGAGCATTTGCATGCATTTTGTAAATTTATTCTAGATTGTCATATCTATGTAGAAGATGTGATTATGAAACTATTTGTAAGATCATTGACAGATCATGCAAGTTTACTTTTTAGTATAACACCTGAACAAAGTATATCATCATGGAGAGAGTTTGAGAAATGGTTTCTTGATATGTTTCATTATGAACAGGACAAGATTCAGGATCACAATATGGAAGAGGACTCTTACATGTCTCCACTTGATGCATTTTTTAGCTTGGAGAGATTTGAAGGGGAGTCTTCTGCACATTTACTGATAAGAACAGCGGACATTCTTCGAGAAATACCTTCAAACATTATGCCTTCACAAAAAGAAATCATGAGAAATGTCAAAAAATTGGGAATTACATCAGATGATCCTTCTGTAAAGCTCCTTGTGCATATATTAGAAGATGATGATGAAGACAAAAAAAAGGGAGGCTATTGCTCAGATTGAACAAGGCCTTGTGCTTGATGATTATCTTGGTGAGGAAGATGAATGCACTACTCATACAAAAGATAAAGAAGCATACATTCATGAGAACCATAATAATACTTGTGATGACATGGAGGATAAAGATTTGGATCAGATTGAAGAAGAATTTGTACATGATGAGATGTGTATGGAAACATGTATCAATGACCATGATGATGAGGAAGAAAACCTTCTCAATACAAGAGAAATTTCAGCTTTATTAGACATAGAATACCAAAGACACACTGAGAAGAATGGTCCAAATTTTTTCTCAATCCACCATGGTAAGGAGGTAGACGGATCAGCCCATATTCAAGAGAAATCAAATTGTGGAGATGAAATAGAATTGCATGAACAGGAGGAAGTTTCAGTAGATAATGTCAATGAAGATGTTAGTCTTGTTGATGAAAAACTTGATGATCCAAATGAAAATTCTCATGAATGTATGTCTGAATTCTCCATGTTCTTGAATCCATTGTTTGAAGAGGAAGTAGATGAAGATATGTCTGATTTCTCTATGTTATCGAGTCCATTGTTTGAAGAGGATCCTTTATGCAATGGAATCCATCAACATCATAATGAAGATAATAGTCCTAATTTTAAATTTGATGAAACTCATGAAGTGCATTCAGAGGGTGAGATACCTTGGAGTTCATCCTTTGAGCCAGAGGTACACCAAACATATGAAGATGAGATGGAATTAGCTAGACATGATGAAGAGAATGTGTTGAAGCATAGTTCTAAAAATTTTAGAAATGTCGCAGCTGATCAAACTCTTGGTGAGAGAGAGTTTGTACTTCTTGAAGATAAGCTATTCTCAAAGGCTTTTGGTGAGGAGAAAAAATATCCAAAATATAGAGATGGAACAGATTGTGAACAAGAAGGTATCCGAAAAAGGAAGACTAACCTAGAGGTTTGTATGATTAACCAAAATCTTCTATTTAGCAAGGATTACAACGGACCTAATGATTTCTCAAGGGTTGAATATAGATTGGATGCCAAAGATCGTATTGATGACGCGGTGAGAATTGTCTATAAGGATGACATGTGTAATGGAGCAAGGTTAAAAGTGTTATGTGATCAAAATCAAGTGTTTGATAGAGGAAAGGATCAATGTTCAATTTTGGGGGGCCTAGGGCCACCCAATTTTACTTCGCATCAGATTAGTATGGATACTTGGTCTGCTTCTCCAGAGATAGCTGGAATCTCGCTATGCTCACATGGAGCATACGTCCCCAGAAAGAGCCTATTGGAGCTCTAAATTTTGGGTAAAATTTGGAGTCCTATATAGTGATAAAACCCTAAAAAATGGCCTCTTAAACTCCATGCCCAATAATTAATGATGGAGTACATGAAATGGGATAAAATATTACATTAATTTTCAATTAAGAAGTTGAGATATTATGGAAGGAAGCTCTGTGACAAGAACAATCAAAATTCTATGATCAAAGCCTTCAGAAAATGCTGGAATTTCAACCTGCTGCAAAGATGATGTCAACAGAGGCAAAAGATTGTCGAATTTTAAAAATCTAAAAAAGACCCAGTTCGAAAAATCAAATTTCCTATCTCCATTAAAAATCTTAGCTTTCCACGAGGTGTTTTGGTTTTTCAACCAAGCCCAAATCCGAAAGTTAGGTAGTTATTTTTTAGTTAGTTTATCATTTTTTCAAAACAATTTGTAATAAGGGTGTGTCTTTTCACCCTAAAGAGGTGTGAAAGCCACTCAAACATGTATATATACATAATGTAAAATGTAAAGAGAGAGAATACAATACAAGATACATTTTCATAGAATAGAATTTGATCACAATTGCAATATGAACTCTAATGTACTATTTTTTCAACATTAATAAAGATAAGTGCTCTTCTTTTTTATTTGTGGTTATAAGTTATATGTTTTCAATTAGTCTTTCAGATTACTCTATGCACCAGGGTATCCTATTGTGTTTTTATATTTGATGCATTCATTTATGACTAATTTGTACAATTTGAATAATGGTAGCATGGTTTGAGAACTTGTTACTGTTTCCTTTCGGGCTCTTAAGTTGGGTTAAAAACCATAGGACCTATTGTATAAGTTGTTTTAAATTTTGTTTCAATAGAAGCTTGTAGGGTGGTGGTCTCGCTTTACAGGAGTGAGTTACCTTAAAACCGTCTCTGATTGTACGTAGGATTGAAAGTTTTATGACTCTATAGCCCAAGTATTTAGAAGGCACTGATCTAACTATAATTTGGAAATTGTCATTTGGTTCATACTTTGTGGTTTGTAGATTATATAATCATTATTTTAAAAATATTACTTTTGAGTCCTTAGTTTGATCCACTTTAGTCAAGATTTATAGAATAGAGATTATTAGAGGATTTGTTTCTTTCCTCCAAGGATCATTCACCACCTTGGGAGAAACTTTGTTTATTTATGTATGCAGTTGTGCAACATAGAGAATTTGATAGTTTAAAGTGAATTTAGGCCTACCAGCCTTGGCTAGATTAAGCCAGAATTGCAGAGGTATCAGTGTGTACCTGTTAGTTGGCCAAAAGTGAATCCATCATTTTTGGGGACCAACACATTTTTCTTGAAGTTTTTACGATTTTTTGTAAATTCGATTTTTTCTCGATTTTTTCAAAAAATCCAACTCTAGTTTGCCGACTTTTTCCCAAAACGATTTATGCTTCTATGATACAGTGAACACCCACACAAACATCGTCCACCAAGCCCAATAGGTCTCCAGCCGCCAAGACGTAGTCCCTGAGTGAGGGGAATAAGTCCAACACCAGATGCAAATTTAGTGTTTTCTAAAAATAAAGTTTAGTGTTTTATTTTGTTTTTACATTTTTATAATAGAATTTAATATAGCTATTTTGTTTTTTATAGTTTAAAATAAAAAATTATATTTTTTATTTTTTAAATAATATTTAGTGATTCTTTTATTTTTTAAAATCAAATTTAGTGATTATTTTATTTTATTTTGAATCTATAATGATTTCAAACATATTTAGTAATGTTAAGCTATTTTGATAATTTTGTAGATATATTACTTATGGTTTTAAAAAAATTAAATATATATATAAGGCGAATTTAATGCCAATTTTTTTTTTCCAAACTTTTTACCTTGCCTAATTTCATCCCAATTTCATCTGAATTTCAATGTTGTTGAACTCGAACTCGAACTCGAATTTGAACCTTGTGCTTGGAGTCTTAGATGATAAGTTATAAGTTAATAAAGTTAAATCAAAGATTGAATTTTATCGTTTGTTTAATGTATCTAATTAAGGACTATAAAGGGGTTTGACCCCTCTAATTTAATGAGACTTTGGGTAAATAAATGAAATCAACTTTATTTAATAAAGTTGCTTGGGAGAAAGGAGTTGACCCACTTGGAGAGTGTATAAAAGAAACTTGTTGGTTCTCTTATCTGGACACTGAGTTTTGATTTTAATGTTGCTTCTATTTTGGAGGAGATTGCTTCTTCATTTTTGGTTTGTGAGGAGAAAAACCTTTGTAGGCAACATTCTCTACATTGTTGGGAGTACAATCGGTATAATACTTGGTGATTTCATTCAGAGGGCACATTTGGGTATATTGGAGATTACATATCAGACTTTCAGAGCTTATTGTATATCAGATTTGAAGAGAACAGATTTGGAAAAGATTGAAGAGGGTTTATTTCTATTTGCTTGTTATATCTTCTCGCTAGCTGGCCTTACCATTCCTAGCCAGCTGTACCACTTCTTGAAGAACAATGGAGGTTTCTAGGGCAGCCGTTGGGGTTTGTAAAAGCTGGAATATGCATTTATTGTAGCACTTTGCTACTGTTTGACATTTCCAGACCTAGCTGTCCATTTTGGGAGCTTTTGGGCACCTTTGGAATGCAGATTTTGTGAATAGCTCCAGTTCTTTCTTGGCTGCATTTTGTGGGTATGTGGGATTTAGATATGTTATTTTATGATTTGGGTTGTCATTATATTTGAGAAATGTTGAAAAATCAGATCCAGAATAAAATCTAGAACTTTCAACTGTGTAATATCTGAGTATTATCTATTTTTCTTGTATTAAAATTGCTGCAATATTTCCTATTTATCTTCACTGTATTTGTCATTGAAAATTGCAAAAACAATTCAGAAAACACACTCAAAAACACAAAAATTCAGAGCAGAAACAGTGCTGCATGCTACATGCAAACAAAACAAGTTACTTGAAAATAAAAACAAAATCAATAATCTTACCTCCGTTACAAAATTCTTCTTCTAAAATCTCTTTTGCAAAGAATGGATTGTTGCACGTGTAACAATAGCAATGCAACTGCTTCGGAACCTTAACTGATCGATCTTCAACTCTATTTGAATAATGAAGTTAAGCAACAAGGAAAAATGTTTGTCTTAATCAATCAAAATAAGGTAAAATAAGCTTATTTTAGTGTTTGAAGTGGTTTAGAGTATTTCTTATGTGAGGGATTCATTTTACTCTATTTTTGTCAAAGAAAACTGCTGAAAATTGTTTTTATAATCCCCCAAAAAACAAATTTCCATTAAAAAACATTGGGGATGCTTGTTGGTGCTGCTGTGTCTGTGCCGCTGGATATGGGATGAACCCATTGTCAAATTTCTCCGCCTTGGCAAACTCAAAATCCGAACCAAATCAGAATCCCCATCCAAATGTAGGGTCAAAATCTGCAGACTTGGTAACTTAGATCTAAAGTATTGACTAGAATCAAATTGTAATCTGTTCCATTCTTTGGTTGGGTATCAATAATATTGTCTTTATCGTGTTGGTTGCTGAGCTTTATGGAATCTCTAGAATGCTTCTCATTAAGGAACCAATGATAATTGCTGCAAGCATTTTCTGCTGAATATATATGTTTAAACTCATCAATTTCAGAAGATGCCAATATAAAATTAAATGAAGCGTACACTGCTTATGTGTTAAGATACATTCAGTATATAAATGTGCAATGGAAAAATTTTAAAAATGTTTTTCATGGGTTTTATTTCTAATGTCACAAGCAGGATACTATAAATTTTTGAGAAAATGATACCAAATAGCTTCCTGACGTTTATACTTCTTTGTTTGTGATGAAGGTTTATCAGCCACTAGGTGATATCAAGATTGATTTTAGTGCTTCTCATAAAGATTTTGATGCTAATAGTTATAAAAGAGAGCTGGATTTAGACACAGCAACAGTTACAGTGAATTATGTTGCTGAGGGCACAGAGTTTACAAGGGAAGTTTTTTCATCCTATCCATATCAAATAATAGCTACAAAGATATCTGCAAACAAATCAGGCGCTGTTTCTTTCACAGTGGCTCTTGATAGTCTGTTGCAATATGAATCACATATAAATGGTAAAAATCAAATTATTATGCAGGGTGAATGCCCTGGGGAGAGAGCTCCTCCTCAAAAGAAATTACATGCAAACAAACAAGGAATCAAATTTTGTGCGATTCTTGAATTACACATTAGCAATGATGTAGGTGTGGTATCCAGCATTGAAGACAAGCAACTCAGAGTTGAAGGTTCAAACTGGGCTCTTTTGCTTTTGGCAGCTTCATCTTCATATGATGGCCCTTTCACAAATCCTGCAGAATCTATGAAGGACCCGTTGTCTGCATCATCAGCTACCCTAAATTCCATAAAGGATGTTTCATTTTCTGAACTTTATGCATCTCATTTGGCGGACTATCAACAGTTTTTCCATCGGGTTTCACTTCAGCTTTCTAACAGTACAAAAAGTAGTTCTCAGAATAGTGGAAATTTGCCATCAACAGTAAGAAATATGTTTCAAGGCATGCCCTGTGCAGACAAGCAACAAAAATTATTTGTGGGGAAGATATCAACTGCCGACAGAATAAACAATTTCACAAGGGATGAGGACCCAAGTTTAGTGACACTCCTTTTCCAGTATGGGCGATATTTAATGATTTCATCATCTCGACCTGGAACATTGGTCTCAAATTTGCAGGGAATATGGAGCCAACAACTTGCACCACGATGGGAGTACTATACCTCTCTCTTTTGTTCCTTGCTAAAATTCTTCACTACAACTGTTTTTTTGGTTCATGGATTTACTGTTAGCTAAGCAGTTTGTTGATTGTAGTATTATGTTTTTCTTGTGGAGAATGTACTTAAAATTAAATACAATTCCTGCTACGATGGTACATACAGTTTGATTATTTTAAGCAGTCATTTGCTTTCTGGTATTCATTGTGATTTTGAGGTTTCTTTCTCTTGAGGAAAGCCTGAATTGCATTTTGCATTTTTTATTTAAATTCCTTTTCTTAATTTTCATCTCTTGAGGAAAGCCTAAATTGCATTTTGCATTTTTAATTAAATTCCTTTTCTTAATTTTCATCTCTTAAGGAAAGCCTGAAATGTGGTAATGGTTGGGAAAAGGCAAGCTTACCAACCTTTGTTTCGTTAAAGGCCCAAAAGGAAAATTTATTGAGCATTTCACATGCAAAGTTCAATATATAGTTCCGTTTTGAACTTTTGAGTCTCACTCAATTGTTAGGTAAGAAAGAAATAGGTTATACTACTATTTGAAAATAAACACACATTCAATGTGAGCACTGAGTTTGTTCTCATAACTGACAACGATATAGCATGATGTATGATGCAGTTGCATTCTGTCTTGATAATGGTGTGATGTCTCCTCTCCGAAATAGGATTTAATAAAGTTAAAATTAAGTAAATAAATAATAATAAATTAAACCGCTAATAATTTCTCAATTGTGTGAAGTCTCTAAAGAGACAAAATTGACCATTGACTATTCATTAAAGACTAGCAAATGAGAAAGATTAATACCTCAGTAAGCTAATATGTTTGACTATACCTTGAGAAGATCCTACATATTACTAAGTACTATGAAAGGTAAACGGTGGGTTGATTCATGGCAGAGGAACAAAGAGATTATATCGAGAGATAACAACGACATACAAAGATAAACTAGAGTTAGTGACTATAATAATACCCAAACATATTGACTTAACATTCGGGCAAATATCCATTAAGGCCAGCGACTTGGGAAGTATCTCTGTCTCCAAAAAGGAAGAATATGAAAATCGACAAATAATGCTGACAGTGATTAAGAACTAATGAACTATGATTCTATCGTCTTGAGCACGATATGTGAAGGTAATGGAATCCTATTACAGCTACCAGGACAATTTATAGAAAAATCCAACTCTTAATGGTCATAAACAATAATAATACATGTGCTGGATAACAACTACGATTATCAGAGGAATAGACTTAAACAGAGCAGTGAAAATCAATAATATCAATTATGGATTATGGTTGAGCATACGAAGAAGATTTCAATGTAGCCATCTTATGTCATGACGAAGGATAGGAATCCACATATCAATAAGTGAAGACAATGGACACATCTATATCAATCATCGATTTACTAATCAGCTGTTTGACAGGAAGATTAGTTTCCAGTTATTAACAGCCATGGTTACTATATGTTGAGACAAAGAGTGATAATATGTATCCACTAAGTATGAAGAATGATATTACACATAATGACAATGATTAACAAATTATTATGAAAAGGTGCGATCTGTTCAGTTTGAAGAAGTATGTCTCCTAAATGTCCAAGGGAGGTGACCGTTGGATGTTGCAAGATATATGAGGGATATCGATCCCATTCTCACACAATCATCAAACAGTGCACGTTATTGTTTCATTGTGGATCGCTGGAATCAACAGGAGCAGATCAAACCCATTAGAAAGGATCATATCAGACTGTATGTAATTTCTATTCATTGTTAATTAAGTTACAAATACCATCATGTAGACAATAAACAATATGAGCATGGGGATTATATTTGTAAATACATATGGCTATGTTAATAAAATGACAGATATGTAAATGATTATGTTAATAGAATAAACTTATAATATGAGATATATATTACCAGTGGTAATGAATTCAGTTTATTAGAAATAATCAAATATACACATACATAAATATATATATCAAATCATATACATTTATAATACAATGAAAGACCATTGTCACCTAGCCTTAAACCTTTCACTAATGTGTTTGGAAGGGTAGGTTGGTTTGTATAGGGAGAGGCAAAGTAATTCCATCCAAAATTAGGTTACTCCCAAGTGGTGGTATTGACGGGTGTTCATGAAACCCTTGGACCTAATTGTTGAGGTGGTTTCAAGCGCCCTATGACAGTAATTCCCCATCCTTCATTTGGATTAGGAAAAAAGTAAGAACTAGGTTTAAATGTAACAATTAGGGATTGTATTATGAACAAATTTACTATCTCTTAATTTATTAAAACATAATATTGCATAATAATGTATAATGATGCTTTTTAAATAGGCAATCCCTATTAGGGGACATTACAAATGGGAAGACGAGTCTAACGGGTTAAGATCAAGTGGATAAATCATTGGGTTCTCACTATGGAGACTCAAGTTCAATTCCCCAAAGTGACAGCTATGGTTGAATTTTAAGTAATGACTCTTGGTCTTCCACTCTTTGGCTTATCATACTAATTTATAAGTTGTTGGTCTGAAGAAGCTAAGTATTGTATTGCGTGTGAAGAGCTAAATATTTGTACAGTTGGTTCAGAAGCTTATTTGAGCTATGTTTGTAAGCTATCAATTTTTTTTACCTATATCTATAGTGTAAAAAAGTATAAGCTGATAATGCGAAGAAAAGCATTTTGGTTACAATGCTATACACTGTAAGGAGCAGATGAAATGCTGTGCAATTAGTGTGGTCAGTGAGCTATAGTTTCCTAAATTCATAACTTGGGATTGTGTTAAGCCGCAGATTTGTCTGCCAATTTGGTGTCTGAATTGGATATGAGCTTGCAGTTTGTAACAGCGAAGTCTTTTACTATGTGCACCACAACCACCTTTAGTTATATGGCGGGTTTTTCATGAGACTTTTAAACCAACACTTACAAATTCAAGCTAGTCCTTATTTGAAAATTCTTAATTTTTATCTTCTAGCAAACACTCTCAATTTAACATGTTCGCTACCAATGAAGCCATACTATGTACAGTATACTGGAGATCCTTATAATGTCAAATTGGTTTTATAATTGTTTGTAATGACACACTCAAAAGCCAAAGAGCTGTATTAGA
Organism: Chamaecyparis obtusa; assembly: GCA_027943335.1. NCBI lineage: Eukaryota > Viridiplantae > Streptophyta > Pinopsida > Cupressales > Cupressaceae > Chamaecyparis > Chamaecyparis obtusa. Next base: position 566,543 of record BSBK01006941.1, on the reverse strand, counting down.
ATCACAAACATTTGCTCCTAATGAAATGAATTATTCGACAGATATCTCTTAGATATTTGAGAATGAAATGAATGCACAAGGCCAGATGGATTGTGTTTAGTTGCTTATTCTGAAAGAGGGATATTTCACAAGGATACCTTCCTTTGTTGGCCAAAAGAACATCAAGGGATCATCAGTGACCAATTAATTACAACCATCAATAAGGGAAATATCAGCATCATTATAAATTAAATCAGGTAAATTTCTGTTTGACCTTGATGGGATTGCATGTGAAGCATTTATGAAATTGTGCATGCATGGTGATAGATAGGTATATAATGCATATGAATGATGATGATCATGATAGTATTAAAGAGGCTTAAACAACAAGTAGTTGACAGGTTGTTTTACAACCTTAAAATTGCATACATTGTGACTATTTATTGCTGAAGAGGGATCTAGAAAGTAGACCCGAAACTCTTATTTTTACTTTTTGGTAAAGTGGATTGGATACAGAAATACTCAAATATATTTTTTGAAACCGAATACATGTAGAAATAATCTCGAAATCTAATAAGATCAGGTTATTATATAAGAAACACATATTACTGATAACAATTTTATAATTTGAATTAAACTTTAGGAACTGTTGCATCAGTTCTATATATCCTATTCCATATTGAATTTTAAAGTTTTGTTAAAAATGGAAATTCCTTCACATTATTGAGCATCTTGTTTGCACACTTGTGCTTCATTTATATGTCTTTTAGTTATGGTTGTCTCTATTGATGGCAGTATCTGAAGTAATAAATCCAATTAATAGTTTGCTGTCTTGCATATATGCTAGGTGAATTTGTCTCCTTTATTATAACTTTAGGTACCTTTTCATTTTAGTTACTGATAATAATGCTTTAAATTATGCAGTGCTTCCCCACATCTTAATATCAACTTGCAAATGAATTACTGGCCAGCAATCAGCTGCAATCTTGCTGAATGTCAGGAACCACTTTTTGACTTAATTTCCAACCTTTCTATCAATGGTCGAAAGACATCTCAAGTGAGTCCCATTTCAGCAATAAGTCTGCAACCTTTTTAAATGAATCAACTAGAACTCTGTAACAATTGGTGTTCATTTTGTGTTGAAATGAAATTATAATGCATATCAGTCCCTTTCTGTTAAGACTGTATTTTGGGCTACCACTTATCAGTAAGTATTAGGTGAAAGTATGGTCTAATACATAGTTTGCAGACTTGGACTCAAAATACTCGGCAAAACTCGGTAACTTATAAATGTACTTCAAATTTCTTTAAAAATACATTTTTTTTTTCCAAAATTCAGTTACTAAATGTATCAAATGATTGTAAAACACAATGGAGAAGTGATTTCTATTAGATTTGATTCTTGAATACAAATGGAGTACGGAATTGCATCATCATGCAGACCTGGATACAATAGTTTACCGATAACTATAATGAATTTTTGATGATAGTCTTTGAAAATCATCATGAAGTGGAATGGGATACAATAGCTAACTGATAACTGTTATGAATTTATGATGATTGTCTTTGAAAATCATCATCATAAATTGTATATCCAGGCAAGTAAAAAATTACAAGTTTTTACAATGTTGTCTTGTTCTAGTGGAAACATGGATGGTAGAAGGTCTAGTCCTTGCTCTCAATTGTGGCTCCTTGCTTGGTGTATAAGACTATGCCAAAGGCTCTATGATACTATTAGATGGCAATGATTCCTCCTCTATCACATCAATGTTATCCAATGACAATCCAATCTCCCCTACTTCTATTGTAGGCAAATATTCCATAGCTAACCTCTTGAAATCAGTAATTTCATCTTTTGTATACAAGGAGGGCTCATCATCCTATATGGTCTAGTCACTATAGTGTTGAAACTCATCCAAATCAAGAGGATACTTTGATTTGTCCTCCACCTTTCTTGTGTGAAGTCAAATGTTGTATTGCACAAAAACAAGGTCATTGAGGTGTGAGTGAACTTATTATAATGCTTCATGTGACTGGTGTCAAACAAATGTGAGTTGTGCTCACAACTAGAAGAACTACAAGGTTGGAAGAAAATTTGGAGGGCTACATTTGGAGATTTGGAGTATTTCCACCTCCATTTCTCCATAAATAAATTGCAAATTAGATATTCAAGAGTTCATAAATAAACAATTTTTATCAATAATAATAATTTGTAACTTGCAAGCTATAAGAATCCGCTTTTTCATAGTGTTTGTGTGGATTCTATTCGGATAGCTAGTGATGAAGAAAATAGTCTTCCTTAGCTTGCTTTGTAATGCCTTGCCAAGGACCTGTTGTGACCTTTTCACACCATTGCCCCATTGCAAATGGGGACCCCCTCTTTTCACTTTAGCTGTCAATAGGTGCTAGTTAAGGAGTAGATTGGAAACATTTCAGGAGTCCAAGTCTCGGGTAAGCCTAAGTCTTGAGGTAGTGGGGAGTGTTTAAGGTTGATCATCAACTCAAAGCCTTACGCAATTGAAAGATCCCAACTCAATTTTGCCTTGAGTTTCTCAGTTTAAGTGTATTGACATTTTGTCAAACACTTGACATGCAAGGTCACTGCACATTGATTTCTGAGTTTAGTTGCAGGATTTGACTTCGACCAGCGAAAATGATTGTTTTTGGTGTTTTCAATATTCTGATTTTTTTTTGTGTTTTTATGTTTTTTCCAATTTTTTAATATTGAATGATATTCTAATGCAATTTCTACCAACTTGAACTCTACTGAAAATAACCTTTGAAAAATCCCACAAATGAAAATTTGAAATTAATTCTAAAAATGACAGAATTGCTAGTTTGATTTATTTTCCAGAATAATACATTTCCGTACCAGGGTATAGAAGAAAAATAGCTTAAAATGTTGAGTTTCCAGCTTACTCTCTTCCCTGCGAACTGATTTTAATCAATTTCCAGCTTCAGTATGTATGAAATCTGCTACAGATTTGGCCCAAGGTGACATCATGTGTGTGTTGGAAGCTGCACGACATATGCAGAGGTTGAAGATATGATGTAATATCATTATATCTCTGATTTGTGCTCAGAATGTCTGATCTGCCTGAAACAGGTTGGAAACTTTCTGATTTTTACCCAAAATCACCTTCAATTCACCTTTTCCAATATCTTGGATGATGTACAACTAGTAGGAGATTTTCCTGGCAATTTTCCTGGCAACCCCTAACGCTGAAAATTAATCAGATCTGCTCACTACAATGACTAAAATAATTAATTCTGAAGCAAACAATTGACTTTTTTTGAGTATCAAATCTGAATAATGCAATTTCTTCCTTGCTGGGTGATGTCGGCCTCTGTTGGAAAGTATGACCGAGCTGGAGAAACCAATGGAATCCAATTTGATGCCTCTAATTGATCAATCTGCACTCTGTAAGTCTAAACTATTATTTTATTTCCTTTCTCCAATGACTTCACCAAATTTTGATGCCAAACTGCTAATCTCAGCTGATAGAACAAATCAAATTCCACACACCAGCAATCTGGAGGAACGTCCAGGCTTATAAATCCCAAGAGTTTTCGTTCTTGAGATAAAAATTTGCTGAAAACCCTAAGCAAAGCTCTCCCCACACTTCTGTAGGTTAAATATTGAATGCAAGATGTGACAAAATGATCTCCCAAGACACTTATATCCATCCCTAACCCCAATTTCAAATTAGGGTTTCATTTCCCCCCTTTAATAATAAAATAACTTTATTTTATTTTATTACTTTATTAAAAAGTGATAATAAAGTCACTTTTTATTATTTTATTATAAAGTGAATATAATATCACTTTTATTATTATTTTATTATAATCTCAAACTTAGGAAATAATTATTTTTTGCCTCAATTACTCATAAAATTCAAACTAGGGCTCAAAACCAAATTTTGTCTGAAGCTCACCGATCCCTGATACTATTTGAACCTTGTAGGCTAATTGGAACCTCGTGGAAAAACAACCTAAACCCACACAAGAAGTCCCAGAGTGAGTCCCCTTATCAACCTGTTGGTCTACGGGAACTTAGGTGATAGGCCAACCATCAACTCATCTCCTGTCTCCTAGAAAGGGGACATTACAGTCCTCCCTTCCCGGAGAATGCTTGCCCACAAGCAATGCATCACTGTACCACCACAATCCCAGACATATCGTATACAAAATACTGAATGCTCCCGCTGCTCCACTCTGATACAAATGCCATGTAATCTCAATACTTGGAACAACTCACCAGGGATTTGAAGTGTCAATGCAACTATGAAACCACTACCTGGATCCCACATCAAAGCATAATCCCTGTTGTGTGAAACGTAGGAGTAGACCACATCATCTCCATATAGTAACCATCCGTAAATGTAGGTCATCCCAATAATGTGAAGATGAACTCCCTCGTACCACACAATCCATACATATGGCCACCCTGTCTCGCTATCATAACTCAAACCAGCTATCAACATGACATCTGAAATATGCTGCCTGGTTTTGTAATTCTAGAGTCTGTTTCTTCCTGTCATTTTGTCAAACAGTTGGCCTGCAACTGTCCTTATGTTTTTTCCAGATTGATGTTGTTTAATAGTCCTCAAGATTGTTGTATTTTGTATGAGATATCAGTAGAAGGCAACATGAAACCATATGCAGCTAATAACGATGACCGTTCATTTATTTCTTGTTTCAGATTATTAGGAAATTACAACTACCATATCTAACATATCTTATTAAACTCAACACATTATAACAACTATAGAGTCAATGATGGTCCATACCCATTGCAGCTACAACAGTGTTAATAGTTCTGAAAATTGCTACAGTAACTCACAGCTATAATGTTCCCGGACTGCTACAGTACCACGCTACAGTAATTCAGACTGCTACAGGAACTTGTTGCTACAGTAACCCGCTGCTACAGTACCGCGCTACAGTGATTTGGACTGCTACAGTACCTCGCTGCTACAGTACTCGCGCTGCTACAGGAACTTGCTACAGTACCGCGCTGCTACAGGAACTTGCTACAGTATCGCGCTGCTACAGTATCGTTGCTACAGGAACTTAATAGTGCTGTGCTACAGGAACGGTTTGTCTTCAGCTGGAAATGCACCCAATCTGCCTGATAATGAAGCTGAGAACACTGGATTCCAAAGGCCAAACCCCAAGGGAATGACGTCTAGAATGTCACAAGAGAGGATAAACGTCCTCAAATGCCAAGAACGGATCTGCAACTCCCATACCAATTTCTTCTCATATTCAACTCCCTTAATGAAGCCACAAACGCTTCCTTTTATTCTATTTCCAAGGGTCGGTTCAACTCTCATGGCCAATGTGGGATAAAAGATGTGCAATATAAAACATATATTAAAATATCCCCTTATGTCTCCCTTGGGTACACATCCCCATAAAATAAATATTAAAGTAACACTTTAATATTTTACAATTAAATTAAATGTTACTTTAATAAAACTTCAGGCATTAAAATGTATTAGCAATCGGACTCCGAATAATGCAAGTGATAGCTCGTCGGAAAGCTCTCACCGAAGAGTATCAAATCCAATCACCAAAACTGGCCTCCACTGTGTCTTGTTGACTTACTAAAAATAGTAAGTATGTCTGAAACTGAGTAAATCAACTTCATTTTGGCCCAAACTGGAAATGACTAGGCCAAAACACTCCAGGATCCCCTTAAAACCTTCGTTAGCCCTCGGGACCATGTAGAACAAGGCTAACGCACACACGCTTGGTCAACTGCTAAAGTGGGGACATTACAGTCCGCCCCCCTTGAAATTGCTTGTCCTCAAGCAATCTCAGTCCAGCCTGCTGAATAACCTGCTCACTCTCCCATGTAGAATCCTCCTCCGGCAGGTCTCTCCATCTGACCAAATACTCCTTCACTACCCTGTTTCTAAGCTTCCTCTCTCTGGTGTCCAAAATAGCCTCGGGTACTAACACAAGCTTCCCCTCCTCATCCAAAGGGGGTAAATCTGCAGAAGGCACTACACTCTGACCAATGGCTTTCTTAAGCCTAGACACGTGAAACACATTGTGCACCCGACTGCCCTCTGGAAGCTCAAGCTCATAGGCCACTTCGCCCACTTTGCGTATTACCCTGTAGGGACCATAAAATCTAGGTTTCAACTTTTCAGCTCCGCTCTTCTTGAGCGATGACTGTCTATATGGTTGTAGCCTCAAGTAAACCATATCCGCTACCTCGAAACTGCGCTCTATTCGGTGCTGATCAGCATACAATTTCTGTTGATTCTGGGCCTGTTGTATATTCTCCTTGAGCACTTTCAAGATGTCCTGACTATCCTGCAATAAGTTTTTGGCTTTGGGCACTCTGCTGTCCCCCAAAACTAAATCCATGAAGCTAGGTGCTTCATAACCATAGAGTGCCATGAAAGGAGTCATCCTGATGGACATATGATACGTGGTGTTATAACAATACTCTCCCATATGCAACCATCTGATCCAAGCCTTTTGTTGTGCAGTTACATAGTTCCTCAAATATCCCTCCACCCATTTATTCACAATCTCTGTTTGCCCATCTGTCTGTGGATGATAACTAGTGCTAGGTGTAAGATCTGTACCACACAACCTAAACAACTCTTGCCAAAAAACACTCATAAACTTACTATCCCGGTCACTAACAATGAATCTGGGCAGCCCATGTAACCTGAATATCTCTCTAAAGAAAAGATCTGCCACCTGTGCTGCTGTGTAAGTGGACGGAATAGCAAAGAAGTGAGCGAACTTCGTCAAGCGGTCCACCACCACATAGATGTAATCCCTTCCCTGCACTCGTGGTAAACCAGTGATGAAGTCCATTGAAATACTTTCCCATTTCCTATCAGGAATGGGCAAGGGCTGTAATAACCCTGCAGGAAATGTGTGCTCTCCCTTATTCTGTTGACAAACTGCACACTCCCTGACATACCTCTGAACATCATCCTTGAGCCCTCTCCATGAGAACTGCTCTCGGATCTGCCTGTAGGTCTTGAAGATCCCTGGATGCCCAGCTGTGGGTGCATCATGAAATGCCTTCAGTATCGCCTCTCTCAAATGTGATGACGGAATCAAATAAACCCTGTCCTAAACTCTGATCAATCCATCTATCACCTCATAGCGATCATCCTGTATGGTACCTGAAATCAATCCAGAAGCCCAAGCATCTCCGACATACTCTGCTATAATCCGATCTCTCCAATCTCCTGAAATCTCTGCCAGAGCACATAAGTGAGGTCTCCGAGATAAGGCATCAACCACCACGTTTTTCTTACCTTTGACAAACTCTATGTCAAAGTCATAAGCCTGCAATTTAGTAACCCATTTCTGTTGCCGATCATTAAGATCACGCTGGCTCATGAAATATTTAATACTGTTGTGATCAGTCTTTATCACAAAACGCCCACCTACCAAATACGATCGGAATTTGGCCAATGCATGCATTATGGCCAACATCTCTCGGTCATAGATAGAATAACTCTTCTCAACTCCCCGGAGCTTCCTACTCTCGAATGCAATGGGATGCTTCTCCTGCATCAATACTGCTCCAATCCCATCACCCGATGCATCACAATGAAGCTCAAAAGGCTTCGTGAAATCCGGTAGAGCTAGAACTGGACATGAAGACATTACCTGCTTGAAATGCTCAAAACACCTCTGTGCTGCCCCTGTCCACACGAAGGCCCCTTTCCTGGTAAGATCTGTCAAGGGTGCAGCAGTCTGTGAGAATCCCTTAACAAACCTCCTATAAAAACCACATAAACCAAAGAACCCCTTAAGCTGTGTAAGGTTTGTGGGAGTAGGCCAATCTACAATAGCTCTAATCTTTTCGGGATCAACCCGAACACCATCTGTACTAATGATATGCCCAAGGTAAAGGAGCTCGGTCATGCCAAACTCGCATTTAGATTCCTTGGCAAACAATGACTCTCTCTCCAGAATAGATAACACCTCCTCCAAATGATGTAAGTGCTCCTCCCAGGTCTTACTGAAGACCAAGATGTCATCAAAGAAGATCAAGACAAACCTCCTCAACTGCTTCCTGAATACCTGGTTCATACAACTCTGAAATGTAGCGGGTGCATTGGTTAGTCCAAATGGCATAACCATAAACTCAAAGTGGCCATAGTGACATCGGAATGCTGTTTTCTCAACATCCTCTGCTCTCATCTTGATTTGATGGTATCCGGACCGCAAATCAATTTTGGTGAAGAAGCGTGCCCCATGCAACTCATCCATTAGCTCATCAATCCTAGGAATGGGATACCTATTTTTAATTGTTTTCTTATTCAGTGCCCTGTAATCGATGCACATGCGCATCGTCCCATCCTTCTTCTTTACCAATACTACTGCTGAAGCAAAGGGGCTCTTACTAGGCCTGATATGCCCCATCTCCAACAAATCCTTAATCGCCTTCTCTATCTCATCCTTGTGTTTCTTAGGATGACGATATGGAGTAATCATAACTGGTTTGGCTCCCTCCTCGAGCTCGATAACATGCTCTATCCCTCTGTCAGGAGGAACCCCATGAGGAATATCTCCAAATACTTTAGCGTGTCTATCAAGTATCTTCTGGATATCTGGTGGATGACTCTTTTCTTGTGGCTCTGGTGAAGCTGGCATAATGTAGCACTTTGTCGCCCACTCTATGTCATCATGACGAAAAAGTCTTTGCATTCTCCTCAAGGACACTATTCTGCAACCTCCATCCGAAAGTCCTCTAAGTACCACAATTCTGCCCTCATGCTGGAATCTCATCTCCAATTTCGCTAGGTTGAGTGTGAACTCAACTAGCGAAGCCATCCATGTCATGCCGAGGATGACATCATAATCTCCATGTCCACAACATAGAACTCATCCTCTAACTCATAGCCATCTCCAAACCTAATGTGAAGATTAGATATCTTCCGAGTGCACAATAATTTGTCACCGTTAGCCACCATGACTCTAAACCCATCATGCTCCTCGGTCTGTAACCCTCTCCTAGCTACCAACTGTGCATCTATGAAGTTATGTGTAGCCCCAGTGTCAATGAGAGATATCACTTTCTGCCCCTGAATAGTACCCCTGACCTTAAATGTGATTGCCTTTTGGGCCCCTGTCAAGCGTGCCAACGATCTATCACCCTTAGGAATGCTGCTCTCCTCTATAGTGTTACCTTCATCTGAATCGGAGTGCTGATCCTCCACCTCTGACTCTGACTCATCTGCTGAAAAATACTCCATTTGATTTGCCTTAGCCTTGAGGGGGCATTTATGAGATAAGTCCCAAGGCTCTCTACAGTGGAAGCACAACTTCTTCTTTCGAAGTTCATTCATGGTTTCATTGTCTAGTCCTTTTGATCCTTCTTTGGGTTTGTTATACTCTTTTTGAAATGGTTTTTTGTCTTTATCCTTGCGGTAGGAAGAATCTGTTGAATGGTATTTTCCTTTGTATACCGAAGGGGCTAAATCTCGTGCCTTTTTAGTCGCTTCAGCTAAGGTGAGTGGATCATGTCCCTTCACCCAACCTCGTAATGGATCAGCAAGCCCATCACAAAATAACACCACCAATCTCCTAGGAGAGATATCAGTAACAAGTACAGACAAGCGCTGAAACTCGGCGATGTAAGCATCCACAGAACCTGACTGTTTTAACTGTGCTAGCTCCTTGAAATGTAACTCGGGATCCCTAGTGTCAAATCTCTCAATCAATCTGTCGGTGAATTCCTCATAGGATGTAATCTGATTATGCCCCAGAGTCACCATGCCATGATGCCACCATTCATGTGCAACGCCATCCAAGTGCATAGCCGCATACTTGATAGCCTCCTCCTCAGGCATAGGATTTAGCTGCAAGTATGTATCTACCTTCTGCACCCAAGCTCGTGCAGTCATTTTCCTTGAAGCATCATAATAAGATAAAGAAAGTTTTCCAACTTTCTTTCTCAGCTCAAAGTTTTGATTCCTCCCTCCTGCTCTAGGCATGTGTCTCATCCTCAAGTCCATATAATCTCTGAGGGAAATATCCGCCTGAAACTCCGGTCCACTAGCCTCCCAGTCCCTCCTGAACTGATCCTGTAACTCGGTAATCTGCGGTTCGTTTACTGGTTGAACCGGATCTCTGGGTGGGAAGGTGGGTAGAAGAGGTCTCGAGCTCGCTGTCCGAGCTGGGCGTGCAACGTGTCTAAAGTTATCAGCCTCATTCCCATTGTTGCCGTGTCCATTATTACCATTAATGTTATTCTCAGGACCATTGTTGTTACCTTGGCCTCCATTATTATCATTGCCCCCATTGTTATTGTTTCTGTTGTTGGCATCACCTTGATTAATATTGACACCCATCTGTCTAGCCATGAGCTGCAACATCATGTCCATTCGCCTATTCTGCTCCTGCTGCATACGCTGCCCCTGCTCTAATGTATCCAGTAACTGTCTGAACATTACCTCCCCCTGATCTGGACCAGTGTTCCTGACTCCGCCTAATCCTGTATTCATGTCATCTCGGTCACCCATATTGCTGTCTTGATCAAAGAATATCTCCTTTGTGTCTGTATGACTAGGTTCTATTTCCACCTGCACAGATGAACTAGACTGTTCGCTCTGCAAGTCTAAAGTCTTGTTTTGTCTTGCTCTAGTATTGCGAAAATTATAAGGCCCCTTTCGCATGCTCAAACATAAATGCTTAGCCTGTTTTTTTTTTTTTTTTTTGATTTTAGTGTTTTGACATTTCGTCAAACACTTTTCCCTCTATCCGGCTGTTCCAAATTCCCTATAAAACCTCCACAGGATGGCAGGACTTATAGCTCTGATACCACTGAAATATGCTGCCTGGTTTTGTAATTCTAGAGTCTGTTTCTTCCTGTCATTTTGTCAAACAGTTGGCCTGCAACTGTCCTTATGTTTTTTCCAGATTGATGTTGTTTAATAGTCCTCAAGATTGTTGTATTTTGTATGAGATATCAGTAGAAGGCAACATGAAACCATATGCAGCTAATAACGATGACCGTTCATTTATTTCTTGTTTCAGATTATTAGGAAATTACAACTACCATATCTAACATATCTTATTAAACTCAACACATTATAACAACTATAGAGTCAATGATGGTCCATACCCATTGCAGCTACAACAGTGTTAATAGTTCTGAAAATTGCTACAGTAACTCACAGCTATAATGTTCCTGGACTGCTACAGTACCACGCTACAGTAATTCAGACTGCTACAGGAACTTGTTGCTACAGTAACCCGCTGCTACAGTACCGCGCTACAGTGATTTGGACTGCTACAGTACCGCGCTGCTACAGTACTCGCGCTGCTACAGGAACTTGCTACAGTACCGCATTGCTACAGGAACTTGCTACAGTATCGCTGCTACAGGAACTTAATAGTGCTGTGCTACAGGAACGGTTTGTCTTCAGCTGGAAATGCACCCAATCTGCCTGATAATGAAGCTGAGAACACTGGATTCCAAAGGCCAAACCCCAAGGGAATGACGTCTAGAATGTCACAAGAGAGGATAAACGTCCTCAAATGCCAAGAACGGATCTGCAACTCCCATACCAATTTCTTCTCATATTCAACTCCCTTAATGAAGCCACAAACGCTTCCTTTTATTCTATTTCCAAGGGTCGGTTCAACTCTCATGGCCAATGTGGGATAAAAGATGTGTAATATAAAACATATATTAAAATATCCCCTTATGTCTCCCTTGGGTACACATCCCCATAAAATAAATATTAAAGTAACACTTTAATATTTTACAATTAAATTAAATGTTACTTTAATAAAACTTCAGGCATTAAAATGTATTAGCAATCGGACTCCGAATAATGCAAGTGATAGCTCGTCGGAAAGCTCTCACCGAAGAGTATCAAATCCAATCACCAAAACTGGCCTCCACTGTGTCCTGTTGACTTACTAAAAATAGTAAGTATGCTTGAAACTGAGTAAATCAACTTCATTTTGGCCCAAACTGGAAATGACTAGGCCAAAACACTCCAGGATCCCCTTAAACCCTTCGTTAGCCCTCGGGACCATGTAGAACAAGGCTAACGCACACACGCTTGGTCAACTGCTAAAGTGGGGACATTACAGCAAACATGTTGTCCAACTAGTGCCAATCCAAGGAAAACACCCCATAACCTGTCACAACCCAACAAATAAATCTCTCAGTGATCCCATATTGTTGAAGCGGTGGGGTAACCAATGCCATCACAAAGAATATTGTATGACCTTGGCTAGGGAAACCATTGATCCAACGTGAGTCAAGAAACATAAAGTCACCCATCAACAAAGCTATCACTATCTTATCCAAGGAAACAGGAAATACAACCTAAGATGCGCTATGAACATCCTCAACACCTGTCATAGAAAACTCATGAGTGGCTGGCCCACTAGGAGTCTGTCAAATAATTCACCAAAATCATCAGTAGAGGGATCAACAACTAAGTGATCTGAAGTGGCCATCCTATGCTCAGCATCCTGCAATGAGTGGTAGCTGTCCCGAATATGCTGAAGATGGAGCTTGGCTTGTTGGGCCACAAACCTAACATGTCTCACCCTTTCCATCCAGCCCTCATTAAGTCTTCGTGACAGCTCTATGTCTGCTGCTCCAAAGTACTGCAAATCAGTCCTATAAGGGGATACAATCAATGATTTACCATACTCAATGCTCGTATTTTGTGTACTCTTAACAAAAACATCTATATCAATCATTTCCATGGGGTCAGGGGCTGCAATGTCATTGAAAGTTAAGGGCTTATCACTGCTGCTAGAAATCAGAAAATTGGGACTGAATTCTTTATCTTTTTCCATGCTTCTCAAAGCCTCAATGTCACGGCCAACAATCATACTCTTAGCTGCCCCGCCTTTAGAAGCATGTTTTAGTGCCTTAAACACAATGTATTTACCCATGTGAGTAAACTCTAGGTCCATCTTGTTGAAGTCTTGGATATACCTCCCAAAAGACTTCAACCACTGCACCTCAAGTACTACATCTGTACCTCCACCAACGCTAACCACATAATCATCTGTGAAGGAATAATTACTCAATGCAATGGATAGTTGTGGTACCCTTCTAATGCAACCCATTTTGGAACCATCTGCTAGCATAACAATGAATCCCTCAAAACTCTCTACTGTCAGCCCCATATTGACCACAAAGCTGACATTAATGAAACTATGAGTAGTGTTACCAAAATTTTCGCCTACAGGCTCAATCAGGTAGAGCCTTTGTGTTTCAGATCAAATGAGGTACTTTTTGGTTTCTATTCTACATCATGTGCTTTAGTTACAAATGCAATAGCTTTGAAATTACTTCACGAACAGAATTATTACATTTAATGAAGAAAAGATCCTAACGTAGAAATAACACTTTGCAAATCTTTTTTGAAAATGTAATTTTCATTCATCAAAGTTTTGTATTTATGCTCCACACAAGCCGTGGAACTAGCTAGAAAAGAAATTTATCATCTTGAATTCAAAGCATGCATATACATGTGTCATGTCCCCATTCCAAATCAAATCTTAATAATAATTAATGAATAATAAAATATTATTTCAATAAAAAATAGATGAATGTACGGATGAATAATAGTAAATTATAATATAATTTATTATCAAACTATCTATATTATCAATATAATTACAAAAATAATATATATAATACAATATTATTAAGGAATGAATTATAATAAAATAATAAAACATAATTTAATAAATAATAATATAATTTGTTATTTTGCTAACTATAATAATAATGAATAATATATATTATTCAAAAAGTATGATATAATATTATATATTAATATTATAATATAAGGTATTATTAAATATAATATATTAATAATAATTAATAAATATAATTATAATTAATAAAATATAAATAATTATAATTATAAAATCTGAAAGTTATATTGAAATGTATCATTAAAGTAGATAGTAATAAAGAAAACGAAAAAAAAAGTCGCAACCAACAAAACTTGGTCACAACCTTTCCTTCCCCATTCATGGTATATGAAATGGGCATTCGACATTCAGCAGGGGATGACAGCGAACGGTATAGGATCCAATCAGCGCACCATCCTAATCCAGTTAGCACTGAAAGGACACCCAATCAGCAGTTAGATGATACAAACAACAAACCATGCCGGCGACCAATTTAGATAGGAAATGATAAACTGAATGAACATTTTATACATGTCCAGCCAACACTAAGAGGGAACCTTCAGATTATTATGCCTCGTCAACATGGATTGAGGCAGATAGTTTCAATTATGCATCATATATATGTCTGGATCAGTACCGACATAAGGAATAACAAAGAAATATAATATTGAACTCGTACTTTCCCATGGCTCAGTCAACACTATTACAGTAATGGATGAAAGCAATGGAACTTCATACGATGACTATCCTTCATACATGGTTACAAAAACAACAGGAATTGATAGAAGGGATCGATAATGTGATAGCATTACTGATTAAGTATACAAATGACATATTAATAATAAGTCAGTGACTTGATCGACATCCTTTAGCAATATCTAATCAATGATTAGATAAAACATGAAAATGATGGACATAATCAGGTTACGAAGGGCCACAAGTTATAATAATAATGAAATAATCAACTATGATCAATCATGGAAAGGTGCAAAGAATTGGTTTTTGAAGATGAAGACGACGGTGTTGGATTGTAATGGTACCAATGTATATATATACCACGTCCGAAGTTTTCAATCAAGAAAGGGAGGAAAGAGCGATCACTCTACGAGTAGTTGGGAACACACATATTTGTGTATCCTTGGGTATCGCAAATAAGAAGAATATTACAGTCTCCATATCTCAGCTTACTGGAGACCACTGGAAGAACCAAATAGAGATTAGTGTGGTGTAGAATCTAGTATGATTTGTATCCATGTCGAAAACTGTATTGGGGCCATTGGATAGTGACGAGATCTTACAAATTCAATGACAGAGAATATAAACACAGCTGCTCTTCCATGTTCCGGTTAATATAAAGAATCTACATCCCATATCAGACATAAGAAACCATAACTCATTGATGACTCATCAGATGAGTTATTAAATAGGATGTTGAGTTGATATCCATGTGTGGACCACTTAATATCATCGCCGGCAAAGGGGATGGAGTTGCTACAAAGATCAAGTCAATACATTGATATTGATTCTCAAGTACTTCTTTGTAGTGATCTTCTATAATTGCGACAACCATCCCCATGTCTATCCCATGGATAACATAACTTCCTGTACGATGCTTGTCATTTCTGCCATGCACAGTGATCAAAGTTCACTGTTAGGATAGACTGAGAAAGGGGTCATTACAACATGTGTAATCTTAAAAAGAAGATATGTAAAAGGGGGCCAGTCATTGCCTGAATGACTGGCTGGTTTTGAGTTGTCTCCGAGTGTTTGTGCGCTCTTCATTCCCCGCTTCCTTGCTGCCCCGAGTCCTGAAAGAGTGGCAACAATGAGTTAGATCCACTGGATCTAAGCAATAATTGGTCCTGATCTACATACCTACCTCATACATACATATATATTTCAAAGCCAAAATGCACAAATTTATTCCTAACATGTTTGTTTCTTGTGCAGTCACAAGTGTCTATCAATGGAATGTGGACGTAAATGTGGCTCCCACAAGGGTTGAGCCTAGCATGCTATCGAGAGACAAGAATAAAAGAATCAAGAAGAATAAAAAAATGCAGCTAAAGGACAACATAAGACAATCATCAATTTTGCTACAATGAAACATGATAGAGATCTTTTCATGAAGTTGTGAGAGCTAGCAGATAAAAGAGTGGAAAGTAGAGGTCAATAGTAACAAACAGGACAACAAGGAGTTTTTTCCTAAATCAACAAGTAGTAGCCAGTGCAGTGAAAAGATCATTAGAGTAACTACAAGATCGAAACAAGGAACAAATAATGAATGAATCAATAGTTTTATTGATAATTCATGCCTAGCAATGGAAATCAATAGTGCTGCTACAAACAGAAACAACAGTTACTCTGATCGTCATGTTTTGGATGACATCAAATCATGCTACAAGACGAATCAACTACAAAATCACTATTTACAGCTTCAGGAGCTTGTAACAGTCAAAATAAAAACAACAACAGTGACAATATTACATTAATGCAATAAGCATTAAGATTTCAAATCTAGTAGAGCACTAACCTCCAATGTTCTAGATGAAATGAGGATACAATGTTTGTGGCATAAAGATAAAAAGGAATGTAAATAATAATAATAATAATAATATTGCTGGCTAAAAATTTTGTAAGCCGCTAAGACACCTTACAAATTCTAACTTTAGGCAACGTCTCATGAGATTTCTCTCTCCTCTCAGCAATAGGGGAGGCTCCCTTTTTACCGTAGGTGGCTTCAACAGGAACTTAACTGAAATTACAAAAAGGGTGGTTCTCTCAATCAATTCCTCTTTTTTTAGGAATGATTTGCATACAACTACTACTTTCTAACTTAACAAAAAGTGCCTTATTGCTACGATAATACTGATGACCCTGGAGTTGACATAAGAACAATACTAGGGGCAGCAACTTTCTTTTTATATTTTGTGAAACAAAAACAGGAACCCAAAGTCTCTTGCGCTTGTCTCGTGAGGATTCAAGCAAAATAACCAGTAAGGCACAAAGTCTCTTACTGGATACTTCCAAATTTAATAAAAACACTTACAATTGAAGCCCAAAGTCTTCAGCTCTAAGTAATTGCAGCCACTATTAAACTATAACAATTTGTCCTCTTGCAGCACAAAGTCTTCAAAATTGAAATTGGCTCTGAATGCAATAGGCAGCTCAAAGTCTGCACAATTGAATTCAAATCCCTCTTGAGCAAAACTCCAAAACTCACAATCAATATCCAGAAAATGTCGTCACATAACACATTGAATCAACACAAAGTTTGAAAGCAAGTTGCCTTTCTATTGAAAGCAATTCAAATTTACATCTAAGCTCAAAGTCTTAGAGTATAGATACAAACTGGCAGAATTTACTTGCTTTGCCAAAAGATGATTATTTACAATGATCTCCCTCCTTTATATAGGAAAAGAGTGGAGAGAAAGGTGGAGAAAGAAGGGGAAAACCCTTAACCACCTTGACTTATTCTTTAACTAATTAACTAACTAACTTTGACTATTTCAAAATTGCATGCTTAATGCACTTGCAACTTGATTACATGTTATAGTTTTGCACGTGATACTATCACATGCAATTACATCTTTTTTTCACATTACATGTAATCTGTCAAATACAAATTACAAATACATGATGAAAATATTCAAAGTGTCTGACAAGACGCGACTTCTTTTACATCATCCTTTATGGGTCCTCATGTTGCTACAAGATGCCAAATGTTTGATATACTCTGGTTTGGTGAAAGCATCTTGATTTGGAACAGGAATATGCATCCTTGATTGTTGCGTTGAGTGTTCATTGACCATTTTTGTCTTGAAAGCTGTAATGTCCCCATTTTTTGCAGGTCATTGATCTGATGGTGCCAAGTCATTATTGTGATCCTCGTGGTCTGGCGAGGTGTTTAGAGGGTCTTTGGTGTGAACTTACTATTTATAGTAAGTCAATGGATAGTTCCGATGAGCTCAGATGAGTTAGAGGAGTTGAATGATGCTCTCGGTTTTCATTTTTGGCTTCCGGTTTGGGCTCCAAGAATCTTGGAGAGAGAGTCTATTTTTAGTAAGTCACCCCGTCAAGTTCATTCATCATCTTTCATCATTTGGATCAATCCTTTGCAGACAGATTTCGATTCGGACGCTTCTTCAGTTGTTTTTGCAAGACGGGTGGTTTATTATTATTTAATTAAATTTGCTAAGGTTGCCATTTTTGTTGGTATTATATGCTGGATACCTTAATGTTATAGCTCGTTGGAACTAGGATGAAAAGTTTTAAATCTTGAGCACAAGAAACAGGGACCTTGCGTGTCATAATTTCATGATATTGGTGAAAAGACCTTTTTTGGAGCCAAATGAATTAATAAATTATATTATTCAATATGTGCCTAAGTATAAAAAGTGTTTTAAGTGAAAAGTGTGTGAGAGAAGACACTTTTGAATTATAAAAGCAATGCTTTGTGAAAGGAAAATCATCCATTGTTGAATTATGAATTGATAGAAGTTCGTGAGAGATTACCTAGCTAGGGTTTCGAGGATTGATTCCTCTTCTGGCAATTTGAGCCATTACAGATTTATGGTGAATTTTGCAGCTGTATCTGAATTTTAATCCAGTGCTGATGTATACCGGATTTATTTGGAAGTGTTTACTAAGAATTTGAATTTGTATGAACGAATTTGCAGCAGTCTTTGGAAGCTGCGTTTTTCCTTTAGCATGCTGTGTGTTGAATGGAAGTTACAGTGGTAATTATGCCAGTCGTACAGTCTTAATGCTGGTGCTGTATGGATCTGCAGAGAGTTTCAGCTTGCTGGTGTATTGTCTCATTGACGTGAGGTAGGTTTGATCATTCTGGAGCTGCGTTTCAAACAGTTGCAAGCAACAGGCAGGTTAAAGAGGTTGACATCATCCTTTGGCAGCACATGAATATGATACAGGCTGCGTTTTGATTTCCAGCTAGTGGCGTCAAGTATTAAGTTATTAAAGGTGCCCAGATTTGTTTTTAATTGCATGTAATTTGAAGTTAAATTGATAGTTGATCAATTCTGATTTTCTGTGAGTAATTCGAGGGTAAATATTTGACTATTGATTTATTATCAAGAGGTTACGATCTGAAAAGTATCTTTTAAATTCATATTTGATGTTTATTAATTTCAATATATTTCGTAAGAAATTTAGAAGAGCTATTTAAATTGAGTTAAGAGTTAGATTGTACAAGAGAGCCAGTTGGGCTCTTTACAGCTAAGGCCCAACCACTACACCAAAAGACCGGTTTGGTGGTAAGGGTGTGGGGTACATCTTCCATCACCGGAGCATCCGAGGGTGGGGACCACCCCCAATTATGTAGTCCTTGAACACGTGGCTGTGGGGAACACCACTCGTACACGGGACATTACAGCCCACCATGCTCCGCGGGTCTCGACCTCGAGACCTCGTCTCTGATGCCACTAAGGCCCAACCACTACACCAAAAGACCGGCCTGGTGGTAAGGGCGGCTACCTAGGGTGTTAAGGGTGTGGGGAACATCTCCCATCATCGGAGCATCCGAGGGTGGGGACCACCCCCAATTATGCAGTCCCCTGACACGTGGCTGCGGGGAACACCACCCACACACGGGACATTACAAAAGCATTCGATGCCTGCATCATTCCAGTATTCAACTCTTTGCACTAGCATGGGAAGATTTCTCTCTTGTAAATGGGGTTTTTAAATCCCATTACATGCCATTTTGGAGAGCACTTGTCACCCACAAACAGGGTTTAGAGGTCCATTTGCAGCTTTTGGGAAAGTGAGGAAACTATATGTGAACGTTTGGAGGTGAGCTTTTAGCTTGCATTTACATGATGATGAACCTTCTTCTTCTTGGGTAGAACTCGCATTGTTTCTGAAAATAATACAATCACAAACTTTTGAAGCCAAAAACCCTTCTTTGAATCTCCAATCATGTAGTATGTGACATGAAAATTCCGCAAGTTGAGAACATCTTCGTGAGATGGATTCATTGCACACTTTTGATGCAAAGGAGTGAGCCTGGGGTATTGTGAGCATATGGAGATAGCTGGAAATTTGTGGGACAGCGAATGGATGCAAATGTTTGAGCTCAAAAACAAGCATTTTTATGGTGAAAAACCCCAAAACGGGTTCTTGGAATCTGAAAGCATATGCGGACAGCAAGGATATTATATGGAAAATGCATGAAATTGAATGGAAAGATATCCGCTTATAATGAGATATTGTATTTTCATTATAAGTAAATGCACAAGCATATGCAAGCGACCACCATCATGAGTTTTTAAGTCACATGACAGTGATATAACAAGCGTGGATGGAGTGTGTGTAAGCATGAAAGTGGGGTTTTTGGATGCAAAAGCACATGATAAATGAGCTCACTTTCTTTGATGGTCTCTTTCAAGAATGGGTTTTTTAATCTCGACTACACATACAAGTAAGATGAAGTACTTGGACATGCAACTTGGAGAATGTAGACGGAAGAAGGATCATTAAAACAAACATAACATGTAAATCTGAAATAGAAATGAAAATTTACATGTTAATCAAAAACCAAAACATGAATTTGGAAAAAATTGGGGAAAAACTTAGGGAAAAATTACCTCAACTCACAAGAAGAAGTCTTGCCAAATCTTTGAGCAAAATCAGAAATAAATCCAAGAGGATTTTTGGATTTAGAAAAGATGAGCTCAAAAGATCTTATATAGACTTCAGTCCTAGTTTTAATCCTCTTATTTTGGAGAGTCAATATGCAATGATTGCCAAGTGGGAAGAAAAGAGAAACAAAATGCAAGAGAATAGCAACAAATTAACCATTTCAAATGCACATGTAATGGCAACCAAAAATGGCACCTAGGGCATAAAAAACAGTTTAGAAATAATGATAAACAAGCTGCAAATGAAATGTAATGCCCAAGAACTCATCTTATAAGCAAAAGATTTGGATTTGGTGAAGAAAAATGGCCAAAAATGGGTCGTTTTTGAGCAAAAATGCCAAAAAACGTGCCCTAAACTGGCTATTTTTGTGAACAAAATCCTTTCAAATTTTCTTTTTTTAGTAGCCAAGAATGATCCTTAGGAGATTTAGTGCAAAAATGACCCTATGCCTATGGGGAACAAAAATGATTGAGTTTTGACCATGAATCTTGTGATTTTTTGCTTCAAAATCCTGTTTTTCTCAAAAACCTCCAAAATAAGTGGGTTTTTTGAAGTCAAAAACACATGTTTTCCTCTCAAAAAATTGCCACTTCTTGCTTTTTAATACCAAAGGAAAGTTAAAACAAGTCAAAACACACTTTTTGAAGGAAAAAACATGTATTTTAGCTTCAATGGTTTAAATTTTTTTTTTTTTTATATGCATTTGCATATAAAAATAACACTTTATAACTAAGGTGATTAAATACGCACTTTTGAGTGCAAATACATATTTCGAAAGACATGTATTTGGCTTGGAAAAATCCACTTTTCTACTTAAGTTATAAAACGAGATTTTTAATATCAATTGCATATGCAATTGGTCTTGAAAAAGCCACCTTTTCACTTAAGTTGTGCATACGTATTTTTAGATATCAATTGCACATGTAATTAGGCTTGAAAAAGCCACCTTTTCACTTAAGTTGTAAAACATAACATTGAAATGCATTATTTTAAACTCAAGTATATGCAATTGCATATGAAAAGCCCACCTTTATGCATTTAGGATTTAGATTTTATTGAAAGTGGGTTTTAAAAGATGACTTGCATGTGGATGATATGCAATGAATGATAAAAACCCCACTTTTATGCACTTAAGTGACTAAATTTAATTAAATTTAATATATAACTATAGTTTTTAATAAAGTAACATGAAAATAGACTAGAAAAAGTCAATTTTCATAAAATCATTAAAAATTATGGTCAAATCAACTCAGAATAAGTTGAAATTTAAGAATGGATGTCAAAATCTATTTTAGATATTTAAAATAATTTTATTTCGTATAATTGATAATAAAAAACTCACTTTTGGAGGATTTTAAATAAAATGTGTAGTCAGCCTGAAAACTCCACCTTTTCCTTTATAACTTGAGCTAGACAACTCCGTTTGAGGCCTAAGTTAGCTTGAAATGAGCGGAATTCAAAGGGCTATTGACTCAAGGGAAAATCAAGATTAAAAATTGCTAACAAGAAAGAGAAAAACGAAAAAAAAGACTTGAAGATTGCCAAAAATCAAGTGCTTGCAGTCAAATAAGAAAAACTCGTCCTAACAAGCGATAAGGTGATTAACTTGACGGGAAGCCTCAAAAAGGATGCATGAAATATGTAAAATAAAGAACATTTCAGGGATGACGAATTGTCCTTATAACGCATTATCCAAAACATCGAAAACGTAGAGGATACACCTACGAATTCATAAGAAAATTGCGTAGGGTTGCCACAATTTTGTGATGTCAAAATTGAGGACAACAAATATATATATATATATATATATATATATGTTTTAATTTTACTTTTTTTCTATCATGACTATGTTGTGAGGGTATCACAAACAATGACATTATCAGATGTATGATCAATCTCAAGCAATGTCAATAAGGAGGGGAATCAGTCTGAGGCATCCATGAAGGGAAGAGCAAGGATGGAAAACTCTCACTCAGCAAAAACTCGCCAAACCTTGAAAAATAATACTCGGGAAAAAATCGGCCAGTTTTTGGAAAAACTCAGCAAAAAACTCGGGAACTTAAAAATAGCATAAAATTTAATTAAAAATGCATTTTTTTTTGCAAAATTCTATGAGAAGATGCATCCAATGAATTAATTAATGAGAAAACAAAAGAAACAAGCTAAGTTTAGATATATATAAATGCAAAGTGGGTACAAAATCGCATTCTCATGTGGAATGCTGATGACTGGAAGCAAAATAGTAAAGTTAAACAATTTCTAGTTCTAGAAAACTAGAAGGAAATACATCATTACAAATTACAATTACATCTTCCTCTTCCCAAGTCTATGAGCAAATAAGCGAGAGGAACTAGAAGTAGAGGGCCTAGTCCTAGAAGTAGAAGCTTGCACTGAGCGTGACTGTTTCTCCTCGCTCGGTATCTCTCTTGATGTGTGTGGCTCGCTCTCCATCCTGGATGTATCTTCTGGCACTGGCACTGGCATTGGCACTGCTAATGACTCCTTGTCTGAATCCTCATCATCCTCCTCAATGTCATCCAATGTGAAACCAAATCCACCCCCCTCCTCCTCCATAGCCTGCCTCTCCAAATCAGGGATGTCATCCTCTGTAAACAATGGAGGCTGCTCCTGTGCTGTCCAATTAGACTAAGGATCTATATCGTCCAAATCAATTGGACCAGCTGGTGCTTCCTTTGCCCTTCTCAAGCGCAACTTAAGATTGTATTGCACATAGACAAGGTCATTGAGGCATTTTTGGGCTAACTTTTTTCTCTTCTTTGTGTGGATGGACTCAAATAAGCTCCAATTGTGCTCACAATGGGATGAGCTACAAGGCTGACATAAGATTCTGAGAGCGAATTTCTTTAGATGTGGGGTGTTTCCACCCCAACTTTGCCACCAAGCCTCTGCAAATTAAAATATTGAGAAGTTAGAAAGAAAAGAGACAAGCGAAACATAATTTATCAAATGGAAAAATTGCAAATGTTCTACTTTTACCTAGGGTTTGAGTGCCTCTTGCTCTCTTTGCCAACTCTGAAGAGAATAATTTACCCTTTGATTCCACATAGCTTTGTTGCTCGGTCACAACAAGGTCTCTCTCAGCAATATCAGGTCGCATCCTCTGAATGCATATAGAGAGGCCCTCCATGACCTCGCCATTAGGATCTGAAAAGGAATCATCATATCTAAAACAAAAACAAAGTGAAACCAAGTCTTAGTACACAATCTACAAAAACAAAGTGAAATCAAGTCTTTGTAAAATTTGAATAAGAATCACCGTACTTGAAACGAGGGTTGAGGAAGTATCCTTCTGCATGAATGGGTTGGTGGAGCTGATTGTTCCACCTTCTATCAACAATCTCCCAAATGGGGCCATATCTGAGTCTATCCCCCTTTAGTAATTTTTGATAGACTCTTTGGCCCTATCCATGGCCTCATACAGACACCCCATTGGGGTTTGATCCCCATCAACCATGCGCAAAACTCTCACCAAGGGCTCAGATACCTGCAATTGAAATTTTAAAAATACAAATTAGTTTACAACAAGATTAATTAATGAAGTTAGTAATAGTAAGTTACAAATTAATAATGAGAGACTTGAATCAAGAATAACTAAAAATTAAAGTTTTGATTCTTGAAGTTACCTTCACAATCTCATGAGCCTTGTCCCAAAAATGTTGATCAAAGACAATGCGCACGACAAATTCTCCTTCAGGCTTCTTTGAATAAGCTGATTCAATCCATGGTGGACTCATAAACATTTGTTTCAAAGGATTCAAGCCATCAATAATACTTTGCAACGTCAAGAACACCGTTGCCAATCTTGTGGCTGCGAGTCTCACCAAATCTTTCCCTTTAGCGAATTATCTCATCAAATTTAGAGCCCAAGGGTGATTGTAGATATACTTTGTTACCCGCTTTGCATCTTCCACAATTGGAGTCACCCAATCAAGTTTTCCTATGTCCTCCAAAAGAAGGTCAAGGACATGTGCTACGCAAGGTGTCCAAAAAAGAGTGGGGTGCTTGTCTTGGAGGATTTTACCTGGCATATTAGTCAAAATTCAATAATTAGTTTCCAATTTTCATATTTTACCTAGAAACTAAATTAAATATCACTTATTAATATTTAAATTTTAATGATAATCATGTGCAACATGTCATAAATATTAAAATTTAAAATTACTTGCTGCCACATATGCTGCTGCATTATCTGTGATGATTTGCACCACATTCTCTACTCCCACCTCCATGACAACATTCTCCAACATTAATGCCAAAGTTTGTGCATTTTTCACTTTGTTGGAGGCATCAACCGATTTCCAAAATACCACATCATCCTTGCAAGCAACCAAAAAATTAATAATGGTTCGGTTTTTTCCATCTATCTACCTATCAGAAAGAATGGTGCAGCCATATTTACTCCACTCTTTTTTTTGCTCCACCGCTAGTCTTGCCCTATCAATAGCATTTACAAGCAACCTACAAAATCAAAGTCAAATCAAGTCTTAGTACTCAAATTTGATTTAATAAAAAGAAATAACAATTAAAATTTCAAAATGAAACCAAGTGGATTCCAATTATTTACTTACCTAGACACTCTACTAGGCACTTAACTAGGCACTCTACTAGAGGAAGCAAAAGTGGTAAAAGAGACATTCTATTTGCGGATGCATGGGCCACGAAGAGAGCCCACTATGCTCTCAAGTGCTTCTTCTTCTTCCTGAATGTCAATAGGAGCACCTTGAGTTTCAGCTATGGCTGCCCTCACAGCTAATCTTTCCCTCTCCCTTTGCAATTTTTTCTCTTCCCCGACTGCAAGTAGGGCATTAACAAATCTTCTTATCTCTTTTGTATTTTTTTCACATGGATTTGAATCATGCTTCCCAATGCTTGCAAGATGGTATTTGAGGCGGTTTATGCCTCCAGAAACTACTTTCTCACAGTTTATGCAAATCACTTTCCTGGGCTCATTGGGTACTTCATAGGCATACCTCCATGTTTTATCTCTAGCATTTTTAGGCCGGGTGCCTATAAATCCAGAAGAGCATGGTGTTAGTGGCCACACTTCCTTTGAATTTGCCATGCTGATTTAATGGTTAATTGCTGCCCTACACATAGAAATTCAAAACATAAAATAAATATTTTAGAAAATAAATTAAACAAAGTAGAAACTATCTAAATTAGTTACAATATTTTTAAACATCATTCAAAGTAACAAAAAAAAAACTAAACAAACTGGTAGGGTTTAATATTTAAAAAAAATTAGATATTCTAAAAAAAAAAATTGATAGATTCATCATTTTCTTAAAAACTTGTCCAAAATAGTGTTAAATCTTGTTCTAATGATTCAAAATCATTTCTAACTACTTAGAAATGATTTTGTATTCATTTAGATTCAACAAAAACAAAATAGAATGTTTAAAAAAAAAAAAAAACAATATCAGCAACCCTACTTGCAAATGTGTTTTTTCTTCAAAAAACGGTTGAAATTCGCCTTGAATCCACTTGAATCCGCCTTAGAATGGCTTGGAAGCCCATTCTCCTCCCCTAGTCGCTCAAGAAGCAGCAAATGAAAATCACAATATGAAAATTGCGTTTTTTTTGCTTGCGGCTGTATAGGTTGAACGCGGGCGAGTTTTTTTTAAAAATTCGCCAAGTTTTACTTAAAAACTCACCGCAAAATCGGCGAGTTTTTGTAATGACCCTTACTATAAAGGCCACTAAAAACCCCAAATCTGAACTGAGACAATTTGTCAAACACTTGGCATGCACTGAATTGTTTTGTTTGTAATGAGTGTTTCAATGTGATAGTTGTTTTGGGCATCAAATGCAATTGAGATAACAATACCAATATAGAAATGTAATACAATGAGCAACAATGAAACTCTAAAACAATGCAAAGACTCAATGCTAATATATCATGAACTTCTCCAATTCTGATTGCAATGTTCTGCAGACTGATTTCCTAGAAATGTATGACTGTTACAAACATCTCTCATATGAACACTAAACTATGAACTTGCAATGCACCTTCTATTATATCAATCCAAATATAGCAATGTCTGATTACAATGGACTGTTTTCTGAGCACATATATGGACTGTTACTTAACAAGAAACTTTGGTAAAGACAAGGCCTGACAATGCACTATCAATTCAATGATTCCTTGACCATAACAATGACTGATTCAATTACAAAATGATAGAAGAACAGTACCGTTTCAGACTTGTTATGACAGTGACAATTTTCATACAATTTCCTTGACATTGAAATGCATCCAAACACACAGAGAGAACCTGGAAATCGCTGTCTTGAAATGCTGATGTCTGCCAATGCAATGTGGACTGGAACCGTCCCAAACTTCCCCTCCTAACTCTGCCGTACTGTCAGCAAGTACAGGCCGTACTGTACGGCTGTAGTACTAAAATCTGGGCAGGGTTTCAAGACCCCAAAATGGTACAATCTGGACCGCCAATGATTTATTTGTTTTCCCACAAATGCATAAAAATTATCTCCAAGTAGGTGGTGAGATATGAACAAAATTCTGAATCCAGGCCCTGGTATGAACTGACTGAAAATGTGCCAAAATGATCTCCAAGCTTCACCAAAATGATTCACCAATGCAATTGATGAATTCAAACCCTTATTCCAACAATTGTAAACCCTTACATCAATTCTCAATGAAGTCCAACATGAATTGGCTGAGTACCAACTCCAATCATGCAACCCTTCAGAAGATATTTCACTACCTCAGTTATGCCAATCTAGGGGAGTGATCGTTCCCAAAGATCGAATAGTATTTGCAGACCACAAGGCTACAAATTGCTTCACAATGAAGAAGTAGAAGAAATCCCAAATCCAAGCATGTAGAAATGATAGCCCAAGACCTCTATTTATTCTTTTTCTTGAGAAGTTACTAGAACTTCTTGAAACATCTAATTATAATGTACTTCATAATAAAATAACATTATAATAATAAAGTACATTTCTCAACTCAAAAATATAACAATGTAGGCCAAGATGTCTCATAACCGAATGTAGGCCCAACTAGACTGAATGTAGGCTCAAACTGGATGTAGGCTCACTTCTGGACGTAGGCTCCACTACAACTGCATGTAGGCCTCAAACTGGATGTAGGCTCTGCTGAATGTAGGCTTTGTCAGCAATAAGCAATCAAATGATCCACACAATGACTCTCTCTCCAAACTATTTGCCTACGAGAGTCGATGATAGGCAAACCCGTCATGAAAGAACATGTCTCTAGAAAGGGGACATGACAGTCCGCCCCTCCTGAAATTGCTTGCCCTCAAGCAATCTCAAAGCTGGGTGCTGCAAAATCTCCTCCGACTCCTAAGTAGCATCCTCAACAGGAAGATCTCTCCACTTCACCAAGTACTCTCTGATAACTCTCCTGCGAAGCTGTTTCTCCCTGCTATCCAAGATAGACTCTGGCACCAAAACCAACTTCCCCTCATCATCCAAGGGTGGTAACACTGTAGAAGGCACAACATGCTGCCCTAACGCCTTCTTGAGGCGCGACACATGAAACACATTATGCACTCTACTATCAGCTGGAAGCTCAAGCTCATAAGCCAACTGACCAACACGCCTAATGATCCTGAAAGGCCCATAGTATCTCGGCTTAAGCTTCTCCGACCCACTCTTCTTGAGAGTAGATTGCCTGTATGGCTGAAGCATGAGGTAAACCATATCACCAACCTCAAAGCTCCTCTCAATCCGCTTCTGATCTGCATACTGCTTGTACTGATTCTGTGCCTTGGCTATATTATCCTTGAGAGCATCAACAATGTCTTTGCTCTCTTGAAGGAAATCCCCGGCACGTGGAACTCTAATATCAGACATAAGCAAATCAATGAAGCTAGGCGCATCATACCCATATAGAGCCCTGAAAGGTGACATCTGAATCGACATGTGAAATGTGGTATTGTAACAATACTCACACAAATGTATCCATCTCACCCATGGCCTTTGCTGACTAGCTACGTAATTCCTCAAATAACCTTCCACCCACTTGTTAACTATCTCTGTCTGTCCATCTTTCTGCGGGTGATAACTGGTGCTAGGTGTAAGCTCAGTGCCACAAAGTCTAAATACCTCCTGCCCAAAGTGACTCAAAAATCTGCCGTCCCTGTCACTCACTATGCTGCGGGGTATCCCATGCAATCTGAAGACCTCTCTGAAGAAGACCTCAGCTACCCGTACTGCTGTGTAAGTAGTAGTGATGGGAAAGAAGTGTGCATACTTTGTCAGTCTATCCACCACCACGTAGATACAATCACGCCCTTGGGCCTTGGGCAAGCCCGTAATGAAATCCATGGATATGCACTCCCACTTCTGATCAGGAATGGGAAGTGGCTGTAGGAGCCCGGCTGGAAAGGTGTGCTCTTGTTTGTTCTGCTGACAAACAGGGCACTCACGAACATACTGCAATACATCTGTCTTCAGTCCTTTCCAAGTGAACCGCTCCTGCACCTGTCTATATGTCTTGAAGTACCCGGGGTGACCAGCTGTAGGTGAATCATGAAGAGCTCTCAATATAGATCGCTTCACCTTCGATCCTGGGGCTAGAAAGATCCTGCTCTTGTAGATAATCAAATCATCTACAAGTGTATACCGGGTATCAACAACTGACCCATCAACTACCCTTGACGCCCATGGGTCTCTAGCATACTCTGCCACTATCATATGTCGCCAATCCTCTGATATCTCAATCAATGCACTGAGATGTGGTCTATGTGACAATGCATTTGCTACCACATTCTGAGTCCCTCTCACATATGATATATCAAAATCGTAAGCTTGTAACTTACTTACCCACTTCTGCTGCCTATCGTTGAGATCTCTCTGACTAAGGAAATGCCTCAAACTGCTGTGGTCAGTTTTAATGCAAAACTTACCACCCACTAGATACTGTCTAAACTTAGCCAACGCATGCATGATGGCTAACATCTCCTTATCGTAAATGCTGAAAGATCTCTTAGGTCCACGGAGTTTCCTGCTCTCATATGCAATAGGGTGCTTGTCCTGCATCAACACAACACCTATACCATCTCCGGATGCATCACATTGAAGCTCAAATGGCTTCAAGAAATCAGGCAAAGCTAACACCGGACATGAAGTCATGATCTCCTTGAACCTGTCAAAGCAAGCCTGCGCCTCTGGTGTCCAAACAAAGGCCCCCTTCTTCAGCAAATCTGTCATAGGGGCTGCATGACGTGAATACCCACTCACAAATTTGCGGTAGAATCCACATAGGCCTAGGAACCCTCTCAACTGTGTCAGGTTCTCTGGAATAGGCCACTCCACTATAGCACGGATCTTGTCAGGATCCATTCGCACTCCATCTGCACTGATTATATGACCCAAGTACAAGAGCTCAGTCATACCCAAATCACAATTGGACTCCTTGGCATACAAGGACTCCCTCTGCAATATACTTAATACAGTCTCCAAATGTACTACATGCTGCTGCCATGTCCGACTGTATACCAAGATATCATCGAAGAAAACCAATACAAATCTCCTCAACTGATGATGGAAGACCTTATTCATCGTAGACTGAAAAGTGGCTGGTGCATTGGTCAACCCAAATGGCATGACCACGAACTCGAAGTGTCCACAATGGCATCTAAATGCAGTCTTCTCTATATCCTGCTCTCTGACTCTGATCTGATGATACCCTGATCTCAATTCTATCTTGCTGAAGTAGCAAGCTCCATGAAGCTCATCTATCAGCTCATCTATCCATAGGATGGGGTACCTATTCTTAATAGTCCTCTTGTTTAGCGCCCTGTAATCAATGCACGTACGTAGAGAACCATCCTTCTTCTTCACCAATACTACTGAAGAAGCAAAAGGAGACTTACTCGGTCGAATATGCCCCATCTCAAGCAGCTCCTTGATGGTTTTCTCTATCTCATCCTTGAGCCTCCTAGGATGTCTGTATGGTGTGATCATCACGGGTTTAGCACCCTCCTCTAGCTCAATGATGTGCTCAATTCCACGGTTAGGTGGTGCACCAGGTGGAATGTCACTGAACACCCTATCATACTGCTCTCTCAATCTCTGAATATCAGGGTGATACTCTGTCATCTGATGCTCCTCCTGTGTAGGCATGAGAGTACACATGGCTGCCCATCCGATCCCATCGTGTCTAACCATCGTCTCCATGCGCCTGAAAGAAATAGTCCTAATATCACTATTTCTGATAGCCCTCAAGACATGCTGCCTACCATCTGCCTCAAACTTGATCTCCATGTCCCTGAGTCTGAAAGTGACCTCACCCAATGAATGCAACCAAGTCATCCCCAATACAATATCTAGGTCACCCATGTTAACTACATGGTAATCTGCTTTGAACTCATAATTGCTCAAGCGTAAGGGCATATCTCTGATCATCCTGTTACACTTAAGAGTGTAACCATCAGCAACCTGTACTCGGAGACCCTCAAACTCCTCTGTCTCAATGCCACGGCGCTCAACCAAAGGTGCATCACTGAAATTATGCATAGGACCTGTGTCAACTAGGGTAATCACCTTCTGTCCTGCTAGAACTCCACGCAATCTAAAGGACCCCTCCTGCTAAATACTAGATAAGCGTGCCTGCTGCAAATGTAGCTCCGGCTCCACCTTAGGCTCTGAAGCCTCTGCCTCTACCTCAGGCTCTGTGTCACTGTGCTCATCCTCATGTGCTGTGCTATCTGAATCTGAGTCCTCATAGTACGCCCACATAACTCTATTGGCCTTCTCCTTAGGCCTCAAAGGACAGTCATGATCCCTATCATATGGACCTTTACAATAGAAGCATAGCTTCTTCCTGCGTAGGTCATTAAGTGCCTCAGTATCCAAGGGTGGAGTGGATTTCCCCTTGGTATCAACCTTCTTCCCCTTCCCCTTATCAAAATTCTTATTATCTCTGAAAGAAGTAGAACTCCTAGGTGTGAATCTGCTAGAAGGTGCTGTAAGCTCCATACTACGAACTTTTCTACTGGCCTCCTGTAGTGTCGATGGATCAAATGCCTTGATCCAACCCTTGAGGGGTTCAGACAATCCCTCAGTGAATAGGATAAGCAACCGCCTCTTCGATACATCCTGGACCATAACTGACAACCTCTGAAACTCACTGATATAAGTCTCTAAGCTGCCTGTCTATCTCAACTGTGCAAGATCACGGAAGATCTCTGGATCCTTCTTGTCAAAACGCTCCACCAGCCTATCCACAAAATCCTGGTACGATGTCACCTGGTTGTGCTGCAAGGTAACCATACCATGTGACCACCAGTCATGAGCTGTGCCCTCCAAATGCAATGTGGCGTATCTTATGGCATCTATCTCTGACATGGGTCTCAATGCTAAGAAAGTATCCAACTTATGTATCCATGCCTGTGCTGTCATCTGTCCACTACCATCAAAAGAAGGTAAAGTGAGCTTGCTAGCAGCTCGCTGCAACTCACTGTCATGGCCTCCTCTAGGTCTCCTGTTCTGCCGAGTATTCCTCATGTGCTCTCTCCTCTGGTTCAAGTAGCGATGAAAGTTAAGTAACTCACGCACATGTGGTGGTAATGCCTGCCATTCTGCAGTAGCAGCTCTAAGATCATCTTGAAACTCATCCTGTACATCACCCTCTCCTGCCTCTTGAGCCTCCTCTCTAAGGAAAGTAGGACGAGTAGGTCTATCCGCTATCCAAGACCTGTGCCTAGGAGCACCCTATGAACCTGCCACGCTCCTATTATCATGATCAAGTGTACCTCTAACCTGTTCCTGTGCTCTGGGCTGAACCACTCTCTCCATCATAGTGGTCAAATTACGCAAGGACTGGACCATCTCCTGCTGTCCCGTAGTCATAATCCGAAAGAATTCCCTCTCATCATCAAGAATTTTAGGTGGGCTCTGTGACTGTCTCTCACCCATGGTAAGAGTATCTCCGAAGTCCTGTTCACCCTCTAGTGCTGCTCTTCTTCGTGTGTAGTACCTGTGATGCCCAAATGCTGAAGGATGCATATAGGTTTCTTACCCAACAGGATGGCAAGAACACCGCTCTGATACCACTGTAATGACCCTTACTATAAAGGCCACTAAAAACCCCAAATCTGAACTGAGACAATTTGTCAAACACTTGGCATGCACTAAATTGTTTTGTTTGTAATGAGTGTTTCAATGTGATAGTTGTTTTGGGCATCAAATGCAATTGAGATAACAATACCAATATAGAAATGTAATACAATGAGCAACAATGAAACTCTAAAACAATGCAAAGACTCAATGCTAATATATCATGAACTTCTCCAATTCTGATTGCAATGTTCTGCAGACTGATTTCCTAGAAATGTATGACTGTTACAAACATCTCTCATATGAACACTAAACTATGAACTTGCAATGCACCTTCTATTATATCAATCCAAATATAGCAATGTCTGATTACGATGGACTGTTTTCTGAGCACATATATGGACTGTTACTTAACAAGAAACTTTGGTAAAGATAAGGCCTGACAATGCACTATCAATTCAATGATTCCTTGACCATAACAATGACTGATTCAATTACAAAATGATAGAAGAACAGTACCGTTTCAGACTTGTTATGACAGTGACAATTTTCATACAATTTCCTTGACATTGAAATGCATCCAAACACACAAAGAGAACCTGGAAATCGCTGTCTTGAAATGCTGATGTCTGCCAATGCAATGTGGATTGGAACCGTCCCAAACTTCCCCTCCTAACTCTGCCGTACTGTCAGCAAGTACAGGCCGTACTGTACGGCTGCAGTACTAAAATCTGGGCAGGGTTTCAAGACCCCAAAATGGTACAATCTGGACCGCCAATGATGTATTTGTTTTCCCACAAATGCATAAAAATTATCTCCAAGTAGGTGGTGAGATATGAACAAAATTCTGAATCCAGGCCCTGGTATGAACTGACTGAAAATGTGCCAAAATGATCTCCAAGCTTCACCAAAATGATTCACCAATGCAATTGATGAATTCAAACCCTTATTCCAACAATTGTAAACCCTTACATCAATTCTCAATGAAGTCCAACATGAATTGGCTGAGTACCAACTCCAATCATGCAACCCTTCAGTAGGTATTTCACTACCTCAGTTATACCAATCTAGGGGAGTGATCGTTCCCAAAGATCGAATAGTATTTGCAGACCACAAGGCTACAAATTGCTTCACAATGAAGAAGTAGAAGAAATCCCAAATCCAAGCATGTAGAAATGATAGCCCAAGCCCTCTATTTATTCTTTTTCTTGAGAAGTTACTAGAACTTCTAGAAACATCTAATTATAATGTACTTCATAATAAAATAACATTATAATAATAAAGTACATTTCTTAACTCAAAAATATAACAATGTAGGCCAAGATGTCTCATAACCGAATGTAGGCCCAACTAGACTGAATGTAGGCTCGAACTGGATGTAGGCTCACTTTTGGACATAGGCTCCACTACAACTTCATGTAGGCCTCAAACTGGATGTAGGCTCTGTCGAATGTAGGCTCTGTCAGCAATAAGCAATCAAATGATCCACACAATGACTCTCTCTCCAAACTATTTGCCTACGAGGGTCGATGATAGGCAAACCCGTCATGAAAGAACATGTCTCTAGAAAGGGGACATGACAATTTTTCAGTAAAACTCAGTGAGTCTTGGCTGCAAGTATTTCGGCCAAAGACTCGCCGAGCTGGAAAACTCGGTGAGTTTTCTCAACTCACCGAGCTGTAAAACTCGGTGAGTTTTCTCAACTCACCGAGTTTTCGGCGAGTCTTCCATCCTTGGGGAAGAGCATTCATACATACTTGTCAATAACATCATGATTGAAAGCATATTATATCATAGGACTACCATCATAGTGCCAGCAATATATGAATCACTATTACAACAAAAGGCAGGTATAGTAACGAAAGAGGACAATGATCAGCTTGTGCTTCAAGGATATACATTGCATGTTATATTAAAACAGAGTTGTAGACTTATAAAAGAAGTCATCAACATTAAAAGAAACATGGTGGCTATCAGGAATATTGCAAGAACAGGATAGTACAACATGAGCATGGATCAAAACTGCAAACATGAGAGTTCCAAGATGGTAGCTCAAAGTACATGAATATCAATAAAAAGGACAGTTGAAGAGCAGCATTTCCACAGTCATAATGAACAGCGAATGAACATTCAATGCATGTTTTCAGGACAAAGAATACACATGATTTGCAAGCATGAATAAGTCATTGTCATCAAATACTAAGATTGAGAACAAAGAGGTGGCAGTGACAAAGTTACAAAACTATCCATAGAGCAAGGAAATCTTAAAGGATATGGAGCCTCATTTTTGTTTCGAGTTTCATAAGTTTTTTTGAAAATTCTTTTGAAGGTATGAAGTATTCATTGGTAGATTCAAAATCAAAAAGACATTCCATCAAACCCTCACACTTTCCATCAAAACCTTCCATGGTGGCCATTACAAGAGAAATAAGTGGATTCGTGGAGAAAAAAAATTGTAAATTTGTTTTGTAAGCAACATTGTTTTTGATTTAGAATCCATGTTTCATGTTTGTGATCAACAAATGATGGAAAGATCATCAAAATATGGCAATATTATGAGAATAGAGAATGCAAATTTTGAGCATTAACAACAGATATCAATGGTGAAACGTCAAATCTAGTAAAATAAACATCAACTTCATAGAATGAATGACAACCAAATGAAAGCCATGGCAGGAGTTTTGTGAATGTGCTCAAACAATATAACAGAAAATACATATTCAAAAGGGACAACCTATGTAAGGAGGTTTATCCTCTACATTTCGTTCACAAGAAAACAAATGCGGAATGGAGTTTCAGAGGCGAATACATGGCAACAGAGTCGCAACTTTGCAAAATGTGAGGAACTTCAGATTCATACTCGTAAAGAGGCGACAAAACTGTACAATAAACTCTCAGAAAGTCTTCACAAGCGAACTTCCAAGCCTTCAAAACCCTACGGCCAAACCCTCGTTTCTCCTAGCGGCCGAGAGTGCAGTGAATGAAGGAAATGAAAATAAAAAAAATGAAATGCTTTTAGGGTTCGAAACCTTATTATGTCATTGTCGAAGGAAAGGCATTTTTGCTTTATTTTATTTTTTTATCTCCTTTCAAATAATACCCTGTGGGTATATGTGGACAACAATTGCTAAGTGATGTGTTTATCACTCGCTTTTTAAAAATAAAAATAAATATTTTATTTTGGCTAACTTAATAATAATTATTAAATAATTTATAAGTTACTATTTTAGCAAATACATTATTTTTATAATATTATTAAGTGGTTTGATTATCGCTTAATAATATTGTTAAAATAACTATATTTATTAAAATAATAAACTATGAAATTACGTAATAATTATTATTAATTTAATAAAGGTATTAATTATGTTATAATTCATTTATTTAATTAATATTTATGATATTAATTAGATAAATGAATTATAAATCATTTGATATTTGTAATACAAAATAAGATATTTATCTTTATGTTTAAAAGGGTCAAATAGAGTCATTACTGTAGAATTTATGACGATGTTCAAAAGTCATAAGGATGGGATTGAAAGTCAGATGGGGTTATTACTTTTCAGAGGCTCTTTATGAGCTGTTTAGAGGATATGGATGCTTTTATGGAGGGTATTTATGATGATATTAATGAAGCATGACTTTTCCGCCACATTTATGCCTTTTTGAAGTCCTTTGGAGTGCTCAAAATTGGCCTTGTAGACTAAATCCGACCCAGGAGTTATTGCTTTTCTAAATGCAGTTGGTTAAAAAATGCATAAGTATGAGTGAAAGACTTTTTTGAAGAGAAGGTTATAGTTTAATGCAGATTTGAGAGACTTAGTGACTTTTCAGTCCTTCCTTTCATTTTTGCATACTTCTTGTAACACCAGTTTTGCAGATGCAAAAATTTATATTGGGGACCATTTTTACATAGTTTTTGACCTTATTTGTTGCAGAGTTGTGTATCACTGTATGATTGACAAAGCTAGTAGTGAAAGATATCTCATTTCCTTTCAGTTTGTCTTATTTAATACCCTCTTTGTGATTAAGGTGTTTGTGCAAGTTGTAGTCCGTATTAAGGAGTATTGTTATAGTTTACGGTAGTGAAAGTAATCTTTCCTTCATAAGTTATGTTTCCCTCATACCTCTTTGTGAAATACTTATGCACTTATATGAAATAAGTTGTGTAAGTTCATTATGTTTTGATGGCCAAAGAGTCATGTTTTTCTGAAGGCTACAAATTCTAAGTTTCTGGTGTATCACCGCATTTACTTCTTCAAGCTTTAAGTTATGTTTTCTTTTTAACCCTTTCCCTTTAAAGAAGTAGAATCCAGTTTTAGGTAACATTTTAGGAAGCCGGCCAATTAGCATCATTTGGTGCTAGGTGTTTCCACTGGACCAAATATTACTTGATGATTCTATTTCTTAACCTTTATTTTTGCCTTGGATTCCAATATCAACTTCCCCTCCTCATTCAGGGGCTATATCTTGAAAGAAGGTATGATGTACTGCCCCAATGCCTTTTTGAGGATATGTGGAATACTATGATTTTTGCAATCTTCGGGAAATTCAATTTCATAGGCAACTTCTCCCACTCTTGTGACTTTGTAAGGGTCGTAATGCCCTGGCTTTAGGTTTCTTGCACCACTCTTCTTCATCAAAGACTGTCTATATGGCTGCAACTGTAGGAATTTTTAAGTCGCTATCTCAAATATCCTCTTCGTCCTTCACTTATCTGCAAATTTTTTTTGTTGATTATTTGCTTACTGAATAATATCTTGAAGTGACTTAAGGATATCTTGGCTCTGCACCTAGCCATGAAACCTTGAGCACCCTATTGTCAACAATAACCAAATGCACACATGTCATAGGGTCATAACCATACAGTGCTCTTAAAAGCATAATGATGGACATGTGATAAGTACTATTATAGCAATATTATTGTAAATGCAACCACTCAACCAAGGCTCTCTATTGTCCAAAAGCATAATTGTGTGGGCAGCCTTCCACCCATTTATTAACAATCTTTGTTTGTTCATTCATTTGGGGTTGTAACTGTTAGCAATTTAAGTTGTCATTAGTGTACATTCACAAACACCATGCATCGGTAAGGGCTCACTGGTCACTCACATTACTTAGAAGACACCGGTAGACAAAGAACAGTGTTTATGCACCGGTAGATAAAGCAAAGCGAACACACCGGTAGACCGATCTAAGTACACAGTACTGGTCTGAGTGTGCATACAAAGTTGAATTGGGTATAAGGTTACACCGGTCTAAACTGCCTTAAGATCCGCACCAGATTTTGCGGAGCAGTTAGAGATAACACCGGACTATACGGGACATCCACCGCTTTGAAGTGGAGTTAGCTTTTTAACAGGAGTTAGCTTTATCTCCATGGATGTTTTGCAAGGTAAACTCCAGATCATAACGCATAGCTTTTTTGCTAGTTGCATGATTTTTGGTGAGTTTACAGCCTAGCGGTTCTATGAGTTAAGGGTTTCATTATGGTAAAGTCTTGTATAAATATAGGTCTTAGGACGCAAGAAAAGTTGTTGATTATTAGTGATTGCATAGAGTAGAGGAGAGACATCTTCTGAGAGAAGAGCTACAAAAACAGAGGTAGCAGAGATCAACATCCAGGCAAACCGGGAAAGAGGTATGATCTAATAAGACAATCAGTGTCATAACAGATCATTGCTTAAATTATAAGTAGTTAAAGCAAATTGAAATCCCTTCATTAGGGTGGACCTAATCGGTTCGTTGTAAAAATCCCCTAACAGGGTAATATCGTTTTGATGTTTAAAGTCCTGTAACCAGGCAGCTCCTAACAGGGTTCAGATCTTAACAGATCTCTTGTAAAATCCCTTAACCGGGTAGCACCTTAACCAGTGCTTTGTAAGCTCCTAACAGGGCACCTGCATTCTACAGTAGTGAATTTGTGAGCTCTGTCTCACCGTGGTTTTTTCCTTCTAACCGAGGGTTTCCACGTATGAATGCTTGTGGTGATCTGTGTGATTCCTTCATGCTTGTAAGCGTTTGCTTTATTATGCTAATTAGTTAAGGATAATTAAACAAGTTTGCAATTTCACTCACAAACGAAGTATTTACTGATTCACCCCCACTCTCAGTAACCGGTTTAGTAATATCAATTGGTATCAGAGCTCAGGCTCTCATATATAAAGCCTAACCGCTTGAGAGAAAGATCATGGAGGTTTATCGGTATCAGAAACAGTTGGAGGAAGCCAACGACATCATTGCCTCTCTAGAGAATAGATTGAGGAGATCCCTTGCAAAAAGAAAGGAGCTAGCTATACAACTCAATGAGAGCAATGAAACTATTGATGAGCTCCCTGGTCAAAGCGGATTTGATGAAGAAGCAGTCTCTGAGCTTATGGATAATAACCAGATCCTTACCGGTCAGATTGCCAATTTCAAAAGGGAGCACGAAGAGAACGCCCGGAGGATGACTGAACTAATCG
This sequence comes from Chamaecyparis obtusa, assembly GCA_027943335.1. Classification (NCBI taxonomy): domain Eukaryota; kingdom Viridiplantae; phylum Streptophyta; class Pinopsida; order Cupressales; family Cupressaceae; genus Chamaecyparis; species Chamaecyparis obtusa. Next base: position 527,697 of record BSBK01006941.1, on the reverse strand, counting down.
AAAAAAAGGGAGAAGCTGAAGATGAAAGGAACACAACAGTTAGGTCATTAACAGCTACTGAAAAAGCAATAAACCGGGCAGAGGAAGCTGCAGGGGCAAGTCAACTTATCATTTTGCAACTTCAAGAAGATGTGTTGATTGTCACCCAATTCAACGCCAATATGTACAAGGCATGGCAGGATAGGGATGATGCATGCAAAAGATTGACAATTGAGGTATATCAACTCAAGGAACAAAAGAAAATCCTTGAAGAAAGGAATGAAACCCTGAGAAGATACAATGAAAGTTCGGTCAAGCTTGATGAGCAACTCCAAGCTCAAGGAAAGCACAAAGATCACACTGGTCTTGGATTCACCGGTGAAATCACCAAAGAGAATGGTGAATCTTCTGGTGTCAAGACAAGAAAGAAAGCAAAGAAGAAGCCGGTGACACATAAAGGCAAGAAGACCTCTATCATATCTTGCAATCATTGTGGGAAATTGGGTCATAGGACAAATAACTGCAAGAATGCACCGGAAAGGCCAAACATCAGCCACTGCAAGAACTGCTGCAAATATTGGCTCAAGACCAAGAAATGCTGGTCTAGCCCCACATATGTGTCTAGCAGAAGCAAGGGAAGCTTTAAGGGCTATTGTTATGCATGCAACAAGTTTGGACACAAGGCTGGGGAATGCAGATAAAAACAATGGCATTCAGATCTCCGAGACTGGTATTCACCAAGAAAAGCAAAAACCAGAACACAACTAACTATACAAACAATGGGATGCATGGCAACAGTGATTCATGGAGCAAATCACCCAATCCAAGAAGGACGAACCCATGGAAGGCAACCGAGATTATCTGCTATCATTGCAACAGAGTCGGTCACTAAGCAAAAGACTGCTGGAACTGGACTAGGAACAAAGGCAAAGGATTGGCCAAACCAGTGGTGAAGACCTTGACTTCTGATAAGAGTAACAACAAAGGTAAGGAGACCAAGAAAGAGATAAAGAAAATATGTTTCGTTAAGGAATCAAAGAGCTCTGCTGAGGAGAAAACAAAGGCAAGATCATCACAAGATGGTGATATTTCTTCTACAAACTGAGCTTTCAAGGCTTAGGGGGAACCGGTAGTGCAACTACTGTTCCAGGTAGAACTGGTGAGTTTCATCTCACTCAGTCTACATGTTAGACCGGAAAGGTATGAGGTGTTCAACCGGGGCATGCCTAACCGAAAAAGTTGGACTACCGGTTAGCAAAAGCGGCAAGAAAGGTTAGGTAAGGCATTTAATGCTGTAGCCGTTTAACAATAGTTACCATCTGGTAATTACCGTTATGCCCTAATCCTATAAAAGAAAAGAATAATTACTCATTTACTTTTACCTTGCGATTTCGTGTCTATATATTTTCTGCTTGAGTAATATTCTTGCGAATTGATCATCGAGCGAGATTGTCTGAGAAACCGATCAATCATCTCTCTAGTAACCAACTGAGAGCAATGGCGTCTTCATCTTACGATGCAAAGCTGGTTCTAGCAAATCAAGCTGATCATCCTTCGTATGATATTGTGCCAAATGAAAACAGGGAGAACGACATGGTTGGTGCGCTCTCCTCAGTGCCTAATGGAATACTCTTGACAGAAGATGTAACTGCGTTCATCCATGTAAAACAAGAAGAATTGAGTGAGACGTACATACAAAACGAGTATCGCTCGCTATGCAAAGATGGAAATTATCCTAATGGTTACGCAAAGTTGGTATCATCTGGGATTATCAATGGAGTCTCATATCCAACCATCTTCAAACCAGATTGGATTCGAATGGTGGTTAGTCGAGTGCACGAACCGGGATTCTGGCTCATGAAAGGAGTCTGCACTCCGATCACGAAAGATGATCTTCATAGGGTAACCGGGTTCAGTAATCAAGGGGAAGCCCTAACCCTGAGAACCATATCAAATGCAGTGGTGGCCAAACTGACTAAATCAAAATCTGACAAACGATTGATGACCGTAATTGATATTGAAGATCCAATAGTTCGGTTTGCATCCGCTGTAATAGGTTACAAAATATATCAATCCAGTAACCTAAATAGCATATCGGGTGGAGGCATACATGCGGCTCACCGTATAATACATGATAATGCACAGTATGATATATGCGGAATGCTATGAGGGCAGATTTTTGAGAATATGAAGAAGCTAGGCATCGTCAAAAAGAAATCATTGAAATTTGGCACACTTCTGATTTAGTGGATCATCTTGAGTTAAAAGCAGGATTATACGGGACATCCACCGTGTAGAAGTGGAGTTAGCTTTTTAATAGGAGTTAGCTTTATTCATGTGGATGTTTTGCAAGGTAAACTCCAGATCAGAGCGCATAGTTCTTTTGCTGATTGCATATTTTATTGCGGAGTTTGCAGCCTGGCGGTTCTATGAGTTAAGGGTCTCATTACGGTGAACTCTCATTTAAATACAAGTTATAGGACGCAAAGAAAGTTGTTGTTGAATATGAGTGATTGTATGGAGAAAAGAAGAGACATCTTCTAAGAGAAGAGTTGTAGACACAGAGGTAGCAGAGATCAATAGCCAGGCAACCTGAGAAGAGGTATGATCTAATCAGACATTCAGTGTCATAACAGATCATCAATTCTATTAGAAGTAGAAGCATATTCAAATCCTTTTATTGGGGTGGACCTAATCGGTTCATTGTAAGAATCCCCTAATAGGGTAACATCTTGTTGATGTTCAAAGTCCTGTAACTAGGTAGCTCCTAACAGGGTTTAGATCTTAATAGATCTCTTGTAAAATCCCCTAATAGGGTAGTACCTTAACCAGTGCTTTGTAAGCTCCTAACAGGGCATCTTCATTCTAAAGTAGTGAAGTTGTGAGCTTTGTCTCACCATGGTTTTTTCCCTTATAATCAAGGGTTTCCACGTATAAATACTTGTAGTGATCTGTGTGATTTTGTTTATACTTTTGAATGACTGTTATATTCTGCTTATCAATTAAGGTTAAGAAGTTCAGAATTAAAAAGGGATAATAGCGAGTATTTACTGATTCACCCGCCCCTCTCAGTAACCGGTAAGTATTAACAATTGGTATTAGAGCATAGTTCTCTCTACTTCTAAGCCTAACAGCTGGAGACAAAGATCATGGAGGTTTACTGGTATCAAAAGGAGCTAGTGGAAACCAACGACATCATCACCTCTTTGAAAAACAGATTGAGGAGATCACTTGCAAAAAGAAAGGAACTATCGCAGCAGCTGAATGAGAGCAATGAAACCATCGATGAACTCTCTGGGCAGAGTGGATTTGACGAAGCTGAGGAGGCAGTATTTGAACTCATGGAAAGGAATCAGATCCTGATCGATGAGATCTCTAATCTCAAAAGAGAACAAGAAGACAATGCCTTGAGGATGACCGAACTAATCGAGAAAAAGAGAAAAGTTGAAGACGAAAGAAATTCGGCAGTCAAGTCTTTGTCAGCCTCTGACAAAGCAAGGGACCGGGCAGTGGAGGCCATAGGGGCAAATGAACTTATCATTCTACAACTTCAAGAAGACATGCAGAGTGTCACCCAAGAAAATGCCCACATGCAGAAAGGCTGGCATGACAGGAATGAAGCATGCAATAGATTGTCTCAAGAATTGCATCAACTAAGGGAGCAGATGAACGAACTTGAAGAGACAAATGAAATATTGAGAAGATACAGTGAAAGTTCAACTAAGCTTGATGAGCAATTCAAAGGTCAAAGAAGACACAAAGATCAAACCAGTCTTGGTTTCATCGGTGAAAATGCAAAAAGGAATGGTGAGCCTTTCAGGGCAAAAGCAATCAAGAAGGATAAGATGAAATCGCCAGTGCAAAAAGATAAGAATTTCCCTAACACATCTTGCAATCACTATGGGAAATCGGGTCATAAGACTAACAACTGCAGGAATGCACTGGTAAAGACCACCAATAGCTACTGCAAGAACTGCTATAAAAAGGGCCACAAGACCAGTGAGTGCTGGTCCAGTCCCACATCTGTGTCTAGTAGCAGCAAGGGAAGCTTCAGAGGATACTGTTATGCATGCAATAAATTTGGGCACAAAGCACAAGAATGTAGATCCAAGACAATGGCATTTAGATCCCCAAATCCAATACTCAACAAAAGAAACAAGAACCTGAGTACAGTAAACCGTGGATTACACAACTACAACGGCTCATGCAACAAGTCAACTGACACGAAAAGAATGAACTCATGGAAAGCAACTGGAGTAATCTGCTATCACTGCAACAAAGTGTGCCACAAAGCCAAAGAATGCAAAAACCAGTCATCCGAGAAGAAGGAACCGGTTAAATCTGAAGAGAAGATCAACAAGGAAGAAAAGACTAACAGAACGGTCAAACAGATTTGGTTCATAAAAGAATCAAAGATCTCCGATGAAGAAAAGACAGAGGAAAAATCACCATTTGCTGATGGTGATATTTCTTCGGCAAACTAAACCATGAGGGTTTAGAGGGAGCCGGTAGATCCACTACCGCTCCCGGTATGACTGATGAGAGTCGAACTCATTCGGTCTACAAGATTAACCGGTAAGGCAAGATTAAAATCAACCGGTTGGCAAAACAGAAGGAAAAAGTAGGTAAAGCATTTATTACTATAGCCGTTTAACAAATAGTTATCGTTTGGTAATTACCGTTATAACCTAACCCTATAAAAGAAAGGGAAATTACTCGCGAGTTTTCACTTTGCTTACTTTGCGATTTAGGAATTCTTGTGCTAAGTGTTATTCTCACGCTTTGATCACTGAGAAATCACTATCTGTGAATTTCCGGTTAGCAAGAATGGCTTCATCTTACGCTACCCTGAAGTTGATCAAAGGAGATCTAGTGAGCAGACCTGCATACAACATCTTGCCTGTGCAGAATAGAGAAAACGACATGGCTAGTGCTCTCTCTTCCATACCAACAGGAGTCCTCTTGACCGAGGATGTTACAACGTTCATTCACGCCAGACAGGAAGAACTCGGAGAAACCTTTATTCAAGGAGAGTATGTGTCGTTATGTGAAGAAGGGAAACTGCTTGACAAATATGCCAATTTGGTATCCTCCGGTCTAATAAATGGCGTGTGCTACCCTGCAATCTTTCGGGAGGACCAAGTTAGACTGGTGCTGAGCCGTCTAAATGAACCAGGATTCTGGCTCAACAAAGGCGCATGTCACGAGATCACCAAAGAGGATCTCCACAGAGTGACTGGGTAGAGTGACAAAGGGGAAGCGATAACCCTGTGCACCATCTCCAATTCTGTCGTCAACAAGCTGACCAAGTCGAAGTCCGATGGTCGACTTATGACTATAAACGACATTGAAGATGAAGGAGTACGTTTCCCGTCTGCTGTTATCGGTTATAAAGTCTGTCAATCAAGCAACCTAAACAGCATACGAGGTGGTGCAATCCATGCTGCGCATCGCATTATGCACGAAAATGTCCAATACGATATTTGTGCAATGCTTCGAAATCAAATCTTTGAAAATATGAAGAAGCTTGGAGTTGTGAAGAAGAAATCTATGAAGTATGGAACCCTTCTGATGTGCTTATACTTTTTCTACCTGGATTTCTTCCCAAGTTTTGGAAAAGTGAATTGGAGAACCGACAAACCGATCATGCATCAAATCATTGAAATGGCAAATAAACAGGGAGACTAGTTAAGCAATGCTATGACCAAACATTTCGAAGCCTTTCAACTAGAGATGCACGAGAGGGAAAGAATTCCGTCGGCAATTGTTGAACATTACAAGGATTAGGTATGTTTTTTGGTCACCACCGACAACTGCATTATTCAAGCAGTTGAACCAAGAGATGCATATGCTCTTGAGTTGGGTTACGAGATCTCAGCCAAAGTTGCGAAGGCATATGCTGAGGCATTAAATGATGCAAATTTGGATCTTGGTGCTATTCGGTTCGGCACGTACACTGAAATTCTTCAGAATCTGTTGAAAAGGGCACCGATCAAAATCGTCTATAAGAGGACGCCTCCACCAAGAAAGAAACAGGCGACAGAACCACCCAAAGGCCAAAGGAAGAAAGAAGAACCGGCACCCAGCATCCAAGAGGAAGAACAAGAAGAAACAGATCCTGAAGTCACAGTTCCTCTGATTAGGAAGAAGAAGACTGAAAAAGCATCAAAGGAGGATCCACCTAGACGATCCAAGCCCACAATTGACGAAATTGTGGAAGGATTGAAGAAGGCTGGAAATCTAGGCTCTGTAAGAAGAAGATATGACTTAAGCAGTGATGAAGACAAGGACAAACTTGAGGATGCAGTAGCATTCTGCCTCCGCAAATTCAATCTTCTTCCCGGAGGACTTCGAACTACTCTATCGGAACAACTTATACAGAATATTGAGGCCCGGTGGAAAGCCTCAGAAGAAAGAGAAAAGGAGGAGAGGATACGGGCTCTTTTGGAGGTTCAAAATCACCTTACTCTGGACGAGGCAGTAGAACAAGCTGAACTGCATCAGAAAACCTTTGCAACTATAAGAAGGATAGGCCTAGTGCTTATTGGAGAAATTGAGAAGGTACACAATGAAGAAGTCGCACTATGGACCAAACTTCTTTAGACCCAGCAACAAGTAGAACAAGAAGCAGCTTAAAGAACAATAGCCAAACCGGCACCTGACATCGGTAAGGGGAAAGGAGTACTTGGAGAAGAAGCACCAGTACTAGTGGACTTAACGAAGGGACAAGCAACGAATCGAACGGTTTTCATCTCACCAAGCAAAGGTAACCATCAACCTATGCATGTTGATGATTTAATAACTAAAGTTATGGACTTTTGGGGAAGTGGACAATGCAGCTAAATGGTATAGTGTACTAAATGAAGAAGACAAACAAAAGCTGATTGTCGGGATTGTAGAGACCTTCATGGATTATAATAGGACCCCAAGGTACTACATGTCCAAGTTCCCACCGGAACTAAACAACAGGCTACAAGAAAAATGGAAAACCGGTCTAGGTCTGAACACCAAAATCACTAGAGACACACTACTTAGGGTTCGACCTGGTTTTAGTGAAGAAAGAATAAAGATTCTTCTAGAAGAAGCATCCATGAACCTAAAACATTTGATAGAGTTGCAGAGATATTGAATGGATATGAGAATAAAGTCTACAAAGACACTCTAGACTACTGGAACAATTATGACTTCGCGGCATTAGAGAAATATGGTCCTTAGGATCAAAATAGACCTGTGCAAATAGAAGTGCTCTTAACTAATGAACAAACAGATGTTGAGCAAGAAACATAAATTGATATACCCATAGGCAATCTCCATACTGCTGAGGAGCAATAGCAAAAAGAAGATCCACCAGGAGAACAACCACAAAATGTTGAAGGCAGTAAGTCACCAGAAGGAGTCCAACCGGAAGGCAGAGCTCATCAAGTAATGGAAGATAACAAGGGGCAAGAAGAAGAGATCCTTGTCCACCGAGAGTAGCTAAAACCAGAGCAAGAGCAAGACCAGCAAGAACATAGAGACATTCCAAGCTCCTCTTCAAAAAGGAAACTATCATTTGCCGAGGGAAAGGAAGCAAAAGGAAGCAGACTTACAGACACAGTGGTAGACATCAGTAAGATGTCAACAAGGCAACTAAAAGAATTGACGAAAAGAAAATAGGATATGGTCCTGACAAATGTAAAGAACATCCTATACAACTTTGTCCTTGATGTTGACATAGATGAAGATGAACCGGTCATAGATTAGCTGGAAGTTTTGGCGCAAGCAATCGGTGAGGATCTAACCGATCCAGAAACAATAGCAGCCGACCACTACAAAAAGAAAAGAGTAGAAATACTCCACAAACAGGTTGATGATATCAAAGTCAATGTGACAACCAACCTGCGAATCCTCCAACAACAACTTCAAGAGGCAAAAACTCTGGTGCAGAACGTCAAACTTTGAATTATTTTTGCAAGATCTAACAGAGAAGTCTGTTAAGACCACATAGGACATCAAAGCTTTATCTTCCTAGTTTAATAAACAGAATAAATCTGCAGTACATAATAGCAGAGAAATGACAAGTCTGGCTCTTGTCAAAAGGAAGACTATAGAAGAGGAAAGTAAGAGAATCCAAGATATTATTGGATTTCAAATGTTTCTCACCCCAACATTTGACTCAATGCAGTGCATTGCTACTACAACAGAAGCTCTGATAAATGAACCGGATTACAAGACTGTTGAAGATATGGAAAACATAGCTGTTTCCCTCACTGCAGCTCTCAAGAATATTGAACAAATAACCAGTCAATGGGCACCTTTCCTTCACTCGGCCAAAACAATTTACCAGGATATCTTCACCAAACTACAAATGTGAAGTGAAGTAAAACCCTTTGTCCTTTGGAGGCAAAAAGGGGAAGAAAGTAGCAAGATAGAGAGTGAACAAAGAAAAAAACAACAACAAAACAACAAAACGGTGAGAACACCAGAGCACTTAGACAGGGGAAGTATTTAGACAGTGCAGAACTTTCAGTCTGGGGAAGTCCGGAACAGGGAAAGCAATGTTCTACCGATACAAGGCACTGTGATCAGTAAGTGAGTGAAGTTTGTGTATAGTTTTGCCACCAATGACAAAGGGGAAGATTGTTAGCAATTCAAGTTGTCATTAGTATACAACATCCACAAACACTATGCACCGGTAAGAGGTCACCGGTCACTCACAACACTTAGAAGACACCGGTAGACAAGCAACATAATGTATGCACTGGTAGATAAAGAACATCGGTAGACTGAGCTAAGAACACGCACTGGTCCCAGTGTGCATAAGTTGAACCGGATATAAGGTTATACTGGTCTAAAGCGGCCTAAAGATCCGCACCGGATTTAGTGGATCATATTGAGTTAAAAGCAGGATTATACGGGACATCCGCCGCGTAGAAGTGGAGTTAGCTTTTTAACAAGAGTTAGCTTTATTCATGCGGATGTTTTGCAAGGTAAACTCCAGATCAGAGCGCATAGTTCTTTTGCTGATTGCATGTTTTATTGCGGAGTTTGCAGCCTGACGGTTCTATGAGTTAAGGGTCTCATTACGGTGAACTCTCATTTAAATACAAGTCATAGGACACAAAGAAAGTTGTTGTTGAATATGAGTGATTGCATGGAGAAAAGAAGAGACATCTTCTAAGAGAAGAGCTGCAAACACAGAGGTAGCAGAGATCAACAACTAGGCAACCTGAGAAGAGGTATGATCTAATCTGACATTCAGTGTCATAACAGATCATCAATTTTATTAGAAGTAGAAGCATATTCAAATCCCTTTATTAGGGTGGACCTAATCGGTTCATTGTAAGAATCCCCTAACAGGGTAACATCTTGTTAATGTTCAAAGTCCTGTAACCAGGCAGCTCCTAACAGGGTTTAGATCTTAAGAGATCTCTTGTAAAATCCCCTAACCAGGTAGCACCTTAACCAGTGCTTTGTAAGGTCCTAATAGGGCGTCTTCATTCTGAAGTAGTGAAGTTGTGAGCTTTGTCTCACCGTGGTTTTTTTCTTTATAATCAAGGGTTTCTACGTATAAATACTTGTAGTGATCTGTGTGATTTTGTTTATACTTTTGAATGACTGTTATATTCTGCTTATCAATTAAGGTTAAGATGTTTAGAATTAAAAAGGGATAATAGCGAGTATTTATTGATTCACCCCCCCCCCCTCAGTAACCGGTAAGTATTAACATGCTTTTGCCCTAGAAGGCTCACCATTTTCATTGGTAACTTCACCCCGGTGAATCCAAGACCGGTTTGATCTTTATGCCTTTTTTGAGCTTTAAGTTGCTCATCAAGCTTGGTCGAGTTTTTATTGTATCTTTTCAAAATTTCATTTGTTTCTTCAAGTTCGTTCATTTGTTCCCTCAGTTGATACAATTCTAGAGACAGTCTATTGCATGCTTCATTCCTGTTATGCCAGCCTTTTTGCATGTGAGCATTTTCTTGGGTGACACTCTGCATGTCTTCTTGAAGTTTTAGGATGATAAGTTCATTTGCTCCTACTGCTTCCACTGCCCGGTCTTTTGCTTTGTCAGAGGTTGTCAAGGACTTGACTGCTGAGTTCCTTTCATCTTCAGCTTTTCTCTTTTTCTCGATTAGTTCAGTCATCCTCAAGGCATTGTCCACTTGATCTCTCTTAAGATTAGAAATCTGATCAGTCAGGATTTGATTCTTGTCCATGAGTTCAGATATTGCCTCCTCAGCTTCATCAGATCCACTCTGCCCAGAGAGTTCATCAATGGTTTCATTGCTCTCATTTAACTGTAACGCTAGCTCCTTTCTCTTTGCAAGTGATCTCCTCAATTTATTCTCCAGAGATGTAATGACGTCATTAGCTTCCTCGAGCTGTTTCTGATACCGGTAAACTTCCATGATATTTCTCTCAAGCTGTTAGGCTTAGTAGTATAGAGAACTTGGCTCTGATACCAATTGTTAGTACTAAACCGGTTACTGAGAGGGGGGGGGGTTAATCAGTAAATATTATCTTTTTGCTTGTTTAAAACTTGTAAATAGATCATTGAATGTAAAACAGAATGTAAACAATCATTCACAAGCATAAACAGTTCACACAGATCAACTCTAGTATTTATACGTGGAAGCCCTTGGTTAGAAGGAAAAAACCCACGGTGAGATAGAGCTCACAACTTTACTATCGCAGAATGAAGGCGCCTTGTTAGGAGCTTACAAAAGCACTGATTGAAGTGCTACCCGGTTAAGGGATTTTACAAAAGATTTGTTAAGAGTTGAACTCTGTTAGGAGTTGCCTGGTTACAGGACTTTGAACATCTACAAAGTTGTTACCCTGTTAGGGGATTTTACAAAGAACTGATTAGGTTCACCCTGATAGAGGGATTTCAATATGCTTTCATTCTTTATATAAGTAATGATCTTATTTTGACACTGTCTGTCAGATTAGATCATACCTATTGATCTCTTCTCCAGTTTGCCTAGCTGTTGATCTCTCTTTCTTTCTTTCACCTCTGTGCCTGCAACACTTCTCAGAAGATATCTCTCCTCTGCTCTATGCAATCATCAACTATCAACAACACTTTTCTTTGAGTCCTATGACCTATATTTATATTAGAGTTCATCGTAATGAAACCCTTAACTCATAGAACCGCCAGGTTGCAAACTCCGCATTAAATCATGCAATCAGCAAAAAACTATGCGCTTTGATCTAGAGTTTACCTTCCAAAAACATCCGCAGGAATAAAGCTAACTCTTGTTAAAAAGCTAACTCTACTTCTAAGTGGTGGATGTCCCGTATAATCCGGCTTTTAACTTAAACTGTAACTCAAACTGATCCATAAAATCCGGATTGGATCTATCTTGCAATTAGACCAGCATACCCTTATACCCGGTTTGTCCCTGTATGCTTCATAAGACCAATTCTGAGTTCTTGATTCGATCTACCGGTGTATCTATCGAAATAGTCAACCGGTGCATTCATCCTGTTCTTCATCTACCGGTGTTGTCTAGGTAATGTGAGTGACCGATGACCCTTTACTGGTGTGAGGTTTGTGAAATACACTAATGACAACTCATATTGCTAACACATCATCCTTGAATAATCATCAACAAATAGTATGAAATATCTATCCCCATGATAACTTCTAGTTCTACATGGTCCACATAAATCTGTATGCACAAGATTTAACAATCCTTTTGAAGTAAAAGTGTTTCTCTTGAAAGTAGATCTAGTTTACTTACCCATCAAACACCCCTTATACATTGCATTATCAAACTTTATCAACTTCGGTAGACCTCTTTCAGTACTAGTAGCACTTATCTTCACAATGCTATCAAAATTAACATGACACAACCTCTTATGCCATAACCAGCTATCATCAATGTGAGCAATCAAACACTTTCTTTCAGTACTATTCAAATGAAAGATGTTACCTTTTGATATTGAACTTGATGCAATCTCATCTCCCGAACTTCCCAAGATTTTGCATTCACCATTCTTGAATTGTAAAGCATATCCCTTGTCAATTAGCTTCCCAACACTCAAAAGATTATGATTTAGTCCTTCAACATACAAAACATCATCATTATTAGTCTTACCATCAAGAGTAATGGATCCTTTGTCACAGATCATACAAGGATTGTCATCACCGAGTCTAACTACACTACCATCATACTTTTGTAGTTCCAAAAATTTGCTTGTCTCTGGTCATATGATGTGAAAAACCACTGTCAATAACCCTTTGACTCTTTTCCTCAACATGCGTTGCCAAAGCTCTCTCCTCATTCATAGGACTTGGATTTTCTTCTTTTATAGCAGTGAATCCAAATTCTTCATCATTCTCACCATCTTTTTCAGATTCTTCATCAGTCACACCATCATCAGCAACATAATAACATTTATTTGGATATTTAGATTGATACTTCCTAGATTTTGCTTTAGAAACTCTCTTAGGACATCTAGATGCAAATTGACCAATTTTATAGCAAGAAAAACATTTCAAAGGTAGTTTGTCTTCATACTTACCAGCTCCCTTGGGTACTCTCCTAGAAATCAATGCTTCAAGTTCTTCAAGCTTCCTTTCTTCTTCTTCAATCTCTTCTATCTCCTTAGCATACTTTGATTTACTTGCTCCAGGGTCATATCTCTGCTTACCTTTAGATATAGTTGCTTTGAATGCAGTCTCAAGTTTAGGAGGATCGCCAAACTCACTCAACTCAAATGCAGTTAGCTTACCGAGTAGCATGTCTTTTGTCAACGTAGTCAATTTTTGTATTTCTTCTATAGTTGCAACCTTTGTTTGTAAGGAGGTAAGGATCTCAAAACCTTAGCCACAACTTCATTGTCATCAATTGTTCCACCAAGACATCTCATTCCACAAACAAGATCTGTAACCTTCTGCATGTAAGATGCAACATTCTCATCTTCAAAGCTTCAAACTTTCCTTCAAGTGTCTGCAACTTCTCCATCTTCACTTGAGGGTCTCCTTCATGTAGAACCCTTAACTTTTCCCAAATCTGCTTCACTTCTCCAATTCTATGACATTAGAATATTCCGAATCTATCAAAGCACTTAGCAAGGCTTCCTTTGCTGTAATGTTGACATCAAATTCCTTCTTTTGATCAGGAGTAGCATTCGCAGGATCTGTAAGAGGATTGTAGTTTTTCTTTGTTATCTCCCAATGCTCATTACCAAGGCACCTCAAATGTGTCTCCATTCGCCCTTTCTAGAATCCATAGTTTGTTCCATCGAATCTCAAACTTTCCTTTCTAAAAGCTTCCATCCCAGATCACCTCAAGCTGTTAAACTTTTCAAAGAGGCACTAGCTCCAATACCAATAGATAGAAATATAGCAACACCACACAACTGAGAGGGGGGGTGAATCAGTTGTGTCCTAACCTCATTAACTTTAACCACTTTGCAGAATTAAACCTTTTAACCATCAATCAAAAAGATAAACATGAAAGCACATAATCACAACACCACATGAACACAATAACGCCAAGATTTTTGATGTTGAAACCTTGTTAGGGGAAAACCACAATGGGGATCAAACCCACAAGATGATGTACTATGTTAAAAGCACAATACCCTATTAAAGGTACAAAGGGAATGCACATGCATTCAGGCACACTGCCTAGAGCTCACTACTCATTTACAACAAGGGAAGGCTCACTTTCTTACAGATCAACTTGGACAACAATCCATTGTTTATGAACTGACTGATAGCATCTTCAATATGCCAATACAGCTCCAATGAAGTACAACAATTCTCTGCCTCAATTGCAAATTCCACTCATACCTTTTCGCATAGTCACCAATATATCATTCTCACACACATCCATCCCTTTGCACTTACAAATGATTACATTCTTTTATATATTACATCAACTTATTTTCAGAAGGTCAGCCAAGGACCTAATTACAAAATATTAATTCATTACAACTCAATATACAATGCGATCCATTGAATGTCGGCTAAGACATAGAAATGAACCATAAAAACATCCTCAAAAATGCAACATCTCCATAAATCACGCTACGGTCCATCGCAACGCATTACACCAACCATGTTAGCCAAGATTGTAAAGAACCATAATCAGTAATCTCTGTCACACTAAAAACGTAGCTTGCGATCCTCATATCAACGAACAAATCATGTCAAGAACACAAATCATGGTCCTAAACTTGCCATATCCTTGGCATCTCGAAATACTGTCACACCGATCCATACCGATTCGAATACTGTCACACTGTCTTTTCTTGAACACTTCCTGAACATCAAAATGCCAGTCTCAGATAAATCACTCATAACTGTCTCAAATCATCATGCAAACCTCTGCAACTTGACAAAGATCAAGTGCAGACATTCCTCAACACATTTGTAGCTTCACACCAACCAATCTGAAATACAATAGCCTCAACGATCCAATTAACTTACTGAACATTCTTGCAACACTGTCACAACAAATAAATATGTTGGCATCAATGACAACACATCTCTCAAATATATGATAGCAATCTCTGAAGCACATATTTGCACAATATCCCAATACTTACCAATACTAATCAGCTTATGGGAACTTATGAGACACTAATGATCACCAAAATGACTTTGCATGAGAATGGGACATTTCAAAATTTTTGGTTTTGTCAAGTTTTTGCGAAGTCTGAGTTTGTGAACTATGAGCTGAAGTACATTGGAAACATGGCACAATAGATATAAAGCTCGGAATGGTAATATGGAAGTATTTTGCACAGCTATATGAGTTGTATTGGTTGAGAGGGAGTTTTATGGGGGATTTCATCTTCCATTGAGCCATTCATATGAGAGGGAGATATATGGGGGATTTCAAATTCCAAACAAGTATAGTTCAAGGTTTTTGTTCCTCGTAAAATTCTTGGTGTAAAAATTTTGTTGGAAAGTACTATGTTGAATCAACAATTGCATCATTAAGCCAAGTGGGTATGTGCCAATTTTTGGGAGTACAACATACTATTAATGTTGTGAGGAGCTCCTATGAGGAGTAATTGATGTTGCATTGAATATTGTAGGTAAAGGGTTCAAGGAACCATGGCATCATGGGTTGATTGGACCATTATTGAAGGATGCAGTAACACACAGAAATCTTCTAGTAGCTAATCAAAAAGAAAGTTAGTGAAAGAAGGGCTGCAACATTTTATCTAAATATGCAGATTGATGGCATGTACCATAGCTTAATCAACATCCTCATGGCTTTAAGGCGACATTGATTGTTTTTAAGGTCAGTTAATCTCTTGAATAGAATAAAAAATGTGGAGATAGGAGTAGAGAATGTTGTCCATGTAGCGATGGACGATGTAGTTGTATGTGTAGCAGTAGCAACATTTCTAGAATTGAGGCACCTTATATTGTTTTGAAGCCTTTCTGTCATCCATTGAATTGACCTATATAGAGAAATTCTGCCAAGTGAAGAATATGGTAGAAGATGCAAGAATGTGACAAAACATATGTACCACTACACGAGTTTTAAATCTCATGAGAGAACACATAGATGGAAGGGAGCTTAGTGACTTGAGTAATGATAACTGTTTTTTCAGTAATATTGAAGATTAGTGAGTAGATAAAACTTGGATATGGCCAAAGATGGTCTAGGTAGAGTCCATTTACAATGCTGCTGCGTACAGTTATGAAATGACTATTTTTGGTGTATGGTGTACATGTCCATAAAGCATCTTATCATAGCCATGTATTGGATTCAAATACATAATGCAGGCACTGTAGTGGTAATATGGTTCTCTTGATCTAACTAGTATACAATGCAAAGGCTTGTTCATTTTGTTTGTCCATCACAGTTTGCCGATATGTATACTTTTTCTCTCCACCTGCATGAATTCATATATCTACATCTCTTATCCAGTACCTTCTAAATACAAATATATGAGGTCTCTTTTAGTAATCTTTCCATACAAGAATAGCATGGCCTATAATAAAAACTGGAACAGGTCACCAAGGATGAAAACAAGAGAGAAAAACACTTATTTTTATTTGAGAAAAATCATAAGCAATATGTTTATAAATCTTGTAAAATGCAAGTTTCTTTGTGAGTCACTTCTTTTTAAATTGTTGATCGCTAATGTTATGGAGTAATTGTGCCACTACAGGTGAACTATAAAACAGGTGGTTGGGTCACTCATCATGTTACAGATATTTGGGCAAAAACTTCTGCTAGTGAAGGTAATCCAAAGCATGCAGTATGGCCAATGGGTGGAGCATGGCTGTGCACACATCTTTGGGAGCATTATTCATATACTCTTGACAAGGTAATATCTTGAAAATTTTACAGAGAGAGAGAGAGAAAGAGAGAGATGTGCATGTGTATTATCTTCCTAAATCTTTGGTTATTTGTTTGAACTGTTTTATGGGATGTGGGATATTGTTATGTTTGATTTCTAGGAATATCCACAAGTTCATGGCCCTACATTTTTGAAACTAAAGAAAACATAAATTTAGAAGAGGTATTATAGAATACAATTGTTTTGATTTGTCCACATTATAGAGAAAAGTTAAAAATGATTCTCAGTATCTCTGCAAGTTAGTTTTTGTGTGTTTAAACTAATGAAATAATGAGAATATATTGCGAAGCTTACAGTAAATCAAATAGGGATTAGAAGTGAAGAATTATGTAGCTCAACCACTGACAAGTTGTGAATCCATAAAGACCATATGAATAAGGAAAATTATAGGTGGTCATCAAAATTGTTCATGGTGCTGTGAAATTTAGCCGTGTGGAGATAATTTTGTTTAGGTCCTAGGTACTAGGTCCCTAGCAATTAGATAACCTTGTAATGTCTGTGCATCTTTTACCTGTCAGGATGCATGTCCTATATGTTTTTGGCATGTGACAATAAAGTTGTCGTACTGGACTTGTAGTTCCTTAAATACCCTCATCATTTAGGTTTGTGCCAGGACACTGGCTACTGCAATCAAAGTTGAGCTTGCAGTATTGGTATGGTGCAGAAATGACATTTCTGTTGGGTTTTTTGAGCAAAAGAACTAATAGGTGTTCTTTAATGGGACAAGAGTTACCATATATGTCATGGACTTTGTAAAAGATGTGAAAACATGATAGATTCCAATCTGCATTGCAATTTTCCAAATGTACATATTGTAGCTGTCTGATTTCGTATCTACCTTCTTTCTAGGGCACAACTTTGAGTCTAAGCAGAGATACTGACCTGAAATTGATCATCCATGACACGTGCAATGCTTGACAATACAACATTAAAACTGTGAAATAGTGATAGTTGGTAAGCGCTATACCAATTTGCTAAATGGTACAGCTGGATTTTTGTATTTTGAAAGGATCCAGAAGGTATATATTCACTAAAATATTAAGGGTAGTGATCTATTACACTACTATATTTCTAATTATTCAAAACACATTTAAATTATTGTCAAAAACCTTGTTAAAACATCATATTGAAATGATGGTTTCTGATGATCAGTTCCTTGCTTTTGACTGAGATAAGATTAATGACTCAATTTGTGGTTATAGGTGTTTAATCTTGTAAACCATCTCTTTGTTGCATGAGTTGTGATTTAGGGCAATTGCTTAGAGTTTGGAACAGGTCTTTTTATGATAGATAAACCTCAGGTTATCATCTTCTTAATCAATTGCAATATAACATGAGCATCAATCTTAGTGCATCTTTCTGGGAGTTGGTTGCGTTTGTGTTTTGTGTCTAGTTGGAATCATGAAAAGGTCAAGTGGGCCTAAGCAACTATCTAGATTAAATCCCAAATATGAAAGAAGCCTTAGGAAGCCACCACAATCATAGGAATAAAGCCACATGATACATTGTGATAAGGTAAACATACTGGAAACATTAATTTAGAGGCAACTGGACTAACAAGAAAACTCATTAACAACATTAATGTAAAAATAACTTGCCATTACATCATCTACTTAACATATTTCTGATATAAAAGGTATCATATTCCCTTGATAATAGAATGATCTTCAGAACAAGTATTGGAAGCACAAATAATTGCAGTTAGCAGCCTTTTGAGACCCTAAACTCTCATTCTTGACCATTTTGATAGAGGATGGGTGAGTATTATTTGCAGAACCCATTATCAATAGAAACAAAATTCCACACAAGAAAGATCACATGAAAGAAAGCCACATTGTGGTGAGTTCTTTTAAGGGTACCCAATCACACAATGTAATGTCCCTTTCTTAACAAGTTCAATATGGTGGACAGTAGCCTATCTGGTGGGTACTAAAATTTCATATAAAAACACTTTTTTTTTTCAAAATTCAATTACAAATGTATCAAATGTGTCTAAAAACCATGAGAAGTGTTTTCTATTAAATTTGATTGTTCAATACACATGAATTATAAAATGGCATCATCATAAGAAGCTGGATAGTGGAAATGAATACAATAGCTAGCTACTAACTAATAACTATTATGAATTTATGATGATTGCATTTGAAAATATCATAAATTTTATATGTAGGCAACTTAGACATTAAAAATTTTGACATCTTCCTCTTCCCCTCCCTAGAGAAATAATGGGAGGTAGAGGACATGGTCCTTGCACTCAAATTCTGCTCCCTGCTTGGTATAGAAGATTGTGCCTGTGGCCATGCTGGTAGGTGGCAGTGGCTCCTCCTCTGCCACGGCAATCCCATCTAATCTAATCTCTTCTTCTTTTGTTGCAGGAAAATCCTCCATAGCTTGCCTCTCGAAGTCAGCAATCTCATTCTCTGTAAATAAGGAGGGCTCATTAACCTGCACGGTCCAATCACTGTAGGGATCAATGTAATCCAATCAGTGAGTTCATTTGGCTAATCCAACACCTTTCTTGTGTGAAGCCGAAGGTTATATTGCACAAAAATAAGATCATGGAGGTGTTTTTGTGTCAATGTATTATGTTTCTTCGTGTGAATGGCATCAAACAAACTCTAGTTACGCTCACAGCTGGAAGAACAAGGTTAAGACAAAATTTGGAGAGCTGGCCTTCGCAAATTTGATGCATTTCCACCAAATCTTCCCACCAAGAACCTGCAAATAAGATATTCAATGTTTTGTGTAAATAAACAATATTCTACTAATAATTGTAAATCATAACTTGCAAGATATAGGGCTTCACATTTTCTTACTTGGTGTTTGGATCTCTCTTTCTCTTGTACACATTTTGGAAGAAAACGATTTCCCCCTAGCTGCCTTATAATTCTGCAACTCTAAAAGGATGAGGTCTCTTGTTGCACTTATAGGTGTCATCCTCTCAAATTCTCAATACATTTGAATAGACCCTCCATAATCTCCCTATTAGCATCTGTGAAGCTACTAGACTCGGAGAAGTAGAACTTGGAGTTGTGAAAGTACCCCATTGCATGAATTGGTTGGTGGAGTTGATTGTTCCACCTCCGATCAATGATGTACCAAATAGGGGTGAATCTATTTGCATCTCTCCTGTCATCTACCAAGCACAAAACCCTCACCAACTGCTCAGTCACCTCCAAAGTACAAAGTAGAAACAAATTTAAATTACAACTTGAAATGAAACAAAATACTTCTAAAGTTTAAAATTAAAACTAAAGGATTCAATTTGAGAAGTAAATTAAGTTGAAGTTACCTTGACAATCTTTTCTCCATCAACCTTCTTTGAGTAACTTAAGTCTACCCATGGTTGACTCACAAACATTTTCTTCAAGGGATTCAATAAACTAGTAATGCTTTGCAATGTTAGGAAATTTGTTGCAAACCTTATAGCTCTTGATCACACAAGTTCTTTGCACTTGGTGTGCTCTGTAATGTCCCCATTTTGAGTGAGCATTGGAGTTAGTGGATTTAGTCTATCATTGGGTCCTTGTAGGCTAATACTAGTGATTAGAGGACCTTGTTGTGGGTTTTGACCCCGTTTTGAGGGACTTACTATTTATAGTAAGTCAACCTATGGTTCTACTGAGCTCAGATGATTTATAGGAGTTATATGATGCTCTTAGATTTTATTTCTGGCTTCCGGTTTGGACTCCAAGATTCTTGGAGGGAGCTTCTATTTTTAGTAAGTCACCCTGTCAGGTTCATTCATCATCTTTCATCATTAGGATCACTCTTGTGCTGTCAGATTTTGATTCTGATGCTTCCTCAGTTGTTTTCACAAGATGGGTGAATTATGATTATTATTTAATGAAATCGGCTAAGGTTGCCATTTTTATTGGGAATCTATTTTGGGCATCTTAGTGTTATAGATCGTTGGAACCGGGTTGAGAAGTTTTAAATCGTGAGCTCATAAAACAGGGACCCTATGTGTCAAAATAACATTATTTTAATGAAAGGGTCATTTTCAGCATTAAAGTGAAGAGAAATATAATAATTTATTGCAAAGTCTTTTGTAAGTGATTCATTCAATGATATTCCATTATGCAAATCATATTTGGTGAAAATCGAAATTGAGAGGAGACACAAGGGTTTCGAAATACTTCTTGAAGAAACGTTAATTTCTTCCAAAAATTCAGTGCACTTTGAATTGGTGTTTATACCAATGAATTGTGAATTGGTTATTTGTTCATTGCAATTGAATTGAGACTGTCGTATAGATCTTTGGAGCCCTGCTATAAAGTTTTGTTCCATGACTTTACCAACAAATACACCTTCTTATTCCAGTTACACTGATAGAGCCCCATATTTGAAATGTACTGTGACCAACAGGAGAGCGGGGAAGTTGTACGAAGGCTGTACAGTAGAGCCTTAAGCCGTACATAGTTGCCAAGAGAGGTCGTACGGTAATGGTGTCAGGCCGTACGATGTGGTTGTGTTGAGGCCGTACGGTGGTGTTTGTATTTGTATGGTGTGCAATGGAGATCGTACGACAATGATAGAGGCTATACAGTGTTACAAGGAAGACCATACGGTTGTGTTGAGGCCGTACGATATGGCGGGTGTGAGGACTGTACAGTGGTGTTTGTATCCGTACGGTGTGCAATTGAGGTCGTACGACAATGATGGAGGCCATATGGTGTGGCAAAGGGGTTGTCCAGAATAGCAGAGAAGAGGGATTGGAGGTCGTACAGTGATTGAAAATACTTGCCAGACGTTGTATGATGTTACCTTCATTGATAATTAAATGATTATTGCAAACACCGAACAGTACGCACCACATATACTTGCTAGAAGAATACCTTATTGATATTATTGATGATACTTCGGATTTGCTAGACCCAACACAATAGAACAAACATAATAGGGTGAGGGTTTAATCCCACCGAAACAACAAATACCAAATAGGGAGGGTCTTTCACCTCCGAAATGGCAGCCAATAGAATCCCAACAGGAATTCGCAAATACAAATAAAATATCAAATCTCAACATATTAATTTCATCCTACATGCTGGGCATAAATACCCGTCGGGAAAACTCCCAAGGGTGCAAAAATAGAGTCAACGGCGACAACTACACCTATGCCAACAAATAAAATATGGGCCCGAGATAAACTAAATTGATCGGGACCCAAATACAATAGTTTTTATTATTCATTTAATGACGGGGACATTACAATCCTTCCGTCCCAAAAATTGCTTGTCCTCAAGCAATTTCAGGCTAGGGTGTTCCAGAATCTCTTCGCCTTCCCAGGTGCCAACTTCGAGGGGTAGATCCTTCCAACGTACAAGAAATTCTTTGATCGTGCGTGTTCTCAATCTTTTTTCCCGACTGTCGACGATTTCCACTAGTTCCAATACTAATTTCCCTTAGCCGTTGAGGGGTGGCAAGTCGGTGGAGACCTTGACTTGTTGACCCACAACTTTCTTTAGGCAAGAAACGTGGAAGACGTTGTGGATTCGGCTTCCCTCAGGTAGGTCCAATTCGTTTGCAACCTTGCCCACTCTTCTAGTCACACGGTAGAAATCTGTAGAAGCGCGGCCTCAACTTCTCCTTCCCGGAAGCTTTCAGAGAGGACTGTTTGTACGGTTGAAGTCGGAGGTATACCAAATCCCCGATTTCAAAACTCCTCTCGATTCGGTGCTTGTCAGCATACATTTTCTGCTGATTTTGAGCCCGTTGGAGATTTTCCTTTAGGGATCTTAAAATATCTATTCCTTCCTGCAGCCAGTCTTTGGCCTTCAGCGTGTGACTGTCACCCAGAGACAAGTCCACAAATGAAGGAGATTCATACCCGTACAAAGCTTTGAAAGGTTCCATTCTAATGGACATGTGATAGGTGGTACTGTAACAGTACTTTCCTAGATGTAGCCATTTGACCTATGCCCTCTGTTGTGCAGAAACATAGTTTTTGAGGTAACCTTCCAGCCATTTGTTCACAATCTTTGTTTGTCCGTCAGTCTGGGGTGATAACTGGTGCTTGGTGACAACTTCATCCCTGCTAGTCGAAACAATTCTTTCTAGAAATTACTGAGTAAGCGACTATCTTTGTCGCTGACTATGTTTCGAGGGAGTCCGTAGAGGCAGAAGACCTCTCAGAAGAATAAGTCTGCCACCTGTGAGGCCGAAAACTCTGTTGAAACAACAAAGAAATGTGCATACTTGATTAATCTGTCAACCACCACAAAGATGTAGTCCTTCCCTTGCGCCTTAGGGAGCCTGAAGATGAAATCCATTGAGATGCTATCCCACTTTTTCTCCGGAATCGGTAATGGTTGAAGTAAACCCACTGGTAGAGTGTGTTCAGATTTATTTTGTTGATAGGTAGAGCATTCTCGGACGTACTATAATATATCATTCTTTAGGCCCTTCCATGAAAATCTTTCCCTGATCTGTAGGTCTTCAAGTATCCTTGATGCCCGACTAGAGGCGAGTTGTGCATCTCCTTCAATTTGGATTTAGGTACCAGATAAATTCTGCCTTTGTAGAATATAATATCATCAACCACCTAATACCTGTCGTCCTGTACTTCTTTGTCTAAAAGTTGGCATGAGAAAGTGTTCTTGGAGTAGCTGACCAACAAATGTGCCTTCCAATCCGCTGATATGTGGGATAAGGAACATATGGCCGACTTTCTTGACAAAGTGTCAGCCACGACATTGTTTTTTCCTTTTACATACTCAATGTCAAACTCGAAAGCCTGTACTTTACTTACCCATTTTTGTTGTCATTCGTTCAATTCCTGTTGTTTCAGAAAATGTTGAGGCTGTTGTGATCTGTATGGATGACAAACTTGGCTCCTTTGGGGATTTGCCCTTCCTAAGACAAAATTGTCACTTTGTTTAGCAGATATCTTGCCTTCAGCCAATTTTCGCAGTGTCTCTTCCATGAGGCCTTGAGTGTCATTTATCTGTGCTTGGTTCCTAGTGAGTTCTCTCAAAAGAGTCATGACTTCGGCGACAAGATCTTGCGGGTCCGCCATTCTACCAAGTGATATCTTCTCCTCTTCCTGGTATAAACTTGCATTCACTGTTGGCATATTTGAGTTGTCATTGGATAAGTTTAAGGCAAACATCAATCCCACCGGTAAACCAGTAGACCATTCATAGTCCTTAATAAGCACCGGTAGACCTAACAGCGTATATGCACCAGTAGACCAAACAAAGTATCTACAACCGGTCTTATAGAACATATAGGGGGAACAACCGGGTATAAAATCTATATTGGTCAACTGCATGATAATCCTCACCGGGTTATGCGGAGCTGTTTCAGTTAAAACCGGATTATACGGAGCATTCACCATTTAGAACTGGAGTTAGCTTTTTAACAGGAGTTAGTTTTATTACTATGCAAATGTTTCAAGGTAAACTCAAGATCATTTTGCAAAGCTTTTTGCTGCATGATTTATGGGTGAGTTTACAGCTTGGTGGTACTATGAGTTGAGCGTTTATTAAGATTAATTTCTTATAAATACAGGCCATAGGATACAAAAGGTGTGTTGTTGAATATACAGAGCAGGAGAAAGATATCTTCAAAGAGAAGCTATGATCACAAGAGGTGAAAGGCAGAGAAGTTCAACAACCAAGCGGAGCAGAAGGGTTAACAGGTATGATCTAATCAGACAGAAAGTGTCAATTCAGATCATTGCTTTTACATTGTTAAAGCATATTCTAATCCCTCTATTAGGGTGAACCCTAATAGGTTCTTTGTATAAATCCATTAACCGAACAACATCTTAATTGGTGTTTAAAGTCCTTTTGCAAGGCAACTCCTAATAGAGTCAAGATCTTAACAGGTCTTTTACCAAATCCCTTTACTGGGTAGCACTTTTGCAAGTGCTTTGTAAGCTCTTAACAGGGCATCTTTATTACTGCAGTAGTGAAGTTGTGAGCTCTGTCTCACCGTAGTTTTTCTTTCTAACTGAGGGTTTCCACGTACATATGCTGTGTAAATCTGAGTATTTCTATTTCTGCTTATGAATGGTTAATTACATTCTGTTTATTTTGAAAGAATTTATATACAAGGTTTAATTGAGTTAGAAATAGTATTTACTGATTCACCCACCCCCCTCTCAGTAACCGGTTAGGAATAACATTCACTACCCACAAGCTGGCAAAATCACCAGCTCTAATACCACTGTAAAGTTCCGTTTCGTGACTTTGCCAACAAACACGCCTTCTTATTCCAGTTACGTTGACAAAGCCCCAGATCTGGACCGTACTGTGACCAACAGGAGAGCGGGGAAGCTGTACGAAGGCCGTACAGAGCAACATGAGGCTGTATGGTGGAGCCTTAAGCCGTACGTAGTTGCCAAGAGAGGCCGTATGGTAATGGTATCAAGCCGTACGGTGTGGTTGTGTTGAGGCCGTATGGTATGGCGGGTGTGAGGATCGTACGCTGGTGTTTGTATCCGTACGGTGTGCAATGGAGGCCGTACGACAATGATGGAGGCCGTACGGCATGGCAAGGAAGACCGTACTGTTGTGTTGAGGTCGTACGGTATGGCAGGTGTGAGAACCGTATGATGGTGTTTGTATCCGTATGGTGTGCAATGGAGGACGTATGACAATGATGGAGGTTGTACGGTGTGGCAGAAGGGCCGTCCGGAATAGCAGAGCAGAGGGATTGGAGGTCGTACAGTGATTGAAAATACTTGCCAGACGTTGTATGATGTTACCTTCATTGATAATTAAATGATTATTGCAAACACCGAACAGTATGCACCACATATACTTGCCAGAAGAATACCTTATTGATATTATTGATGATACTTCAGATTTGCCAGACCCGACACAACAGAACAAACAGAATAGCGTGAGGGTTTAATTTCACCGAAACTGCAAATACCAAATAGGGAGGATCTTCACCTCCGAAATGACAGCCAGCAGAATCCCAACAGGAATTCGCAAATACAAATAAAATATCATATCTCAACATATTAATTTCATCCTACACGCTTGGCATAAATACCCGTCGGGAAAACTCCTGAGGGTGCACAAATAGAGCCGACGGTGACAACTACACCTACGCCAACAAATAAAATATGGGCCCGAGATAAACTAAATCGATCGGGACCCAAATACAATAGTTATTATTATTCATTTAATGACGGGGACATTACACTTGCGGATCTGAATTGGATGCAGCGATAATATACTCTTGGCTGCGTGAGGTAGTGGAGTGTGTTCTTTCAGCATTGTATGATCACTTTTTGTTATGCAAGCGAGGTTTTTTTAAAAGGGTAGAACGAATTTATGTGTGCTGGCGTAAATCTCCAGCAAGGATACAAACATCAACAAGCTGCGTTCTTCCTTGGCATGCTGCATCAACATTCAAGGTGTTGATTTTAAATAATTTCTCCTCTATACATATCGTCAATTAAATTGATATTGTTAATAGTTGTTTTTAGCTAACAAGAGAAGTGAATGATAATGGCTGTTGGTTTATTTATTAAAATTGAAAAGTTTCAAAACAAAAGAAATAAATATCATCTTTAGCATTGTTTGAGCAAAGAGCCAGCAGGGCTTTTTACATGGTCCCTCATCAATTGAAGAACCCATGGGTGACTATATATATTGTTATATCTCTTGCTGCTTCTACAATTGGTTTCACCCAATCAATTTTTCCTATGTCCTCCAAAAGAAGGTCAAGGCAATGAGCTGCACAAGGAGTCCAAAAAAGTGTTGGATATCTCTCTTGAAGCAACCTTCCAGCTGCCACATATGCTGCTGCATTGTTAGTAACAACTTGGACAACATTTTCTATCCCCACCTCTAAAACAACCTCCTCTAACACCAAGCTCAAGTTTTCTGCATTCTTTATTATGCTAGAGGCATCAATTGGCTTTAGGAAAATCATCTTCAATTTGATACCACTATAAAATTGATTAGAATGCGGTTTCTTCCATCTGTCCAGCCATCTGAAAGAATTGAGCATCCATAATTTTGCCATTGCTTCTTTTCAACTGCAACAATCTCTTTGGCATCTACAATAGCATCTTTGAGTAACCTCCCACTTAAATCTCTTGGACTAGGGGCCTTGAACCCTTTGCCTGCAGCTGCCAATGCTGTCACCAAACTCTCCCAATATGGACTCCTTGCCACGCTGAGGGGAATGTTGTTATAATACCAAAAGTTTGCACAAGCCTTTTCTGCTTCCTTGTGCACCTCTCTATACCACCCAATAGCTTCCAATAAAGGCTGTGATCGTGATTCATTTCTAGGCACAAAACTGAATTTTCTAAAAGTGTAGGAGGAAGATTGGCCACATATACATGGACTGCGAGTAGAGCCAAGAATATATTGCATATCCACCTCATCTATTGTTGACAAATCAGGAGAAATGACTTCTTGTATGGCTGCTTGTTGCCTTACCCTCTCCAATTTCTTTTCATCTAGCATTGCAAGGAGGGCTATCATCTCGCGTTTGACCTTTTCAAGACATACTGTACATGGCTTGACATGACAACACGGAATGTCTGCAAGATGTTGAGGCAATTGATGCCTCCACTATGCTTCTTTGTGCACCAGGTACAAATAACAGTTCCTGGTACTAGTTGTTTCCAAGTTGGGTTAGAGCTACCAGGGGGTTTCCTTCCAACAAGTTGACTTGCACTTACATTTGCAGAGTTCGAAGCAAATGTGGAGCCAGATGCCGTTGTGATTATAATCAATCTACAACATAGCAAACAAAAAAAATAGCAGTAAACATCGAGCTTAACTTGTAGAATTGTAAATAATTTTCAAAATTTCACATTTATTATAATTATGAACAATTTATCAAAATAATAAACAATTTTAATTTTCCATTTAAAATAAGTTTCTAGCTTTTAAACTTTAAATAATAAAAAGAAAAACTATATTTGAATTATACATATGTAATTTTTTAAATAATTAATAATGAATATATTTTAATTGTAATATTTAAAACTTCAAACTTTAAAACTAAAAAATTAATTACTTAAAAGTAAATTGTAAACAATAAAACAATTATTATATGCAAAATATTATAATTATAAAGTTATAAATAAAATAAAATTCATAAATATAAACCTTAGTTACTGGTTCAGATGTGGGTAGGAACATTGGATATGTTGATGCGTGGAAATTTTTTTGGGGGTTTGAATCGGTTTGGGTACGTGTGTGTATACATATATTTATACAAAAAAATTAAAGAAGTGTACAGATTTGTAAAATTAAATCATTTGATAGTATGATACTTCATAATTGATCAATGCCAAATGCCAAATATACAAAAGCATTAATGAAATATATAGTCTAGGATGTGTATCCTGGACGCATCCAAATGAAGCATTTGAATTGGTTTATGCATCCGGATGGGATGTGTAGGGGCAGAGCATGCATGCTGCAACTAAGATATAAACATAATAAAAATGAAAATTAATAATATAAACTTAATAAACATAATAAAAATAAAAATTGATAAATATAAACATCATATATTCAAATCATTCAATAGAATGAAATAAAAAAAATAGCGAAATTGTAAGCGTTGCTATTCAAAGTATTCTATGAAAAACAAGAAATTGAAATATTTAGACACTAGTGAAATAAATAGTTCTGCTTTTAGGTAGTTGTAATTCATGATGGTTAGCATGCATGAAATTGTATAATGCAAAATGTAAGGGATAAATTTTTAAAAGTTACCTGAATTGATTCAACTTGTTCGGCTCATGCAAATCGCTTAGCTTGGGAGTTGTGAAGTTGTTAAGTATAATGGAGGGTTTTCAAAGAAAAAATGCACCAAAAACCGTGTCAAAATTGCGCTTAATTCGCCCCAAAATCATGTTGGAATTGAAGGATTTTCCGCGTCTAAGGTTTTCGGCAAGATTTTGTGCGAGTTATCAGCAATTTTCTTGGAATTTTTGGTGATTTTTTTTTTCTTGTAGGAAGCTCGAGTTGCTCGTTACGGCTTCCGGTCAACGAGTTTTCATAGGCTTGACGAGTACTCACCGAGCTTGTAAAATATGGTTTTGGTTGAGTTTCCCAATAATTACTATTTTTAGTAAGTCGGTTTTGGGCATTGATAGAGCTAGTTGTCAAGTTACTATTTTTAATATCTTTGGTGGATTCATTTTTTGGTGTTATTGTAGAACACATATTTACTACTAAGAGGGGGGGGTGAATTAGTTGTAAATAAAACTTAAGTCTTTTATCCAATTCAATTATTTAATCATCTGCATCTGACTGCATGTTGGAATGAAAGAACCAAACAAAGATAGAAGGAATACACAGCAGAAGAATGCAATGCACAAGAATATGATGTGGAAACCCAAAATGGGGAAAACCACAGTGAGTAATGTTGGTAGGATCTACGGTCCTAATCCAGCCTCGTGATTAGAAATATTACAATGTCTTTTAGGGCACCAACCCAAGGCGTGAACTAACTTTCTGCCTGAACAATCCGTTTACAAATCAAAATCTGCGAGCACCAACTTATCCCAAAATCATAATTCAATGATCCGAGCACCACCTCAAATATTCCCAAAGCCCCAACTTAAAGAATATTACAACCAATAATTACAACTGATTACAACTTCTGAGATTTGTCCTTACAAAACGAGTAGACAAGTAATTATACTTTGAATAGACTTCAGATGTGTCAAAAAGAACTTCAATAATCCCTCTGTAAACTGATTTCAATCTGAAAGAATAAATCTGCAAATGTAACTTTTATTGATGTTTGAAACAAAACTTGTATACAATCTTCGAACAAAGTTGATAGAACAAAACCAGACCACTGTTTAATGTAATAACAGACTTGATAGAGAACAAGATTAACTTCAAAAAACAGAGCACTTTAAGAACAGATTTTAGACAAAACCAAAATCAATTCACTGTCATTGTTATACCTGTATTCTGTTTGATCTGTGGCAGGGGAATCATCGTTCTTAGTTAACAACCTGTAATCATTGGTGTACTAACTGGTTTACAGTCCTTCATCTGAAACTTTTTAAGCATTTCCTTGGTATATTTAGTTTGTGACAAAAATATGCCTGCATCTAACTGAGAAACTTGCAATCCAAGAAAATATGATAATTCTCCTATCATAGTCATTTTGAATGTTGTTGGCATTTGATTAGCAAAATCCTAACAAACTTCATCATTCCCACCAAAAATAATATCAACGTATACAAGCACAACAAATACTTGATCTCCAATAGACTTGAAGTATAAATTACTTCCAGCATTACCTCTGTGAAAACCTTGTTGTAAAAGATGTTGATCAAGCCTGGAGTACCAAGCCCTAGGTACCTGATTAAGACCATACAAGGCCTTTTTAAGTCTGCAAACATAATCCTCTTTACTTGCACATACAAAACCTTCTGGTTGTTTTATATAAACTTCCTCTTCTAAAAATCCATTGAGAAAAGCTGATTTCACATTCATCTGCCAAACTTTAAAGTTATTATAAACTGAGAATGCAAAAAACATACGAATTGTTTCTAATCTTTCTAAAGGAGAAAATGTTTCATCAAAATCAATCCCTTCAATTTGTGCATAACCTTTACATACCAATCTAGCTTTGTTTTTGACAAATTTGCCATTTTCATTCAGTTTATTTCTAAACACCCATTTAGCACCAATAACATTTTTGTTTGATGGTTGAGGATCTAACCCCCAAGTATTATTTTTCTCAATCTGGGTTGATTCTTCTTTCATTATATTAATCCAATTAGCATCTGTACTAGCTTCTTTGTATGTTTTAGGTTCCATTTTAGAAAGTAAAGAAATATAGGATTCCTCATTATAAGTTTTAACAACCTTTTTTCTTGTTTGAATCCCATCATCTTTATTTCCTATAATTTTTTGTTCAAGATGATTTCTTTTAACAAATTCAAAAGGATTCTTTTCACCAATATTTTCAAAACATATTTAATCGGCAATCTCTGAATTTGTTTCATCATCATCAGTGTACCCCGGGGTCGCGTCCTCCCCCCCAAAAATAAATCCCCAACATTCCCGAAACGGGGATTCCTCGGGGACTTGGGGATGGCGTTCCAGTGTCCCCGACAGCACCACCAAATCACCGCCATTTTTCCAAAAACGCGGGGACGTCCTGATGTCCTCAAAGGGGACAGGGGGACAAAACCGCGTCCCTTGACCCCTCAGGGGACACCCATGCGTCCCCCATCACGATACATAATAAAGTGCATTAAAAAAAGATTTCTTATTTGTTTAATGGGTTCTATTGTAACCGTAGGGGTATGTGGGGCCCATCTCTTGTGTTATATTGCTTAAAAACACTATCAAGCTTCATTTGTATTCATCTTTTGATTTCTAAGTGTTTGCAACAGCAGAAAGAAGAAGAGTGAAGAGCTGAGAAAAGGGTGATTGTAAGAGTGAAAAGAGGAATTGCAAGTCAAAGAGGAGTGACAAGGAGCAAGAAGAAGAGGAGGAAGATTCTTCACCTCGTTCAAGAAATTTTTCAAGAAAAAGGTAGGGTTTCTAATTGATTTTTTATTTTATTTTCTGATTTTCAAATGAATGTTCATTGTTTTTAGTTTACTTTTACATTTCTTGTTATTTGTTATAGTTATAATTTATTTCATTTCTAGATTGAAGTAGATTCTTGTTGTTTCATTTTCTAAATTCTTGTTGTTTAATTTAAAAATTTAAAGTAGGACATGGGTTGAAACCATGTATTTATTGATTTTTTTTCATTTGGTGAAATGCAATGTCAAAATGAGCTCCCACAATCATGAAAAAAGTGACAATGAGATGGAATTGGAAACTCATTCTCATAGTGGCAGTGGTAGCCAATCAGATTACTCACCTGAGCATGATGATGACACTAATGAGGGGGATGAGCATGAGCAAATTGAATCTCAATCCATAGATAGTTTGCCACCTGGTCCACCATCCACTGATTGCCCCTCCACACTTTTGACAAAGTGGGCTAGGGGTGCTTATAATCGTAAATCTCCTCTTAGATAGTTTGCAAGGAGGATAACAACCCCAACACAATCAGGTGGTGGTACAGGTGGAAATGCAAAATTTGTAGTACATAATGGTTTGGTAGCATCACTAGAGTGAATGCATACATCCTCTTTTGGTTAGGAAAAGGTGTGGGAGCATGTGATTTTTTGAAGAAGACTAAAAATCTACATTATAGGATTGAATTCAACAAGCTTTGTGGTGTTCTAGATGACTTGGGAATTGAAATGCCTACTACCTTATTTGGTAGGCAATAGATTCAGAGTATTCAGCAGTTGCATGAGCAACAAATATAGGGACAGCCATGTATTTCTACTCCTAGATCACAGCAAAGAGCAACATCATTGGCAGGGGCAACCTCAGGACCTTCTTCCACTTATAGTGCTATGGCTGAAACACAACCGAGCAAGGGGAAACAGAAGGTGACAATTGAAAGTAACCCCATAGAAGATTTGTTTAATGCACACTTGAAAGAGGAGATAGAGGAACCCATTGGTAGATTCATTTTTTCCAATGGCATACCACTTCATGTAGCTCGATCTCCTTATTATAAGGAGATGATGTAGATGGTGGCGAAAGGGGGAGGACCATCATTTGTGCCACCAGGTGAGCACAAATTGAGGACCACAATCTTGGATAAAGAGTATGCCAAGATCGGTACAATGATGGAGACCATGAGGGCAATTGGGAGGAGAATGGATGCAACATTATCATGGATGGGTGGATGGACATTAGGAACCGTCCACTCATCAATATCATAGTTACATGCATAGAGGGCCCATTCTTTCTCAAGGCGATTGATTGTTCAGGACATCGAAAGGATGTTGATTTTCAATTTGACATCCTTCAGATAGCTATTGAGGAGATTGGGGCACAAAATGTGGTCCAAGTGGTGACAGATGCAACACCTGTGTGCAAAGCTGCAGGGAGGCTTATTGAGGTAACATATAGACATATTTGGTGGACTCGATGTTGTGTGCATGCCAGGAACAATGCACTCAAGGACATAGGGAAGATTGATTGGATTAAGGGAGCGGTCAACGATGCTAGAGATGTGCAAATGTATATCTACAACCATCACACTTCACATGCACTCTTTAGGAGCTTCATGAAGGAGTTCTTGACACCAATTGAGATCAGATATGCATCCTATTTCATTCTCTTGGAGAGAATGCTTAAGTTGCAAGAGCCACTGTAACTCATGGTTATGATGAATGAGTGGAATCGTGGGATGGGTCCAGGACAGAGCAGGGGAGGGGGTGAAGGAGATAGTGAAGAGTGATGTATTTTGGAGTGATGCAAAATACATAGTCTCTATTATTAGTCTAATTTTTTAGGTCATCAGATATGGGGATGGGGATGCAGCTAGCCTTGGAGAGGTGTACGAGTGCCTTGATTCTGTGCTTGGCCAGATGAGGGCAGTTGTGCGAGAGAGGGACCCCACTTTAGCCGTCTACAATGAGAACATTCGGTCTATTATTCAGCGCAGATGGGACAGCCTAAACACTCCCTTACACATGGTTGCTTGTGCATTGAATCCGAAGTGGTACGTGCCTAGGTCTGGTAGAGTTACACCACTTAAGAATGATGAGGTAATTCATATCATGCTACTCATTGTAAGCATCTTTATGTCTTATACATCTTTTCATAACTAGCATCTTCTATTTGCCAATAATTTGAATTTTTAAATTTTTAATTTTTTTAGGTGAAGGAAGGGTTCTTCAGGTGCATTGATAGGATGTATGACTCTGAGACTGCTAGGAAGGTTTGCATTGAGTGGACCAAATTTGCTACTCTTAGGGGTTATGCGGTTGTGGCAAAGGACATAAAAACTAGGGCACGGGAGAATCCGATTTTGCGGTGGAATTGTCATGGACTGAAATCAACAACTACCACACTAGCCATTTGTTTGTTGTCTCAGGTTTCTAGTTCTTCAACTTTAGAACCTATTTATTATGTATTCAAGAAATGTTTTAACTTTTAAAGTTTTAAGTTTTTAACTTTAAGGGAACTTAAGAGTTTTCAACTTTTCTCACACTAGTCATTTGATTGCTATCTTAGGTATCTAGTTCTTCAGCTTCTAAGAGGAACTGCTCTACTTATAGCTTCAGGAATTGGTATCTAGTTATTCATCCCTTGATTGTTGGTGTTCTTTGACATATCTGTCATGTTTGTCAAACAACTTCTCCAAAGAAACTAAGCCTTTAGGAATTTTATTTCCCTTCTATTGAATGAATTCTTCTCCAGTTTCAGAATCAATATCTGGGACTGATTGTATAGACGATGACTTGTTGACCTCAAAGTAGAGCTCATCAAAATTATCCTTTGTTTCAAGGAAATTGATGATCTTCTTGTCATCATTGAAGACTTGCTAGTGGTCCAAATTGTCTGGATGTAATGTCCCTTGTCAGGAATTTACTTAATTTATCTTAAATTTCTTGTTTAGGGTTTGGATTGTAATATTCCCTAATAGGATTAGTTATTTATCTTATTAAATTTAAGTTATCTATACATTCTTTAATACTCATATCCAACCTTATTACTATTTCGACTCCATGAAGGAAGGAGTGGATGTTAACCAAGATGCCTAGATACCAACTTTGCAATGGATTCCCTTACTTATGCTTAGAAATCCAGCCTACCCTCTTACCTACTCTCCTCCCTCTAACTATGATGAGGTGAATTTATTATTAGATTTTTCT
Source organism: Chamaecyparis obtusa (assembly GCA_027943335.1). Classification (NCBI taxonomy): domain Eukaryota; kingdom Viridiplantae; phylum Streptophyta; class Pinopsida; order Cupressales; family Cupressaceae; genus Chamaecyparis; species Chamaecyparis obtusa. The sequence goes on along the minus strand of BSBK01006941.1, from coordinate 493,700 downwards.
CATCACAAAGGAATGTCAGGACGTTGTAGCGGGGTCCCTTGGCTCGATTAGTCTAAGCCCAAGAGCAGAATGCATCCCTCTTGCCTTAGCCATCAACCCTACCCTCTTACCTACCTGGTCCTCCCTCCAACTATCATGGGGTGAATTTATTATTAGATTTTTCTCATCACAAAGGAATGTCAGGATGTTGTAGTGGGGTCCCTTGATTCGATTAGTCTACGCCCAAGAGCGGAATGCATCCCTCTTGCCTTAGCCATCAACCCTACCCTCTTATCTACCTGGTCCTCCCTCCAACTATGATGGGGTGAACTTATTATTAGATTTTTTTTCTCATCACAAAGGAATGTCAAGGAGACGTAGTGGGGTCCTCAACTCATATAGCCTAAGTCCAAAGGTAGACTCGTCCCTCTTGGCTTCACTTAGGGATCAATCTTATACCCTCTTACCTACTCTCTCGCCCCCCAACTATGATGAGGTGAATTGATAATTTATTATATGATTATGATAATGCTCGTGAAATTTGTCAACCTTATTAGCATTAATTATTCATATATCTATTTTGTATTGATCGTTAAGTTTATTCAAATAATGGATGGATGAGAAATTATCTTAGTCATCATATTCAATGATGCTCACCTATTCCTTGATTCTTTACCTCACTTTCGTGATCAATCTTTGTTCTTATATGTGAATCCCTATTTTGTCTTTACCCTGCAAGATGGCAAGATCATGCTCTGAAACCACTGTAATGTCCCCTGTCGGGAATTTACTTAATTTATCTTAAATTTCTTGATTAGGGTTTGGATTGTAATATTCCCTAATAGGATTAGTTATTTATCTTTTTAAATTTGAGTTATCTGTACATTCTTTAATACTCATATCCAACCTTATTACTATTTCGACTCCATAAAGGAAAGAGTGGATGTTAACCAAGTTGCCTAGATACCAACTTTGCAATGGATTCCCTCAAAGTTTACAGATCTAAGCTTGCATTATGAAGGCTTACGGAACGCTGACCCCTACCTTATCTTGGGACAAAGATCTAGTTGCTTGGATTTATACAAGCCCCTCCTTGGTAACATTACAACCTTCTCTACTTAAGCCAAATAGTAAAAGAGATCTTGTATAATATAATTCCTATATATATTTAAATTAAATTAGAATCTAGAAAGACCTCTGGTCTTGATAGAATGTAAATATAATATTTTGTTATTATCATTGATTCATAAATACTTTCCATAGTCGCAGTTTTATTCCATCTTCTCTTCCTTTTGAAGAGTATCTATTATATTCCATAATTAATTCTTCTATTTCCTAATTCTTTTAATACTTAAATATAATCCAGAATTACTGAAGTTTTGCCATATATTTAATTTAATATATAAATGAAATGGAACTAAATCCCATATATTTCATCTTACTAAGATGACATACCTTTTTTTTGTGTGTGTTGGTTTTCTATTCACTAACACCTCCTTTTCTTTTCTTTTATACTTTTTTTTCATCCCTTGAATTCCTCTTACATTTCCTCCTTTATTTTCTCATTCATTTTCTATTATCTTTTCTCCTTCATTTTCTCCTATATTATTTTCTCCCAAGTTTTCCATATTATTTCTTAATGTTTCTTCCCGTGATATAATGTCTTTGCCCACTCAATATATATATATATAAACATGACCAGTCACGTTCAGATTATAGTATTAGTATGAATAATTTGCATTTGATTATTATAAAACTCTTTATTGGTGGTATTAGTATTAATTATAATTCTTAATGTGATATTTGTAAATTATAACTTCCCCTTATTTACAATGTAGGAGACTTTAATATTAATTATTTATTAATTAGGAAAGTATATCAATTAATAATATAGGGAATCTAATAATTTATTAATGCACTTAATATTAATAGGAGATAATATAAGAGACACATTTAATTATTAATTTAATATTAAATAATTATCATTATTTTAATACATAAAGATTATTGATTGATTTATTTAATTAGTCTAATAATACATTATAGCGTTATTTCTAACAATTATATTAGTTGTATATCAATTAATATTGATGGAGCCTATTTAAGATGACATTTGCATCAATTATACATACACATTAGAAAATAATATATTTGTACATACATTGATTAATAATGTTATAGGTATTGATTTGATTAATGTTATTAATTATGAATTGATAAATAATATTATTAATGTTAATTATTTAAGTAGAAACTTAGCAATATTTGAGCCAATTTATATGCATACATGCATCAATTATGGTCTATGACATTGGAACACTTGGCTGCAAAATCATCTCAATCTGATATAGATGGTCAACAAAATCGTTGTGAGGAATTAATAAGGTTGTTGATGCAGCAAGAGAATCAGCTCACTCATTGTACTCTCTTGGGACTATAGAGATGTTGAAAGCGTCAAATGGCTCGATGCAATCCCACACCAAGTTGCGGTAGCGTCTTAGCCTCTCATTTCTTGTGATTATGGACTTGACACACTACCAATTCGGCATCACCTTGGGCATGTAAATTTATTCCCTTTTTTGTGTGCCATTTCAATACCCAACAAGGCCTCATATTCGGCTGTGTTATTGGTATTGTTGAACTGCAATTGGAAGGAAAAGGGAAAGAATTCACCTTCTGGGGATATCAAAACTACCCGCACCGGACCCCAGAGATGAGAAGCTACCATCAAATTCCAACATCCAAACATCATTGGAACTACTGCTACTTGCTTATGTAGAGATTTGGGTAGGACTTATAGCTTTTTCAACCATGGTGGAAGATTCATCTTCAACCATAATGAAAGATTCATTATAACTGAGATCCATCTCTTGATCTTCACTTGCATCAACAAATCTGTCAATATCAGAGAGATAGGAGGAACCTTCTGATCCATCAGTCCAGTCTTGTGCAAATTCTGAAATTTCGTTAGCATGAAGGTAGTAATTTTCCATTCTTGCTGACTCAAACAAAATTTGAGCATGAGGGTCATCAGACTTAACTATTGTGTACTTGGTCTCCCTCTCAGGAAGTAGTTTTTGCATAACACCCTTGACAGGAATTCTTGCCTCCGACACATCCATGTTAAGTTCTCCTCCTAGATCCCTACAAAAATTACGACCAAGTAACATTCCATAGGAAGAAGGAACATTTGCGACTAAGACAGTCATCTTAATTTTCTTTTTTGGGAAGGACGCAAATGCAAACTTTGCATCCTTGATTTTCCCTTAAAGAGGCACATTCTTATTCTCCATCAAATAGCAATTTCCAAAGGTCTTTGTCAAGGTAAGACCTAATGCATCAACCACTTTGGCTGGCATGACATTATCAGAAGCTCCGAAATCTATAACACGGTTACTAAGCTTAAAACCATTAATGAGCAAGGAAATATAGAAAGGCTCTATCTTTCTGGGAATAGATGATGGAATAATAACTAGGTTATTAGGCAAACTCTTGGGCTCTGGGGCAGCGGTTTGAGTTTGGGCAAGTTGAGATTCCTTGGCAAATTTGGTAAGTATTTCCAGTGATCTGGATACGCTTGTAGATATTCTACCTCAGACATCGAGATTTTGGTCTTCTTAGCATGATCTATGATATCAAAAGCTTGAAAGGAACTTGCTAAGGAAGAAGAAAAAATTTCAGCTTGAGGCTTAGGATTAGACTTACTGGATTTAGGTACACTAGACGAAACAAGAGGAGTAGGTGTACTTACTTGGTTATCAGCTACGTCCTTGTGTAGGGTAGGTATCAACGTTCCTCTTTTTGCAAGGGTGATAGGCGTTTGCACATCAGACTTTGCTTTAGAAGCTTCATCTTTTTGACAAGCCAACTGCGTTTGGGAATGCATCATAACAACATACGCATGACCAAAACTCTCCTCTGGATCATTGTCCTCATAGTGTACGTAACCAATGCTAGAGTCGCCAGCTGCTCCATCATTTTCATTGTATAGAGCAGCGGTGTCCTCCATCTGGTAAGCCACCACTTTGATCATTTTCAAAGTATCCTGTGGCTTGGTTGCTTGGCGGGGCTTCAAGTGCAAGCCTCTATGGAGGAGGGGGAAGCTTTTCTTGGCTCTTTGTTTTATAACTGTGAGCAGCATTGGGATACGTCCTCCGTGGGATATCCTTGTATGGGGCAGCAAAAGAGCCTTGAGATATTTTCTTTTTGAGAACAAGTCACTCATTCGCTTGAAGTGGACCATAGGGTCTGTATTGCTTGAAGTGGAAACATCGTTGAAGGAGTTCCCTTTTGAGCGATTCTTTCGAATCTTACTAGCCATGATAAGATCATCTTCAATCTTTGTTGCCAGAGTCTGAGCATTAGCAAGACTTGTAGGCACAACTCTTCTCGGTAAGAAACTAACTTTTGGAAGCTGAGTGTTTATGAAGAACTTTAGGTTCTCTGTAGTGGGCTGTGAGGTAGTAGGAATCCAATTTGCCAACTTGTTGAACTTGGCAATGAATTCACGCATACCCTCTTGCGCATCCTTCTTCATTTGTGTGAGTTGAGCAAGTAGCGCGTGCTCATCTTCTGGAGGCTTGAAACATTCCTCAAACTTAGTTTTCAGGGAATCCCAGTCAATGATAGCTCCTGTAGGTAAGTTGTAGAACCAATTAGTAGCAATACCTTTTAAGGTCTCCACAAAGAGCCTTATTGAAACATCCTGGTGTTCCATGCCCAACACACCACATGCTATGTAAAAAGCCTTAATATGCTCATCTAGGTGTTGTTGCCATCACCATAGAACTTGGGGAAGTTCTTGCGAGAGCCTTGTGGAAGTGGATGCAAAGGTGGAGTAAGATTTAAAAGACCAAAAGTTGTTCCTCATGGGCCTGTAGCAATCATCTTAGGAAAAAGTGGGATGAAAGGGATTGATGGCTTTTGAAAGAAAATGGAAGATTCACTTAGAACGGGATTCTTCTTCTTGGATGGTGGATAACTGGTAGTTTGTGCAAGGGGTTTTATTGGTAAGGAGATCAAGCTTGGCTTTCTAAGACCAACTTGGAGCAGCACCTTTTGAACCTTCTCCTTTACTACGCCGAGTATAATGGCAGAAAGCCTCCTCTGGGAATGACATGTAAAACAAAATATATGATAATGGACAAAAACTAACTTCAAATGAAATCTTGAGGCTTCTGAATGCGTTCGATGCCCCTAGCGGAGTTGCCAAAAGCTGTTGGCTAAATATTTTGTAGGTAGCGTTTTTCATTGGAGAACTGAGAGTTTGGTTGATTGAAAGCTCAGTGTTCTCCATAGATCTAAACGATGGTCTCTGTGAACTTGAGTTACTATGCGCAAGACTTGGCATTATTTCCTTTTGCAACGATAATTAGAAGGCCCAACTTCTGTAATATTATCGGGACTTTTTGTAGTCTTTACAAATAATATTTCATCAACTTTTACATGCATTGTTAAATGTAACATTGATCAAAATGTTCAACTTCCTTATATTATCGGGGGTTTTGGAAATCTTTGCACAATAAAATGAATGTTACCTAATGTGCAATTGACATTAAAAAGTCCGATTGGGATATGAGTCGGGAGTTCAAGACCAAATTACATAATGAAAAGTCTTTTTAAAAAATATATGCAACTATACTTAAAATTCCGACTAAAGGTAATTAGAAATTTTAATAATATATTATTAAAGACTAATAAAATTAAACAAAAACTAAAAATTAAAAATCAACAATAAACGACTAAAATCTTTTAAATAAATAAATTTATTTATTTACTAAAAATACTTAGAGTTTAAAATCATATTAAATTTAAATCGAAATTAAAGTTTTGTGTAGTTGACATAAATTTAATTTAAACAAAATTTACGACAACACAGGTTACTAATGTAGTAATGTTTATTGCTATTGCTAAATAAACTTAGACTTTTTAGATTGAATAATACAAAGCAAATATATGCAATTCATTAAAGAGTTCAAATCTTGATTACAATAAGCAAACCCAGATTTATTTTAGAACTATGTTCATTAAAAACAGAGAGAATACTTGTCGCAGACCTGGTATGTTGGCCATAATCTCAATCTCAAACTTGCTACAACCCTTCTTGTCAAGTAGGGCACATTGAGAACTACTTCTAAGTCTGTATGGAAACCTACAACCTTCTACAACTTTGTACAACTCAATAGTTGGTTATCATGACAGTCCCAACCGGTGCTGAGAGGGGAGGGGTGAATCAGCGCCTCTAAAACTTTTCTCTTTAAATCTGGTGAAGTATACTTATAACTGTAAGTCAAACAGATTCAAGCATATAATAACAGCAAGCAAATAATCACACAGAGACACCAGATTTATCACGTGGAAACCCGATTAAGATGAAAACCACGATGTGAGGAGACCTCACAAATTTTGTACTCTTGTGGAGTACGCTCTATTAGGAGCCTTCCCGGTTAAAGGATTACAACGCACTATTAGATGCGATCTAGTTAAGGGATTTGTTACCATAAGGCCGGTTAGTGCCTGCCTGGTTAGAGGACTTAGAACACCTTTGAAAGATGTCACCCGGTTAAGGGATTTGATACAAGGGACCTGTTAGAGTCCACCCAAATACTGGGATTTAACTATTGTAATTTCTAGAAAATAATAGAAAGATTGACCTCTTACAAATGGCTTTGCATAGCCTAATAAGATCTCTGTTTGTGCTTAACTGAGAAGCATCACCGGTCGCCGCAGGTGTGTTCTCCTCTACTGTTGTGCTTTTCTGCACACTCTTCTTTCTCTATTCTCTTCTCAATTTTCCTTAGCTTCTTTTAAGCTTTCAGGTTCACTCTTTTCTTTGGTAGAATGAAGGCAACTCATATTCTCAACAGGCAGAAGAATATATAGAGTTCTTGCCCTAATTGCACCTCTCATGCATGACCTGACTTTAGATCTCTTTCAGATACATCACTCAATGAAGTATCAGTTCATAGAGGAAACATCCGATGCATGCTCTTGCTTTATCTGCTTTATGAAGAAAACAATAGATGCGTGCCAAACATCTTTCCTTCACAAGAGATAACGGTTTGTTTTAAAGCCACAGATTCCGGCTTTAAAACCCCCAGACGCGCCTCAAACCGATCACCATGTTAACTCAAAGTCTTTCGGATTTAGTACAAGAAATCCCGGTCAAAGAGTTGGTTGAAACAGATAGTTGACTATGACTTCCTCGGTTCATACTGGAGTCATTACTAGATCGGTTGAGATCCTCATGTTGTGAACAAGTAAGAGTCTTTGACCTGTCACTGTCCCTTCATTTGCTTTACCAGTCGCACATTCCTCGGTTGTGTTGTTGACACTGGTTTGTACCTTTACCTCCTATGTGCTTGTCTACACCAGTTGTATCCTGGTCCTCGGTTGTCAGTTAAATCCTTCTTTCCTTGACTGTATACATTACCCGGTTGTTGATGCTTTGTGTAGTGACCGGTTGCTCTTGATTACAGTCTTTTCTTTCTTGTATGTTGTCACCGGTTGCCAAACCAGCCTCTTTTCATACAAATCTCCTTAGATCTTAGGACTTTAGAGAGATGACAAATCTCTATCCTCTTTGCCAATTAATGACAATGCTTTTTGCCAATCAATGACAATACTTGTACCGGTAGTAGGCTTACCGGTTACCATTTCTTTATGCCAACATATCAGACCTGTATCAACCTCTTTGGTCAGATGTCGACCTGTATGACTGAGTTTGTAGTCATTTGGGACTTGTATGACTTCAACTAATGCTCCTAGACCTGTACGGTTTCTAGCAAGAATGTCCCAAGCATGTACGGCTACAACATATTGCTCTTCTGGCTGCTACATTTCCCTTATTCCATAGAAATCTCAAAATACTTGCATTTACAATTCTTAGAGGGATCGGCCAACTTCCACAATGCAAAATATTAATCTCTTTCCAAACCCTTATCACCTATCTTCTACTTTGATTCTCTTGGAATCTCACAATCTCTTTCAAATGCAAATAGAAAATATCACAAATAATCTGATTTAACGCTCCACAAATCTTTCTGACAGTATCTTGCAACCACGAGAAGAATGCTAACATAGAGGGATTTCGTTGTCCAAGCCCTAGAGAAATTCTCCACAATATGGCCAAATTCATAAAATATCCAAGCATGCTGAAAGAGAGCTCTTCAATCTCTTTTATGACACTTTCTAAGAGCGCAACCACTCACCGTGACAATGTGGGATAAATGAAATCACGTTTTTGCCCTTTTCTATAATTTTAAGATTTTTTCTTTTTCACCCTATTTTCTCGTGGCTGCTTTTCCGGCCCATATTTTATCGCGATTGCTTTCTCTTTAATATTTCCCATGCCTCGTACATTATTTTTCTTCACTTAAGTACCCAATAACTTTTTTTTAAGTCTCTAATGTATCATAAAATAAAGGGGACTCATTTAATTTAAATATTTCCCACATAACTATAGTCTAGCATTAATAAAGTTAAATAATTATATTTAACTTTATAAATAACTTTATTAACGCATAATAAATCACATCAATGATAAATAAATGATCTTGTCGATATTAAACAATTTACCATCGACAAGCCACTGCAACTGGAAGTCCCACATGCCCATAATGACTTACTATAAATAGTAAGTGCGTCCAAAACTGTCTCAGATCGCCTCGGAATGAAATGTCACCAAAACTGCCTATGCTAAATGGCCTCAAAGTCCCTTAAATGTCCTAGTTAGCCTACGACACCATGGGGAAATGGGCTACTGACAATATCATACGACTTGTGCTAGAAAGGGGACATTATACTTTTTCAACCATTGCCCAAAAAGTTTTAAACGTTTCAAATGCTTCTAACTTCTATTTTAAGAATGTCACCCATGTCATTCTAGAATAATCATCTACAAGCAACATAAAATATCTTTCATTTTTCAAACCTTTAGTCCTATTTGGTGCACAAAGATCAGTATGGATCAACTCAAGAGGTTGTAAACCCAAATGTTCTTTTGATTTAAAACTTATTCTAGTTTGTTTTCCCTGTTGACATTCTTTGCAAATAATATTTTACAATTTCGGGCATATGTTTAACTGAATTCAAAGAATTGATTTTCACAAGATTATCAAAATTTACATGTCCTAGTCTTTTGTGCCAAAGCCAACTCTCATCAATTTAACTTATCAAACAACTTCTACCTTTTACTTCTCTCAAATCATAAACATTACTTTTAGTTCGTTTCCCTTCAACAATTACTTTTCTTGAATTAAGTTTTCTTATCTCACATCCTTGAGCATTAAAGTTAATGAAATAACCATTGTCACATAGTTGATTGACACTTATTAAATTCTATTGTAAACCATCAACATACCATACATTGTTTGCGTCTAAAACACCATTAATACTTAAGGAACCTTTACCACGAATCTGCATTAAAGATTTGTCCCAAACCTTACAGGACCATTCCATTTTGTAAATGTAGAAAACTTGTTTTTGTCACCTGTCATGTGGTTTGAACTTTGAACAACCACTATCTATTGGCATTAAGAGATGGAAACTGGTAAGCTTACTACCGGTACATGGCAATTAAGTATTGTCATTGATTGGCAAAAGAGGAAAGAGGTGCTTTGTTCTTTGACATCTCAATCTAAGGTCTAAAGATCTAAGGAGAACATTAGTGGTGGATCTATAAGTAACGAGACTGGTTTGGCAACCGGTAACTCTATGCAAGAAAGAAGAGACTATATCTGCTCATCAAGAGCAACCGGTCACTAAGCAAAGTGCATCGGCGATTGAGGAGAGGATACAACCAAGGGAAGGATTCAATCGAGGAACGAACACAACCAGTGTCAACTGTGCAACCGAGGAAAGGATGCAACCGGTATAAACAGAAGAAGGGAAGGTGACAGATCAAAGCTCTTACCTGTTCACAACATAAGGATCATACTGATCAAGTGAAGACTTCGTTATGATAAGATGAACCGGGGAAGTCATAGTCAACTATCTGTTAACCAACTCTTTGACCGGGATTTACTGCACTAAATCTGGAAAACTTTGAGTTAACATGTTGATTGGTGCAAGGCGCGTTTGAAGGTTTTAAAGCCGAAGTTTGTGGCTTTAAAAGATGGAGTTATCTCATGCGAAGGAAAGGTGCTTGGCACGCATCTATTGTTTTCTTCATAAAGAAAATAAAGCAAGGGCATGCATTGGATGTTTCCTTAGTGAACTAATACTCCACCGGGTGATGTATCCAAAGGAGATCTGTAATTAGGTCATGCATGAAAAGTGCAATTAGGGCAAGGACTCTATATATTCTTCTGTCTATTAAGAATATAGTTTTCCCTCATTCTGCCAAAGAAAAGAGTGAACCTGTACGTTGAAGTAGTTAAGGTGAATAGAGAAGAAAAGAGAAGAGAGAGAAGAGTGTGCAGAGAAGCACAACAGAAAATGAGAGCATACCAACAGCGACCGATGATATTTCTCAGTTTATTATAACAGAGATCTTATCAGGCTATGCAAAGCCATTTGTAAAAGGTCAAATTCTTCTATTGTTCTCTAACAATTACAATAGTTAAATCCTAGTATTTTGGGTGGACTTTAATAGGTCCCTTGTATTAAATCCCTTAACCGGGTGACAATCTTTTCAGGTGTTCTAAGTCCTCTAACCGGGCAGGCACTAACTGACCTTATTGTATCAAATCTCTTAATTGGGTCGCATCTAATAGTTTGTTATAATATTTTAACAAGGAAGGCTCCTAACAGGGTGCACTTCAAAAGAGTGCAAAATTTGTGAGGTCTCCTCACATCGTGGTTTTCACCCAATTTGGGTTTCCACGTGATAAATTTGGTGTCACTTTGTGGTTAATTGCTTGATGCTATTTTTGTGCTTGAATCTGCTTTGCTTACAATTATAAGTATACTTCATCAAATTTATTTCAAAGAAGTTTTATAGGTGCTGATTCACCCCTCCCCTCTCAGCATCGATTGGGACTGTCAATTGGTATCAGAGTCTCCGTTTGTTTTCTTTACTGCTTAACCGCAAAAAAGAAAAAGTCAAGATGATGAGAAAGGAAGGACCAAAGTTTTCAAAGGAAAACTTTACTCTGTGATGCAGCAGAATGAAGTTGTACATGAAGGCCACTGGAGATCAATATTGGACTCATGTAACCACCTATTACAATGAGCCCATTGGTACCCTAACTCCATATGAATTGAAGATCAAGACTGAACACATAGCTGCCATGAATATGATAGCTAACACGCTGCTAGACTATGTCTATGCTGAGATTAAAAATCTGGAAACTGCTCACAAGATGTGGGCCAAGCTGCAACTAGTATATGGAGGCGACTCAAACGTACAAAGAGCTAAGGTTGAAAGCCTTAGAGGAAAGTATGATGACATGAGGATGAATGAAGGAGAAGACATTGAGCAATACGACAATCAAATCAAATAAGTGATCAACTCCATCAAAAGCGCTGGAGGAAAACTCAGTGAAGAGGTGGTTAGCAAAATACTGAGAATGCTCATACCTCAGTATGCCATCAAGATCTCTGTCATTCAAGAGCTCAGATCAGTGACCATAGATCAAGTCACTCTTGACTCCCTAACTGGTAAGTTGACTACTTTTGAATTAAGCAATTTTGATAATAGCTTACCCATTCAGGAATTTGCCTTTAAGTCCTCAGTTAATACCTCTTCCACAAAGAAAGGAAGAGAAACTGGTAACTGCTCTACCGGTAAGATTGGTAATCTTGTTGAGAATCTGCTCTCAGAAGAAATGGACCAAGATAAGTTTGAAGCACTCATCCCTAGGAGATTTCCCAGAGGAAAAGGGAAGTACAAAGGAAAGCTTCTTTTGAAATGCTTTTCTTGCAATAAGATAGGACATATTGTTGCAAGATGTCCAGACAATGACAACAAAGACAATAGTAACCGGTTCAAGAATAAAGCAAAGGAGTGCTACCTTGCAGAAGGAGTCATAGATAATGAATCTGAAGACTCTGAAGATCCAGAAATTACATTTGTTGCAATAACAGAAGAGAGCCCAGTGGTAAGTGAAATGACACTTATCTCAAGATCTCAATAGCATGATGATTGGATCATTGACAGCGGATGCACTCACCACATGACCAGTGATAAGAACAAGTTCATTAGCTTGAAGCTCAATGATGGTGGATCAGTAACCTTTGGAAATAATGCTCCCTGTGCTATCAAAGGTAAAAGTTCTATTGCACTCAACAATGATGCTGTCTGTGAAGATGTGTACTAGGTAGGACTCAAGTACAACTTAATGAGCGTTGCACAACTGAACAACAAAGGATTCTTGTTGGAATTCGGACAAGGTTCTTGTGTTGTCAAGAATCAATCTAGAGCTCATGTTGCAACCGGTAGACAGACCAAAAGGAGCCTATTCTACCTAGATTCAATGGAAGGAGCCTGTCTCATTGCATCGATCAAAGGAGAATCAAGCAATGTCTATCTTGTAACCAAAGAGGACAATAGCTAGCTATGGCACAAGAGATTCTGCCACATAAACTTTTACAGTATTGTCAAAGTGAGCAAAAAGAAATCAGTAAGAGGACTCCTTGAGATCACAAAACTTGAAAGAGGTATTTGTAAAGATTGTTAGTTAGGAAAACTGACAGGAACAAGTTTCAGCAGTAAATCCTTCTCTACTGAAAATGTTCTAGTTCTTGTGCACACAGATTTGTGTGGACCTATGAGAACAAAGAGCTACTACGGAGACCGGTACTTTATGCTCTTTGTAGATGACTTCTCAAGAATGATGTGGACACTCTTTCTCAGAGAAAAATTAGAGACATTTCGCATGTTTAAAATCTACAGGGCTCGAGTGGAGGAGACCAATAAAAGCCTAAAGTGTCTGAGATCAGACAGAGGAGGTGAATACACTTCTCAAGAATTCACTCTCTACTGTGAGGAACATGGAATAAAAAGACAGCTATCCGCACCTAGGGCTCCTCAGCAAAATGGAGTAGCAGAAAGAAGAAACAGGACGCTGATTGATTGTGCGAGAACCCTAATGATTCAGAAGGATCTTTCCCATCACTTCTGGAGAGAAGCTATCAGTATTGTCGTCTATACACTGAACCGAGTTCAAGTCAAGAAAAGAATCGGTAAGACCCCCTATGAACTATGGTTCAATCATACTCCTAGTGTAGGATATTTCAGAATCTTTGGTAGCAATTGTTACATTAAAAGAGATATGTGCTTTGGGAAGTTTGAGCCCAAAAGTGACGAAGGTATATTTCTAGGTTACTCTACCAAAAGTAAAGCCTACCGGTGTCTGAATAAGAGAACGGGAAAAATAATTGAAAGCATCAATGTAAAAGTTGATGAATATTCAGAACCAGGAAAGAAGATCAGTCATAATGAATATGACAGTCTACAAGGTCACAATGAAGGAAATCTCTTTGAGTTCAATGAAGTAACAACCGAAGATGAAAGAGAAGAACATGTGAACAGTCATCTGGAGGAGGCAGTACCTGAAGCTGACAGACCAACTCAAGATGATGAACAAGAAGGTGCTCACGACCATAATGAAGAAATTGCTCAACCGGAAGAACTTGACCAGGAACAGAGACCGGTTCTCCCAAGGTATGTCACATATCACTAAACTGATAATATAATTAGTGACAAACATGCAAATGTCTTGACTAGGAAAAAGGCCAGAGAGAATATCTGTTTGTTTTCTTGTATAGAGCCCAAATCCACTAGGGAAGCTCTAGAAGATGAAAATTGGGTCAAAGCCAAGGAAGAAGAAATTGAGCAAATAGAAAAGAATGATACATGGGTGCTTGTGCCTAGACCACAGGATAAGAATATCATTGGGACAAAGTGGGCCTATAGGAACAAGTTGAATGAAGGTGGGAGAGTCATAAGAAACAAAGCAAGACTGGTCTGCAAAGGATATGCCCAGGAGGCTGGACTGGATTATGGAGAAACCTTTGCACCTGTGGCCAGATTGGAAGGAGTGAGAATTCTTCTAGCCTATGTTGCTCACAAGAAATTCAAAGTATACCAAATGGATATCAAGTTTGCATTCTTGAATGGAATATTGGAGGAGCAAGTCTATATTGAACAACTGGAAGGCTTCACATCCACACAAAAAGGTGGTATGGTCTGTAAACTAAAGAAGGCTCTTAATGGGCTAAAGCAAGCTCCAAGGGCTTGGTATGAGAGGTTGTATTCATACCTCCTGACCATAGGATTCACAAGAACCGGGGACAACAACAATATGTATCTCAAGACTGGAAAAGATGGGAACTTAATTGCTGAAATATTTGTGGATGATATCATCTTTGGAGGAGATGACAGAATGAGCAAAGCCTTTGCTGAAGAAATGAAGAAAGAATTTGAGATGTCTATGATAGGAGCCATAAAATTCTTCATTGGACTACAGGTCCATTAGCTAAATGAAGGTATCTTTATTTCTTAGTCCAAGTATGTAAAAGAAATTCTTAAGACTTTAGGACTTGAAGAATCCAAACCGGTTGATACTCCAATGATAACTAACCTCAAGTTATCAAAGGAAGATGATGCAAAAGAAGTAAATGAAACACTGTATCGGTCCATGATAGGGATACTACAGTATGCGGTACATAGTAGACCGAACATTGCACATGCAGTTGACATAGTAGCAAGATTCTCTGCAAATCCAAAAGAGACACATCTGATAGTAGTGAAGAGAATTTTCAGATACCTGAAAAGGACTAAGGAGTATGGCTTGTGGTTTCCTCACAAGGGAGGCTTCCAAGTAAAAGTTTACATTGATGTAGATTGGGCTGACAATATTGATGACAGAAAGAACACAAGTGGCGGTGCATTCTTTCTCAGTGGGAGGATTGTGTCATGGACAATCAAGAAACAAAACTACATTTCACAGTTTACAATAGAAGCCGAATATGTTGCTGCAACAATCAATTGCACACAGGTAATCTGGATCAAACAACTACTAGAAGGAATCCAAGAACAGATACCTAAATTGATTGCAATTTACTGTGACAGTACAAGTGCAATAAATATATCCAAAAACCCTGTCATGCACTCCAAGACAAAGCACATTGCCATCAAGTATCATTACTTGAGAGAGCTGGTACAAAACAAAGAGGTAAGAATGGAGTATGTTCCCACAAAAGAACAAATTGCTGATATCTTCACAAAGCCATTACCAAAGAGTACTTTTGAGTATCTCAGAGGTAAACTAGGGGTGATACCCCTCCCTGATCATCAGTAAACTTGCACAGGTGTTCATCAGTTTAGTATGCTTCAACAAAGGATTTCACCTCATCTTATCTAGATTGATGAAAAGGACTGCTAGTCGAAGGGGGAGCAGATTTCATTAAGGTAGTTTTTTTGACTAGCCTTTGGCATTATTGTCAAAAGGGGGAGAGTTTGGCAATGAACCGGTAGATGATCGGCAGTAGCAGTGCATAGAGATACAAGCATAGAACATGATTGCCTATTAAGGTTTTGCCATCAATGCCAAAGGGGGAGATTGTTTGCATTAAGGGATGGTAACCGGTAACCTTACTATCGATACATGGCAATTAAGTATTGTCATTGATTGGCAAAAGAGGAAAGAGGTGCTTTGTGCTTTGACATCTCAATCTAAGGTCTAAAGATCTAAGGAGAACATTAGTGGTGGATTTGTATGTAACGAGATTGGTTTGGCAACTAGTAACACTATGCAAGAAAGAAGAGACTATATTTGCTCATCAAGAGCAACCGGTCACTAAGCAAAGTGCATCGGCAACTGAGGAGAGGATACAACCAAAGGAAGGATTCAATCGAGGAACGGACACAACCGGTGTCGACTATGCAATCGAGGAAAGGATGCAACCGGTATAAACAGAAAAAGGGAAGGTGACAGGTCAAAGCTCTTACCTGTTCACAACATAAGGATCGTACCGATCAAGTGAAGACTTCGTTATGATAAGATGAACTGGGGAAGTCATAGTCAACTATTTGTTAACCAACTCTTTGACCGGGATTTACTGCACTAAATTCGGAAGACTTTGAGTTAACATGTTGATTGGTGCAAGGCGCGTTTGAAGGTTTTAAAGCCGAAGTTTGTGGCTTTAAAACATGGAGTTATCTCATGCGAAGGAAAGGTGCTTGTCACACATCTATTGTCTTCTTCATAAAGCAAATAAATCAAGGGCATACATCAGATGTTTCCTTAGTGAACTAATACTCCATCGGGTGATGTATTCGAAGGAGATCTGTAATTAGGTCATGCATGAAAAGCACAATTAGGGCAAGGACTCTATATATTCTTCTGTCTGTTAAGAATATAGTTTTCCCTCATTCTGCCAAAGAAAAGAGTGAACCTGTATGCTGAAGAAGCTAAGGTGAATAGAGAAGAAAAGAGAAGAGAGAGAAGAGTGTGCAGAGAAGCACAACAGAAAAGGAGAGCATACGAACAACAACTGGTGATGTTTCTCAGTTGAGTATAACAGAGATTTTATTAGGCTATGCAAAGCCATTTGTAAAAGGTCAAATCCTTCTATTGTTCTCTAACAATTACAATAGTTAAATCCCAGTATTTTGGGTGGACTTTAACGGGTCCCTTGTATTAAATCCCTTAACCGGGTGACATCTTTTCAAGTGTTCTAAGTCATATAACTAGACAGGCACTAATCGGCCTTATTGTATCAAATCCCTTAACCGGGTCGCATCTAATAGTGCATTGTAATCCTTTAACATGGAAGGCTCCTAACAGGGCGCACTTTAGAAGAGTGCAGAATTTGTGAGGTCTCCTCACACCGTGGTTTTCACCCAATTTGGGTTTCCACGTGATAAATCTGGTGTCACTTTGTGGTTGATTGCTTGATGCTATTTTTATGCTTGAATCTGCTTTGCTTACAATTATAAGTATACTTCATCAGATTTATTTCAAAGAAGTTTTATAGGTGCTGATTCACCCCTCCCGTCTCAGCACCGGTTGGGACTGTCACTGTCCACTATCCAAAAAATTTCTCTCATTGCATGTAAGGCTGTTTCAACAACAAGAAACATCTTTTCTTTTCTCCAAACTTTTGTTTCCTTCTTGTCAAAGGACTTGTTTTTGTATTTGCAAAACTCATTTGACAATTTTTTGCAGTATGTCCAACATTTTGACATTCAAAACATATTAAGTTAAAATTCCTTAAGGCATTAAATGAGTTTTGACTTACAAAATTGATTCTTCTCCTTGGCATAACCCCGCAATTGATTGCTTTATGACCAAAATAGTTATAAAAGACACAATAACCATAGAATGAATACAACCTTCTAGGAAACCATTTCTTAGATTCAACATAATCTTTTTTATCTTTTGCATTATTTGAATTTTCTCCTTTTTCAAACCCTATCCTTGCTTTGATATTAGTCTCTCAATATTTAGCCAACATTTCACCCAACGATTCTGAACTTTTTGTAAATTTTATTTGTTTCTCAGAAATTATACTTAATTTCTTGATTTCACTCCTTAAAGCAACTATTTCACTTTCTAGCTTAGAACAATTTTCAGATTTTTGAGTAAGTTCAGAATTGATCAGTTCTACTTGCCTTTTACTCTCCTCAAGTTCAATTTTCAGAATTATAATAATTTGATTTTTGGCTTCAACATCTTTTAAAAGATCTTCATTGTCTTTTGAGGCTGATGCTAACTGTTGTGCCTTTTCCTTCTTCAATCGGCTGATCTCTTCTAAAGCACATACCAACTCTCCTTCTAGATCAACTTCATCTTCTATATCGCTGCTTGGATCAGCATCACTCTGATTTGTAGAACATGGTCCTATTGCCATAAACAAAGTTTCACAATTGTCAGAATTAGAATCATCAGAATTAGTACTATCTTCTTTGATACATAAACTTTTCTTTTTCTTTGAGAATCCTTTTGACTTATGAAGAAGTTTCTTTTTAAATCCCTCTTCTTCATCATTGTTAGTATAAGGACATTTAGCTGCAAAATGTCCATTTTTCCCATAGTTGAAACATTTAAGAGGTGTTTTTCCTTTGTTTTTGCCAAACCTTTTAAATTTCTTTACTAAGTTTGCCAGTTGCTCTTCTAAATCTTTTTCTGACTCTGAACTTTCATCCTTCTTTTTAGTTGCTTTAAAAACATCTTTCCTTGTTTCTACATCACCTGCCATTCTCATTTCATAGGCTATTAGAATACCATGCAAATCATCTATTGTAATCTTAGTGAGATCTCTTGCTTTTTCTATAGTAGAAATTTTTGCATTATATCTAGAGGGTAAAGAACGAAGACTTTATGCACAATGACTGACTCTTTTATCTTTTCTCATAACCCTTTGATAGCATTGACAATTTCATCAACTCTTAGAAGGTAATCTACAATATGTTCTTCTTTCATTTGTAATTCTTGCAACCTGGGTTTGTATGTTTACAATTTTGCATGTTTTACCTTGTCATCCCCTTCATAGACGCTTTTCAGTTTATCCCAAATCTCCTTAACTGTTTTACAATGCATAACTTTAACAAACTTTGTGTTAGATAAACCACATAACAAAGCATTTCTAGCTTTAGCATTGTTTTCATAATCTTTCTTTTCTACAGGATTAGTTAAAGTAGTCTTAAGCATAGTATAACCAATTTCAACAGATAGCCAAACATCATAACCTATTGAGGCAATATAACTTTCCATCCTAATGCTCCAAAAAGCATAATTGGTGCCATCAAACAGAGGTGCTTTATTTGAGGAAGAACCCTCTAAACTAGCCATGTGTTCTATTGATATGATCTGCTTAGATTGATTAGCTCTTTTAACAAGCACTAGCTTTGATACCAATTGTAGAACATAGATTTACAACTAAGAGGGGGGGTGAATTAATAGTAAACAAAACTTAAGTCTTTTATCCAATTCAATTATTTAATCATCTGCATCTGATTGCATGTTGGAATGAAAGCACCAAATAAAGATAGAAGGAATACACCACAACACAAGAAGACAATGCACAAGAATTTGAAGTGTGTTGGGTGGATATTTTGCAACCAACAGTTTTAAGTATCAATTGCAAAATAGTGGTTCCAGCCACTGAAAGATCCTTGTCTAATTCTGTCCTAATTTTTTTCAGTTTAGAGAGGGAACATTCCGTCAAACACTTGTCATGCTAAGTCACTATATACTGATTTTTTAGAGATAATTTCTATGTTTTGGTATTTGAATAAGATGGTTTCTTCAGGTATGCTTCTCAAAGAAATATTAGCAATAACTTTGTATCATATTGAAACAGCTAAAATACTATCAACAAATATACAATCTAATATGTTCATTCAATCCGCAATTGACATTTTAGCAAATAGCTTGCATGCAACCTTAATGGACAGTAATATACCATGTTATATCTCAGACATTACAACAAACATTTGGTATAACAAATCTGGGAACTAGTTATTGTCATTTGGTCCCCACAACACTACAAAGAAGTTCGTACCAAGCTGATGACTGTTCATTGTGACTCAAAATGAATGTATGCTACAAAGATAACTTCTGTAATGCTTCCCACATGCTCTTCTGGTGACTTCCAGGACTGATAAATGAAGTTAAGATCTGCTGCAGACCTAAAAATAAGCACAAATTGCCCTGGCACTGCCCTTTTCTAGTTGATGTGGCTGCTGCTGGTGATTTACAGGCTTGCTGCGAATGTACAACAGCCTAGTTAACTTGTTTCTTATTGGTAAATCGGCCCCTACTCCCCAATTTTGCATTCAAAGGCTGCGATTTGTATTCTGGAGTTGAAAAGTACTACAACTAAGGATTATGCTCAAAATACCCTTCCAAAAGGCTCTAGGACTGTACGGCCAGTAGAGGGATGTATGACAATCTGAAACCACACTATAGATACCCGATCTGCAATTTGTACACTCAGATTTGCCCCTTTTCCACCAGAATCAAAATTCTGAAGACCATATACGATGCCCAGCTGAAGAATATGTTGTTCTAGAACTGTACAGCTGACTAATTCACCTGGTAATGACTCCAAATTGCTGTTGTGATCCCGATCTACACTCCTGAGATAAGTTTTTGACGTCCTCAATGATCACAATGTTTTATCAAAACAAAGTCAATATCAAACTGCCTCAATTCAGCTGTTGTTTCACTGTAAATCCTTCTCATTAGCAATCACAATTATTTCCAGCTATGGGGTATTGTCCAAGCTGCTCAGAATCAAGGGTTTCTTCCTCAAGCCTCTGCAAACACTGAAAACTCCAAACCTAAAGCTCTCCAATAACCTGTAAGTGTAAATTCTCAACCAAAGATGTGCAAAATGAGCTCCCAAACACCTTTTATTTTCAGCCCAAACCCGAAATTTGAATTAGGGTTTCATTTTTCCTTTTTGTTAATAAATAATTTTGTTTCATTTTATTACTTTATTACTTTATTAAAAAGTGATAATAAGATCACTTTTAATTATTATATTATAAAGTGAATATAATTCAATTTTATTATTATTTTATTATAACCCAAACTTAGGAAATATTAATTCATTTCCTCATTTACTCATAAAATGCTAGAGAGGTCTAGCACCTATGGTGGGGAGCATGGAATCATGGTTGTGTTCATGCTACTTCATTAGTGGAGTTTTGGGACAACTTGGGGTGGCCTTCAGCTAAATCTTCTTTTCTATAGGTTGCTTGGTTTCTTCGACAAACTTTCATCATCTGGAATTTATGGCTGGAAAGGAATAGGAGGATTTTCAAAGATTCAGGAATGATAAGTAGTCTTCTCTGTGGTAAAATTGCTTGTAGGCTTCAGGAAACTATTCCTGCAAAATGTGATGTTGCTGGACTTGTGGATCCTAGTGATCTAGTGGTGGTAATAAATTTGAATCTTGTTGGAAGCAGAGCGGGATCCCATGCTCGAAGGTGAGTGGGGCGGGTCAAACAGAAAATACATAGAGAGGGAAAGTGGTTCCCTCTGTTAGAAATATGAGTTATCATTAGTGTATTTCACAAACCTCACACCGGTAAAGGGTCACTGGTCACTCACATTACTTAGACAACACCGGTAGATGAACAAAATGTATGCACCGGTTGACTATCTCGATAGATTCACCGGTAGACTGAATCAAGAATGCAGAACCGGTCTTATGAAGCATACAGAGACAAACTGGGTATAAGGGTATACCGGTCTAACTACAAGATAGATCCGATCTGAATTTTATGGATCAATTTGAGTTAGTTTAAGTCAAAAGCCGGATTATACGGGACATCCACCGCTGAGAAGTAGAGTTAGCTTTATTCCTGCGGATGCTTTTGGAAGGTAAACTCCAGATCAAAGCGCATATCTTTTTGCTGATTGCATGATTTAATGTGGAGTTTGCAGCCTGGTGGTTCTATGAGTTAAGGGTTTCATTACGATGAACTCTAATATAAACATAGGTTATAGGACACAAAGAAGAGTTGTTGTTGATAGTTGATGATTTCACAGAGCAAAGGAGAGATATCTTCTGAGAAGTGTTGCAGGCACAGAGGTGAAGAAAGAAAGAGAGATCAACAGCCAGGCAAACTGAAGAAGAGATCAACAGGTATGATCTAATCTGACAGACAGTGTCAAAATAAAATCATTACTTATATAATGAATGAAAGCATATTGAAATCCCTCTATCAGGGTGAACCTAATTGGTTCTTTGTAAAATCCCTTAACAGGGTAACAACTTTGTAGATGTTCAAAGTCCTGTAACTAGGCAACTCCTAACAGAGTTTAGATCTTAATAGATCTTTTGTAAAATCCCTTAACCGGGTAGCACTTCAATCAGTGCTTTTGTAAGCTCCTAACAGGGCGCCTTCATTCTGCGATAGTGAAGTTGTGAGCTCTGTCTTACCGTGGTTTTTTCCTTCTAACCAAAGGTTTCCATGTATAAATACTTGAGTTGATCTATGTGATCTGTTTATGCTTGTGAATGTTTGACTATATTTTGTTTTACATTTAATGATCTGTTTACAAGTTTTAAACATGCAGAAAGATAATATTTACCGATTCACCCCCCCCCTCTCAGTAACCGGTTTAGTACTAACACCCTCCTCCTAAGGGAACTTTAAAAGTCAATATTGATGGATCTTCTAGAGGAAATCCTAGACATGCAGGAATTGGTGGTGTTGGTGGGGACAACAGGGGGAATGTGGTTTTTTTATTCTCTTCTTATAAGGGATGTCACTCTAATAATCTTATGGAGGCTATAGCTATTCTTTATGCTATAGAAAGAGGATGTTCTCTTGGGTGGAAGAGGATTGTTTGCGAGTCAGATTCCCAAATAGTGATTGATACGATGAATGCTCAACATGTGGAGGAGATTAACTGGCAATTAGCAGGGTGGTTAAATAGTTCCTTAATCTGTGTTCCATGCTTGATTATATTTCCTTTTGTCATATTCCTCGAGAGTGGAATAAGGTGGCTAATTGTTTGGCAAAATGGGCTTTAGAGAACCCAGATGGATGGGATATGGATGATTGGGGCCTCTTGAGGCCTAAGCATAGGGAGATATTGGATAGGCTTATTGTAGAGGATGAAACTATTTAGATGTACCCTTTGGGGGCCCTTTTGAGTAGTTAGGTGTTCTTGGTTTGGCCTTGGGCCATTGCATTGTACTCTTTGGATTGTTTTGAATAAAAATTTTACCCCTCTTTTCAAAAAAAAATAAAAATACTTTGGCCCATGACTTAACCAGCGCAACTTAGAAGTTGTGCGCTTAGGACGATGGGCCCATGGCCCTTATTATAAATTATTTAATAAAGTGAATACAATATTTAGTTACAATAATTTATTTAAAAATCCATTTAGGAAATATTTAATTATTTCCTTATTAATTTATAAAATATGGTCCAGAGCTCAAGATTGGCTCCCAAAGCCCCTAATATACTCTTTCAACCGCCTGGTAAGTTCCCTAACCAACCCGTTGGCCTACAGGAACCCAGGTGAATACGCCAACCTGCTACTCCTCTCCTGTCACCTAGAAAGGGGACATTACAACATGGCCCGTAATACCTTTTGTGCATAGTGATATAACCCACTACAAAGCTCCAAATTCACTCTCTCAAACGAGAGAGGACCTCCTTAAATATAGAAGGAAGGTTGGCTTCACTAGTCCAATAACCCCATTCATAAGTAATTAATAATTTAATAGTTATTAAATTATAATTTTTTCAAATGGATAGGGCATGTAATAAATAAGGTTTTACAACCTTATGTTAGAACAATATATAAATGTTATAAGGGCATGACCCCTAATAATGTTATGTTCTAACAAGACTTGATCTGGATAATAAGGTAGTAAGAAATTGGATTTATTAAGCAATGATAACTGAATTATAAGGCAGTAAGATGCAAACACACAATTTTATTGTTGAGTTATTGGTATGCCACATTTTTTAATCCAATATTTATCAGTTTGTGAAGTTGGTAAAGAATAGATTTATTAACTTGCCAATCGAGCAAGATTCTTAGAATTAGTAATTAAACAATTGATTTTTCCACCAGCAATCATATATGAGATTAGTGAGGAAACATGGTAGGGAGATGCAGTATACTGGTTCCCTCAATTAAGTAGACCACCCTAAGGCAGTTTTCTTGTGGGCCAAGGGTTTGAATTGTCTTGGATGGATGTTCTACACCTTTGGGCTTAGTTGTGCAGAACAGTTTCTCGACACCCTATCGTGCTTTCCCATCAAATCCCTAATATGGTTGGCTGTTGGAAAAAGCTATATTGAGGATCCAAATGTATAGGAATCATTATGATCATTTGTTTGATGTTAATGTATTATTTTCCTAAGTTCAATTGCTATTATGTAATTTAGTGAAAGAATACTCTTGTAAAAATAAATTATATTGTTGGAATTGTTATTTTCTGCAAAATTTCGAGTATGCCCTGCAAAAGGGTCATTACAGTCATAGAATTGATCTGAAGTCTCTAGTATCAGAGAACATTTTATCGAAGAACGAATGGAATTGCTTTGTTGAGGTTATAGAAAGTTCTGATTGGTGGAAAGATTAACAAAGGAGAAGAGCATCTTCATATGTGGATCTAATTTTAGATTATTCAGACAGCATCTCACAAAGAAGGGAATTGTCCTAAAATTGGATTTTTATTGAGATGAGGGTGAGAAGCAGGTTCTGTTTATTTTATATAGGCTTATTAATTTCACAATCAATGTGTCCAGTGCTTAATGTATGTACATAATCACCACTTGCCTGTGAATATGCTGATTCCAGTTTTAGGCCTCTCAAGAAAGCATATCTCTCGATGGTGAATACAAATTTTCATGGCATATCCAAGCGAATTGCATCTGTTACACGAAACAAACGTTCTATTTTAGAGATTTAACTTACTTCTGTAATGGTAGTATTTGCTTCCATTTTAATGATGACCTTAGTCTGCCTTTCTCCATAATTTTGTGGAAGCTTATTTCATAGATTGGTTAAGGTAAGTGATTTTCAACAGTTGCAATAATTTGATTTCTCACTTTTTTCCTTGGATAGCAGAATTTTTTGGAGCAAAAGGCATACCCATTGCTGAAGGGATGTGGTGAATTTTTGTTGGACTGGTTAGTGGAGTATCCCAATAGTGTCCTTGTGACCAATCCAGCAACTTCTCCAGAACACCTGTTCATTGCTCCAGATGGTCAAGAGGCTAGTGTAAGCTACGCAACTGCAATGGACATGGCTATCATAAGAGAAATATTTATATCCACAATATCTGCAGCTAAGGTATTTTTGTACTATTGGGTGATCTTTGTTTAAATCTTTGCATATATTCTGCATATAGCATCTCCAAAGTGTTGATGGGACTGTTTTTAAGCACTAATGATGATTTATTTGTTTCTGCAGGTGTTAGGAAACACAAGTGATGATTTAATTCAAAAAATGATTGCTGCACTACCAAATCTTTTTCCACCAAAAGTTGCCCAAGATGGTTCTTTAATGGAATGGGTATGACAATTAACACAAAGTTATTGAATAGAAATATATGCATTTGAACATACTTTTGCAAAATGTGACGTGTTAGATTTGAATTTTATTTTCTTTTGTCATTAGATACTTGATAGGATTGTGACTATTGATGTGCGGTTTTTTGGAAACACGTTTATTCTCCTAGAAAGAAATGTGTCTGGAGATTATTGCACAATGTATTGTTATTCCCTATAATACCATATATTCATGAATATGATCAAAGCTGTGGTTGCAAACCAATTACTGTTCTATAACTATTCTACATTTTTGTGATCATAAACATTGCCTATCATGTCCACTATTTAGCTCTGTCTAGCAGAGACATGAGAGTTAGCCTATTATGGAGTCTCATAGGCTGGCAGGAGTGGTAGAGACTCAGTCAGGCGATTTAGTGTTTGGATTTGGTGTCTCAGGCAGTAGTAGGCCAGTTGGGGGTAGTTCCTTGATTTTAGGAGGCGATTCCTACTTTTTAAGAGGTTGTGTCAACTTCCAGATTTGAGAATCTACAAGGCCTTCCCTTGGTTTCAGTTTCAGGAGATTTGGGTGTGTTTCCTAGTTTCTAGGAGCATCCCTAGATTTTAGGGATGAGACCGCTAGTTGACCCAGGTTGTTCAACATCAGTCACAGGCAGGTGACAAGTTCAGTTTCAAGATTTTGGTGCGTTTCGGGTGTTCTGTGGCTATTTGGGATATATTTTAATATATTTAAATATTTTCCTAAGTTAGCATTTTAATAATTTAACTAAGGCTATGTTTATGGCCATTTTGGAGTAATAAGGGGGTTTTTGGCTTCTTCTGGTTTGATATGCCTATGTGTTATAGCTCGTTGGAAAGGTCTCGAATGTAATGTCCCTGATTTAGTAGGTCTCTGCAGTTGAGCATAGTCAGTTCATCAATGTGACCCTCGTGAGTTGACAGTGTGTTTATTTTTAGCAGTGGCTATTTCTGGCAGGGCAGTGCCTATTCCTGGTTGGGCAGTTGGTCCTGGTGCTTTGTCAGAAGTTCGTTGATTGCAGTCAGACAGTTCAGTGGCTTATATTTTAAATGTGTTATTAAATTAAATTATTTTGATTTAATTTAATAACTTATAACTTTATAACTTTATGTTATAAAGTGGGGTTATTTTTAAAGCCAATTAAGTGAAAATATTAAAAAAGTGCTTTTTCCAAAAAGCCTATATATTCTACTCGAAAAAACACTTTTGTCATCTTTATGCAATCATTATTTTTCTTGGAATTTGGGAAGAAGACAAACCTGGCTAGGGTTTCGAGGACTGATTCCTCTCTCGTAATTTGAACCATCTTCTGTCGGTGGTGAATTTTACAGCTGATTTTATTTGAGTTCACAATTCAATGCTGTTGTATATCGATTGTGTGAGAATTTTTGAATCTGAAGTTTGCTGTTGAATTGTGTCTGTGAATTCAACAAATCGAATTCTGAAATAATTCCTTGGATGCTGCTTATATATTTTTCTGATTATCGAAAAGGCTGTGAAAGAAGAGGATTATTGAATTTCATGTGTGGTGGTGTATTCATTGACTGCGATTCATATACTGGGAGATGTTTTTGATTTGGCAGCATAATTCATTAACCACTGTTAATGTCAACCACAACTGACTGCATGAGTGTATGAAGGTTGAATGTGAACAAGTCATAGCTCACGTGACTTATTACAGGGCCCGTAATTCTGTTTTGGAGGCTAGCGCATCAAATAAAAGTCACATTAGCGGTTGCTGCTCATGTGAACTGTTTGAGGGAAGCCGTTTTGATATTTGCTGGGGCCTGAGTCTGTTAGAAGGGCGTTTTGAATTTGCTAATGCCGTAATTGTGGCAGATAGGCCATGTTATTATTACTCGTCATTCACGTGGTTGTCTGGAATCGACGTTTGGCGTTTGGAGGTGGTGATCGGCTATTCTTGAGGGTGGCGTCTTGTGTGCTGATTGATACGTCACACTTCTTCTTGGAGACCACTGCAAATTGCCATCTTTTAATAAATATCAGGTGCAATAAATTTGAATGATATACTTTGATTGTGTTATTTGAATAAAAAATAAGATTTATCTAATTTCTCGGAAGGAATTCCTTGTGTTACTGTTATTTATAAATATGATGGAATTATCATTGAAGATTGTTTTACCAAACAATTGAAATAAGTTTGCAAATATTCAAATTAATAAGAAGAAATCCGAAGTAGCTGGTTAGGCTCTTCACATTGAACTTTGCTACATGATTTTCACTTCCTGGAGTCTTTTTGGTGCTTGGAGCTATTTATTGATAATAAAGTGATATTTTCTCTATAGTTGGATGCCATAATTGGGAAATATCATTTATTGATAAAGTGCATTAGTAATTCTCCTTTAGGGTTCAAATTGCAAAGGAAAGGAGTTATAAGGAGATGGAAACCTAATTGTGAGTATCTTTTACACATTAAACTTGTTTTTGGTGAATTTGCTTTGGTAGAGCGATTCTTCTTCTGGGACGCAAACCCCAGGTTTGGGACTGGCTGGGACGTAGCCCTCGGCAGTTGTTGTCAGTGGAATCATCAGGCATTGTGCATTGTTTGCTAGAGACAGGGTGTGTTGTTCCTTGTTGAGGATTCAGATTGCATACAGAGGGTTTCGGTAGAGTGGCTGGATTCATCCAGTGGGGCCGTGATTGTTGCAGCATTGTGCCGCCACTGCAGCCTGTATATTATACACTAGCTGTGGTGAAGGCTTGCATTCAGCCTCAGTTTATATTCTTGGTTCGTGGCCATTATTTATCCTCCAGTTGCCGCCAGTGTTGATTGTAAGCTCATTGAGTTTACATAAGGGTTTCTACCTGAATATTTAAAATCAGAAATCTGCCTGGTATGATTTGTATTAATTCTGGTTTATTGAATGCTCTTACATGTTTACAGTTTCCTTTCATATCAGTTGTTCATCTTTCATTACTAGCTGCAATATTCTTAAAAAAACACAAAAAAAAAAGAAACAAACATTCTGCAACTTCTGTCTATTCTATAAGAGCACCAAAAATCACAGGGAAATATAGTTTATTATTTTAAAATTTACAGCAGATCAGTAAGAGGATCCGTCAGGGATCTTTCATTGCCAGACTATAGGAGCAAACATTTTGCTGGTTCTGTAAAATTAGGAATTTTTGCACTCCTGCTCTATGGTGATCAGGTGTCAAAAATGAGATGGGCCAGCCCTAAATGAAGAATGACGATGTCTGGAGAAATTGAAATTTTTTTTTGTCACAAAGATACTTTCATCACAAAGTTTCTAAATTCTAACTAAAGATGATACACAATGTCTGAAATAGTCGTTTTTAAGGCAAACTGCACAAGGCGTATAAAATCATTTTAAACTATATGTAAAAAAAATATTGATATTTTTTTTGTATATTGCTAACAGAATATAGAAAAGAACTCATAAACTACATTGAATGGTATGAAGTATGAGCTTCTGTGCTCTTAAACACACTATTTAAGGCTGCAGCTATGAGCTGCTCTGCTCATATTTTAACCCTTTTTCTTCCTTATCAGTCCCAATGGAGCTCTGGGTTATTCTCTTCTTCCTCAGCAAAGCAACATCCTCCTCGGACTGGATCAAGCTATTCATCAAAACACATACTCTGAAAAAACAGAGTTCTTTTTCCTGGCATACGTCCTCAGCCATGAGGTTCCCGAAGATCAATTTTGTTGTATAAGCGAAACAGTGTCTTTTTTTGTTTGTCTAAAGGAGGTAACTGGCAGATGGAATTCCCTCGTACGTCGTGATCTTCATCCGCCTACATATTAATATGTAGCAGAAGCCATGAGGTAATAACAATGAGACTCTTTCTTTGGTTTATGAGCTGTCTTATAATGATGATGCAGACAACGATGGCGATGATGATGGTGGTTCTCTGCTATTTTATTACCAACATCTTCTATCTGTATTCTTCATGGGTAGTCTGACTCATGCACAATGAAATCATGAAGAAATCCCAAAATATGGTTGTATTCCTTCAGATTTATGTACTTAAACTGGAGGGCTTCTCCCAATTTCGCATTGCAGTCTTTATGCTCTGTTGGTGATTCCCTTGTTTTGGCTGCAGAGAATATGAGAAAGGGTGAACCGAGGCAATTATATTGTCACAAATAATTCTATGCAGCTCTATCCTCGCCATTTCTCCTGCCAACTTGTCCTCCGTTTCCAACAGCCCAAGGAAAAGAACTACGGGGACCTGATTTTCAAGCAATAGAAGATCAGTTAAGAAATCAATTTTACAAGAGTGGACCCTGTTTCTATTAGAAACGGGATCTAGGCTCCATTGTGAATCACTATTGATGCCCCATTGTGATTCTTCGCTAAGAAGCCTGGAAGTCTATAAAATGAAACGAAGCATCCATCTAGTGTGAAGAGCCAAGCAAGGACTTCTTCCTCACACTTAGTTTCTCCTTCATAGGTTACTTTAATTTGTGGAAGCAACTTCTGCACTGGCCCATTAGATTGCATAGAATACCATTGTTGTTGCTTTAACCTATCAGCAAAATCAAAAAAATATCTGCAAAAAAGAAAAACATGTTAGATAAAAAAAGTTTCCTTTTGGATTATCTCCGCTGCAGAGCTGTCCTTGAGCATTGAATCTAAAGAATAGAGAGATTCTGGGCTTGACTGTGCACAACCTATGTTAGCCAACCAGTCAGCCAATTGAAATCCCTCCCTATAATAATGGATTAGCTCATACCTCTCTAGACTGTCCAATAAATTCCAGACTTGACTGAGGATATATTGAATACAACTTTTTCTACATGCATTAATAATGATCATCAAATCTACCTCTACAAGAATATTTGAAATTTGATACGATTTCACCAGTAGTCCATGCAGTAATGTCTTAACTTCTGCTAAGTTGTTTGAACCCTTTGGAAACTTCAATGAGGCTGCCACAATTATTCTGCCTGTATGGTCTCTAACTATACATCCTCCCCCTGACATTTCTGGATTTCAACAAAATGTATGATCAGACATCCTATGTGATTGAAAGTCCAAAATATAATTTCAACTCATGAAACACTTAACAAATGTAATGGACTGATCGTTCGTTATGATACATCTGTGCCAATTACTTGGCAATATATATCATTTATTTTTTACAATACTGATGTATACAACAAATACAAAAGATACGGCTATTGACTGGATGCATTTGCAAGTTATATTTTTATTTATAGATATTAGGAAGGAATAGGTTTTCTCAGACAATCTTATATTAAATTAAAGAATCTTCTGGAAACAGTAATAATTAACTGGTTTTCACAGAACATCATAAATGAAAACAAAGAACCTTCTGGTTCCAAGGTACTCATTTTTATAGTTTATATGTATCTTGGGGAGCTTATCCTCAAATAGTCAGCTAATAACCATCAGAAGCTAAATTTGTGAACAGTTTAATTTTCATACACTGCTTACAAAAGATTATTTGTTATGGTTTTTAGTTTTCTTTGAGATCTTATCTGTAAATCGGCAGCTACGAAACACCCATATCATAAGCTAATTTTATATGGAACTTGAAACCCTTACCTCTTTTTTGGTAAGAATGGACACAAGAAAATTATTTTATCTTTGTTCATCAAAATAAACCGTCAGTGAAATGGCAAAGTAGCTATGGCAACTGAAACAGGCATTCATGACCACGAGGATACATTCCCTTGTTAAACATGTAACCTATAACACATAGTATTATATTTTTGGAAACTCAAATATAGCTAACAAACACCATCGCTTGTAACCTTATCTCCTTATCAGCTCGCTTGTCTGATGGAAAATATCTTATCGTATGTTGTGCACTTTATACCATGGCAATCGGGTAGTTGTGTGATATATATAGTTCTACAAGTATGTTTATTATTTAGACTAGCAATCTTTGTCAAAAGTTAAGGAAACGATTTACTTTTTGGTGAATTCATTCAGGAACTCTATTTATAGTAAATATACCAACTTTTATTCTGAGGAGCAACCTTGGTGAGGATTCTCATTCTCAACAATAATCTGTTTAGGAGGTTGCACATGCTTCTAGTTATCCTCTGAGTTTTTTTGAAGAATTCAAGCAAGTAAAAAAAAACACCAGATATCGAAATTGCTTGTTCCTATTATTCTTTTTCCTTAATTTCTAGCTTCTATGTTCTATGTAAATTTTTAATAGAATATAAATTTGAGAAATTTCTTAATACATGTTTCAAATATTCTACATTTATATATCCATTCATTGTTTCAAACTTTCACCAGATGTGTATTCTAATGAATTGGACAGGCACAAGATTTTCGGGATCCAGAACCGCAGCATCGACATATGTCACATTTATTTGGGCTATATCCAGGTCACACAATAACAATGGAGTCCACACCAGAATTGTGCAAAGCTGCTATTAATAGCTTGTTTAAAAGAGGTCTGAAATCAAAACTTGGTTGTGTAAATTGCTTTTTTCCCATTTTTAACTTAAAGCTTGACTTTGTATCCTAGTATCTCTAGATAAGTAAAATAGATTTCATTTGTTTTCTGAATGGTATTTGGCTATTATAACAAGTAAAATATTTTACAACAGGAATAATAATGAATATTACAAGCCTCCTGCATGTTTAAGTATACACTACCAAGTCTATTTTATCCATTTTTGGTGGAAGTTGTTAGGATGTCTTCTGAAATTAGCATTAAGTTACATGGCTACAAGTCCAGAGTTAAGACCATTCCTCTCCTTCCATATTTTACTAATAATTACTGTTTGCACTAGTCTCAGAAATTGCTGTGCTTCCTTCATCTTAGTTTTGTTAGGTTTTAGCTGTGTCAAAGGAATGGCAAGCTTTTTACACTCTTCTTTGTACATGATTTTCACTTTTTGATATTTATTCTTCACTATTCATTATAACCTCTGGTGGCTATCATTATATTATCATATTAAATCCTGGTTGGGAGCTCTTGATCAGTCTTGACTACAATGCTGTATAATCAGGAGAGGATGGACCAGGATGGTCAACTGTATGGAAGATTGCACTTTGGGCACGTCTTCATGACAGTGATCATGCATATCGAATGGTCAAGAAACTTATTACTTTGGTGAATCCTAGTAATGAAGAAAGGTTTGAAGGCGTGCCTTATGCAAGCTTTGAAGGTGGGCTTTATGCAAACTTATTTACAGCACATCCACCTTTTCAAATTGATGCAAACTTTGGGTAACAAACTTAACCCAATTCATTGCTATGCCCTTTTCTTGTGAAATTGACAAAGTAAATGGAAGATAACTTTTACTTACTGTTGATTACATATCTTCTGCCAGGTTCACATCTGCCATTGCAGAAATACTGATTCAAAGCGATGAAGAAAACCTTTTCTTGCTACCTGCATTACCCAGAGATAAATGGCCTAGTGGGTGTGTAAGTGGGTTGAAGGCTAGAGGCCATACAAATGTTGCAATCTGCTGGAGAGAAGGGGAACTGCATGAAGTTGGTCTAGTGGTGCACAATCACAGTTCACCCAAAAATTTGCATTACAATGGGATGAGTGTTATAGTTGAATTGTCTGTGGGCTATGTCCACACATTTAATCGAGATCTCAAGATGGTTAGGTCACTCACATTAATAGGCATAAAGAAAATGTCACAATCTTCATGTTCCATCAGCTGAGTGTAAATTTGTACCTTTTTAATTTTCAAATTCTTAGAATGATATGATATCATGTATTTGATTTTTTCCTCTTCTATTCTTGGGTGGTCTATAATTTGGCCAATTCCATGTATCCACTTTTGGGATCACCAAGCTCCAACAGTCTACCCATTGTCAGTCCATTATCTTGATGTCACCATCATCATCTTCAACTATATCATGTATAAGCAAAGATGGGTTTCTATGTGTAATTGTCAAAGAATTGTGTTCACTTTGAGTATCTTTTGGAGCATAATGTTTTGGCAATGTTGATGAAGTTTTTATTTATTTTTAAAAATTTATGCATTAATTTGTTGGGGATCTATTGGGGACGCCACCCTTGAGAGATAAACAAATGCATAAAGAGCCTAACAGTAATTAACTTTTAACAGTTGTACAACATGCACAACAGAAACTTTAAAAATGTAGGAATGTATGACTACTGAATAGCAACATTGATGACCTGACTTCGATCACAATCCTTCACAAGGAAAAAATAGCTCTAATAGACAGACAGTAATCTCTTAACAAAAAATGATTCTCCGACAAAAACATCCATGGAAATCCCACAAATGACAACCAAACAATGTAATTGCAGCCACTGAATCAGTAAACTCTCCATTGCTCCTTGCCTACATTACTATCATCTTTCTAGTTCATCACCTCTTCGAGCAAACCAACCTTCCATGGGTCACCAACTGATTTTTGGTAATCTTGATAAGCCCAAACCAAGGAAGGGAAGCATAAGTCTATACTCACTTCCCATCTATGCCACTCTTGGTAAATAGAGATACTAGAAAAGCTAGAAATTGTGTAGTCACTAGGTATTTCCAATTGTCCCTAATCTTGTGTTACATTTTGGCCAAAACCTTGTGTAGATCATTGAAATAGAATTGAAGGAATCATAGCACGCAATGCTTCATCTAGGACCACATTCTCTGTGCTTGGGTAAAGGGAGAATTCACAGACTCAACCCCTTCATCTTTCCAACATCTTTAGGCTCCATAAAATTGACACCTTCCACATCTTTTTCCAACTCCATGTCTTCAAATTGCCTTAGGGGGAAGATTCAAATCAACCATAAAATGAACTCTTATAAAATCCTTCTAGTTAGGTTCTCATGTTAATCCCAAATCCATCTCTTAATGCTCCTTTAAGAAACCTTAGTACAATAACATTATTACAAGGAAAAATTAACTTATGATGTTGGTCTACCACTTTGCCTACATACATGGGTCCTTGAGCTCTTTAGACATATCCAATGTGTGATGAGAGTTTTATTTAACATAAATTTGAACTATTTTTCCAAGGTAAACACATCCATAATATTATTATAGAATAAGATAATAGAATATACTGCATCAAGGTACACTCGCATTAACTTCCGCTTCTTTGGCTATTCCTTCTAATTCATCTAGTGATGTTTTGTTTTCTTCTTCACACACGCCAATCTCCACTCAAGCCACCTCCTCCAAAAATTGTTGTCTTATCGTCGTCCAACCTTCCCTCAACTCTTTCGGTCTGCCTCACGTCGCTTCGGACTTGGGAGGAGAGCCTCCTCCCTCGTACCTTGATCCTTCTTCAGTTTGTCATGCCACTTTGCAATTGGAAGCCAATTCAACTGTAGACCCTGCTAGTAATTATGTGATCTTGGCTTCGTCCCCCATCCAGTGTCGTCCCTCTGATCTCTTTGTCCCCCCATTCCCATAGTTCTCCTTCCACATGTCTCTCCACCGATCGCGTGTCTCCTTGTGTATCCCTCATTCTTCATTTTTCTCTTACTGGAATTAGATTGGAATTGGGATTGTCAAATCCGGAAATTGACATTTTCAATGTTTGTGTTCAAAACATGAAACTAGAATAGGAATTTGTTAATTCCCATTTACCCCAGAACCAACAATTGAATCTTCCATCTAAATAGGTGGAATTGGAAATCAATTCTAATTCCTCTTAAATGGGAATTGGGGGTAAAGCAAAATTTATAATATTTTGAAATCCATATGCAAACAACATTTTCCATCTTCTCATTATGAATTCCATGTGACTTCGAGGTGAACCAAATGGTTCCAACCATATTCCAAAAACCATTTTCCGGATTTAAAACTTCAATAATTGTCAAATATTGGAATTTGACAATTCCAACATTATATAATTCCTGCAACCAAACGGACCCTTAACTTTGTGACCCCTCCTAGCCATCCCACTATTAATGATTGGGAGAATAAGCTGGTGGTAAACTTGTCAAGTGTTAATTTAACTCCTCTAGCTTTTAAATTCCTTAAGAGGGGTCTTGGTTTTGCCTTACCTCCACGTCTTATTCCACATTATGAATTTCACATAGAGATTGAGAATGTCATGCACTCCCTTCCTTCACATTCAACTAAAGAAGTAAGGAAAGATTGTGTCGTAGCCCTTAGACACGCTAAGCCTCCAACATGTAACATCTTAAAGGATTAAATTGTGGCCTTCAACGAGTTAATTAGAAATAAATTATTTTTAAAGCTGATAAGGGCAATGGCACAGTCATCTTGGATAAACATGATTATATTGCAAAAATGCTCTCTTCTCTTTGACTCAAGTAGCTACAAGATCCTCTCTCGTAATCCTTGCTCCAAGAATCGGCCATAGCGGGTTCCTCCTTCAATGATGCCACCAAAAAGCGTCTTCTGCCTGCCAAAGAAGTGACTCCTCGCATCTATGGGGTCCCTAAAATCTACAAAGTGGACATTCGTTTGAGGCCCATTGTGGACACCATTGGCTTTCCTATCTACAAGCTTGCCTCCTTCCTCTCCAAGCTTATCTCCCCTCTTATTTGTCATTTTGACTTTTTTGTCAAAGATTCTTGCCATTTTGTTCAGTTTATTATGGATGCCCATCTTGATAATAATGACCTATTAGTAAGTTTCGATGTGGTGTCTGTTTTCACCAAGGCTCCCATTCTTGATGCTATTGAGATTTTGACACGGGATGAATTCCAAGATTGCGTCCTTAGTGGGATTATGCTTGAGGTCAACATTTTTCTCATTCTAAGGTGTCATCTATGAGCAAGTTGAAGGGGTACCGATGGGTTCACATCTCTCTCCTATCATAGCTAACCTCTTCATAGAACACTTTGAAGAGACAACCCTCTCGTCCCCCCCTTTTAAACTAAGGTGGTGGAAGCAACATGTTGATAACGCAAATGTGTGTTGGCTCCATGATCGCAATAGGCTCGATGCTTTCCTTTCCCGCCGTAATAGCATTTATCCTTCCATCACCTTTACCATGGAGCTCGAGTCTATTACCAACTTCCTTTTTTATATGTGTTGCTCATAAGGAAATTGAATGGTTCCCTTGGTCATCGAGTTTACCGCAAATCAACCCACACAGACCTTTACATCTACTCCTTATCACATCACCACCCTAGCCAAAAAGTGTAATGACCTCTTTCCTATCACTTGACCTATAATCCATAAATTAGTGCAAGTTAGGAATGATGAGTTAGGGAATCATTCTTAATAAGTATGTTAGCATATTACTCCATATTAACCATCATTATTCATAAATGTTAAAGAAATGTAAACCATCAATTGATAACTTAATTAACATAGTTTAGATTTAACATTCAAGGATCTCTTCATATAGATCACATGAATCTCTTCTCTTCAAACTAACATCATCATAAGGTGGAAGACTTATTGTGACAAGGGCGTATGAAACAGTCTACAAGCGGCCTCCCTCAAGGCATAACCCCAATGTTGGGACAACCATCATGTGACCGAAATTACTCCGCCTTTCCTTTCCACAAACTCCCTACTTTAGGACACCTTAGTAAGAGATAGGAGGTAGATTCCTATTATCTATAATTTGAGTATTAGATTTAGATATTTATTATTTATATTATATATTTTTTAATTTTCATATATATATATATGTGTGTGTGTGTGTGTGTGTGTGTGTGTGTAACCACCTTCATAATATATATATTTATCAATTTATCATAAATATATTATTATAATATTATTATCTCTTGTTCCCTTCTCATTCCTCCCATATAGGGAAGAGACATCCTTTTGTCAACAATTGATTAATCTTTTATTATATGTCACTCTCTCTTAATGTATGTGTTTTTCTTCTTTTTTTAACCTCCCCTTCCAAATGAAATTATATTCTCCCATGTATATCTCATATTTGAGGGAGTCACATATTTTCATTTCATGCCTTTTGACCATTCATTAAACTTAATTATATATTAATTTAATGCCTTTATATTCTAACTTAGATTTTATTTATAATTCTTTTATATTTAATTATATTTTGAATTTAATTCTTTTATACTTTATTTTAGATTTTAGTTATATTTCTTTTATAATTCAATTATATTTTAATTTAATTCTTTTATATTTTCATATGTTAATAATAATATTTTATTATTAAATCTTATTTTAGAAAGGGATCATACTTTTTACAATTTTGTCTCTTGTAATTTATTTATTTATTTTTATTTTATTTATTATTATATTATATTCATAAAGGGAACATCACAAAAAGTTGTGGTTTTAAAAACCTTAGCTTTGAGAGCTTATTGCATTTGTGACGAGGACAACTTATGCCAAGAGCTCAACCATCTGTATCACATCTTTAGGTTGAATGGTTATTCTTCCAAGCAAATCTCTAGGAGCCTTATCCAAGACAATTCTAGTTTCCTTTCCCATCATGTTCTTCCTCATATTCATCTTGTGGATCCTCCTAGCATTGCTTTATCGTACATTGAAGACATCTCTCACAAGTTATCCAAAATCCTCTCTAAGAAAGGTATTTGTTGTGCCTTAAACTCCTCTCCTTGGTGAGAAACCATATCTTGTCTCTCAAAGACCATAAGGACATCCTCTCTGAGTCTGTGGTCTACAAGGTGACTTGTTCATGTGGCACCCTGTATTTTGGTGAAACAAGATGTTCTATTAGCACCAAAATCAAGGAACATAGAGCCAACATTAAACATGAATGAGTTGTCAAGTCTACCCTTGTTGAGCACTGTTTGGCTAAGAAGCACCATATTTGTCTAGAAAGTATTGAAGTTCTTTCCAAAGAGGATAATTTCTTCAAGAGAAAAGTATAGGAAGCCATTGAAATTAACTACCACCCCTCCAATCGTAATCATGATGAAGGGTGGAAATTAAGCACGTCATGGCGACCTTTTCTTTCTAGCATTAGGAAACCAGTTAACCACCCCCCTCCTTGACCACCCTCTCTTTGTTCATCCCTCTGGCCTTCTCTCTCTCTCTCTTTTTTTGGCTCTTCCTTCTAGCTTCCTTCATTTGTCTTGTGCTTTTAGCTTTGGTTCTTGACCCTTGGCTCCATGTCCTTGTCTACCTTGCATTGTGCACTCCTTTTGTGGTTTAGCTCTCTTGTTCCATTGGGTTCCCTCTCCCTTCCTCCCTGTAGCCTCATCGTTGCTTTGCTTTTGTCCTTGTTGTATCTTCCATGTTTCTTTCTCTAGGCGGTGTCTCTTTTTAGTCAATTTTTTTTATTTTCCTTCTTTGTTCTCTCTAGCCCCCCATTTTGTCGAGGTGTTAGGTGCCTTGTGTTGGTGATTGGCGGTTTGTACGCTTTTATCTCTTTCTTTTAGTTTCCCCTTTGTTCTTATGGTGGTGTCTTTGTTGTTAGTCTTATTGTTGTTGATTTTGTCAGTGTTAGTGTTCATTTTTACATTTATTGTGTGTTTGCTTATTTGTCCTAATGTAAGCTTATATGTATATGTGTATGTGTATGTGTATGTGTATGTGTATGAGTATGTGTATATGTATATGTTGATATAAATGCATTTAGATAGCATATTCATATTCTTTTATTCATTTGATTGTTTACATATAGATAGGCATTTCTTATATATTTATCTATATGCTTATTCACGTATATTTATGCTTGAGTTTGTGGAGTATAGATATGCATTTTCTTATTTATATAGTCTATTTTTTAGTATTCATGCATATTTTCTTTTTTATATAATTGTTTGTATTCATTGTTCTTGACATTGTATGCATATTATTCTTGTTCATTCTCATATGTTGCATTTTTTATATTTTTGAAATGTTTTTATATATTTATTTTAACTTATTTCTTAGGCCTTTATGTATTTGTGTGTGTGCACGTGCGTGTGAGTGCGTGTGCGTGTGTATTTATATATTATATTATTGTTTATCTTTTTAATTTGTGTTGCTTGTTAGGCATTTCTATTATTTATGTAATCTTTTTATTTTTTAGTATTTTTATTTTGTTCTTCCTTTTTTGTGCTTCTCCTTTCTTTGCCACTTGACACTTCCCTCGATCCTTTCTCCCTCCTCTCACCTCCCTCTTCCTCTTTTTAGCTGGTTGAGTCTACTACTTATCTTATTTTCTTTCTATGTTCTCCTTCTTTCATCTTGATGATGGATCATAAAGTGTGATCTGAAATGTTGATGCAATAAAAAGCTTACACAATCAAATCCAGAAGCGATATTACAATTGATTTCATGTATTGTGGAAATCTACTAGCTCTAATATATGCCTTGTTCCATGATTTTGAACTCGGGTATAGGTGATGATGGTTCTAGCTTTTGTTGCCAGACACCCTTTGGGGACATGCATTGGCAATTTGAAACTAATGCACAAAGTGAGTTTCTATTAATTGGATTGTATGTCAATTGAATTGTTATATAAGATTTATGGCAAAGGCTTATCCTTGTAGCCAATGTAAATGATGCATAATTTCTCTGTTTAGTGCTTGTATTATCACATGATTGTAAGGTCTAGCATGTTTGTTCAAAATTGTTAATAACAAATTACTTGACAAAGCAATAGATAAATGTCAAATAATTAGTAGATGGTACAAGATTGTTGTGTAAATAAATGTAGAAAGATGCCCCATATGTTATAAGGAATGAGTTGTACATAAGTAATCATATCACTAGAAATCAGCATATTTATTGCACAAAAGAACCTTAAAGTTTGAATTTTGTCAAGGTTTGCTCCTATTGATGCATATGTATTTTTGTTATTGTTGTAAAACAAAATTAACTCTTTTTGGTTCTTAAGCATTATGTCTAAGTTCTCGTGTCTAAACTTGAATGTGGTTATGTCCATTCATGACATTGGTCATTGCATATTACTTTTGTTAGATATGATCTCTAATTAAGAAAAGATAAGGAAAATTCCTCTTTGCTTTTGCCATAAAGTTTATCAAGAGTTTTCTAGGCCCTTTTTGTTGGATGATTGTTGTTGTTAATGTCATTATTTATTGATGAAAAAATTTGTGTAATGATGTTCCTTGTTGCATATTGCTTGAGCCCTAATTTCATTCCAAGATCCAATTGACTTATTTTTGGTATCAAGGGTCTTCCCTTATGTACAACTTTGGTTGTACAAACACATTACTAGATTTATTTTACTTACTAATGGTTTCTTTGCGTTTGATATTGTTAGGAAAGGTTTGTATTGCCCAACTTATTTCCCTTAGTTATGGATGCTCCCCCTTTAGCATTCTTGGATATTGCTTGGAATTGTGCAATGAAAAACAATGATACTACTAGTTCTTCTAGGCTCATCCTCCCCCCTTGTAGATGATAGCCCTACTTGATCTTCATAGAGGGTTTTTTTCCCTCAACTTTATTTATATTTTTGTGGTCTAATATTTTTTTGTTTCATCATCTTAGGCGTATCCCCTCTTGCTTTGTTCACCTTTCTTTTGTACATTGAATTTAATTATATTTTATAGGCAAGGGTCATTTAACCCTAGTACTCTTTTGTAATTGACTATAAATTTAGAGTCCCTTTAGCCAATGATAGTAATTTATGGACATTAATATTATATATTTGCTTCTATTGAGGGAAGGGGTTAAACCACTTTATATTTGCTTCTATTAGACTATATAGATGTCCATTAAACCCTAGATTGATGTAGAACCTAAATTGAACTATCTTGTGGTGGGTTTTAGATATAGATCATATAGTCCACATTATTCATTTTAAGACTTTTTAATCTCTCCCACACTCATTAGCATATGTTAAATATGCAACCTAATTTACCTCATGACTATTCTACTAACAACATGAGTTCCCATAGTCTACATGCCAACATATTATTAAGGCCTTGCACAAAAACTAATAAAACCATGATAATGACCGCATGCATGATTAAGATAGTGAAGATAATTTAGAAGCTTGTGATGATTTTATTAATCCTTTTGTGTAACTTCCAATAGTTAGAATTGATAAAAGTTTCATCAAATCATACTATTTATTAGGGAACCAAATAATATGTTTATCATTTAGTCCAAGGTCTATCTCACAATAGTTGACATTTGTACTCCATTGCAAGACCTTTTTAGAATAAGCTACTAGCACTTGGCATAATTTATTGGCATTGGTTACTTAATCTTTTAGTACATTGTAAAGTGTTTGCAAGCATGATTTCCTTGAAGACTTTAAATAGGACATGGAGTGGGGGGTGTATGACTTTCATACCCAACTATAGTGCAACATTTGATAGAGCCTTATCCATGGCCTTGTTGTGGTAGGCTTTGAAGGAGCCTTTGAGGATTCCTTCCCTTTTCCCCAACTTTATATTATTCGTGTGCGACTTGTTCATTCTCATCTAAATTCATCATCATCACTACCTACATAAGTTGCACTTATGGGGAGTGTTACAGTGCATTATTTTTGTGCATATTTACTTTATTATTCTAGATTTGTTATGCATATAGGATAAGTTTACTCAAGTGTCATTTCATACATAGGTGTTATCTTGTTAATGGTATCTTCTATCTTGAGTTACTTTTGGTTTACTTTGGTCTCCTCACATGGTGACTTAGTAGAAGTCATGTATTGTGATCTTGAGCATTTCTTTTATATGTTTGTATCATGCTTTAGTTTCTCTCTCAAGCACTTGTAATATTTTGTACTTTTATCTTATTTTCAATTTAAATGACACCTTATGCAGTAGAAAAACTTGTACATTTGTTAAATTATTTTTTCATTTGCTTGTGATTTGTTTCATTCATCTCTTTAATATTTATATTTGTTGATTTTTTATTTTCTCAAAACTCTTCTAGTGCCAAGAAAACTCAAAGATTGTGATTTCATTGATAAATACTAGCTTGGGATTGTTCCCTATTTTTAGAGAAGAATTTTATGATTAAAAAATGGGTTGACACTTTTGTATTGTAAAAAAGGTGTTTAAGTCTATACAAAAGTACATATTTGAATTAAATTAGGAAACATCAATTTTTTGGTGATTATTTGGTCAATTTTGTAAGGTTTCACTTTTTTTTCTTTGTTAGAATATTTAACCTTTCCTTGTTTTTATTTATTTAATTACATGTATTTTGTCATCTAGTCCAAGTGGGAGGACACATTATTTCTTGTATTTCCTTTATTAAGGAAAATAGTTTATCCTCCTTAAGAGGATGTTAACACTTTGCACACGCCTATTATGCATGTTGGCATTCATAGATTGGTGAGTTACTTAATAACTTCACTCCTCATTTCTATTTAAGATATGCTTTCCTCTCTCATTTCTACTTTATGAGTTTATTATAAATGAGTCTCTCTCTCTCTCTCTCTCTCACTCACACACACACACACACACACATTAGGCTTTGCCTCATTCATAATATCGTGCAAGGGGTTTTTCTTTGATTTTCCCCTTTCAAAACTTGTGATCTCCTTGTCTTGGTTCTTTGGGTGCTTGCTCCAAGTTTATACATTTCTCATGGTAACAAATCTTCTCTTCAATTAACTCTCTTAGATTATTGTTTATTTCCTTGCTCCTGTTATTTTCCTTTTATGGTATTAGATCTCGGTTACTAATCCTTGTTTGAGTGAAAGTTATTGAAGGTTACTATTTTGTGGAGCACACCTTGTTGGAGACTTTTGTTGAAGAGAGATAAGATCGTAGTCATTTCATAACTCACTTGTGTTGCAGGATTTTGTATTTTTTTTCTTTCTAAACCTCTTTGGAAGGCTTGCCACAAGAAAGTTGCAGGTTTTTTATTTTTTGTGTACTAACCCTCTTTGGAAGGCTTGCTGCCAGAGAGTTTTATACATTCTTACAATTTTTTTAACAAAAAATAAAAATTCTTCACCTCAATCAGGAAACCGCAAGGTTGAAGTTATTTTTTTGTCTCATTTCTTCTGCAAGTTTCTCTTCCATTTCTATGCATTTATATTGATAAACTATATATCTCATGTCTTTCATTTGTAGGTTTATTTTAATTTTTTTTATCTTAGAGTTTTTCTGGCAAGATAAATATGTCTGTGTTTACATTCCTCTATCTGACTTTGTTTGATTTGCATGTTTTATAATACTCTGACTGTGTTTCATTTATCTAACTGTGTTGATTTGCAGGATCCGAATTTGTTTATTGCTCTATCTTCAATCATATCCTTGGTGTCGCTGTAAATTTTATTAGCATCATTAAACTAAAGTCTGTAAAATTGCCGCACTATTTTATTAGTAACACACATGCAAAAAAATAATATCCCCGCCCTTTTATTAGTAACGCACTCTTTTATTGAAAACATTTTTTTAATACCCCTGGCTTGCCCATAACGTCTCTGATGCTCCTTCATTTCATTCTTTCTATAGTTCGAACATTTTTTTCTTAATAACTTTGACCCTTTTTAAAATAGTTTAATTCAATTTTTTAATAGTTTATATCAAGAGTTTCTAACGTCTTTGTCATTATTAATTATCTAAACTATCTAAATCGTAACCTATATAAGGCAAGGTTGAATAATTCTCAGCGGTTTGACTGTTTGTTTTATTAAATCTTATAAAGACAAGGCAGAATTCAAAAAGTGTAATTGTTCATCTCTTGCATCATTTCCTTTTCACTCTTATCTATCATCTTCTTGTGGGCGCTCGAGCATCTGGTCACAAAATCAGCCATTGGTAGCGATAATACTTGACTCATTTTAAAGTTTAATTTTTTATATCATTTCAAATAAACTTTCTATAGTTACTTTTAATAAGTTTTTTAAAATATCATTTAAATAGTTTTAACATAAGAGTTTTAAATTCTTGTTTAGTAATTTAAATCTACTCGTGTTTCAAGTTTAACAAATTTATTTAAAAAAAACAATTCCATATCATAATTTCATTGTTTTAGATAGTTTTAATAAACTTTATATAAGTTTTAATAAGTTTATTTAATAATATTTAATAGTTTTTTAAAATAAGAAGTTTAGTTTTTTAAGTTTAAAGTCAATTGTAGTTTTGATTAGTTTAATCACTAATAAAAAACCCTACCCATCACATAGACCCGAACCATATTTCTAAGACCCTAGAAATATTTGGTCACACCCTAAGCATAATTCAATGTATAATGTTAACTATGAATTCTAACCAAACCCTAATTTATATCATAATCTAAACCATAACTCTCATCACACTTTTAACCTAAACACTAACCCTATAATAATAATTTCAAGCCTTGCACTAGCCATACCTTAAATTGTAACCCTAACGCTAACCATAATGTGGGCCTTCGAACTCTAACCCTAACCCTAACCCTAAAATTAATTCCTAACCCCATGCCTAACCTAAACACTCACTCTAACCCTAACCATGATGTAAACCTTAATTTTAACCATAATCCTTAACTCTAACCCTATTTATAAGACAAAACCTAATCCTAACCATGATGGAAACATAACCCTAACTATACTCTAAAAAATATCTCAAATATAACCCTAACAATAATCTTAATCC
The DNA here is from genome assembly GCA_027943335.1 of Chamaecyparis obtusa. Taxonomy (NCBI): domain Eukaryota; kingdom Viridiplantae; phylum Streptophyta; class Pinopsida; order Cupressales; family Cupressaceae; genus Chamaecyparis; species Chamaecyparis obtusa. The sequence goes on along the minus strand of BSBK01006941.1, from coordinate 449,361 downwards.
TAAGCCTAGATATAACCTTAACTCTAACCTCTTCCCTAACAATTGTGAAAACCCTAGCCAAGTAACCAAAATCCAAATGATATTTCTAAAACCTAACCCTAATCATAATCCCACCTCAAACCATAAACCTTAACCATACCCATAAATCTAATCCCAACCCTAATCCAAAGTCTATTCATAATTCTAACCCTAACCCTAACCCAAATTCTACCCCTAATACCGACATAATTCTCACGCCAATATTAAACCTTGACCATGACCATAAAGTCAACCTTAACATTAAACCCTAACCCTAATCATAATATTAAATCTAAACCCATCTCTAACCATAATGCTCACCCTAACCATAATATAAAATTTAACCATAAAATAAACCTTAACCCTGAATGTTAACCCTAATTTTAACCTTAATCAAATTAATTTATTCAATATGTTACGCACATTGCGGCTGCTACTAGCTAATATATACTCTATATTTAAAATACGTCGAGATGCATCGAGGCGTTGAATTTTTTTCATCATTCACCTTTAATAGAGAAAAAATTAAAGTTGAAAAATTCAACGCCTCGATGCATCTCAGCGTATTTTTAATATAGAGTATATATTAGCTAGTTTAAATCTACTCATGTTTCAAGTTTAACAAATTTATTTAAAAAAAAAAACAATTCCATATCATAATTTCATTGTTTTAGATAGTTTTAATAAACTTTATATAAGTTTTAATAAGTTTATTTAATAATATTTAATAGTTTTTTAAAATAAGAAGTTTGGTTTTTTAAGTTTAAAGTCAATTGTATTACAAGGTTTAACAAAAATTAAACATTTATTTAAACCATTCAAACCTTATTAGTTCATTGTGTTAAATTACATTTTAGGATTCTTTGGCTTTCACTTATCACTATTTCTAACACGTTCTTGTTTACTTATAACATTTATATAATTTATTTTTACGTTATTGTGCAGATATGTCTACCCTCATTCTTGAAATTAAATTAAACAATACTAATTATCATGCTTGGAAAACTCATATCTCATTCATTTTCTAGTTTAAACATTTGTTAAACGTTGCTACTAGTGCTACTTATGTTCCAGCTACCTATGTTCCTCAAGTTGAGATAGATGCTTGGAATGCTAAAAATGAGGAAGCACTTGGCCTCATAGGAATTTCTTTGAGTCCCGAACTATATTTTTTGATTGCTAATTGCACTACAACATATGCAGCATGGGATATTTTGAAAAACACCTATGATAGATCTCAGGTATATCGATTTCAAAACTATGGATGAGTTTTTGTTAATGTTTGATTCCATTAAAAGTCATTTAAATGGTTTAGGATTTTATTGATGATATTCGTTTAACTCATATCATTTTTTAAAAATGTCTTCATAGGCAATTTCAACAGTTTATTACTAATGTACATTCTCAACTTGCTATTCCTAGTTTAGCTACCTAGTTAACTTATAGTATTTTTCAAAATTTATTGCGTCAAGAGGAAGCAAAGTTGATTCAATTTGGTACTCTTAAATCTAATGAGCATGCCTTTGTGTCTAAAAATTAAAATCATAACTTTAGATATAATAAAAATAATAATAATAATAATATAATAAAAATTAAAAAATCATTCTACGCCTCATTATAACAAAAATAATAATCATCATAATAATGGTCCTAATAAAAAACCCCATTGCACCTATTATGGGAAAGATGGTAATTTGACTAATAATTGTTTTAAAAAGAAAAATGATAAGAAGCCTATGAATCAAAATAATCAAAAGCCTAATTATAAGAAGAATATTGGTAATTTGTCTCGTCATGCTTTTATAGTTAGTTATAATGTTTATAACCATTTAGAGTGGATTATTGATAGTGGTGCATCTCAACATGTTACATCTCATAGAGAAGTTTTTGATTCATTGCAACATGATACTTCAAATATTCCAATTCAATTAGATGATAATCATAGTTGCAAAGTTGAAGGTTTTGGTGATGTTTTTGTTCCTAATAGAAAATTGCGTGATGTTCTTTATGTTCCTGAATTGAAAACTAATCTTCTTTCAGTCACTAAGTTATGTCAAGATTATAAGGTTGACTTTCATAAGGATATGTGTTATGTTATTGATCCTAAATCTAATCAAGTTGTTGCTAATGCTAAATTGGATCATGATAATTTATTTAAATTTTATGAGTTTGCCACTTCAAGGTACTCATTACATGCTAATGTTGACTTTAATAGATAGTATGAAATGCTTGACCATTTAAATTCTGATTATATCAGTTTTCAAAGCAAAAATCAAGTATGGTTGATGAATTGCCTAATATTATTTCTTCCAAAATTATATGCAATGGTCGCATGAGTGGTAAGATGCATAGGGAACATCGGTCTAAAACTCGAGCTTCAGATGGCAGCCAGGAAGATACACCTTGAGGGAGACTCCATGATTACAGTAAATGGAATTCGCTAAGGTTCTACTCCGGATTGGAGACTCAACAAATGGGTTAAAATTATTCAGAAATCCATCCCCAAAGTGAGGACTTTCGTGTCTCTCACATCTATAGGGAAGGAAACTCAATTGCAAACAATCTAGCCAAGAGCATCATCCCCATCTAGTAAGCCTCCAGTTCGGAGATCTCTCCCCGAGTACACACGACATCTCTTGCATGCAGATCACTTTGGAAATCATCATGACAAGAGTTGGTATACTAGGGTGTCTTCTTCTTGATGTCCATGCAATAATGGAACAACGAGCGTGGCAGGAAGTGTAGATAGTTAGCATGAACCTCACATTGCAGTCGTATCCTTTCCTTTGGTTTGGTAGCAGGTCTATGTGTGTATAACGCTCTGTTTTAAGTTTTAGTTACGGAGAAGTCTGGGGTGTCTCATTTTGGACTGTGAGGCAATAGCCCAGGTTTTGTGCCTTTTCTTTACAATTTTTTTGCATCACAGTCTTATATTCTAGTTGGGTTATGTGTTAATATTGGTAGTATCTGGTGCTAGTTTTTTATTATGTACTACTAGGTTGTAGGTAGTAGCATCTTGGGATGATTCCAGCAGTAGTATAAAATGATAATGTAAATCGATGTATACTCCTTTTTTATTAATACAATGGGAGTTGGCCCTTCCAGATATCGATTTATCGAAAAAAAAAATGCATAGGGAACCCTTTCCGCATGGTCAATCTTGGAGGGCACATCATAAGTTGCACCTCATCCATAGTGACCTTTTGGGACCCATGGAGAATAAATCCATCAAAGGATCAAGGTATGCACTTACCTTTGTTGATGACTTTTCAAGAGCTTGGATCTTTTTTTTGCATAGTAAAGATCAAGTTCTTGATGATACTCCTAAGAGTTTATTTTGTTGTCATTAGTTATGAGGAAGTTATATTGTTTGTCAAAGTTATTCGGTATTGAAGAAAAGATAAGTCGATAAGGAAGAGAAAGACATTCGGTAAAAAAATAAGTAGATAGGGAATTTCGGTAAAGAAGAAGCAAGCATAGGCACCAAGAACTAGGTTATAACAAGCACCGAACCGAGAAGAGAAGATAGTTACCGAGTTAAGGAAAATGTGTTACTAAGCATAGCAGTCCGACACCAGAAGAATTCTAAGTACATTGAACCTGGACACCGATCATAAAATGGTTTACCAATCTCGAGGAAATCGTATAACAACACATTGGAGATTACAACATGATGATTACACATGATTACAAGGTGAGATTAGCCAATGAGAATTAAGGATGAAATGTGCATTGGAGGAGTACCCAATGCTAGCACAGCTTGAAATGAAGATTCTAGAAAATCTAGCACCACCTTAAATTTTGTATATAAGAAGATAAGAGTATAAATATCAGTATGGTGGTTAAGGATTACATGAATGCAAGAGAAGATTGCATGTATGAAGCAAAATACTGAGAAGGTAATAAGCAATGAAGCCACCGAGTAACAGAGCAGTGAAGAACAATTAAAAATTGTGAGCTATCAAGTACTGAATTGATTGTGTGAAGGATACACAGTATGAGGTAATGAATTATTGAGCACATAGAGTCTAAATAGAATATGTTGATGCAAGTTTGACAAACATTGTATTATTACTGATTAACAAGTAATCAAATTTTATAAAGTCTCTTAACCGAGCAAATCCTAGTAGATCTTAATTGTAAATCCTTTAACCAGGTACAATTCTTAGATTAGAATTGTGAAATCTCTTAACAGAGTAGACTAAGTAGTCTTTAGACTCTTAATAGGGTTAATATTCTTAACACGGTAAGCTATCAAAAATAGCTAAGCATTGTAGCTCTAACCGAGCCAACTTTATTCTATAGTAGTGAAGTCTTGTGGTTGTCATCCTCACCACAGTTTTTATCCTTTAACAAGGATTTATGCGATACCAAATAATTATGTTACGTGTTGATTATTACATGTTTTATTTATTTCATGTGATGCATGCAAATGTTAAGGAATTAGTAAATGGTTGTGAAGAAAGTTCAAATAAGTTTAAAAGTGTTTTAGTGTACTGATTCATCCATCCCCTCTCAGTACTTACCTTTCCACACCTAATCCAACAATTGGTATCAGAGCATAGTCTCTTATTGAGGAGTTTAGTCACTTGAGAGGAAAGATCTAGAAATATGGAAAGCTACAAGTACAAAAGAATAATTGACAGTATGGAAATGGAACTGAAGATGGCCAATGAGAAAATTGAAGAATTGAGCAGGAAATTAAAACATTCAATCAACAAAATAAAAGAACTAGCACATCAGTTGAAAGATACTCAAGATCAAGTTGAGGAACTCAAAGAACAATCATAGGGAAGCATGTCTGATGAATCTAATGTTATTTTATCAAAACTATCTAAAAAGAACAAGAACCTTGTTGATTAGGTGAAAACATTGAAAAGAGAACAAGAAGCATAATCGGTAAGGATGTGTGAAATCATAGAACAAAAAGGAAAAGTTGAGAATGAAAAAAGAACTATTGAAGAAGAGAGAAGACAAATGAATACAAGACTAGATGAGAAAGACAGGGAAATAATGAGGTTGACACAAACTCACTATAATTTGACAGATTAACTTGTTATTGCAAATCAGGATGTTGCAAGGAAAGTTGGTGAAATTGAAGAACTGAGATCTGAGAATGAACATATGAAGAACAATCTAAAAGCTGAGAGAGATGCTAATGAAGTCCTGAAAAGAAATGAAGAAGCATTAAAGATTCTGGATGAACATATGAGAAATCAAAGGCAACCAAATGACAATTCTGGACTCAGTTTCAATGCAAACAGTACTACCGAGAAAGGTGAGTCTTCCAAACAAGCAACCAATCGAGATAAATTTGCTACCCCAACGAAGTCAAAGAAGCCTACATGTTATCATTGTGGGAAACCATGACACACATCTAACATCTGCAGAAGCAAAAGAGGTAATTCATTGAATACTCCTAAGTTTAAAGGTCATTGTTGTAATTGCAATAAGTATGGACATAAGGCATTTGAATGTACATCAAGAGCATAGTAATCTTTTAGAAACCCCCCTCTTAAACAAGATATAAAATCTTGGCGAATCTTTCATTTTATTGAAAAAAATAATTAATTTCTATTGGCGAATCTCTCAATTTTTTTGACAAAAATAGTATTCTAATTGGCGATTATTTTTTAATAACAATTTTTTTGTAGAAAATATTGGTGCATCTCAAACAATAAAAATAAATTAATTAATCACCATGGAAAATACTTCTATTTAAAAAAATAGAATTCTTGTAGAATATTATTAGGCTTAATGTGGAAATCTTCGATGGGTTTAAGGAATAGACTCTGTAATAATTACTTTCTACCATTTATTTAAAATATAATCTAATAACCTCATTGTATTGAGTGAGACAAATGTATTGATATTTTAAAATACTAATGGGGCCCAAAATTTCTTCAATACCATTGATTTATATTGAGATCAACAATCTGAAAGAAATTTTAGCTCCCATAAGCATTACAAACCAAATAGTAACATTTTTACCTCGTAGAATATAATGAGGTTGGTCCCTAGATTATACTTTAAGTTAGTAATGGAAACTAAAAGTTGGTGATAGATCCCTATAGTAACTAATAATCATGATATATTATTGGAGAATTAATTTAAATTTCTACCATAAGTTATAAAATTCTGGCGAATCAAATCTAATCATGTATCGAATATTGTGGCAAATTTTTGAGTTCAAGTTATTTATAAAATAAATTATTTTGTGATTTAAATATTTCTAAATCAAAATTTTGTAAAAATGTGGCGATTTAGGTTGCCTTAAATCTTGAATTATTAGCCAAATTTGGATTCTCAAATTTCCAAAATTAGCCAATTGGCGAATATTAGCCACTAAAAATTACCATGATCAAGAGTTATTAACAATTCAAGGAAACTAAGATTTGATGGCTACTATAACAACTGCAAGAGATATGGTCATATATCTAGAGAATGCAGGTCACAAAGGAAAAATGAAAAATGGGTCCCTAACCGACAAATTGTTGACAACAACCGACAAGGACCTACTATACCATGGGATTATAATACAAGGATTACTTGTATTGTATGTGATAGATTTGGTCACATTTTTGCAAACTAATTGAGGATGCATGGAATGAACAATAGGAAATCATGGAGAAACATTGGAATGACTTGTTTCCATTGTCACAGAGTTGGTCACCTAGCTAAGGACTATAGGTACCGAAATAAGGATTCAACAAAGGAGAACTTGAGTGAAAAGACTCAAGTAAACATTGATGAAATCAAAGAATAGATGAATAAGACTTGGAGAAAAAAGTCTCAAGATGATGGAATAGAATTGGGAACTAGTGATGGCACCACATCCTCTGGATCAGGTGCACCTATATTCACTTAATCAGTCAAAGGTATGTATAGGAGCTGATAACCTAAAGTTTATCTTAAATCGGTTCCTAGATTTAGTGCAGAGATCCATATCAGCATACTAAGATGCATATGGATATGAGTTGTGAAATTATGATTTCATATGTTGATTGGTAAAGTGTCTAAGCTATTTTGTTGCATTCGGTGAAGCAAAGTGTAGTTTGGTTAACGGTAAAATAAATCTAGGTAAGAAGTATTAAATGCATATTATAGTCTTTGGAAGCCCTAACCTAAAGGAAAAACTATAAATAGAGGGTTTGTTACTTCATTTTTACTTTACACTTTTGTGAGCACCTTTGACCATTGATAGAAACGTGATCACAAAGCAATTTCAAGCATTCAGTTGAGCATTTTGAACATCTACAAGATCATTTGAGGTATTTCTAGTGTTCATCGAGCTAAAATTATAAATTCTACTTGCTATTCTATTTGAACCCTAGTATCTGCTGAAGTATTTTGAGATAAATGACACCTAAGTTGCAGAAACTAGTTTTAGTTTAGAAGATAGACCCCGTAAATCTGAAGTATAAGTTTACTCCCATCATTTTTGCGGAAGTAGACAAAACTTGAGCTTTATCCTTGATCCTGCCAAGAGTCATATTGATTGAAGACATTTGTGCCTTCATTCACTATAAGATCGAAGATATTTGTCAAGGAGAGATTGATACATCATACATGAACTTGTGTGTTAATGGAAATTTGAAGAGTGATCATATACACTTATATACCAAGGGTTTGGTCCATGCAATGCATGTACCGACAATCTTTAAGCAAGAATATATGAGAATTGTACTGAGAAAAGTACATGATTGGTTTATGTGGCTTGATGGGCCGGTGAAAATAATAAAGGATGTTTTACACATTGTAATAGGATTTTCGGTCAGTGATAGACCGAGGGCTTATAAGAAGACAAATAAGAAAAAACCATGTGAGCTTACCAAAGCTAAGTGGGATGGCAGAGGACTGAAGCTATCTACAGTTGATGACCCTAAATTGAAGTTTGCATCAAATATTATATCATATAGAATATTCCAATCATCTTGGGTAGACAGTGTACCCTGTGGAGCTATAGACATTGCCTAAAAAATTGTCAAAAAGGACATGAAGATTGAATTGTGCGAGATACTGTTGAAACAGCTAGATGAAAACATGAACACCATTCAGAAAGCAAAGACAAATACATTAAAGTTTGGACCACTGTTGGTACATGTATATTCTTTTACTTCAAAAACTCATTTCCTACAATCAGTGAGGTTACATGGAAAGCAGATAAACCCATTGTTTATCATATTAGTGAATTCATTCAAGGCATGGGTGATGATGTTAATGTTATAATGGATGATTATTTTAGTAAGTTTCAATCTAGAATGCATAAGAGATATAGAATTCCACCTCAGTTAGTGGAGGAATATAAGGATGAACTTTGTTTTGAAGTTGATACTGATGTTTGTATCAGAATGGTTGTGAAACCTAGAACTGAATGGTTACCACCAATGGGATATGAAATGAATATAGATGCAACCACAATAAAAATTAAAGGACTATTGGAGAAACTGGTTGATATAATTTCAACTCAGAATGGAACCTATGAAGAGGTTAAGTAGAAAATAAGAGTAGGTATATTGATACCAAAAGCAATCAGGAAAACAAGTAAAATGATAAGTTCATTATCTGAGAGCCTAGGTATTATTGATGTTGATGATGAAGAATTTGTTAAGACTTCTGAGATAAAGGGGAAGAAAATAAAATTTAAGAAAGAAACCCCTAGCCTAGTAGGTGTAAGACCATCTACAGGGTCTACCTCTACACCGAGAGGAAAGAAGAAAGTAGAAGTTGAACCAGTGAAAAAAAATATATGTTAGAGAAAATAAGGCCACTGGGAGGCCAAGAAGAAAATTGAAGTTATTAAAAGAGAGTGATACTGAATCAGATGACTTATCACAATTTAAGGTTGCACTGAGTAAGAAGATGAAAAGTCTTGAAGATTTTCTTAAGACACTTGAAAAGTATGGTGGACTTAAAGTCATGCAACTATTAAAGTATGACACAAGGACTGATGAGGAAAAGGATAAAATTGAAGAAAAAATCATTACCACATTGCATAATTTTAGAATGATACCAGTTGAAGTGGCGCAATATCTAGAAGGAGAGTTATATTAGAAAATAGATGCCAGATGGCAATATTCTCTTGCTGTCGAGAAAGAAATGAGAGAGAGATCACTTGCAATCACTGTACCAGACTTGACAAAAAGAGGAATAAAAGATACAGTGAAAGAATATTTGGAAAGATTTTTGGTAAAGGGAAGATCTTTAAGTATTATTGTTGGTCAACTGGAAGAAGTACAAAAAGACATCGATGATCTTTGGAGAAAGATCTTTTCTTTGGATCAAGAGACAATTGAAGGAATTATAATACACGAGGATACATCCAAACTAGTTGGATTAATAAAAAATTAGGAAGAAGTAATATTAGAAGATATCACTAAACAAGATCCGGATGACACAGTGAAGGATGATGAAAATGTCATGGCAATTGAGGCCATAGAGACAAAAGCTATGCATATAGATGATTCTGCAACATCAAGATTGTTGACAAAAGATCCTATTATTGTCCAAGTATTAAATTTTTTGGAGATAGAGATGACTGGTGATGCACCTAAAAAATCTAAGACTCCTACCGAGCTAGCAAAGGATATTGATAATAAGGAGACCGAGAAAACTACAGAGATCAAATCCACTCAAGGTCAAAATAAAGAGTCATGACCCCCATCGAGACTACTGGACAACAACAGGAACCAGAGAAAGAGAAAGAAATGGTAGAAGAGAAGAAAGAGGAAGCACAAGAGAGGAAAGATTAAAAACAATAAAACAAAGAAGATAAACAAGAGAAGAAGGAAGAATCAACACCAGAAGAGAAAAAGAAAGAAAAGGAAGATAAAATCAAAGAGACATCAACTCAATTAGATGCAAATTAAGAAGCCATCAAGTTCAAAGGTCAAGTCAAAGAAAAGGAAATCAGAAAAATAGGTTGATATCAATGAAGTTATTGTAATACTAAAGGTTTATTACACAACTATGAGCCCTAAGGAACTCTCTAAGTTCAGTGATTTATTGAAAAGAAAAGTTGCACAAGATAAGCTCCTAGCTAAGAAGAAGAAAATAGATATTTTGGAGTAGATTAAAAGTATTTTGAATGAAATTTCCCTAAGGCTATAATTAATGATAAAGAAGATATATACAGTCAGTTGAGAGAGCTTGCCAGTCAGATCAACAGCCATGAACTGACACAACCGAATACATGTTGAAAGTTCATAAGAAGGATACGAAGACAAAGGTGATTGAAGAGGTTCTTCAATCAGTTGCTTTAGACAAGGTAACTCTTTCAAAGTTAATCAATGAATTGGAACAAGAATTGCAATCCATTCTTTCAGTATTTCAAAAGATATGTTTGATAACTAATTTTACAAAGGAAATAAAATAAAAAGATAGTAATGTGGAAAAAGAGCTCACTGAGCTATTATCCGAGATTTCCACCGAGCCTAAAATAATAATAGAATATTATGAGAAGCTAAAGCACTTGATGGGAGTTCAATTTGAATTGAGAAAGGAGGAGAATCAGATCAGGATGGATCTATTAGAACTCCAAACAATTTTTCTACTGAACATTGAATCACTACATAAACAATTCAAAAGGCTAAAGACTTAGTTAGCACACTAGATGTGAGTGTTATGGATAGTATGGTCAGTCTTACAATAGATATAAGAGAGAAGATAATAGTGTTGCAGACACTCAAGGATACCTAGAAGGCATCATTCAAGGATGCATGGGAGAAGTACAAAAACATTTTTTATAAGATCCCCACACCGGATAAGAAGTAAATATTTTGACATTTTTGTTAAAAAAGGGGGAATACATATAAGATTTTGTTTTTCCATAAAGGGGGAATATATATATATATATATATATATATATATATATATATATATATATATAAGGGGATATATATAAAAAATAATAAGTATGTGGAAGATTATGTATATAGTATGGAGATGTATCAGAGTTATTACTTTAGGGGGACTAATAAGTTTTACCGAGGAAGTGTTGGAAATACAAATGGGAAAGTAGTACTGAGAGGGGGGGGGGTGAATCAAAACTTACTAACTTCTATCCTTTTAAATTGTTAGAACTTTATGCATCATGTAAATAAAACTTGAACAATCTAAGTAATATATCATGTCAAGCAGCATACATGAAATCACACATAACATAATAGATTTGGTAACCTAGAAACCCTTGAAAGGTAAAATTGGGGTGGGGATGACACCCACAAATCTTCACTACTGCAGATAATAAAGTTTGTCTGTTAGGGCTTACAAAATTTTATCATATCATGATCTACCCTATGAAAGGTCTGCTCTGTTAAAAGCTAAGAGACTTATTTAGTCTACCTTGCTAAAGGATTTGTAAACTTACAATAAAGTAAGCACTCGGTAAAGAGATTTACAAAAGTCTGCTAAGACTACTCGGTTAGGAGATTTACCCTGATACACTGGTTAAAATGTCTCAGTATATGATCCTTCAGTTTGCATTGATATGTTGATTACAGATCTTCTCTTTACTTTATGATTGTGATCTCTTCTATCTGATCTTTCTTGATTTTGTCCTTTCACTGCTCTGCTCGGTCACTGAACTCGGTCTGAATACTTATTCTTATCATTTCCTCATACTCACATACTCACAGTATTCATCTGATCTCAATGTCTCTATTTCTCTCTCTAATTCACACACATATCTCTGTTCTAGATCTTTCTGTAGACATGGAAAATTGGCCAAAGGCTTAAATCAATCAAAAGGTGCATCAAATCATTAAAATAGCACGAAAAATCAATAAATGGAACAAAGGCAATTCAAATCAAAGGAAAATTCAATTAAATGATTAAATAAAGCTTGAAAAGGGGAAAAACACTACGAAATTGATTAAATTCAATTAATGACATAGTTGTTGAAAGCAAAAATCAAAATGAACCTCTTACCCTTCATGGCTAAATTTAATTACTTTAATTAATTAATAAATCATAATTTCCCTCAACAAAGCAAATTGGAGACAAAATGGACACAAATCACTCACTTTTGTTGAAATGGTCCAGCCTTTTGAAACCATTTAAATGATTGTCCCCTCCTTGTCCCCCCATTTATGGACAAAGCAAAGCCAATTGACCTTACCCAATCATAACCATGATCCACTCACTCTACCCCCTACCCTTGGGAAATTACTATAAGTATGAGGCATTTTGGAGAGCATTTCCATCTTGGAAGTCATTTGCAAAAGCATTGTTACTATAGGCAAATTGAGCATTCTAAGAGCAATTGAAGCATTTGAGCATTTAGAGTTGATCATTTTATCATTGCATTGTTATCAAAATGGAGCTAGATTAAGCATGAATTCATCATAGAATAAGCATTTAGAAGCATCATAGCAGCATTATTCTCATTTTAGAGGTGTCACTAGTGAGGATTTGTAGCTAAGAGCTCACTTACCACTTCTTTCTAGAGATCCATGAGATGTTATAGATTGTAGTTGCATTTTAGAGTAAATTTCCTTTGTATTTAGCTTAAATTGTTGCTACTTGATCTTAATTTCATGAAGGTGAATAATATCATCACACAAATGGCGCCCACCATGGGGCTCTAGGCCTCTAAATCCATCATATTTTCACGTTATTTACAAAATTTAGGCTAGAATTGCATAAATTTGCTTGTTGTCTGCAGGTTACAGAGAAGAAATCACGCTTACCAGTAAAGAAGTCACGCCTGAAGCAAAGAAATGTCGCGTATGGGAAATTAAAAATTGCCTACATTCTGGATACTTACGTGGATTAACCTGCGAGAAAAGAAGTACCGCATGACAGAAAGAAATCACGCTTTGGTCGACAAAGCTTCCAGCCTTTAAAAATTTCAATCATGCCTACGACACAGGGAGTATCGCTTATGTTTAAAACATTGTCGCTTAATTTGAAGCTTTGCTTTGCCTTTGATGATTTCATTCACGCTTACAAAGTAGTAAGTATCGCTTATCTTTGAAGTACTGTCGCTTGATTGGAAGCTTTGCTTTGCCTTTGCTAGTTTCATTTACGCTTCCGAAACATTAGATGTCACTTCTAGTAATTTAACTGTCGCATTCATTCACCAGCTTACCATGTTTGTTTAATGATTTATCGCTTAGACTAATTAAATATCGTGTTTTTTTTAATTGATTTCGCTTGAGCCATGTAAAGGTGACGCTTTCATTCAATTAAATCACACGTATAGTTAATTAAATCTCACGGTCACTTATTAAAATGTCGTGTAGATTGTGTCAAAAAAAAATGTAGCATTTTATTAGATTATGCACATGACTAATTAATTCTCTGGTTTTTCTATTGCAAGTACATGCTCTATCTCAGAAAAGTGCTCAAATTTTTTTTTTTCTTTTTTGCATGCAAAAAAGAAACAAAAAAGGATGTCCTATTAGAGTATACCACACTAGAACTAAGATCTATAAATTCATCCTTAAATTTCATGGTTTCTTGAAATTTCATCCTTAAAATTTGTCAAAGTTGCAAGTATTTTGGTAAAAGGCATCAAAAGCATTAACAATTTGATCATTTTAAGCTTTTAATTTTGGTTTCCCCTCACTTTGTTCATTTGTGCCTACTAATTTGTTGGTGGAGGGAACACACTTGCCAAGGTAAGAAAAATTGGAGAGAGAAGCAAGCAAAAACTACTACTTAAAAATGCCCCTAGCCTTTGCTAGCATCGGTTGAGGTATTTTTCATATCAAGCTTGCATCTTCCCTTAGCTTGTGGCATTGTCAAATTTCTAAACATAGATAATCATTAAAAGGAAAGAACCAAAAACACTTCAAATTATAAGAACCCCTTTGTCACGGGGTTGAAAAAGAATCATTGATTGTATGTGTTTGCTTTCCCCACTTTAAAATGAACATGTTTAGAACTTAGTGGGCTCGCCTCCCAAGATTTCCTTAAAGAGCCAGTGAGAGGGACAACCCAAAGTGGGATACACTTGCTTTTGCTGCGAGAATCCAACCCACTATAAAAAAAATGCATGCATCCTTAATGGGGTGTGTGACAAAAGGATTTTAACCCTTTCGAACTTCCTCTAGTAGTCCTAACGGATTGTGCAAAATCATACTTCGGTGCGTGTGGGAAGCCCCTTAACATACTTGGGGGATGAACGGTTGAAATCCATTTTGAATGGAAAACTTACTACAAAAATGGTAAAAATAGCAAAACTACCTACTAGAGCCATGTTTAAAAGCCAAATTTTTGCTAGGTAGCTTGTTTGGAAGTTTTTATTGTGATATACCTGTGGAAAACATTGGAGAACATACACATTAGAATGTTTTTTAGGGACATGATGACAAAGTGATGTGTGTGTTGTGCTTGTTTTTCTATTTTCAAACATGTAAAGTTCTAAAAACTAATCTTATACATTTTAAAAAATTCAAAATCATATACCCTGGTTAGAGAAGGGCGCCTGTGCACAAAAACACACTCACCTATCAGAGGTTTAGTCATGCTTGTGACTTTCTTAAACATGCATAGACAAATTGAAGTCACGCTCAGAAACATTTGAGACATGCCTGGTTAAACTAGAAACCCCCCTGGTAATAGTAAAGTGTCGCCTAAGAATCTACAGAGGACTGCCTAACAACAAACTAGTGCACACCTACAGGAGTTTTAGTCACACCTATGCTTGGTTCAGTGATGCCCAAAAATAAAGAAGGGCAAACAGTGGACATTTCTCGAGGGTTCAGAAAAAATTTGAAGTCATTTTTGGATACCCTTTTCGGAGATATTCTTTATCAATGCAACAAATAGATCATATCCTTGAAAAACATTTATAATGATGAGTCTATTTGAGAAATGAATCAATCCTATTATGGAGCATAGTTATCAAAACCAAGACCAAGATCTCCATAGGAATCAAAGTGATGAGGTATCTGAAGATGGAAGCATCCCAAAATCCCATGTTTCTGGAAATAATGGAATTACTTTTGAATTGGGATAAAGAAACATATTTTCTAACTTTAGCTCAAGCAGGAGCTAAACTTCCTTATAATTATGACACATCAACCTTGAGAAAGAATGAGGAAAAACAAAGAGATACATCATATAAAAGGCCATCATTAATATCAAGCTATCCTTTTCAAAATGACAAATTGTCTAAAGATGACGTTGTGAGAGCATCCCAAGATCCCATGTTTATATAAATAATGGAATGAATTTTGAACTAGGATAAAGAAGCATATTTCCTAACATTAGCTCAATCAGGAGCTAAGCTTCCGCATAATTATGACACATCAACCTTGAGGGAGAATGAGGAAAAAAAAAAGAGACATCATCTAAAAAGTCATCATTAAGATCAATTTGGCCTTTTCTTTATGATGATGGGCCATCCGTATCTTCATCATCCTTGCAAAAAGAAGCATTCAAGAGAAACAAACTTATCTTGGATCAAAGGAAATTTCATGATGAATCTTTTTGTGATCAAGATAATAAAGAGTATGAAGAAAAGGGTACCACTCTCAAGCAAGATCTAATGCACAAACCCCTATCTAGTAAGGTTTCTTCCATAGCTTGTACTCCTTTCATCCTTTGTCCATCTCATGAACCTCCATCTTCCAAAGCTTCCCAAATCCCTCCATTAAAGAGTGAGTCCATAGCTTGTACTCTTTTCAACCTTCGTCCATCTCACAAAGCTTCACAAATTCCTCCATCAAAGAATGAGCCTAATGATGACACTTTTCAAGTTGACTATGTCTACCCTCAAGGGCTACCTCTAAAAGAAACCCAAGCTAACTTACATCTTGTTGCAGACCTTTTCCATGCTTCAAAGATCTTGGACCCCAAGGCTTCATGTGCTTCAATGCCTATTATACCCCTTCAAAAGGATCCTACATCATACCTCCAAACATCCCCCATACATGTCCAAACATCTACCTTATCCTTAGAAGTGGCTCCATGTCAGGAAGATAATCCAAAGAGAAAAGAGATAAATAGTGATAAAGATCAAGATCAAGATTATACACAATCTCCTCCCATATTTGATGAAGGTCCCATATCCCTAGAACCTTGTGACAATCCCCTTGCATCCTTTCATGTCTTTCAAGATGATATTATTCCATTCCAAGAACCAAATACCCTTCCAAGTTCCATATTTTCTCCACTTCCCAAGCAAGATCAAGATATCCCTTCCACAATTTCTAATGAGCATATTGAAAATCAAGAGCAAAATACCCTCTTCACATCATTCAAAGATCCTTGTCAAGATCAAAGTATCCCATCATTTCCTTGTCATATTCCTCCATGTTTAGCTCAAGAAACCATCATTCTTCCAAATCCTTTGCATGATAAGGAATCCCTTCAAGCTTCAGTTGAGCCTATCAAATGTGTTCCTATCAAAGCTACTCATGAGCCTATTAGTATAAAGATAAATCTTAAAGATGAGAACCATGGCAATGCGGCTCCTTTCAAAGATATTGATATCCCTTGCACACCTTATATTCCTCCATTCAAACGAAACCATATTCCTTCACTATCCTCCAAATCCATTTTGGGTGCCTATGCCCCAAAACAAAAGTCTTCATCTCTTCCATCCATACTAGGTCCATATATTCCCCCATCAACCATTCCTATCATCCCTAGTTATCCATTCACTTACCCTACCATGTATCAAGATCAACGAAGGCACAAATAATTGAAGAATGTCCAAACACCAATCCATATGAACCCTCCATATTATTCCTATTCATCCACAATTCCTAAGTCTTTTGGAAGCAATTTTGATGTGCAACATAAAAATCATAAATCCAAGAATCCATATGTGTATAAAAATCACAATGTCCCATCTAATTGACATGTGAATGCAAAGAAAAATGAAATATCCAAAAGACCACAAAGGTCCACAAAGAAAAATGAAATATCCGAAAGGCCGCAAAGGTCCACCAAGAAAAAAGAAAAATCAAAGACTATGTGGATTCCCAAGTCACTTTTGAAGGACTTGCACACAAAAGAAGAATCAAAATTGGCATTCAAGCTTCCAAAGGCTTCCATTCCATCTCCTTCCAAACATCCTCCACTTTCCAAGTCTAATTTGGGTTCTCGTATCCCAAAATCTACTACCTCAAAAAGATCCTTACCTCCTTCATCTATCGTTCCTCCATCATTTCACCACTCTTCAAAGTGTGTGTCAAAGTTGATCTTGCCAACATTCCCATCTACAACATACCTTCTTCTTATCCTCACATTCATTTTCCAATGCATACTTTCCATCCTTCCATCCCTCTTATCAATATCTTTGAGCATCATAGTCATACCCATGGTTTATTACAGCATATCTTTCAGAGGAGCATTGTCCAAAGATTTCGATGTTGGGAAAATATTGAAAAATACAAAAAGAAAAAAAAAATGAAAAAAATAAAAAAAGAGAAAAAGTGCCTTGGTGAAAACCTAGCAATAGGCACCTTGGTAGCAAAAGTAAAGAGAAATAAATCTGTCTTATGGTAAAAACCACTTCTTGTGGCACCTTAGACAAGTACCATGATGAAAACCTGACAAACAAGCATCATGTGTAATTCTTCCTTCTTGTACTCCACACTTGGGGGCAAAGTTTCATCCATGCTATCCTTCATCTTCCTATCATTTCTCTCACTTACATCCATATTCCCTTTCTCACCTTTAATCTTGACAAGGTTGAACATATCCATGAGCATCAAGTATCTTAACATTCGTTATCCTTTCCATCAGCTTATGTACTTTTTGCATCCATGTTACCCTATCATGATGTTGCTTATCCCAAATTCACCTTCATCATTCCTTGATAGTCTTTTCATAATCCCAAAACATCCCTTCATAAGACCTCCATCATCCCTTTATCATGATTGTGTTATCTTATCCACATCTTACCCAAATTGACCCTTGGTCTTGATCAAGATGAAGAACTTAAAAAAAAAAAATTGTTATCAAAAACTTCTTGACATGTCCAGTCTTTTGGATCACTCCTTTTCATGGCAGCAGATCATTATCCTATACACTATCTAGCCCTGCACAATTGACTTCCATGGCTTATCCAAAAACATGCTTCACATTGCTATATCATTTTTTCCTTAGCTTGGGTACTCTTGAGGAGATAGTCCTATGGGTCACATTCACATACTTCTTCCATCATAGCCTTTCCATCTCTAATCCATTAGCTTGCAAATTTATCATTCATGTCCTATATCTTGCTAGACATTGGGGGCAAACCAATGTGATCTTGTTTGAGAGCTGGTAAAAAGGAAAGCATAAAATGCTTTGAGCTGCATCTTGTATGAACCGAGCTTTTGTAATATTTTGGAAGTTTGTCCAAGTTCAACATTTTTTCTATCCAACTGGGGCATTTGATCTTAATCAGCGAATTTTAGCAAACAAGCATGAATTCACATGAAGCAAGGCATTAACTTCAAAAGGATTCAATAGTACAACATTCAGTCACATCAGAGAGAGAGATCAAAATTTTAGAAGAGAGAGATTTTCATGAACCTTTGATGGATATCATTGTTCACTAACCAAGAATTTGATTATCATAACTTGATCCATGAGCCTTCATTGACTTTATTATTCAGGATTAAAAATTGACAAAACACTTTAAAAAGATCAGAATGCTTGGAAATACTTTTTGAAAATCATGAAACATTGCAAAACATTTGATGCTTTCTTTTGATGATCTTTAATTGCATTGATTTTTATCACATCTCTTTAGCTAATCGATGAGGTTTTGACTAGATTGGCGATGATGGAGGCATGATATTTTTCTTGTCTTTGAGTGACTGTCTTGAGGGATATCCAACAACTTATGTGAATTCATCTAACGACGTGGTCATCAAAGAACCATTGAGGAATTTCATATAGGGTGGAAGGTTGACCTTTGTTTGTTTATGCAACATTGAATTCGTTGAAACTGGTATTCATACCCTCATAGTTGGTTTATTCAACTAGTGTGGGTTGTACTAGTTCAAAAAGGAGGTTACCAAATGCGATAAAAAGTGGTATTCATATCATCATGTCAGTGGGCAGTGGTGATTGTATCAACTTTCTGGTCCCAAAATGCTCAATGGTGAAAATTTATCCTCAAGGCATTTATTTGCTAAAAGCTAGTGACACTTAGTTGCATTGCATTGCATTATCATGTTAGATTAATTGCATGTACATTTGTTTGTAGTATTTTTCCAAGGACAAGGGGGTTCATTCAATCAAAACCTTGATCAATCATCAAATGGGGGGTTCAATAAAGAACCAAGGAAAGTCCATAAATCATAAAAAGTGTCCATAACATCACAGATCCATGAAGTCTGTCTAATCAAAGATACAGTGTCATCAAAGTGATACATCCAAGTCCTGATCAATAACTGAAACATGATACAATATTAATAAACTAAAGGAGCTCCATAATCAATCGTCTCAATAACATATACTCTAGCTGGGTCAAACCATGACTTAAATCCAAATATCCAAGAAAGCTAAGATCCATATATATATCATTTATGGAAATGTACCTATTTGGAAAATCAAGGGAATCATATCAGTATTCTATATCAGTGAATCATTTTATGTCAATCAATCCTATCAAAGTATCAAGCAATCACACCCAGTACCATTTGTTCATGTCTCTGTATCCTGAGAACGAAGCAGCAGTATCAATCTTATCAATCAGTTTTCACACTGATTAGTATCCTACCTATCAGAACTATCCTATTAGATTGACAAATCACATTCAATGGTACCATTATCCTGATATCCTAATCACTTGTTTCGCTTAACTACAACAGACCTATCTATCTTGGATATGCAAATTGCAAGTCATGGCATATCATCAATATTTTTCAGAAATGAAAACATATTGGACCAATCAATCAAAATCTTTCAAATCAAGGAATCAATATGCTTTATTTCTGAGGGGGCATCAGAGTATCAAATTGGCATCACATCATATCATATCAGGTAGCATATCACTATCAGAGATAGTATCATATCATCGTACCAACTATCAAAGGTATCAAGGAATCACAGAACCAGAACAGAATCGGATCATCATACCAAGGGAATCTTTGAATCGGTGTTCTTCGCACATCGACTCAAAGAGGGGCATTTGTAGACATGGAAAATTGGCCAAAGGCTTAAATCAATCAAAAGGTGCATTAAATCATTAAAATAGCACGAAAAATCAATAAATGGAACAAAGGCAATTCAAATCAAAGGAAAATTCAATTAAATGATTAAATAAAGCTTGAAAAGGGGAAAAACACTATGAAATTGATTAAATTCAATTAATGACATAGTTGTTGAAAGCAAAAATCAAAATGAACCTCTTACCCTTCATGGCTAAATTTAATTACTTTAATTAATTAATAAATCATAATTTCCCTCAACAAAGCAAATTGGAGACAAAATGTGGACACAAATCACTCACTTTTGTTGAAATGGTCCAGCCTTTTGAAACCATTTAAATGATTGTCCCCTCCTTGTCCCCCCATTTATGGACAAAGCAAAGCCAATTGACCTTACCCAAGCATAACCATGATCCACTCACTCTACCCCCTACCCTTGGGAAATTACTATAAGTATGAGGCATTTTGGAGAGCATTTCCATCTTGGAAGTCATTTGCAAAAGCATTTTTACTATAGGCAAATTGAGCATTCTAAGAGCAATTGAAGCATTTGAGCATTTAGAGTTGATCATTTTATCATTTTATCACTGCATTGTTATCAAAATGGAGCTAGATTAAGCATGAATTCATCATAGAATAAGCATTTAGAAGCATCATAGCAGCATTATTCTCATTGTAGAGGTGTCACTAGTGAGGATTTGCAGCTGAGAGCTCACTTACCACTTCTTTCTAGAGATCCATGAGATGTTATAGATTGTAGTTGCATTTTAGAGTAAATTTCCTTTGTATTTAGCTTAAATTGTTGCTACTTGATCTTAATTTCATGAAGGTGAATAATATCATCACACACTTTCCTTTATATAGTAATAAAAATGTTTTACCGTTACAAGATCTACGGTCTAGATATATTCCTATTGCCGCCTATACTATACAATTTTCTAATTGGCTAAAGGTTATACATAGGGATCAATGATAGCAATATGGATGCGTAACCACCTTCGTGATTACCTCAATAGATGACATAAAAAATATAATTATCCTAAAAAAATGGTTTACCTCGATCATTGTGTCATTCCAGACTTGTATGTCAATTCTGGCTAACTCAGCAAAAATTATCCCTGGCACTCGGCATCAACTATCCTCAGCATCTACTGTACTCGACATTTGTTGAACTTCTCTGTCACTTGGTAATCATTGATATATGTAGTTCGGCAATAACTATACTCAGCATATTACAAACATATTGTGACCGTGACTTTACTCGGTAGTACTACTACTCGGTAAGTATAAAATACAAAACTCAGCCTTTACAAAATGACTCGGTCACAGTGATGACCGACCATCCTTGCCTAGATATATGACTAAGTGTAAGATACTAATAGTCAACAAAATTATAGAGATCTACAATCTCCCCCTTCGACATTAGTGGCAAAAACACTTTGTCATGACATTCATATATACGATTACAAAAATATGTTTGTATAGCGTAAAACTCCCCCTGAGATATATATACATATTTAAAATTGTGTTACATGTCCCTATTCACACTCGATTGTGCTACCTATCCCTGTTCACACTCGTGTCATGATGATTCCCCCTTGTTTTTGACACGGCTAATTTCTTCATCAGTAGGTAAGTTACAAATTTTCTCCAGAAAAGGTCTGTGCAACACCGTGATCATGTATAATGCATCTGTCCATGCAGTTGAAGTGAGATTTAACACTTCAGTTTGTACTTCTAAATCAGCGGCCAGACTGATGAGACCTTCAACTATAGACAAATGTGAATCACTTTGGATCAATGTTTTAGCCTTGGCTAATTTTCTCTGTATAGCCTCTAGATGTGGTGTAAGAATAGTTTGAATAGAAAGTAGGTGAGAGAAAATCTTGCCATCATTTGCCATCAGCTCGGCTAACTTACCCTGTGTCTGCATTACCTTAACATAATGTCCAACACTGGTGCTGGCATCCAAAGTCAGGGACTGACTTGAAACTTTGATCTCTTGCTTGAGAGTTTCAAGCAAGTGTTGGTTCTCATCTATGAATATGATGAAGGGTGCTCCCCTTAATACCACAAACACATAACAAAAATAGAGAAACAACAACAATATGCAAGAATAGAAAATTGGCTTCTTATTATCTCCACAAATGTGGAATTACAAACTTCAGAATTACAACATGCAAAGCCACATGGGCATTCCCTTACAATATTCTGTAGGACAAAGCCTCGAATCAATACCCATATCTACTACCAGAACTGCCCTAGACAACACTACGAGCCTTCTTTATATAGGCATTTTCCACCGCCTGAGAAGGTTCCAGAAATTTAGCCCTAAGGGCCGACCAAACTTAGAATTATTTTATTTTCAATTTATTACATCAAAGTTGCCTCAAAATAACTTTTGAAACCCAAACAAAAATTTTTGAAGGAAAATTATTTTCCACCATTTCAGGTGGCCCGACTTTCGAAGACCATAAGTCATCACCAGTTGACCCGATTGACTATTATAACCCCATTTCAAAAATGCCACAAAGCGCTCTACAGGCTTGATTCGCGCAAGCACCCATCACCCAAATTTTTGACCTCATCTGGGGCCTCTAAAGCCTTCAAAACTGAGTTCAAAGTTTCTGTACCCTGCTGCCAATACCAAAAATCTTCAATATCTTCAAAACTAGACCTGATCTAGCCATGAAACTTTGCTGGCAGACTGATATGATTGAGATGAACCTCCACATGTAAAATCAGAACATTCCAAGATCGTAAGACCAACTTACTAAAAATAGCAAGTTTCCATAAATAGCAGCTTTGCACAAGATAGCCCTTATTGAATCCAAAAACAAAAATATTTTTGGGTGATGCAAGATTGCTCTTACACCCAGGATGCTCCTGCATCAGAATAATTCAACATTGCATATCTTGGCCAGTAGAGACTATCCATCCACAACTAATCTCTCGGTCTCCTTTACCAAAGTTGACAACTCAACTTGTTTTACTGCTATCTCGGCAGATATCTTATCCAACATTTTTGTCTCAAATCTACGTTTTGACCATTCAAATAGCTTATCACTTGAACAAATCACGTCATTATTTACTTTCTGAACAATATGTACAAGTTGTTCCAATATGGGAATGAAACTATTTACATCAGATAAATCATAAAATTCATTAAATATGTCTTTAATTTCATGAAGAACCTATTTTTGTTGATGCTCCTATCGGAGTTCTTCTTGTCTATTTTTCCATGTCAGCAAATCTTTCATGATCTGTAGCTGCTCAAAAGAAAGATTATTAGTATCCCACTTAGGAATAACAATTACTTCATCAATAGTTACCTCTTCTTTCTCCTTTTGTGTCCTCGGTGGAGTACTTCCACTCGATAGTTGTACAAGAGCTTTGATTGCCTCTTGTTCCTTTGGCACTTGTTCTTCAATTAATTTTCCTCTACTATTTCCTTCTCCTTTCTCCTTTTCCTCAGCATGAGGTCTAACAACTTGTTCATCTAGCTTCATTCCATGTCCTTTTGTGCTGTGTTCTTCCTTAGGAGGACTTTGAATTTTATCTTTTTCTTTAACTTCTTTCTCGACAGAGTGAGTTAGTGGTACCGACTTGATTGATTCCTCGGTAAGACTTGTAGCAACTAACTTATCAACATTAGCAACTCTAGGTATAGTAGGATTATCAACGACAGATTGTGTTCTTGTGATGGTGGGATAATCCTTGACTTGCAATAGTATTGTGTTACTACTTGGCAAGGATGTTCCTGTTGCTATTGTGTTCTTTAGATCATCCTCAGTTAAGAACGAGTTCTTAATGGGCCTATCTTTTGGTATATCAACAATGTGAACCTCAAAAGTATCCTATGATTGCACTTCCTTAGGAGTATCAGTCTCCAATTTAATTCGCTTGTTGGCAGGTTCAACAACTGTTGAAGTAGAAGCAACTGTAATTTCATTCTTTCCTTCATCCTTTTCTTCTACTGGGGCAGGTAACAAACCAAACACTACCTTCCAAATCTTCAGACTCTCTTGAACAACATCTTCAATCTTGTGTTGAAGGATAAGATAGGCTCTAAGTTTAGGATCAAACTTGCCTCTGTATTGGTTAACTATCTGTTTGATATTTGCAGGAGTGAGAGTGGATTCAACTTGTGCTAATGTACTCGCTCTTATTTCCTTCTCGGTTTGTAAAGCATACTCCCACTTTTGTGTGACTCAGTTGCATAATTCCTTTGGAATCCTATTTTCAATTTCAATCGGCAGCATCTTGAAAGTGCATAACATTTCAAGAATAGCATCCTCAACTTTTTCTTTATCTCCAATACTCATCGGTCCAAACTTTAATTTCTTCACTTCATCAACTGCAGCTGTGCTAGTAATCTTATGACACAATTCATCAACAGTGAGTTGATGTGGACTCTATTGAGTTGCCTTCCCCTTTATTGCTTCATCACTTTCAGTTTCTTCATCATCATCTTGTGTAAGAACAAGTTTCCTTCTTGGCTTCTTCATAGCCTTGGTCAGCACTGCCTTCAGTTGAGAGGGTTTTCGCTTTGCAGATGCAGGAGGCATATTAGGGGTCTCGATAGTAGTCCTTCTAGACTAAGGTCTAAGTGATGGTGTCTCAGACACTTTATGTTTCAACACTCTTCTTTTAGGTGGGGGCTCGACAATTATTGGTTTCTTCTCTTCTTCTTCTTCTGTCTCACTTCCACTAGATGCACTCTTCTCATCTTCTCCCAATCCTTGGGTTAACTCTAGTGGTGCATCCTTACCAGTTTATTTAACATATTCTTGTAGATTCTTTACTATTTTATTTCTTCTTCTCTCAGTGGTGGCAGCCAATAATCCCAAAGAGATCTTAGATTTGGCCTCTTCAAATGTACCAAAGTAAGGTGCCTTGTTATCAACTTCCTCAGCTAGGAGGGTTGTGATTACAGTAGTAGCTTCATCAATATTGAGTTCATAGGGTAGTGGCATCAACCATGAAACCCTAGGTAGGACTGCCTGTGCATAGGTAAAGTCCGTGTCTACTAGAAAACATATGTCTTTACTATATTTCTCAATTAGAGACATAGGGACTCTAGTCCTATTCCTCATCTTCTTCTTAAAATCAATGAAATAATTGTCCATTATCCCTTCAAAATCATCACCACTCTCATTTATGAAATCATTTATCTGAACAGTAATGGGTTTCTTCTTATCCCATGTCACATCACCATGTGTAGGAAAATACTTCTTGACATAAAAGAATATACAGATCAACAAGGAACTGAACTTACACATAGAGTTCTTTGCCATCCTGATGGAGTTCAAGTTCTCGGCAAGTTGAGTTAGCTGGAGCTCGACAAGATCATATGTGTTCCCTTTCTTAATTATCTTCCAAGCCTGGTCCACTGCCATATAGGGGATGTTGTCCAATCGACTGGATTGGTAAAACTTATGCGAGATAACTCTAACAATGAAGTCAATTTCCAGATCAGTGATGGTGGAAATTGCCATTCCACATTTGTTCCAGACTACTTGTGTGTTTGCTTGAATATCCTCTTTTCCTGCACATTTCATCGTTCTCTTTTTGTCAATGGTAGGGTAACCTGTGACATTGTGTATCATTTCCTTCGTAATCTTCACCAGTCCATCTTCCAGCCATAATTGCATGTCGTGCACTCAACCCAACATGATCTTTATCCATTCAAATTTGAAATTTTATGGGAAATTTAGGGCATGAAGTAACCCTTGGTCGGCAACGACCTTGTGCTCCGGCTTCAGCACTCCGTTGATACACAATTTATCATATGCTTCCCTGATCTTGTAATCACTGATTTCTCCAATTTTGTAGATATAGCAGGACCTAACATTGTTCATCATTAACACATTTTCTAGAATCACAGATAGGGCTCCGTTCAAATCTCCTTTGATCGCACTTTCAAATATTACCTTGAATATCCTCGATTTGCAAACCTCATTCCTTACAAGTTATACATTGAAGACTTCCATTCCCTATTTCTTGATTGGTGTGGATGAAGATGATGCCATTTCAAACTGTAATTTTCAAAAAGAAAATAGTTTCTCGGTAAAGTACCTTTTTGTCAATTAACCCTGTAGATGAATTTTGCCGATGACATGCTGAGAAGATTCAGAATTGCTTTGATTGATCTGGGTTGCACAAATTCTAAATCGCTCTAAAATATTGAATAGCCTGGTGAAATGAAATTAACGGAAACTTTTCTCTTTATAGAATCCAAAAAAAATGGGATTAGGGCCTCATAAATGCTCCGTAAATTTTTTAGGTGAAATACAGCTGTCTCGGCAAACTCATGTTAAACTCGGTTAAACACAAGCTCAGTCGATGTAATCATTGTGATACAGCTCGGCATAGCATTTCGGCAATAACAGGTGCTCGGCAAACATTGTTAGCTCGGTGATGACACCGATGCTCGACATCAAAATGAAATTTTCTATTTTTTCTCAGATATGTCCTAAAGCATCTTAATCTATGCAGATATGGACTTTTTCTCAATTCTATGTTAGGAACTGATGTAAAGTAAGGCTTTGCAAGAATCAGTTCCAGACATACCTTTCATGCTTAGTTGGAAGAAGTGTGATGACCTGATCCATCAGATTGGGTGACCTCAGATGTGCTTGCTTCACTTGTTCCTTCTTCTTTCTTCCTCCATGACTTTTCCATCTGGTTCCTCATTTTTTCACAGATATCCTCATTCTGGTTGTTAACATTGCTCGGCATAGGTGATCTACAATCTCTCTTTAAGTGACCGACCTTATTACATTTATAGCAGACCATGCTTCCATTCATCCAGCTTTTGGATTTGCCTCTAAATTGAGTCTTCATGCAATTTACTCCAATATGTCCATACTTACCATAATAATGACAATTGTACCAAGTGTTGTAATCCCAATTGTAACTTTTACATTGTGTGACTGGCTTTGTTTGCTCATTAGTTGACCACCTTGGTCTAGATCGGCATTCGTAAGCTTTGTGCCCATACTTCTGACAATTGAAACAACTTCCTTGAAACTTGGGTGAGGTGGATGAAATGTTAGCTTTAGATCTACATTCATGTGCTTGATGTCCATTCTTCTTGCAGTGAAAACAATGTCCATTAAACTTAGGTTTAGAATCAATCTTACCATGTTTGCTTCTGCATATGTTGGCTATATGTCCTAGCTTCCCACAGTGATGACATGTGGGCTTTTCATTCTTTGATTTAGCAGTCTTCTATTCTCCATCTTTTGATGACTCTCCTTCAGTAGATGATTGTTCATTCAGTCCAAGTCTAAATCTATCACCAGATCTCCTAGGTGACCTTAACAGTTCTTCAAAATACTTTGTAGCTTCATTAGGTTTGTTCATCCTTTCATTGATTTCTTTCTCAATTCTCAACTCATGTTTCAACTGATCATTTTCATGTTTTAGTTGATTGTTCTCCAAGTCTTTCCTACCCAATTCTTGGTTGGCCAACAGTAGTTGATTTACCATATCTAGTTGATTATTAGTCAACCTTTGTATATCACTTGTTCTTTCATCTAGCCTTATTGCAATTTGTCTTTTGTCCTCTTCGGCCATTGCTTTATCATCTTCAGCTTTGTTTTTCTACTCCACTACTTCACAGAGTTTGACAGATTGAATTTCCTGTTCTCTTTTTAGAGTCCTGATTTCATCATTCAGTATGGTATTTTTCTCCAGCAGTTCTTTCATGGCTTTGTCATTTTCTATAGAATTACTAGTATCAAATAGTCCAGTGGTGTCTTCTTCCTTGTACAGTGGCTCACTTTTTTGAATAGCAATTTCTCTTCTTTTTCTCAAGGATTTCTTTAATTCCCCTCTGGCTGCTTCCAGCTGATGTAATGCTAGTTGTATTTCAATCTTTTGATTCTCTATGACTTTTCCCAATTTGTAAGCTTCCATCTTAAGATCTTTTCCTCAATTGGTTAGACTTGCTTATGAGAAACCCTTTGCTCTGATACCAATTGTTGGAAATACAAATGGGAAAGTAGTACTGAGAGGGGGGGTGAATCAGAACTTACTAACTTCTATCCTTTTAAACTGTTAGAACTTTATGCATCATGTAAACAAAACTTGAACAATCTAAGTAATATATCATGTCAAGCAGCATACATGAAATCACACATAACACAATAGATTTGGTAACCCAAAAACCCTTGAAAGGTAAAACTAGGGTGGGGATGACACCCACAAATCTTCACTACTACAGATAATAAAGTTTTCTTGTTAGGGCTTACAAAATTTGATCATATCATGATCTACCCTGTGAAAGGTCTATTCTGTTAAAAGCTAAGAGACTTATTCAGTCTACCTTGTTAAAGGATTTGTAAACTTACAATAAAGTAAGCACTCGGTAAAGAGATTTACAAAAGTATGCTAAGACTACTCGGTTAAGAGACTTACCCTAATACACTAGTTAAAATGTCTCAGTATATGATCCTTTAGTTTGCACTGATATGCTGATTACAGATCTTCTCTTTACTGTATGATAGTGATCTCTTCTATCTGATCTTTCTTGATTCTGTCCTTTCACTGCTCTGCTCGGTCACTGAACTTGGTCTAAATACTTCTCCTTATCATTTCCTCATACTCACATACTCACAGTATTCATCTGATCTCAATGTCTCTATTTCTCTCTCTGATTCACACACATATCTCTATTCTAGATCTTTCCTTTATATAGTAACAAAAATGTTTTACCATTACAAGATCTACGGTCCAAATATATTCCTATTGCCACCTATACTATACAGTTTTCTGATTGGCTAAAGGTTATACATAGGGATCAATGATAGAAATATGGATACGTAACCACCTCTATGATTACCTCAATAGATGACATACACAATATAATTATCTTAAAAAAATGGTTTACCTCGATCATTGTGTCATTCCAGACTTGTATGTCAATTCTGGCTAACTCGGCAAAAGTTATCCTTGGCACTTAGCATCAATTGTCCTTGGCATCTACTGTACTTGACATCTGTTGAACTTCTCTGTCACTCAATAATCATTGATATATGTAGCTTGTCAATAACTATACTCGGCATATTACAAACATATTGTGAACATGACTTTACTCAGCAGTACTACTGCTCGGTAAGTATATAATACAAAATTGGACCTTTACAAAATGACTCGGTCATAGTGATGACCGACCATCCTTGCCTAGATATATGACTAAGTGTAAGACACTAATAGTCAACAAAATTATAGAGATCTACAAGAAGAAGAATGGACAAGGACAAATTTTGAAGATATATTTTTAATGACTTTGAAGTTTTTGAAGGTTTTTAACAAAAATACCAAACTAATGTCAAAGGGGGAGATTGATACTCCTAAGAGCTTTTTTTTTGTCATTAGTTATGAAGAAGTTATGTTGTTTGTCAAAGTCATTCGGTATTGAAGAAAACATAAGTCGGTAAGGCAAAGAAAGACATTTGGTAAAAGAAATAGTAGACATGGAATTTTGGTAAAGAAGAAGAAAGCACAGGCACCAAGAACCAAGTTATACTAAGCACCAAACCAAGAAGAGAAGACATGTACTGAGTTAAGGAAAATGTGTTACTAAGAAAAACAAGCCGACACTAGAAGAGTTCTAAGTACACTAAACCTGGACACCGATCATAAAATGGTTTACCAATCTCAAGGAGATCGTATAATAGAACATTGGAGATTACAACATGATAATTACAAGGTGAGATTACCCAATGATAATTAAGGATGAAATATGCATTGGAGGAGTACCCAATGCTAGCACCGCTTGAAATGAAGATTCTAGAAAATCTAGCACTGCCTTAAATTTTGTATATAAGAAGATCAGGTTTTAGAAGATCAGTATGGTGGTTAAGGATTATATGAATGCAAGAGGAGATTTCATGTATGAAGCAAAATACTGAGAAGGTAATAAGCAGTGAAGCCACCGAGTAACAAAGTAGTGAAGAACAGTTAAGAATTGTGAGCTATTGAGTATTGAATTGACAATGTGAGGGATACACAGTATGAGGTAATGAATTATTGAGCACATGGAGTCTGAATATCATATGTTGATGCAAGTTTGACAAACATTTTATTACTATTGATTAAAGAGTAATCAAATTTTGTAAAGTCTCTTAACCGAACATATCCTAGAAGATCTTAATTATAAATCCTTTAAGCAGGTACAATTCTTATATTAGAATTGTGAAATCTCTTAATAGAGTAGACTTAGTAGTCTTTAGACTCTTAACAGGTTTAATTATCTTAACAAGGTAAGCTATCAGAAATAGCTAATCATTGTATCTCTAACCGAGCCAACTTTATTCTGTAGTAGTGAAGTCTTGTGGGTGTCATCCCCACCATAGTTTTTATCCTCTAACAAGGATTTCTGTGATACCAAATATTTGTGTTATGTGTTGATTATTACATGTTTTACTTATTTCATGTGATGCAAGAAAATGTTAAGGAATCAGTAAATGGTTGTGAAGAAAGTTCAAATAAGTTTAAAAGTGTTTTAGAGTGTTGATTCACCCCTCCCCTCTCAGTTTTTACTTTTCCACACCTAATCCAAAAATTGGTATCAGAGCACAGTCTCTTATTGAGGAGTTTAGTCACTTGAGAGGAAAGATCTAGAAAGATGGAAATCTACAAATACAAAAGAATAATTGACATTATGGAAATGGAACTGAAGATGGCCAATGCACAAATTGAAGAATTGAGCAGGAAATTGAAACATTCAATCAACAAAAAAAAGAACTAGCACATCAGTTGAAAGATACTCAAGATCAAGTTGAGGAGCTTGAAGAACAATAAGAGGGAATCATGTATGATGAATCTGATGCTATTATATTAGAACTATATGAAAAGAGCAAGAACCTTGTTGATCAAGTGAAAACACTAAAAAGAGAATAAGAAGCACATTCAATAAGGATGTGTAAAATTATAGAATAAAAAGGAAAAGCTAAGGATGACAAAAGAACTGTTGAAGAAGAGAGAAGGAAAATGAATACAAGACTAGATGAGAAAGACAAGGAAATAATGAGGTTGACACAAACTCACTATGATTTGACAAATCAACTTGTTATTGAAAATCAAGATGTTGCAAGGAAAGTTGGTGAAATTGCAGAACTGAGATATGAGAATGAACATTTGATGAACAATCTGAAAGCTGAGAGAGATGCTAATGAAGTCCTGAAAAGAATAGAAGAAGCATTATATATTCTTGATGAACATATGAGAAATCAAAGGAAACCAAATGACACTTCTAGACTCAGTTTCAATACATATTTTACTATCGAGAAAGGCGAGTCTTCCAAACAAGCATCCAATTGAGATAAATCTACTACCTCGCTGAAGGCAAAGAAGCCCACATGTAATCATTGTGGGAAACCAGGACACACAACTAACATCTATAGAAGTGAAAGAGGTAATCCATTGAATACTCCTAAGTTCAAAGGAAATTATTATAATTGCAATAAGTATGGACATAAGGCATTTGAATGTAGATCAAGAGTTATTAACAATTCAAGGAAACCAAGATTTGATGGCTGCTATAACAACTGTAAGAGATATGGTCATAAATATGGAGAATGCAGGTCACAAAGGAAAAATGAAAAATGGGTCCCTAACTTATAGAATGTTGACAACAACTAACAAGGACCTACTATACAATGGGAATATAATACAAGGATTACTTGTACTACATGTGGAAGATTTTGTCAAATTGTTGCAAACTACTTTAGGATGCATGGACTGAAC
Source organism: Chamaecyparis obtusa (assembly GCA_027943335.1). Taxonomy (NCBI): domain Eukaryota; kingdom Viridiplantae; phylum Streptophyta; class Pinopsida; order Cupressales; family Cupressaceae; genus Chamaecyparis; species Chamaecyparis obtusa. The sequence goes on along the minus strand of BSBK01006941.1, from coordinate 417,484 downwards.
AACAGGAAATCATGGAGAAACATTGGAATGACTTGTTTCCAATGTCACACAATCAATCACCTAACTAAGGATTGCATGTACCAAAATAAGGATTCAATTGAAGGAGCAACCGAGTGAAAAGATTCAAGTAAATATTGATGAAATCATTGAACAGGTGAATAAGACTTGGAGAAGAAAGTCTTAAGATGATGGAACATAATTGGGAACTAGTGATGACACCAGATCCTTTGGATTGGGTGCACCTATATTCACTTAATCAGTCAAAGGTATGTATAGGAGATGATAACCTAAAGTTTATCTTAAATTGGTTCCTAGATTTAGTGCAGAAATACATATCAACATACTAAGATGCATTTGGATATGAGTTGTGAAATTATGATTTCATATGTTGATTGGTAAAGTGTTTGAGATATTTTGTTGCATTTGGTAAAGAAAAGTGTAGTTCGGTTAACGGTAAAACAAAGTTAGGTAAGAAGCATTAAATGCATATTATATCTATTGGAAGCCCTAATCTAAGGGAAAAAACTATAAATAGATGGTTTGTTACTTCATTTTTACTTTACACTTTTGCGACCACCTTTGAGCATTGAATGAAATGTGATCACAAAGCAATTCTGAGCATTCCAAAAATCTACAAGATCATTTGAGGTATTTCTAGTGTTCACCGAGCTGAAATTATAAATTCTACTTTCTATTCTATTTGAACCCTAGTATTTGTTGAAGTATTTCAAGATCAATGGCACCTAAGTTGCATAAACAAGTTTTAGTTGAGAAGATAGACCCCATAAATCTGAAGTATAAGCTTCCTCCCACCGTTGCTGCAAAAGTAGACAAAAGTGGAGTTTTATCCTTGATCCCACCAAGAGTCATAGTGATTGAAGATGTTTGTGCCTTCATTCACTATAAGATCAAAGATATTTGTCAAGGAGAGATTGATACATCATATAGGAAATTGTGTTTTAATGGAAATATGAAGAGTGATCATACACACTTGCAGACCAAGGGTTTGGTCCATGAAATGCATGTACCAATAGTATTTAAGAAAGAATGGATGAGAATTGTATTGAGTAGAGTACATGATTGGTTTATGTGGCTTGATGGGCTGGTGAAAATAACAAAGGATGTTTTACACATTATAACAAGATTTTCAGTTGATGATAGACCGAGGGCTTATAAGTAGACATATAAGAATAAACTATGTTAGCTTACCAAAGCTAAGTGGGATGGTAGAGGACTGAAGCTATCTATAGTTGATGACCCCAAATTAAAGTTTGCATCAAATATTATATCATACAAAATCTTCCAATCATCTCGGATAGACAGTGTACCCTATGGAGCTATAGACATTGCCTACAAAATTATCAGAAAGGACATGAAGATTGACTTGTGTGAGATACTATTGAAACAATTAGATGACAAAATGAACACCATTCGAAAAGAAAAGATAAATACATTAAAGTTTGGATCACTTTTGGTATGTATATTCTTTTACTTCCAAAACACATTTCCTGCTATTGGTGAGGTTACATAAAAAGTAGACAAACCCATTGTTTATCAGATTAGCAAATTCATTCAATTAATGGGTCATAATTTTAATGTTATAATGGATGATTATTTTAGTAACTTTTAATCTAGAATGCATAAGAGATATAGAATTCCACCTCAATTAGTGGAGGAATATAAGGATGAACTTTGTTTTGATGTTGATACTGATGTTTGTATCATAAGGGTTGTGGAACCTAGAACTGAGTGGTTACCACCAATGGGATATGAAATGAATATAGATGCAGCCAAAATACAAATTAAAGGCCTATTGGAGAAACCAGTTGATATATTTTCAAGTTGGTATGGAACCTTTGAAGAGGTTAAGGAGAAAATAAGAGCAGGTATATTGATACCGAAAGCAATCAAGAAAATAGGTAAAATGATAAGTGCGTTATCTGAGAGCTTCAATATTATTAATGTTGATGATGAAGAAGTTGTTAAGCCTTCTAATATAAAGGGGAAGAAAATAAAAGTTAAGAAAGAAACCCCTAGCCCAGCCAATGTAAGACCATCTACAAGGTCTACCTCTACACCAAGAGGAAAGAAGAAAGTAGAAGTTGAACTAGTGAAAACAAAAACATATGTTAGAGAAAATAAGGCCACTGGGAGGCCAAGAAGAAAAATAAATTTATTAAAAAAGAATGATACTGAGTCAGATGACTTATCACAATTTAAGGTTGCATTGAGTAAGAAGATGAAAATTCTTGAAGATTTACTCAAGACACTTGAAAAGTATGGTGGACTTAAAGTCATGCAATCGTTGAAGTATGACACAAGGAGTGATGAGGAAAAGGATAAAATTGAAGAAACAATCATTACCACATTGCATAAGTTTAGAATGCTACTAGGTGAAGTGGCACAATATCTAGAAGGAGAGTTATATTAGATAATAGATGCCAGATGGAAATATGCTCCTGCTGCCAAGAAAGAAATGAGAGAGAGATCACTTGCAATCACTATACTAGACTTGACAAAAAGAGGAATAAAAGATACAGTGAAAGAGTATTCGGAAAGATTTTTGGTAAAGGACAAAGCTTTGAGTATTATGGTGTTAGGAATGAATGCTAAATATTTGGCAGCCATTCTGTAGCAGTTGTTGTTGCATTCATGACTATGATTGTCATTGATGTCAACACAGTGATTTACCGAAGACTTGCAGAGAAGTAGACAGAGTTTGGATTAGCGCACGTGGGTTATTGTAGTTGGAGCTATGTGATGTTGAGGTTATACTCTTTGATATGTTATATGTCTATGGTTAAGAGCATAGACAATAATTCATTTATTCATGGAAGTTATGATCATTTTGGTGGAAGCAGTATTCAGGCAGTGTTCCTGAGTAGCGGTTTGTGGAAATCGGATGATATCTCCTAATCGGGATGGAATCTGGTTCTACATAGTTAAAGGGAAGTTTAAGACACATTGATAGTGATGTGGATGATAGTGTAGGCTTTGAGGTCACACGAGTGAAGATTTATTGTATTTGGAAGCCAACAGTTTTGTGTAATTTTGGTGTAGCATGTGGAAACTTTTATTTTGTAATTGTATGCCGACTCATTTGTAATTATTTGAGTGTGGTATAAAGGAAGGAATGTATTTCCTTGTTGTGAAGTAGTAGTATGTATTTTTGATGTGGAAGTAGCGATTGTGTGTGATGCTATATGCATGAAGTGAAGAAAAGAGCTAAGTATGAAAGCGAATTTGTGAAGGAAGACATGCGAAGTACAGAGATCTGAAATTGAGATATGATGTAATAGTGAGTGTGGTTTGGAACATTTAGAGAAGAGGTAACATATTATTCTATTGAGTAATGCAAAGATTATTTGGACAGTGTGTTCAGTGATCTTACCCTGAAGCTGTTTGGGCAGTGGATCCTTTTGTCTTCCATAACTCTTAACCGGGTTAGAATCTTTTAACAGGGATTCAAAATATCCTAATAGGGATTCATATGTACTGAATGTATTTCATAAGACTCCTAACAGAGTCCATCCTTTCACAAGGAATATTCATATTAGTGCATCTTTTGTGGGCATCATTCCCACTGGGGTTTACTCTTTGATCAAGAGGTTCCCTAGTCAACGTATCTTGTGTCATTATGTTATTGTGTATGAATATCTTTCTATGGTTGGTAATTATATTGCTTATATGGTTTAATGCTGTTGAAGATGATAAAAGTTATAATTATCTGATAATTGATTCACCCCCCCCCCTCTTAGTTACCTTGGTGGACTTTACTTTCTAACATATTGTCAGTCAACTGGAAGAAGTACAAAAAGACACCAATGATCTTTGGAGAAAGATCTTTTCTTTGGATCAAGAGACATGAGTTAAAATACAAGAGGATATATCCAAACCAGTTGGATTAATAACAAATTAGGAAGAAGTAATAATAGAAGATATCACTAAACAAGATCCAGATGACACGGTGAAGGATGATGAAAATGTGATGGGAATCAAGGCCATAGAGACAAAAGATATGAATATAGATGATTCTCCTACAACAAGATTATTGAAAAAAGATCCTATTATTGTCCAAGTATTAAATTTTTTGGAGATAGAGGTGACTGGTGATGCACCTACAAAAGTTAACACTCCTACCGAGCCATCAAAGGATACTGGTAATAAGGAGACTGAGAAAACTACAAAAACAAAATCTACTCATGGTTAGAATGAAGAGTTGGTGACCTTCCATCGAGACTACTAGACAACAGTAGGAACCAGAGAAAGAGAAAGAAAAGGTAGAAGAGAAGAAAGAGGAAACACAAGAGAAGAAAGATGAAAAACAAGAAAACAAATATGATAAACAAGAGAAGAAGGAAGAATAAAAACTAGAAGAGAAAAATAAATAAAAGGAAGATAAAACTGAAGAGACATCAACTCAATCAGATGCAAAGAAGGCATCAAGTTCAAAGGGAAAGTCAAAGAAGAGGAAATAAAAAAAAGAGGTTGATATCAATGAAGTTATTGTAATATCGAAGGTTGATATTACACAACTATGGGCCCTAAGCAACTCTTTGATTTTAGTGATTTATTGAAAAGGAAAGCTCCACAAGATAAGCTCCTAGCTAGGAAGAAGAAAATAGATATTTTGGAGTAGATTAAAAGTATTTTAAATGAAATTTTCACTGAGGCTACAATCAATGAGAAAGAAAATATATATAGTCAGTTGAGAGAACTTGTTAGCCAAATCAACCAGCCAGGAACTGCCACAACCAAATACATACTAAAAGTTCATAAGAAGGATATGGAGACAAAGGTGATTAAAGAGGTTCTTCAATTAGTTTCTTTAGACATGGCAACTCTTTCAGAGTTAATCAATGAATTGGAACAAGAACTGCAATCCATTCTTTCAGTATTTCAAAAGACATGTTTGATATCTAATTTTACAAAGGAGATAAAAGAAAAAGATAGTAATGTGGAAAAAGAGCTCACCGAGCTATTATCCAAGATTTCTACCAAGCCGAAGACAATAACATAATATTATGAGAAGCTAAAGCACTTGATGGGAGTGCAATTTGAATTGAGAAAGGAGGAGAATCAGATTAGGATGGATCTATTAGAACTCCAAACAATTTTTCTACTGAACATTGAATCATTGCATAAACAAATTCAAAATGCTAAAGACTTAGTTAGCACATGAGATGTGAGTGCTATGTACAGTATGGACAGTCTTACAACAGATATAAGCAAGTAGATAATAGTGTTGCAGACACTCAAGTACACCTAAAAGGCATCATTCAAGGATGCATGAGAAAAGTACAAAAGTATTTTTGATAAGTTCCCCACACCAGATAAGAAGTAAATATTTTGGCATTTTTGTTAAAACGATGGGAATACATATAAGATTTTGTTTTTCCATAAAGGGTGAATAGATATATATAAAGGGATATATATAGAAAAGAATAAGTATGCAGAATATTATGTATAATATAGAATGGAGATGTACTAGAGTTATTATTTCATGGGGAGTAGTAAGTTTTATCGAGGAAGAAGAATAGACAAGGACAAATTTTGAAGATATATTTTTAATGACTTTGAAGTTTTTTAAGGTTTTTAACAAACATACCAGACTAATGCCAAAGGGGGAGATTGATACTCCTAAGATTTTATTTTTTTGTCATTAGTTATGAAGAAGTTGTATTGTTTGTCAAAGCCATTCGATATTGAAGAAAAGATAAGTCGGTGAGGCAGAGAAAGACATTCAGTAAAATAAATAAGTAGCTAGGGAATTTTGGTAAAGAAGAAGCAAGCATAGGCACCCAAAACCAAGTTATACCAAGCAACCAACTGAGAAGAGAAGGCAATTACCGAGTTAAGGAAAATGTGTTACTGAGCATAACAGGCCAACACCAGAAGAATTCTAAGTACATTGAACTTGGACACCGATCAGAAAATGGTTTACCAATCTCAAGGAGATCATATAACATAACACTGGAGATTACAACATGATTATTACACAAGATTACAAGGTGATATTAGCCAATGATAATTAAGGATGAAATATGCATTGGAGGAGTAACCAATGCTAGCACCGCTTGAAATGAAGATTCTAGAACATCTAGTACCGCCTTAAATTTTATATATAAGAAGATTAGAATATGAACATTAGTATGGCGATTAAGGATTATATGAATGAAAGAGGAGATTGCATGTATGAAGTAGAATACTAAGAAGGTAATAAGCAATGAAGCCACTGAGTAATAAAGCAATAAAGAATAATTACGAATTGTGAGCTCCCAAGTACTGGATTGATAGTGTGAAGGATACATAGTATGAGGTAATGAATTATTGAGCACATAGAGTCTGAATAGCATATGTTGATTCAAGTTTGAAAGACATTTTATTATTATTGATTAAAGAGTAATCAAATTTTGTAAAGTCTCTTAACTGAGAAGATCTAGCAGATCTTAATTATAAATATTTTAACCAAGTACAGTTCTTAGATTAGAATTGTGAAATCTCTTAACAGAGTAGACTTAGCAGTCTTTAGACTCTTAACAGGGTAAGCTATCATAAATAGCTAAGCATTGTAGCTCTAACAGAGCAAACTTTATTCTGCAGTAGTGAAGTCTTGTGGGTTTCATCCCCACGACAATTTTTATCCTCTAATACCAAATATTTTTGTTATGTGTTGATTATTACATTTTTTATTTATTTCATGTGATGCATGCAAAAGTTAAGGAATTAGTAAATGATTGTGAAGAAATTTCAAATAAGTTGAAAAGTATTTTAGATTACTGGTTCACCCTCCCCTCTTAGTACTTACCTTTCCACACCTAATCCAACACTTGATATATTTTTTGAATTTCATATGTTTGTTGAAAGGCAGTCTAGTTTTAAGCTTAAAATTATTAGAATTGACAATGAGAAATTGATGCAGGGCACCTCCCTACTTAGCAATTTTAATATGATTGAGGATGTCTAGGAAGTTTTTTTAGTTTTTTTAGTTTGATGAGTTAGACTAGGTTACATTGGCAAGGTCATTCTTTATGTTTGTTAGGACCTTTGAGTCCATGAGAGCTTTTGGGGTCACCTTGGTGAAAATGGAAACTAGTATTATGTTGTAGTACAAAATAGGTTAGGAGTATGTTTTAAGACTCTCCATGTCTTCTTAGGGTCTTAGAAGTCCAATTTCATCATTGAGATAGGAAACAAGGTCATGTGATTCATAATGTAAAAGTTGCTAAAATGTTGCTAGCAACTTTGAAAAGTTGCTTGAGCAACTTTTGCTCCAAATGACAAATATGGCTAAAACTAATGTAACTACCCTATGCTTAGTATAAGAGAATAGGATCAATGTTTTTGGAAGTTTAATGAAGAATCAATGCAAAACATTTAATTCTAACACCCTATACGACTATCTATGTTCTTCTTTGGATTCACAGTCCTATATCTCTGCAACTGTACAGCTATGTACGGATTGGAATAGGTGATCAGGCTCCATGATCTTATAGTATTTACATTTAGCCTTCATATGCAATAGATAGTTTTGTTTGAAGTTCATTAGATTCAAAGTTTTAGGATTTTAAAGGCTACTAGTCTGCCACGCCTAAAACCAGTGCCAGCTGGTTAGAAATGGCTCTAACCTAAGTTTCCTCCAGTGGATTTGTCTGAAACCATGGGGAACATAGGGTTAGAGTCTATAGATAGGATTCCTAGTTTTATTTTTGGTTTTTCAGAGGTTCTCAAGATCCAAAATGGAAGCCCTATGGTTGACTAGTGAAACCAGGTGAGCCAGGACAGGGAACAGAATCAACTGCTACGGATGCCCAATATTTATTGGGGAAGACTTAGTGGCATTTTTGGATGCTCTAGTGAGTATCTTAAAAGTATTCATAGGTGGTTGGAGGTGAATCAAAGTTTGGAGACAAGTTTGAAGATTTTTTTCTCTCACTGGTCTAGAGGCGTAATTTATAGGTTAAAAACTAGGGCCTGCAAGAAACTAGGGTTTTGGGTGTCATCAAAGGTCAGGATTTTGGAATCTGATAGGGTTGAGTGATACCTTAGAGATTTTCAAGTTTTTTTGTGGGGTCAAGTGAAGAACTTGGAAGCACCAGGACAATTTTGATGGAAATAGACCTACTAAGATTTGGGCAATTAGGCCTCCTAGTGTTTTAGTGACCAATTGGATTGGTAAGGTAGTTTGAAGTATTGGAAAGGGTGCATAATGACCTAAGAAGGGTCAAGTAGGTTAATAATTGACTGAGTACATGTGTGGGAAGATCCTAGTTGGAGGTTTGACATTCTAGGTGAAGGAATAGTGAAGAAAACCAAGTGTTTGAGTAACTAGTTGGACTAGTTGAGCTTGTATCTTTGGAGGCTTCTTGAAACCAACTATACCTTGGAGGAGAATTTGGTAGGAAGGGTCTAGGAGATCCTAATTTGTGAGAAGATCCAATAATTAACACCTTTGGAAGGTTGGATTAAGTAACAAGAAGTAGATTGTCAAACCCTCTGCATCAGAGTGGTATCAGAGCCATATCTTCCTGGAAGTTGTGTATGTCAAATGGTGAAGAGAGTCAAGAGGTGGACAACATGCCTCCTAGGGAAATGAGTAGGGATTCCATAGTGGACTTGGTCCAAGGCCTCTTGGAGAAAGCCAATGTGGCAAAGACAAAGAGTAAAAAGAGGATCAGATAATGGGGAGATGAAAGTGATGGGGATGAAGATAGCCAAACATAGGAGTCATCCAACAAAGGGAAAGAACCAGAGATAGACAAGGAGTAGAAGGTATTCTTAGATGCCTTCAAGTCTTTAAACAAAGATAGCATGAAACATATACCATATTATTGTGGTAGCCTAAATGGAGAAGAGTTACTAGATTGGCTTGATGCCATGGATAACCAATTTGAATACAAGGAAGTATCAGAAGAAAAGAGGGTTAGTTATGCTAAGGCTAGACACAAAGGATCAACATTGGTATGGTGGAATATAATGCAAGATGAAAGAGTGAGTAGTGGAAAGAAAAAAATTATTTCTTGAGAGAGGATGAAAATTAGATTGAAGGCTCAATTCTTGCCTACTGATTATGAGATCCAAATGTACCAAAAATTGTAGAATTTGAGACAAAAGGAGATGACAATAAGCCAATACATAGAGGAATTCCATAAGTTAAGTCTTAGAGCTAGGAGACAAGAAGATGAAGTGGAAAAGGTGGCAAGGTATCTCAATGGGATAAGGCAGGGAATACAAGATGAGATTAGTATATTGGCTCTAGACAGTATGCACAAATGTTTTCAATTGGATTTGAGAGCTAAAGACAAGGCAAGAAGAAGAAATGATTTCTATCAAAGAGGCAGAGGTGGCTGCAGGAATAGAGGTTTTCAGAGAGGCAAGGGTAAATTTGGTAGAGGATAGAGTCCTAATAGACAAGAGGAAATTCAAGTTATGGATGGAAGTGGGGGAAACCAATATAGGGGATCATTCCAAAGGGGAGGATATAGAGGTAGAGGACCACTAAGAGGTAGGTTCCAATCCCAAGGAAGAACCAATTTAGTCTTTACTGGAAGGTGTTACAACTGTAACCAAGTGGGTCACACAATGGGAAGATGTCTAGAAAAGGCTTCCTCATCTTCCATGGGGGAAAGAAGGAATTAGTTAGTTCAAGAGGATGATAACCAAAGTGCCACCTCACCTATATCCAAAGAAGGACCAGTTGTGGATGGGGAGAACTTAATATTGAGAAGGACCTTGTTGAAGGTACCTAGCACCATGGAGCCACCCCAAAGGAAAAACCTATTCAAAACCACTTGTAAGTCTCATGGGAAGATTTGCAAGGTTATTGTGGACTCTGGATCCACTGAGAATATAGTGTGCACTAAGATGGTGGAGAAATTGAAGTTGAGAAGAATACCTCATACCACACCATATAAGGTTTCATGGTTGAATAAGGGTCAAAAAATAGTGGTGGATGAGAAAACTATGGTTGAGTTTGAGATTGGGGACTATAAGGACAAGGTCCTATGTGACATACTACCTATGGATGCATGCCATCTAATCCTAGGATGCCCATGGCAGTATGATGTCAAAGCAATGCATGATGGAGAAAAGAATAGTTATGTGATCACCAAGTTGGGAAGGAAATTTCAAATGGATCCTTTAGTATAACCAAAGGAAGAGAAACATGTGGGAACAAGTGTGATGTTATTGAGTGGGAAGGAGTTCCTAAAAGCTATGAAAAAGGAGAAAGGGGATTGGTGTGCCATAGTGATAAAACCAAAGGAGGAAACCAAAGAGAAAGTCACTTTGCCACTAGAGGTACAAGCCTTATTGGAAAAGTACCATGATATAGTAGATAATGGTTTAAAAAGTGCCTTACCACCTATGAGGGATGTAAGCCATTAGATTGACCTTATTCCTAGAGAAAATCTACCAAACAAGGCAACATACAAGATGACACCAAGTCACAATGTAGAGATAGACAAGCAAATCCAAGATTTGTTGGATAAGGGGCTGATAAGGAAGAGTTTAAGCCCTTGTGATGTACCTACTATTTTGGCACCAAAGAAATGGGGTACATGGAGGATGTGCACTGATTCAAGGGCCATCAACAAGATCACTATAAGATACAGATTTCCAATGCCAAGGATAGAGGACTTGTTAGACAATTTGGGAGGTTCATGCTATTTTTCCAAGGTGGATTTGAAGTCAGGCTATCATCAAATTAGAGTTAGACCTGGTGATGAATGGAAGATATCCTTCAAAAAAAATTAAGGGCTGTATGAGCGGCTTGTTATGCCATTTGGTCTCACCAATGCACCTAGTACATTCATGAGTCTCATGAATGAAGTGTTGGTAGATTTCATAGGTAAATTTGTCATAGTTTATCTTGATGATATCTTGATTTTTAGTAGGACAAAGGAGGAGCACATGGAGCATTTGGAGCATGCCTTAAGGAGATTACACAAGGAGAAGCTAATGATCAATCAGGACAAGTGTGAGTTTCTCAAAACTGAACTAGTATACCTTCATTTTGTAGTTGCAAATGGATGTATGAAGATGGACCCTGATAAAGTTAAGTCCATTTTGGAATGGCCTACACCTAGGTCCATAGGAGATGTTAGGAGTTTCCATGGGTTGGCTTCCTACTAAAGGAAATTTATAAGAGGTTTTAGTCATTTATGTGCCCCTATACTCAACACCATCAAAGGTGGAATCAAGTGTAAGTTTGAATGGACTATTGCAGCAGACCAGGGGTTTGAAAAGTTGAAGAAAAGAATTTCAAAACTACCTACTCTTAGGTTCCCTAACTTCAACCAATTATTCATGGTGGAGTGTGATGCAAGCAAGTTGGAAATTGGAGCAGTACTAAGCCAAAAAGGACACCCTATGGCTTTCTTCTCTGAGAAGTTAAATGAAGCTAAAAAAAATACTCTACTTATGATTTGGAATTCTATGCTATGGTCTAAGCCTTAAAAAAATGAAGACACTATTTTTTACCTAGAGAGTTTGTGGTTTATACTGACAATCATGCACTAAGTTTTTTGAATGGACAGGACAAGTTGAACCAAAGGCACATGAAGTGGGTGGAAGCATTGCAAGCTTATACATTTGTCATTAAGCACAAGAAAGGAATTAGCAACAAGGTTGAAGATGCTCTTAGTAGAAGAGTACTCACAATCCAAGAGATCCAACTACAAAGTGTAGGGATGGATGATTTGAAGAACCTTTATAAAGAGGACAAGGATTTTGGTAAAGCTTATGAGGAATGTGTGAAGTTTCAATAGGGTTTCAAAGTGGATTTTGGTGAGTTTATGTTGCAGGAAGGTCTCTTGTTCAAAGGCCATCTTATGTGTATCCCACAGTGCTCAATGAGGGAGAATATAGTGAAGGAAAAACACCAAGGCAGTTTAGGGGGTCACTTCGGTGTGGAAAAAACCTTAGAATAGGTTAATAGGCACTAATTTTGGCCTAAAATGAAATCATATATCAGGAGATTTGTGGAGCAATGTCAGGTCTGTCAGAGGGCTAAAGGACAGAGCAACAATAGTGGACTGTACCAACCTTTTTCCATTCCTTAAAGACCTTGGGAATGCTTGAGTATGGACTTTGTCTTGGGATTTCCAAAGACATCTAGGGGTCATGACAATGTTTTTATGGTGGTTGATCAGTTTAGAAAGATGACACACTTCATTCCATGCAAGAAAACCAATGATGCATCCCAAATTGCAGGATTGTTCTATAGGGACATAGTAAGAATCCATGGTTTGCCTTTGAATATTGTTAGTGATAGAGATACAAAGTTTGTGGGTCACTTTTGGAGGACCCTATGGAAGATACTTGGAACTAATTTGTCTTTCTCTTCAGCCTATCACCCTCAATCAGATGGGAAAACTGAAGTAGTGAATAGGTCACTTGGTAACTTGTTGAGGTGCTTGACTAAGCAACATGAGAAATCATGGGATCACATCATAGGGCAGGTAGAGTTTTCTTATAATGACTCCATTAATAGGAGCATAGGAAAGAGTCATTTTCAAATAGTTTAACTCAATCCTAGAGGAGTGTTGGAGTTGAGAGATCTCAAATTGGAGGACAAGAGGAGTGCACAAGGTGAATCCTTTGCAAAGCAGATGAAGGAGCTTCATGACCAAGTTCACAAGACCTTACAGCGTCAAGCAGCCAAATACAAAGTCAAAGCTGATTAGTCAAGGAGAGACCTGCAGTTCAAGGTTGGTGATCTAGTATTGGCCTACCTTTGAAAGGAGAGACTACCTAAGGGACAACCAACTAAGCTTCTCATGAAGAAGATTGGACCACTAAAAATTTTGAATAAGTATGGCAAGAATGCCTATGAAGTAGAACTTCTTCCTGATTTAGGAATTTCTCCTATTTTCAATGTTTGTCACCTCTATCCTTATAAGGGATCTCCTATAGACACATGGTAGACTTCACTTTTAGATGTGCAGGAAGAAGATTGGGTGAGGGACTTACCAACTCCAAAGCCTTTGCAACTAGATAACATTTTGGATTCTGAGGTGATTGTTGGTGTAATTAAATATTCCTAATTACACTTAACTTAATCTTACTTAGGTTAATGCATTGCATAGTAGTTTGTGATTGAGACACCTAGGAGTGTGCACATCTATTAAGCACATGGTGTAGGAGAAATTCCACTTTTGGTGTGATAGTTGTCTTCACATACCTCATTGTGTGTGAGATCCACCTTTCGTGCTCTTATCACATTATCATCCTAATCCAATGCACATACTTTATTGCATATTGGAGGATGATCCACATTTGGTGGACATGTGATTACACCTAGCATAGGTGATAGCTTATCAGCTCCTTATCATTCTCTCATATCGCCTTTCCTATATAAGGAGGCCTATTATCTAATCATTTCATGGAGCAATTCATTGGATCTATTCAATCCATCCTTGCATTCATATTTTCTCTCTTGTGCTTTTCTTCAACCTCTAGATCCTTGGTTCAATCTTTGCTATTTGAAAATTCTTACAGTGATCAAGAAGACCAAGAAAGGTATCTATAAGGAGTACCTTGTCAAATGGAAAGGCCTTCCTAAAGCTGAGACTATTTGGATGACAAAGCGAGATATTCTGAACCATGGAGTTACACTTGCCGACCTTCTAACTCAAGGGACTTGAGTTATTCTATCCCAGGGAGTATGGTGTAGGGCACCTCCCTACTTAGCAATTTTAATATGATTGAGGATGTCTAAAAAGTTTTTTTAGTTTGTTTAGTTTGATGAGTTAGACTAGGTTACATTGACAAGGTCATTCTTTATGTTTGTTAGGACCTTTGAGTCCATGAGAGCTTTTGGGGTCACCTTGGTGAAAATGGAAAATAGTATTATTTTGGAGTAAAAAATAGGTTAGGAGTATGTTTTAAGACTCTCCATGTCTTCTTAGGGTCTTAGAAGTCCAATTTCATCATTGAGATAGGAAACAAGGTCATGTGATTCATAATGTAAAAGTTGCTAAAATGTTGCTAGCAACTTTGAAAAGTTGCTTGAGCAACTTTTGCTCCAAATGCCAAATATGGCTAAAACTAATGTAACTACCCTATGCTTATTATAAGAGCATAGGAGAAAATTTTTTGGAAGGTTAATGAAGAATCAATGCAAAATAATTAATTTTGACACCTTGTATGGCTATCTGTGTTCTTCTTTGGATTCACAGTCCTATATCTTTACAACTGTACGACTATGTACGGATTGGCATAGGTGATCAGGCTCCATGATCTTATAGTATTTACATTTAGCATTCATATGCAATAGATAGTTTTGTTTGAAGTTCATTAGATTCAAAGTTTTAGGATTTTAAAGGCTATTGGTCTGCCAGGCCTAAAACTAGTGCCAACTGGTTAGAAATGGCTCTAACCTAAGTTTCCTCCAGTGGATTTGTCTGAAACCATGGGGAAAATAGGGTTAGAGTCTATAGATAGGATTCCTAGTTTTATTTTTGGTTTTACAGAGGTTCTCAAGAGCCAAAATGGAAACCCTATGGTTGACTGGTGAAACCAGGTGAGCCAAAATAGGGAAGAGAAGTAACTAGTACGGACGCCCAAGATTTATTGGAGAAGACTTAGTGGCATTTTTGGATGCTCTAGTGAGTCTCTTAAAAGGATTCAGAGGTGGTTGGAGGTGAATCAAAGTTTGGAGACAAGTTTGAAGAGTTTTTGCTCTCACTGGTCCAAAGGCCTAATTTATAGGTTAAAAACTAGGGCCTGCAAGAAACTAGGGTTTTGGGTGTCATCAAAGGTCAGGATTTTGGAATCTGATAGGGTTGAGTGATACCTTAGAGATTTTAAAGTTTTTTTTTTGGGTTCAAGTGAAGAACTTGGAAGCACCAGGACAATTTTGATGGAAATAGACCTACTAAGATTTGGGCAATTAGGCCTCCTAGTGTTTTAGTGACCAATTGGATTGGTAAGGTAGTTTGAAGTATTATAAAGGGTAAAAAATGACCTAAGAAGGGTCAAGTAGGTTAATAATTGACCGAGTACATGTGTGGGAAGATCCTAGTCAGAGGTTTGATATTCTAGGTGAAGAAATAGTGAAGAAAACTAAGTGTTTGAGTAACTAGTTGGACTAGTTGAACTTGTATCTTTGGAGGCTTCTTGAAACCAACTATACCTTGGAGGAGAGTTTGGTAGGATGGGTCTAGGAGATCCTAATTTGTGAGAAGATCCAATAATTAACACCTTTGGAAGGTTGGATTAAGTAACAAGAAGTAGATTATCAAACCCTCTGCATCAAAAACAATATGTTAATGATTCTTTTCATTCATACTTGAAATCTTTTGGCATAAAACATGAGCTTACCATTCCTTATACACGACAACAAAATGGTGTGGTGGAAAGGAAGCATAGAACTATTATTTAAATGACTAGATGTATGTTGCATGCTAAAAATATGGATTATAAATTTTGGGTTGAAGCCATGTCTTGTGCTACTTATCTTATTAATGAGACTCCTAGTAAAGCTTTAAAAGATAAAACTCTCGAAGAGTCTTCATCCGGTAGGAAGCCCAATTTGGAAAATTTAAGTATTTTTGGTTCAATTTCTTATGTTCACACACCTAAACAAAAAAGGCAAAAGTTAGATGCTAAATATTTGTTTTGGACATTTTTGGGGTATGATGAACAAACTAAAGGATATAGAGTTTTTAATCCTCTTACTAACAAAGTTCAAGTTGCAAGAGATGTTTGTATTGTAGAAAATGGAGTACATGATTGTTCTAGTGTGCAAGATGTTGAATTTAGTGGAAGTAAAATTTTGGTTGTGGAGGACCAACCTCCTTCTCTAAATCCCGCTCCTAATGAATTTATTTATATTCCTTCTAGTGATAATGATGATGGTAATAATATCTCTACTCCTCATAGTGATGATTCGATTACTTCTAAGAGAAATCCTAAATGGTTTAAAGATTTACTTTATGAAAGTGATGATTGCATAGCTAGAATGGGTGGACTTAAACCTAGGAGAATTAATTATTGCAATTATTCTTTGAAGTCTTCTCTTATGAATTCTAATGATCCTCAATCTTTTGAACAAGCTAAAATTCAATCACATTGGAAAAAAGGTATGCAAGAGGAATATGAAACTTTAATTTCTAATCAAACTTGGGATTTAGTTCCCTTACCTCATGGTAAAAACTTGGTTTCATGCAAATGGTTATATACAACTAAATTAAATGCTAATAATGAAATTAGCAAGCTTAAAGCTAGGTTAGTAGCAAGGGTTTTTTCTCAAATTGAGGGTTTAGTTCATGTTGCTAAAATGCCTACCATTAAATTAGTTCTTGCTTTAGCTTCTAAAATGAATTGGCCTATTCACCAAATTGATGTAAAAAGTTATTTTCTAAATGGTGACTTACATGAGGAAATTTATATGGCTCAACATCTTGGTTTTATTAAAGAAGGTAATGAACATTTAGTTTGAAAGTTAAAGAAATCTATCTATGGGTTGAAACAATCACCTAGATAATGGTATTCCAAAATCAATGTGTTCTTTATTTCTCAAGGTTTTGTTAGAAGTAGAAATGATCTTAATCTCTATATTAAACATACTCAAGATGATATTATCATTATTATTCTTTATGTAGATGATTTGATTCTTACTTCAAGTTCAAATCCTTTAATTTATGATATTAAGTTTCAACTTAATCAAATATTTCAAATGACTAATTTAGGAATTTTACATTATTTCTTACTACTGCAAATTTGGCGAACCCCTAAGGGTATTTTTCCCTCGTAGATTAAATATGCTAATATCTTCTAGAAAATTTAAAGATGAATGATTCTACTCATGTTTAAATTCCATGTGAGTTACGAACTAAGTTGATGGTAGATATACAAACTCCATTTGGGGATGCTACAATTTATAGACAACGAGTAGGAAGTTTGAATTATCTAACTCTTACTAGACCTGATATAGCTTTTAGTGTTGGTTTAGTTTCAATATTTATGTCCAAACCTCAAAAAAATCACTTTAAAGTTGCTAAAAGAATATTATGATATATTAAAGGCACTATTAATGTAGGTTTATTTTATGATGCAAATGTTGATTTTTTATTAAAAGGATTTACCAATTCAGATCTAGGTGGAGATCCCCATGATGGGAAATCTACTTGTGGTTATTGTTTCTTTGTTGGTTCAGGTGCTATTTCTTAGAAAAGTAAAAAAGAACATTGTATTTATCTATGTTCCATCGAAGCTAAATATAAAGGATGTACTAATGCCTCTAAAGAAACTTTACAGATTAGAAGATTACTTGAAGATTTGGGTCTACCTCAACAAGATCCTACACCTTTGTATTTTGACAACCAAAGTTCCATTTCCTTGGAAAAGAATCTTATTTTTCATGCAACGACAAAGCATATTGCACTCCAACACCACTTCATTAGAGAAAAAGTTGAAGACAAGCAAGTTTCACTCATCTATTACAAGGGGGGAGATCAAGTAGTTGATATTTTGACAAAGCCTCTTTCTAAAGAGGAATTTTAATTTTATTGTAAAAAATTGGGTTTGATACCCATTGATGTAACTTCCCCAAGTAAATATTAAGGGGGTTTGTTAGAATATTTAATCTTTCCTTTTATTTATTTAATTAATTATGAGATTCCTATGGAATCCCTACATGTATTTTGTCCTCTAGTCCAAGTGGGAGGACATGTCATTTCTTGTATTTCCTTTATTAAATAAAATTGTTTATCCTCCTTAAGAGGATGTTGACACTTTACACACACCTATTATTAATATTGGCATTCATATATTGGTGATTTACTTAGTAACTCCACTCCTCATCTCTATTTAAGATGTGTTCTCCTCTCTAACTTCTATTTTATGAGTTTATTGTAAATGAGCTTCTCTCTCTCTCTCTCTCTCTCTCTCTCTCTCTCTCTCTCTCTCTCTCTCTCTCTCTCTCTCTCTCTCTCTCATTAGGCTTTGCCTCATTCATAATATCACAAGGGGGGTTTCTTTTCTTTTCCCCTTTCAAAACTTCTTGTCTCCTTGGCTTGGCTCTTTTGGTGCTTGCTCCAAGTTTATGCATTTCTACTGGTAACAAATTTTCTCTTCAATTAACTCTCTTGGATTATTGTTTATTTCCATGCTCTTGTTATTTTCTTTTCATTCTTTAATTTGTATGGTGATTTTATGTTTTATTTTTCCTTATCCTTGGGGTATGGTCCCATGGAGGGGTGCTACTTGAAAAATATTAATTTTGTTGATAATTTTTAGGATCCTTTGATAATCAAGTGGTCCCATGAATTTCTTGCAACAAATGAAGTTTAAATTTTTTGAATAGTTTTAATTTAGATTGTTTAGGATAGTAGAGGTATCATATTTTTTACTAATAATGTGATCACTATAGTGTGTACCATTAATTGAGATATTAACTCAACAACCTAGTAAAATGTTAGACCACTTTCAAGTTGTGGGTTACCTATCATGAAAGTGAACCTCCAAATACAATGGGTTCCCTTGGAGCTTCACCTAGAACTAAACTAGATTACTAGTGTCACTAAGAAAAAGGAAAAGAGATGACTTGGAATGAAACGTATGGCTACTATGGTGATGCACCAAACTGATTAAAAGCCTATATTATTATTTTAGATACACAAAAAAATTAATAACTTTAACCATGGCATACATTTCATATGTCTTTGCAATAGTGTTTCACAACTACATTCAATATGTCAAGAACAACAATTAGAAGAAAGTAAAAATGATATCACAACTTGTACTCTCTCCTTAATTGGTTGAAGATGAACTATGACCTACAATAGTACATATTTTATATAAAGGATTAAAAAGGGACAAAAATCAAAGGGATAATAACTTCAACATAAGATTGCATCAACTATCTTAAGTGTTTTTGCACGATAAACAAAAATGAGAAATGGTAAAATAGCTTATTTTATTGATCAAAAGTGTTTCCAAATAGTTGTAAATATTTGAAAATGAGTATATTTATCATTAGAATAACAAAATGAATCATTTTTTGGATTACAATATTGGTATATAACAACAAGAACTAACTACAAAATGAGCCTAACATTACTCTTTATAATCTAAAATGACCTAAATATTTGCAATGTGTGTAATAAATAGAGTAAGACATGTGTCTTGTTAATTTTAGGTGTCCCTAGAGGTTTGGAAATGGTCTTCAATTATTGCCAATTTCCTCCTCGATGATTGAGTGTTGTTGAAACTAAGTCAAAATATCTCTAAAATGACCTAAATTTGTGCTCCACCTTAGCTAACTACTCAACCAACTTATGACCCTTTTCATGCCTTTGTTGAATCGATACTACCTTGGGTCGATAAAAATGAAAATGATCATTAATGACCCTCCCAATTTCCCCAAGATAATTCCTAAAGAATCTTTAAACTATTTTCCACAGGTGCCCCTATGTTGTGATATGTCTTTATGCAAGTAAAAGACACCCAAAATTTATCATAAATCCTTTTTACTAAGTGGTGTTCTTTCTTTCCCATATTGTTATTAGCACTACCATAAAATTTTAAGGAATTCACACATGTACATCTCTTTGTATTGGAGTTCCAATGGTTATTTCACTTCCCCCATATCATGTCATTTTCATAGCTCTCTTAGTTTGATATCTTGTTGTCATTTGGATTGGCATTATCTGATGTTGACATTTACCCCTTCAAGGTTCACCATTCTTTTGTTGTCATGTTTACCTCTTTTGAAGATATTTATCATTTCATTTTCTTCTCATAGGTTATTTATTATCACTTTGTTTCTCCTTTTGACTTGACCATTGTGCATCTTCATGTTCCTAGGTATATTTTTTTGGTTGTCATATTGATACCACTTCTTTTTCATATATTATAAGTTATAGGCCTTTTATTGAAGCTTTTCTAAGAAAACTAGGCTAAGAACACTAACAATTATTAACATTCAAAGGACAAGTTATAGTGCCTCAATGAGGCATCAAATAACACTTCTAGCTTTATTGAAATTCCAAAGTTTTGACTTATAAAATTTTATCATTTTGATCGTATTTAAGAGTAAGTTCTCATGATTTTCCAATAAGGATTACTATATGCATTTAATTATATGACTTATCTTCATCATTATTGTGGTCTTTGAGATATTATATATACTATTTTACTATGATGGCATACATATAGGTTCTCTCATGCATGTTATATTATTAATTCTTTGATTTACTACATTATTCCCTCTTGGATTTCTATGTATTTTCCTTCTATTAGTTTTAGGACAATCATAAAGAGGAGAGGATGACCTTAACTAATAATATTATCACTTACCTCTTCATTTATTGTCATGAAAATTATATTGATTATTAGCTCTCTTTGCATGAAATTATCTTATTTTTAGTTTTCCTTACATTGTTGTCATTAACACTATTAGAATAATTTTAGAATAACTGAGAGGGGGGGCTGAATCACTTATCCTTGATTCCAAATGTACCAATTGAACTTTTACACACTTCAACCAACTTAGATCTATTTAGAAATCCACTTTGTCTCTATAAAATATAACTAGTAACATAAACTTGCAGTCCACTATTTCAAAAGTAATCAACTTGCAGAATAAACTCTTAACTATAAAACACATCAAATAACATTCACACAAGTATTCACTCTTCTGAAGTGAGCTCTATAAGGAGTCAACCCTGTTAAAGGATTTAATCACCTTGTTAGGAGTGGCCTTGTTAGAGGACTTAAGAACATCCTATTAGAATGTCACCTTGATTAAAGGATTTTACAAATGATTGTTAGGTCAACCTTGGTGAAAGGATTTTAAATGATATAATGGTTAGAAAGTAACAATAGGTTTGATTTGAAACATACAACTCACTTTTCAAATACAAATCCAATTAACTCATATGCTGATCTACTAACTGACCTTCATTAACATCTCCATCTCTGATCTTCTTGGAAATCCTTCAAGCAATCACCACAACTCTTCTTAGCTCTTCACAACTCTTCTCATCCTTATGCTTAGGTTCTCCGATCAACAAAATCAACCTCTTATGCATAACCTATAATTAGGTCATCCTTATACCTCCTTAATCAGGTAGTTTAATCTTTTGTCGCTTAATCATCTTTGTAGATCTTAGGTTTAGGTCAATTCACCGAATCCTTCCAAAATTTCATTCTCCTCCTTATCCTTCTAGATACTTCTCAAAACTTATCCTTGAATCCATAAGAAAATGGTTTATCATGCATTAAATGTTCTAGGTCATTCATCCTTATCTTCAACATGTTTTACATATTCCAAGAATTCAACTATGTTAGTTGGGAATCTCAATTCCTTCATAAACTATAAAATATTGACACTCGGTCATCACTGTGTTCTTTTGCTCAGTCTTCACTAAATAACTCAGTCATTGCTAAAACTATTCTTCTCAACAATCATTGGCTTTGCTCAATTAATTCTTTGATACTCAGTAATTACTGATGCTCGGTCGACAATAAATTTGCTCGGCTTATACTGGCACTCGGTCAACACTAGCTTCACTCGGCTTAAACATAATTTTTTTAGTCTTCTTCTCTTTTTTTCAGTTAAGCCTAAGCTTTCAAACTTTCTTTCTTCATTTCTTTTAAGCTTCAAAACAACTTACTTCTTCACTTAGTGTTATAGATAAACAACACATTACCTTGCCAATGTGCCAACTAATCAAGTACCCATTGTAGTTTCTCATAACTTAACCTTTCACTATGTCTTCTTGTTATCTCCTCTTTTCAAATCCTCTTCATCAATCAAAAGATATGGTACTTTACTAGATAGCAATTGTCTCACTAGTTAAGGTTTGACATCAATGACAATATAACAATTGTTTCAATTTTAGTTTCCAACAATATCCCTCTTTGGCATTGATGGAAACACCATAAAAACCATATAAAATCATATGTTTAACCATTTGCTTAGTTACCATACAATCCAAAAAGTATGTAATGAAGCAACCTTTGTCAATGCTCTGTGTTATGATCTTCATTAATATCATTAGCTTCATTCTGATTCTCTTCCAAATATTAGCTCCCTCTTGGATAGATTTCTCCCTCTTTGCCTATTCATCCATTTTACTGAATCTCTCATACTAAATTTCTCATTCTCCCCCTCAAAATCTTTTTTTTTACTATTCATGGTAACTTCTACTAAATCTCTTCCTCAAGTTTACTAAATCTCTCCCTCTTTGACAACAATGCCAAAGACACTTTCAACTTGCTCATTCATCTTCACCATGTAGATATTTTCATGCTAGATTCATGAACTATATAATCCCTCTATCATCTTGCTTATGACTTATCAACATCTTGTGCTTTACTCTTCACAACTTTAGGCAACTCCTAAAGTGTGACCACCTTGCATCAATTTGTCATATATTTTGAGTAATATATTTGATGCAATACTCCTATTTGATTTTAGGTAGCCTTAGTTATGGGAATCACCCCTAATTTACCTCTTAGATACTCATGAGCATCTTTAGGTAAAGCTTTAGTGAATATGTCTGCTAATTGTTCCTTTGTATTTACATACTCTAGTCTCACTTCCCTATCTTGAACTAGCTCTCTCAAGTAATGATTCTTGATAGCAATATGCTTAGTCTTAGTATGCATCACAGAGTTCTTTGATATATTGATAGCTTGTGTTATCATAGAAAATAACAACTAGCTCTATGATTTCTTCCTTCATACCTTTAAACAATTATTTGATCCACACTATGTTTGAACAATTAATTGTTGTTGCTACATATTCATCTTTTGTTGTAGATTGGGAAATGCAATTTTTTTTTTTATTGTCCATGAGACTAATTTCTTTCCTAGAAAGAATGCAGAACCATTTGTACTCTTTCTATCATCCACATTTCCTGCCCAATTTGCATAAGTAAAAACTTTCAGTTCAAACTTTTCATTTTTCTTGTAGTACATGTTAATCTCTATTGAGCATTCAAGGTTGTCATTAGTATCAAAGGCTATCAAAGAGATCGGTCGGACACTTACATTGAGTTAGTCAGTAACTAGAAGCAAGATAGACTAGTCCGTAAAGCTTACACACTGAGTACTATACAATTTACCGAGCACCAGCAGACACCGACACCGATAGATAGTAAACACCGAGCGTCGCAGTATACACCAAGCAATTTACACAATGTTTATCGAGGATCAAAGAAAATGGTGTTGGAATTAGGAGAGATAGGTACTGAGAGGGGAGGGGTGAATTAGTGCCTTCCAAAATTTTACTTGTAAAACCTTTTAGATCTATAACTATATACTGTGATAACCGATCAAAATAACTTGAATCTAATTGCATAAATCAATCATCTAGTTAACTTGAGAAAGTAAACAACATGAAATCAATATTACAATCACATAACACAAGTATTTTGGTAATGCAGAAACCCTTGTGAGAAGGTAAAAACTATGGTGGGGATGACACCCACAAATTCTTCACTACTGCAGATAGAAAAGGTTTGCTTGTTAAGGCTACAAGTTTTTATCACTTTTGGTGATCTTACCCTGTTAGGAGTAACATATTAGATCAGCTAGATCTATCTAGTTATAGGATTTTGACAACACTAATGAAGTATGCACTCAGTCAAGAGATTTACATAAGACTGTTAAGTCTACTCTGTTAAGAGATTTTACCAAAAACTCTATTACAATTGTCAGAAAGTAATAGGCAATTATCTGCTAGTTGACAACTCAATTGTCTGAAATAGATCAATAAGTGCTCATCAAAATATCACCTTATCTGTGATGATTCTCTGCTTTGTTCTGCTTGGTAGCCTTCTCTGATTCTGCTCAATCTGATATCCTCTGTACTCTATTCTTCTCGGTAAACTGATTGACTTGAAGTTAGGCAATGGCTTCAAGTGCTTCATGATTCATATATATTAGTTCACCAACCTTATAAAATGATGCGAAAATACAAAATATATAGTGTTCTATTTTTACTACTTTAGCAAAAATTAGGTTACAAAAATAATCATAACCCTAAGATCTACGGTGCAAAATTAACCTAGATCAAGTATTACAATAAGATAAACATTACATTTAATGAGTATCTTTTACAATAAATGCTTCTTGATCTTGGTAATCCATTTTACGATCTATTGTAATCATTTGCATAGAAGAATGTGCCATTTCAAATTACTATGCCATTTTCTATGATCATCGGTAAACACTGTATAAACTACTCGATGTATACTGCGATGCTCGGTGTTTACTGCCCATCGGTGTCGGTGTTGCTAGTGCTCGGTAAACTATGTGATGCTCGGTGTAAAGGCTTTACCAACTACTCTATCTTACTTCTGGTTACCGACCAACTCAATATAAGTGACCGATCGACCTCTTTGATATCCTTTGATACTAATGACAACCTTAAATGCTCAATAGAGATTAACAAATGGCATAGTAATCAGAAATGGCACATTCTTCTATGCAAACGGTTACAACGGATCATAAAATAGTTTACCAAGATCGAGGAACATTTATTGTAAAATATACTCATTAAATGTAATGAATATATTATTGTAATAGTTGATCTAGGATAATTTTACACTGTAGATCTTAGGGTTATGATTTTGTATTGTAACCTAATTTTGTTAAAGCGGCAAAAATAGAACACTATATATTTGTGTGTTCGTATCATTTTTGGTGTGAACTGATATATGAATCAATGAGCACTTGAAGCTATTGCCTAACTTCAATTCAATCAATTAACATAGCAGAATAGAGTACAGAGGTTATCAGATTAAGCAGAATCAAAGAAGGCTACCGAGAAGATTCAGAGAAGAGATTCATCACAGTTAAGGTGATATTTTATGAGCACTTATAGATATGTTTCTTAACCGAGTAGACTTAACAGTCTTATGTAAATCTCTTAACCGAGTGCACACTTCATTAGTGTTGCTAAAATCCTATAACTAGGTAGATCTAGTTGATCTAACATATTACTCCTAACAGGGTAAGATCACCAGAAGTGATCAAAACTTGTAGCCCTAACAGGCAAACCTTTTCTATCTACAGTAGTGAAGAATTTGTGGGTGTCATCCGCACCACATTTTTTACCTTCTAACAAGGCTTTCTGCATTACCAAAATACTTGCGTTATGTAATTTGTCAAATCTTAATTAAGCTTTGTACTTCAGACACCTTCACTATAGAAGTCAGTAAAAAGATAAAAGGGTTGGAAGCTGAAATAAAGCTAAGTACAATAGCTATAACCAATCCAAATGCTTTCTCAAAGCATATTCACCAAGTTCAGGAACTCCGACGGTTGATAGCAGATTTAAGACACCAAGAAGAGCACAACATCGATCAGGTCACAGAGTTGCAAACCAAACTCATTCCATACCTAAATTTTTTGAAGCACATATTGTCAAAGCCGAGCTACTAGTTGCAACACCAAAGATTTCGGTGTTAGAAAATATCTTTGACATGCATGCCCAAGTCGGTCTTGAGCATATTGCTCTTACCAACTTGAAAGAGGAGTGGGAAAACCTCTTGGAGTCAGTGAAGAAAACCCACCAACACATTTTTGACAAGATGTAAGTATACTGTATTTTTTATATTTGGCATTATTATCAAAAAGGGGGAAAACATGTATATGCCAAATAAGTATGTTTTTTCTACGTATACTACATATTATCGGGAGCATGCACCGAGGGGGAGTACTTAGTACTTAGAATTTTTTTGATGTGGATATGTATATGCGGAGATATAAGGTATTAAGAAAACTTGGTCTATATACATTGAAGGGTTTTGATACTAATGCCAAAGGGGGAGATTGTTAATCTCTATTGAGCATTCAAGGTTGTCATTAGTATCAAAGGCTATCAAAGAGATCGATCAAACACTTACATTGAGTTAGTCGGTAATTAGAAGCAAGATAGACTAGTCGGTAAAGCTTACAGACCGAGTACTATACAGTTTACCGAGCACCAGCAAACACCAACACCGACAGATAGTAAACATCGAGTGTCACAGTATACACCAAGTAGTTTACATAGTGTTTATCGAGGATCATAGAAAATGGCATAGTAATCAGAAATGGCACATTCTTCTATGCAAATGGTTACAACGGATCATAAAATGGTTTACCAAGATTGAGGAACATTTATTGTAAAATATACTCATTAAATGTAATGAATATCTTATTGTAATAGTTGATTTAGGATAATTTTACACTGTAGATCTTAGGGTTATGATTTTGTATTGTAACCTAATTTTGTTAAAGCAGCAAAAATAGAACACTATATATTTGTGTATTCACATCATTTTTGGTGTGAACTGATATATGAATCAGTGAGCACTTGAAGCTATTGCCTAACTTCAAGTCAATCAGTTAACAAAGCAGAACATAGTATAGAGGTTATCAGATTAAGCAGAATCAGAGAAGGCTACTAAGCAGATTTAGAGAAGAGATTCATCACTGTTAAGGTGATATTTTATGAGCACTTATAGATCTGTTTCAGACAATTGAGTTGTCAACTAGCAGATAATTTCCTATTGCTTTCTAACAATTGTAATAGAGTTTTGGATAAATCTCTTAACCGAGTTAACTTAACAATCTTATGTAAATCTCTTAACCAAGTGCACACTTCATTAGTGTTGCTAAAATCCTATAACTAGGTAGATCTAGCTGATCTAACATATTACTCCTAACAGGGTAAGATCACCAGAAGTGATCAAAACTTGTAGCCCTAACAGGCAAACCTTTTCTATCTGTAGTAGTGAAGAATTTGTGGGTGTCATCCCCACCGTAGTTTTAACCTTCTAACAAGAGTTTCTGTGTTACCAAAATACTTGTCTTATGTGATTGTCATATTGATTTCATGTTTTTTACTTACATAAGTGAAATGGATGATTGATTCATGCAATTAGATTCAAGTTATTTTGGTTGGTTATCATTGTTTACAATTTTAAATCTGAAAGGTTTACAAGTGAAGTTTTTGAAGGCACTAATTCACCCCTCCCCTCTCAATACCTATCTCCCCTAATTCCAATAGTACAGTCCATAATCCTTTGTTCCTTTAAGATATCTCAACATCCTTTTCACTATCATCATGTGATTCTCCTTAGGATTAGCATAAAATATTGCAACAATTCCAACTACACTAATACAATATCTGGTCTACTATGAACAACATATTGTAGCTTTCCAATCATTGACTTGTACAAGGTTTGATTCACTTCAGTTGTATCATCATTCTTTGATAGTTTCTATCCAATAGCCATGGGTGTACTTACTATGTGTGTGAATTTTGTACCTAGCTGTAGACACAACACTTCAGTAAAACAATAGAGGTTGGCCAAAATTGAAATCTTGCAAATAATTGAAACTAAGCTAACCAGATGATTTACTGCCTTCTAGTAGGTGCGAGTATGATTTTCTTAGATTGGAATCGAGATCAGTGATAATGCAACACCTAAACGAAGGATTTGAATGCAAAATATGAATGTGAAATGAATGTAGATTAATCTATATTTTTGTATTTTATGTGCAATAATATGAGAAACTGTATGAATCTAAGCTATATGAATGAAATTGAATGCAGATTTATTCTAAGAATGTTATGAATGATATGAAAATCTATGAAACTATGCAAAAAATGTGATTAACTATGAAAGATCTCACAAATTGCTTGTCGCAAGTGCTTAATCCTTCAATCGCCAATTTGCCAAAGTAATTGTGCAAATTCAAGTGTTGATAATTATGAAGAGTTGAGCCTTGATTTTATAGAAATCCAAGGCTTTGAGGAGGCAAGAGAAAAACCATAAATCACTCTTGATAAACTTAGGTTGATTTTTGAGTTATCAAGAAATCAGAGATAATTACCTCACAAAAATCATGCAAAAGTAGTGTTTAACTCAAAATAGAGTTTTAGATCAAATTTCAACTCATCATTAGATGTTGAGTTTCAATTTTAAAATTGATTATTAATTTCTAGTTGCCTACTTTTCAAATTGTGTATGATTTAATATGAATTAATTTAAAAATAAAGTGATTTATTCTCAACTTAACTGATTTTTGAATTAAAACAATTGATTTATGGGTTAATCAATCATTAAATCAAACTTTATTCTAAAAGTATATTATTAAAAATTGACAACTGACATGAATTAATTAAATAAGAATTTAATCAATTAGTCATGAGATTTTAGATTTATTGTCAAAATTAAATAATACAATTTAGGAATAATTTAATTAAATTTAATTAAATAATTAAGTGGAAGTATTAAATCTAATTAATTAAACATTCATAATATTCAATTAATCAAACTTTAGGATAAATAGGATTTATCACCAAATAATAATTAAATTAAAGATAATTAGGATAAATAGGAATATTGCTAGGAACATTCCCCGATGTAGAATTTAGGATAAAATCAATTAGGATTCGATAATGTGTAGATGTGCCTTAGGTTAGGACTTTGATGTTGATTTCATTCGATTTTGAGGATGTAGGAGGTTAATGAACCTATAGCCCATTTTTGGGGTATTACATTTTGCCCCTCTTTGAATCATTGTGCAAAGCATAGTGGTTCAAAGAATAGTCTGTGTTTGATATATATGTATGAAACTGATTTGAAAGATTAACTGATTCTGAGATAGAAACCGATTTAAAGATTTAAAGATGAAAGATTTAGGATTTTAGGTCCTGAATGACCAAAGATAATGTTAACTATAGCAACAATGAACCGGTGATTACAAAAAAGTGTCAAAATGTCTGATTCTGAACCTTATGATTGTGAAGAAGTGAGTGACCGATTCCAGACCTGATTGTCCTCAAAAGAATCATATTGGTATCACATCCTGAACCCATCAGTTATGAAGAAACAAGGAAATAACACTAATGAACCGATGGTTACAAAAAGCTAATACAATTTACAAGATAGATTTAGGATACTAGATTGATATGGATCTCGATGAATCTGATATGCCCCAAGAATCAATAGATTTTCCCCAAGCGAAGAGGACTTTAGATGAATCAACAACTAGACATGGTTGTTGTCTTGATTACTGAGGAAATATTTGATTAACAGAATTGAGATTTACAGACTTTGAATGATGTGCAATACCATGCCCCCTTTGGGATGAAAATCAAAATCTGACAAGAAAAGTCAATGTGAAATGGTTTAGAAGCATGTTAATTGATTTGAGAAGTGGTTTTACACGTTCGAGAATGTGTTCTGCATCGTTTAGAGGTCTTGGAGATCAAGTTTGACTAGGTTTGAACATGAGGTGACCATGGTTGACCAAGTTGAAATTTTTATAGTTTGATGTAAGATAATCAGTTAAGTTGAATTTTGGATTTCCATTTGAAGTTTAGAAGGTGTATTATGCAAGCAGTCAATAATATAAACGATCTCAAATTTTGATTTTGATCCCAAAAATGAGTCCTACTTGTTTTGTTGGAGGGACCTTCATACAAAGCTTAGTCGTTGTGTCATGCTTAGCATTTTTGTTTTTGAAGAATTGTTTAAGTGTTCAAGCAATTTGTGAGATCATGCAAAGTGTAAAGTACAAAATGACATGCCGAATGGAATGCAAACCTAAGACCTAGGACCTAGTCGCTGATCATTTGTCGATTTGTTTTCATCATTGAACTTTTAGGTAATCGGATAAATCAATACAACATCCACTAGTTAGGAAACTATAGACATATCACTAGTACATTAAACCCACTTTTTAGACCAACATTTCCAACCAAGCATTAAAATGGTTTTCCTTGGTCAGTTTATAGAAGGAAAATTTTGATTTTTTTTAATCCAGTCCCGTGTAAGTCGATATTTCAACAACCATACATGTCAAAATTCTGATGAACACGGGAATATAACTTTAAAAAAAACATAGGGTTTTATTTTATATTTGGTGTGCGACAAAGAAAAGGTGAAAGAAAAGGCCTCGACTCCACCTCTAAGAACCACTCTTCTCTATTTCCATTGTTGTGAAATCGATTATGTAGTGGCAAACGGTGTTAGTATTCAGGAAGATGTGTTAATGTACCCACGATTTTATGGAGTTTGTGTGTCTTAGTTTTTTTGATTCTATATCTCTATCGAGGAAGGAAGTCATTGTTGACTGTCAAATCTGGTCATGCAACTTCGTTGACAAATTTAAGTTTTTTTAGTTTTGTTAATTTTCAAAGCAAAGTAAATTTTTGATAGATCAAAACAAGACTATTGTTATTAGCCTATCATGAAGTTATGGCCCTAACTTGTATCTTCTCCACAGAATACTTAAGACCGATGGATGAAATTCAAGTTAGGGTAGAATATTTCAATAAGCTCAATGCTCATATTTGTAGGAGATGTTAAACTACTTTAGGGCCGATGCCCTAAACCAGATGCATTACATGTATTTAGTTAACGAAATAAATAACGTTATAATAGTGAGTGAATGGAATGAGTATTGAACTTGTTGATTTCAGGGTCTAGATTAATCAAAGATAGTAAGCATCAATACCAACCTCCCGTAACCACCCTCAAATTATTCCAGTTGAAGTTGACCAAGCCTAATCAACTAGGTTAAATGTTCCTGAGACCATTCGGAGGTGTCGAGGAAGATTGCTGTTGTTTTTTGTGGATTCAAACAAGAAATAGAGGAAACAACAATTCAATGCTAAATAACTATGCCCGAATCTATTAATAAACTCTCGGGAAAGAATCTTGTTACAATCAAACCGAGAAGTGGAAGAATTGGAGGTACCCTGTTGATTAGTGAAATTTAGTTTGTGACTAAAGTGAGTAGATTGTTTATAAACCTTCACATACATTGAAAATATTTTATATTAATTTGAGAGTGAGGGTTTTGTCCAACCCTATTCCATACATGCTTTAAGTATTTGTTTTATTCTATTCTAAACCCTAGTCAAGGTTTGTCGGTATTGAGTAAGGTATATTTATTTTGGTTTGTATATACACTATTTTTTATCCTTAACTACTGTCGAGGTCTTGTTGCAAAGATTGTTTAGTTTGAAGAAAAGTTGTTTGTACTTGTTTGAAGATCAAGACATATAATTGGTTTGTGATTAATGATTTACTTTGATTTATTATGAGAAAAGCAGAGACAAACCTACACATTTCTTAAAAGTTTTCTTAAGGAAAATTATAATCATATTTTTTTGTATAATCAAATACATGCGCAAAGATAGTTTGAATAACTTGCAAATCATTTCTACAAGGTAGTTGTATTTCAGTTGGAAAATGAAGAATATTATATAAACATGTTAGTGGGGACATTATCAGTGTACAAAAAAAGGTTTTTTTTATTCAATAAACATTCATTGTTCATTGTGCACACTAGTTTTCAAAATCATAAATATCTGGTTGAGAATATTGTAGTCCTAATTTACTATGATACACTATTTGGTACATAAGTATCACATTTACCCAAGAATGTATTATATTGGATTATGATTACCATTTCTCTTAGATATTTTGACTTTGTATAAAAATCAAAGGTAAAGAGAGAAAAATCCAGTGAGACATTGAAAAGTCTATCAGTGAGATATCATTGTTAGTGAGACCTATGTCAAGCCAGTGAGGCATTGTAAAAGGATATTTCACATAAGTCAGTGAGGCAATTCAAGTAGTTTTATTCTCTAGAGGGTTTCTACTCAAGACAAAATCCATGTTATATTCTTTGTGTGTCTTATCTATTTTGTTATCCATTTTTATTTTCATTACATAATACTTCAGGTTTTGTTTAAGTGAAAAATGACTTGTAAGTTGTTATATCACTAATTCATGCCCCCTCTCCCTTCTTAGTGATATTTCACTCCAATAACACTCTTGTTACTCATCACATTGATATTTCCATCAAGTGTCCCATTGAGATCATCCTTGAACATATCCTACATTAATTAGAATCCTTGTAAACTAAGCTAAATGCTAATCCTATACCACCTCCCCTCTCCACTTCTACAAAGACATCATCACTATGGACCTTGAGCATAATTTCCTCTTAGGATATTCTCTCTTACATGCTTTCCCTATGTGTTTTGCGACTCCCAATTTAAAATATATAATGGTAAGGGGGTTCCCATGACCCATATTCACTCCTTTAATGTCACTTTCCTTGAGTTCCTCTATGATGGCTACTTGCTTGCAAAAATTTTCCCTTGCACTCCAAAAGATTATACTTTGGAGTACTTTTACACACTCCATAGCTCTAACGATCTTTATATTAAGCTATATAATTACTTTATCTAACACTTTTGATGAAATATCATCTTGAAATTTCCCTTCCAGCATAGTCCAATACAAACAATAAAATATTCTAATGCCTCAAGTTTTTACCCAAGACATTATTGGTAAAAAATATGATGACCAATTTATGATACAAGAATAATATGTAATGCAAGTCATAATGCATTCTTTCATGCACAAGGTCATCAAACCAAATAATGAAACACTTGGCATATACACCAATACAAAATGCAAGATGAGAGAAGCAAAATGCTTAGAATACCATAGGACAAAATAACATGATCAACTCAAACATTGAGATATGGAGGAGAGTCAGATTCTCAAGGCTAACCTATAAACCTTGACAACTTGCCTACCAAGGTGTGCACTTTTGGCATCTTGGAAAATGGAACCAACAAGACAATCTTACACTAGCTTGGGCTTCAAGGTCTAAATTGTAAGAAGATTAGACTATAGAGCCAAATTTACATGGCTCAAACTTTGGGGTTTAAGAGCATGTTTGATGCAAGGGCATCCTTAGGGCTCATCACAAATTTGCATTGTACTTGGGAAGTTAAGAACATGTGGTAAATTGTACTCTTGATAGTTGGTAAATAATTTGTGATGAGTAAAGTTGAAGCATTTTATTGTATCGTGTTATTGGGTGATGCAATTTCAAGAGTAGTTAATTTATATATGATTGATTGGTCTAGTATTAAAATGTGAGGTTAATTTTATTGGTTCAAGTTTTTGTTTTAGTAAATGGATGTTTATAAGTTGACAGTGGTGTTTGGTTGGAATTGTTTAATTTGTGAAAGATTATTTTGAATCTAAAGTCAATATCTTTTTTCCCAATTAATTAACCTTCTTGCACATGTGACTTGAATTATCTCTTGTCCCATAAGTAGTGAAAACTACACAAAGACAATAAATAAAGATAGGTATAAGATTTCATACACTCAAGCATAAAGCTTTGAAAGACAGTATGACACCTCTCATTACATACACTATGGCACTGTAGCTGATTGTCATATCAGTGGGTAAGATTTACATATTTTAATTTAACCATCTTTTCATCATGTAGTCATTATGAAAGTAGTAAATATCATCCCTCAAGCTTTGAATAACATTGTTTTGAGGCACTCTTCTTGAACATGAATCTTTTCTTTCACAACACTATCATTCTATTTTGTAGAAGCACTAACAATAGTCTCTTTATGGAATTGTTGATCACTGCACCTTCACATTCATGAAAATCTATTAATGATTGCATATTTTTCATGACATAGTACCCTCGTTTCAATCTTTGAATATCACCACCTTTTAGAAACTATCCCTCTTTTGATTTTTATGACATCATTCCTTACTGTGGCTATGAGCCTTCATTACAGTGCCTGTTCTTTATTCATTGTGCTTTGCAACCATGCATGCATGACCTCTATTATCTCTTGATGACTATTATAAGAGTGTCTTTGTGACTTATCATAAACCATATGAATCATTATTTTTTATCACTTTATACCACTGTGACAGTGGATAAGCATTGAAGAAGAACTTTCTTTAAACATTTCTTATCCACATTGTTTTGGCATCTTTTTAATCATGAATTGTTACACTTATTGTCACCTCATCAAGCCTATTTGAAAGTCAACCTTGTCTATAACTAAGAATTGAAAAGTATTTTTTGTCATTGGGACTAATCTTTGCTTACAAATTTGATCACCATTTATTGACATCCTTTTGATAGTCACTTCTTAAGACTCTTGGATGCATTTTTATCTTTCACTCTTACTATTCCTTCACATGACTGATCATATTTTGTGCTCACTGTCATGAGGAACTCTATGGCACTCTAAAAGTTCCATTCCAACTTCATCAACATTGTCTTTTCCATTTGCTGTGTATACCACTGCTTTTGATGCATGTTGAATGCCCTCCCATTTAGCTAGTGTCTCCTCTAATATTCATCTTTGAATTTTGGCATTTTCTCTCTACTTTTGTAGACAATGCCATTCTCTGCCTTATCATCTATGTCTACTCTTTTCTTTGACATACATTCTTGGAAGTTACTTTGAATGTGGTGGATCATGTGTTCTACATAGTATCATTTCCTGCTCTTCTCTTTTACAGTGACTGTCACTGTTCTTCAAAAGAGTGCTTTTGTCACTTACCATGACTACCAGAGATCTAAGAATTCAAAACTCTTAGAAACCCTCCTCAAAATAGTAGAGATTTTATTTTCGCAAAACAAAAGATGTATCTCCCTGTGAACATTTTAATGAAAACTACTTCTCTTTATTTGACATCTGTCATTCCTTGTTACTTCCTTCAACAATTTACTCTTTTTCTATGTCTAAAACATGCCTTTGAATGTCCAAAGAATGCTGCTATTCTTTACATGAAATCTACATTTCATCTTTCAGTTATGCAAGACACTAGTTTGTACTCTATGCTTTTTGATCTATACGCATACTTCTCTCCACCAATTATAGCCTAATCTTCCTAATGATTATAATAGTCACCAACTTGTGAAAATAATATTGTGTCTCAACATGTAATGTAGTCCTCTCCAACTCATGCTTGGGGAGCTTATATAATAATCAACTGATTAATTTTTTTGGTTTTGATGTAAATTCTATTAAGACATTTTGACCACCAACTCACTTATGTTTGGAGTCTTCTCCATATTCCGTACTCTTGGCCCAAATTTATTTATGTCACCGATAATAATCGGAAATGAAATGTTTGTATTTCATTTCTTACCATAGTTATCTGCCGAATATGAATTAATCCCCTTCAATGATGATAAATGTTGATGGTAGTCCCAAGTATAGCCTAAATGAAATATTAATTCCTCAATGTGTTCCTCTCTTTGAGACTCTTAAATGTTTTTGTTTTAATTTCTAACTTTTTAATTCAAATTACTATTTATAAAGTTAAATCTTAAAAGTCAAAGATCGTATCAGATAGATTTAATTCTATTTCAATCATAGTTAGATAACCTATAAGATTCAAAATGAAAATTGTTCATCTTACTTGGGAGAATTCTTGAGTTCTTCATAATGATTAGCAACAAAATCCTTGAGAGACTAATTTTGAAATGTAGTAATCTAGACAACACATTTATCTCTATAATAAAATGTCATTCAATTTAACATTTTGCATGTTAGTTTTTATTTTCTAATTTCTTCAGATCAGGCCTATATGTTCCAAGCATTGTTCTTCTTGCAACCATTGTGTTGAGAAATTTGATCACCACTGCCCATGGATTTCTAACTGTGTTGGCAAGGTGAGGTTTAGGTACAGTACAAAAGTTTCTAATTGGATATTTTATCATTATCCTCATAATCTTTTATCTTTATGAGAGTTAATCTATTTGTAGACTTACCCAAGATATTAGAGAACATAACTTAGAAAGTACTTGAATTCAATGCAATCTTTATGTTGTACAATAGTAAAAAAAATTCACCCTACCAAAAGACATCTTCATAAAATCTATGCTACTTAACCATATTCTCATTTCACCATAGCTTACCCCAAACACATTATATAAGGCAGGAACTTTTACGCTTGCGTCCCTTGTTCTATTGGCTCACCCGCATATTTCTATTTTAGTTTCTTCTTATCTTTAAATTTTTCTAAGGGATTTGTTTATAGTAGAGATACACTATCAAGCAAGAAAGAGGTTGTGATCAAGGATACACACCTCATCCATATGAGGGCATCCCTGAGAAAAACAAACAATTCTTTGTAAGAAAGAATGTCACATGATAAACAAATACAACTCAATTGGATTTGCTAGAATTTGTTAGTTAAATATCCATTCTAGATGCACACAACATGAAGTCATGATGGTAAAACCTTTTTTCCAAATGCGTAGCCTCTCTTATTATCTTGTCTTTCTCCCTGCATGTCAGTGGTATTGACTGAAATTTCTCTTTGCCTTTGTGAACAATATATGTATTAGAGTAGCCATCATGAATTGTCCTTCTCATACATATTATATTTTTTACTTAGCGTTCAGATTTGCCTAAGTAGTACTGTGAAATTTCCTCCAACACATGTACTATTGTGAAAATCATCACAAGTCCATTTGTTGGAGGGCAATTCATAGTACACATGTTTGGAGGTCTGAAGGAAACAAGAGAATTTGAAGAGTCACGAGTGGTGAGAATATTCTTTTGAGTAGAAGCTTTGGAGGCACTGTAGATCAGTCCATATCTTTGGTCACAAATATATATAGGCAATGTAGATCCTACATACCAAAATTTCATCTTAATATTGATTTCCTTCTGTTGTGAAATTCAAACCCTATAATTAGGAAAATGTCAACCAATGCAAGGAGTGCAACCAAAATTTGGAGAATTAATCAAATGGACACAGCTCAAAAATTATGAGCATGGCACATTCTTTAGGTAAAGTGATTCTTATCAGGGGCATTGTTCATCCACATCTGAACATGGTTGTTTATTGGCTTCCCTTCAATAGGACACTTGACTGTACCTATTTGAACATAGTTCAAATCCCAAAAGTTTGCATTTTTAGGACTATTCAGCATTGTCCTAGTCAATCCATGTTTGTATTCTTGCTGCCCATACCAACCTGTATCACCTGCCTAAGCAGTACTTTGAGTAGTCCTCCTACACATGTACTATTGTGAAAATCATTAGCAGTCCATTTGTTGGAGGGCTACTCAAAGTACACATGTTTGGAGGTTTGAAGGAAACAAGAGAATTTGAAGATTCACGAGTCTTAAGATTGTACTTAATATAGCCAAGCCTCATTCAATGGTACATTCAAACATGAAACAAACCATTCTTAAACCAGATTAAACTAGTAAACCAAAGGACATACTGATTATAAGTAAACTAGTAAACCAATGGACATGCTTTTACTACTAAGTCTGTTTGTTGGGCATACTGATTATAAGTACTTGACATATATCACAAATGTTGCTAATTAAGGTTGGTGGGATGATTACACCTATCCTAAAAATAGACTGTCAAATCATTATGCTTTCAAATCAATTACCTATCGACGTATCCCTTGCAAGGGAGAGAAGCCAAACACATAAAGAACATGCACATAAACACGACAACTGAAAAAATTAAATGGAATACACCAAGAAGTACCAAATGATGAATGCTCAATTTTTGTAATGGCAAAGCAATATCAGAACCATCCATTTCTAGAACTTGATTTTTCTATAGTCCAAATGATTTTTCTTATTTCTTGTCTGTGCTTGGTGACAAGATTTTGAACATTGTTGACATACTTAAATGGAATACACAATACCAAATGATGATTGCTCAATTGTTGTAATGGAAAAGCATCGAACCGTCCATTTCTAAAATTTTATTTTGTATAGTCTTAATTATTTTTCTATAGTCCTAATGATTTTGAAAATTATTGACAAAGAGTGTTTCTTTTTTTTATTATAGTATAAATGATTTTTCTATAGTCATAATGATTTTTCTTATTTCTTGTCTTTTGTCCCTTTTCTATTTCCTATGTCTGTGCTTCATGATAGAATTTTGTCACCTTCTTTTGATGGTATATTGCATTCACTCTATGTGGAATACTATTTTGTTCACTATTTATTTCAACTTCATATTTCTTTCATTTTTCACATACATAGAGACTACACATGCTAATAAAAAAATGAGCTATTTGATTTAGGTTTACTTTTCATTATTGTAAATGTTTAATATTTCTAATGGTACTCCTTGGTGTATTTCATATAAAAATAATCATATAAAAATAATAATTGTAGTAACAATGGTGCGGTGCATTATTGATATAGGTTCGATGACTCTTGTCAATGTGCCAAACTGTCAATGTGGTGGTGGGTAGTGTGTGTTGAAGACTTCACGGACACCAAACAACCCTGGAAGACAATTTTGGTGCTACCCAAATAGAAAAAAGGTTGCTAATGTGTATATATTTAAAGTTTCTAATGTAAATACTATTCATTATAATATAAGAACTAATGTAGACTAGGTATCACAGGGAAATAATTGTTGCAGATACTTTAGTTGGGTCGATGACAACTCATCTGCATCTATCCGCCCATCTCCACTTATCTATGATGAAGGATTTGAGTGCAAAACGTGTCAGGCTAGGGCAAATTCTGAAATTATATTTTTATGATGCCTTCTCTGTATTGTAATCGCATATCTTTGTTGCGACCATATGCAGAGATGAACTCAGGAATTAGTTAGTTTAGTATTTTCATATTGTAACTAATATTTTAATATTGATATGACATAACTTCTCTTTGCCTCAAGTGCGCATATATATGGTTTACATATTTTTTTAGAATAATTCTTCATGTTTATGGCTCGGGTGAGCCCCAATCTGCTATCAATCACATGATTTAACATATAGTGTTTTCTTGGTTATTACATTTGTTCCTTGACCTTGAGTATGGATGGACTATCATTTTCAAGCTTGAGCGAGGCTTCATACCATGCAGCGTCCGTAGATTTGTACGTAATGTTGATTTATGCTAGAGTTAAACTACATGTGTCATGTAAACAACATGGTTGAATGCAATCTCTTTTGCATGTTTTCAAGAGTTTTCCCACCAATACAAGTGTAAATAATGCATTGAACGTAATCTACAAATGCTGCATGGTATGAAGTCTCGCTGAAGTTTGAGCGCAGCGTGGTATGAAGTCTCCCTTTATTCCAGTGAGGGATTGGAATAAATGCAGATTTCACAATAGCTGAGAAACATAATTGTAGGCATCATGGTCATAATTTTTTGGAGACAACGTAATTGATTTGTATACCCAAGCGATGGAGTACAACTTCTGCACCTCTGATTCCAAGTGTACACTACGGGATACAAAGACCATAGATAAGGAATAAATTTAGAGAGCGGAGGAGGTCCATAATGACCAAAATAATACAAGATAAGCCTCAAGTTAAATGAGGCAACTGCAAACATTTTAATAGATTTTTATTATTAAATAATGAAATTTATATATACTAGTGTTCTAAGCCCCCTCTAACTTACGCATCTAGAAAATGAAACTACAACCTATTGGGATTGAGACAAATCTTATAGAACAACATCAGCTAGGAATGATCGCTTTCCAACATCTATTGAATACATCTTTTGAATACATATGTAGCTCATGAATACAAGGTGTAGCTCATGAATACAAGGTCCTCCAATAGATGTATTCAACAGATGTTGGAAAGAGATCCTTCCTAGCTGTTGTTGTTCTATAAGGGTTGTCTCAATCCCAATAGGTTGTAGTTTCATTTTCTAGATGTGCAAGTTAGAGGGGGCTTACAATAATAAATCATGTAATGAGGGGGCTTAGAACACTAGTATATGCAAATTTTATTATTTAATAATAAAAATCTATTAAAATGTTTGCAGTTGCCTCATTTAACTTGAGGTTTGTCCTTTATTATTTTTGTCATTATGGCCCTCCTCTGCTCTCTAAATTTATTCCTTATCTATGGTCTTTGAATCCCGCAGTGGATCAATTTGGAATCAGAGGTGCAGAAATTGCACTCCATCGCTTGGGTATACAACTCAATTACGTTGTCTCCAAAAAGATGTGACCATGATGCCTACAATTATGTTTCTCATCTGTTGCATCCCAAGACCCCTTATGACCCTTTACAACTATTTACAATCCCTAAGAATACATCTTAGAGGTCTTAAAATTTTGTAAAGGGTCATAAGAGGCTCCTAGGAGGGGCCAGATGAGCTTCCACCTTCATGTGGTTGGCCCTATTAAGTAGAGAATGTTATACTCTTCTCAAAACAAAGAGAAGCTCAATAATTTAAGGTCTTAGTCCATGAACAAATTAAATTAGACTTACTATCCAAAACACATAAAAAACATGCACATAAACATGATAACTGACAAACATAAATGTAGATTTCACAATAGCTAAGAAACATAATTGTACGCATCATGGTCACAATTTTTTGGAGACAACATAATTGAGTTGTGTACCCAAGTGATGCAAAGCAACTTCTGCACCTCCGTCCAAGTTGAATACATTTGTTGGAAGGACCTTGTATTCATGAGCAACAAATGTAGTCAACTTGGAATCAGAGGTGCAGGAGTTTCTCTACATCATATGGGTATACAATTACATTGTCTCCAAAAAAATTTGACCATGATGCCTACAATTATGTTTCTTAGCTATTGTGTCCTAGGACCCCTTATGACCCTTTACGATTATTTATGATCCCTAAGAATACATCTTAGAGGTCTTAAGATATCGTAAAGGGTCATAGGAGGCTCCTAGGAGGGGCCATATGAGCTTCCACCTTCACGTGGTTGGCCCTGTTAAGTAGAGAATGTTATACTTTTCTCGAAACAAAGAGAAGCTCAATAATTTAAGGTCTCGGTCCATAAACAAATTAAATCAAAGGCTTTTTTAAAGTCAATAAAGTAGCCAAAAGCCTCGTCACCCAGAGTGTCCCATATTTTTTCAACTAAGTATCTAAAAGTCGCTCCATGATCTATGGTGGAGTGTTTCGGTCTAAAACCAGCTTGTTTGTGTGAAATAAGATAGAAAATGTGTGACTGTTTGTAAACAATAAACAACAGCAACATAATATTGTTGTGCTTAATTTGATAATATATATATATATATTTCTAAAAAAAAAATTAAATTGAATGTTGATATTTTGACCAACAAAGAATAGATATATCGACGAGAAAGCTATACATTCGATGTTTATTGCGACAATTTTATGTCACAATTTTGACGTACATTGGTCACAGGGATAAGGCTATAACCAACAATTCTTCCAGGTTGAAGCAATGATTTGAACATCATTTTCATCGATAGTTCAACCACTAGGGATGTTGCAATTGCAATAGAGATTTGAAGTGTGGTATTTTCGACAAAAAAATCTAACGACCATTATGGTCAATTAGCCAACCAATAGGCATCTAATAATTGACTAAAACTTGTTGAAAAACAAGCTAAAATTTACTAGTGTATGAATATTGATTTGTATGCGCAAGAATCAATACAACGCCCACTGGCTAGACAACCATGGACATATGAATATTGATTTTGTTTTCAGAATGTTGGATTAGATATAAGCACCAAGGCATAAATGCCAGGATGACCTGAATATCAGGTCCATTTTAATATAGCAATTTGTATAAGCATCAAAACATAAACGTGATGAACAGAATATGCCTTGCGTAACAAACACATCAAGCAGTCAAGAGATCATTATAAATCCAGTGTGAACTACCCGTAGTGACCCTTTATCATTCACATCCTTAGGTAAGATCGCATTTCACAGTAGAAGAAAAGAACTCACTCAAAAAGACAATAGTTAGATCAAATTTCCTTGAATTTTTTGGGTATCAATGGTCGAGGTACGCATGGCCATCCAATACAAGATAGAGGATCTTACAAACGGACACCATTTCAATCTAGAATTTCCAAAGTTGTTAGATTTTCACATACAAGTAGAAAAAAAAGAAAAGATTATGCCCCCATTCATCACTTTCTAAATCCTATAAAGGACATCATTGAAGAGCTCCAAAGGACACAATATGAAAAAATCTCAATGTGAATCAGTAAGCATACAAGGAGATAAAAGCATGTAAAAGCATAGATTGTTTTCAGTTTGTGTTATGTTTGATTGCATTGTTGTAGATACAAAATCCTTTCTGGAGACGAGACCAATTGATTGACTCAAATGAAGCTTCAAAGGACTCTGACTAGATATGACACATCTAAAGCATACATTGGAGGCCATAGGATATGACATTGATTGCCCCCAAGTTTGAAACATTGATAGGATACCGATGCTTGAGATGATTGGTGTACAGACTGACTTTATTGAAAACAAGAATGTAGGAACACGCTAGGAAATATGTAAAAACTTATAAAGCAAGACTAAAAGCTAGGAAAGACCAAGATTGCATTGAAAGATGGAGTGTTTTGAAACAAGTGGCACCTATTTTCTGGGTTTTCACCATCTTGGCAGAGATTCTATTTTTGCTACCAAGGCACTTTTTCTTTTTCTAATTTTTTGTATTTTTCATTTTTCAACTTTTTTTTGTACTTTTGATATTTTTTTATTTTTTGTGAATCATCAAGGTGCCTCTTGCTCAGTTTTCAGCAAGATAATCTTTTTTCCAGGACTTTTTCCAATTTTTATGATATTTTTTAGGACATTTTTGAATACTGAATGCCTTAGGCGTAGAATTTCTTCAAATGAAGAACATTGATTAGTTCTCAGAGCTTTTCTCCTTCAGTCATTGAGAGTTGATAGGCTCCAAAGCCAAAAGTAGTAGTGATAACAAAGGGACCTAGCCAGTTGGGTTCAAACTTCCCCTGGAGCTCTCTATGTGATTGATTTTTAGGATTCTCTCAAGACTAGATCTCCAACCTAAAATTATCTGTCTGACTTTCTTGTTGTAACCTCTAGATATTCTCTTTTGATATACTCTGAGATGATCATATGTTTCTTGTCTATGCTCATCTAGTAGTTCAAGTTCTTGCAACCTAGACACTCTGTAGTCATCATCAGTTACTAGACCATGCATTCTAATTCTTAGTGATGGGATTTC
This sequence comes from Chamaecyparis obtusa, assembly GCA_027943335.1. Classification (NCBI taxonomy): domain Eukaryota; kingdom Viridiplantae; phylum Streptophyta; class Pinopsida; order Cupressales; family Cupressaceae; genus Chamaecyparis; species Chamaecyparis obtusa. Next base: position 374,709 of record BSBK01006941.1, on the reverse strand, counting down.
AACCTCAATAGACAGTACCACTTTAGACCCATAAACTAAAGTGAATGGTGTGGCCCCAGTGAGCAGTCTGATACTTTTTTTGTAGCCCTAGAGAGATGGATTGATCGTGAGATGCCAGTCTCTTCCTATTTTATTAACTGTATAGTGCAAGATTTTCAATAGATTCTTGTTAGAAGCCTCTACTTGTCCATTCCCTTGAGGATAGTAGATAGATGACCAATGTTGTGTAATCTTGAATTTGGCACATAGATCATCCAAGTCTTTATTTTTGAATTGTCCACCATTATCTGTGACTATAGAATGTGGAATACCATACCGGCATATAATGTAGTTCAAGATGAACATAGAAATTTCCTTACCATTTGCTTGTGTCAAAGGGACTGCTTCTACCCACTTTGTGAAATAATATGTAGCTGTAATAATGTGGGTATGCCCATTAGAAGAATGAGGATGTATAGATCCTATAAGATCAAATGCCCATTGGTGAAAAGGTCATTGTGTAGTGAAGGGAATTAGATCTCTCCCTAGAGCATGAATTAAGTTACCATGTACTTGGCACTTTTGACAGTTCTTAGCAAACTTGATAGCCTCTTTCTCCATTTCAGGCCAATAGTACCTGACCCTAATAAGTTTTTGGGCTAGTGTTAAACCGTTTGAGTGTGACCCACAAATACCATCATGGACTTCCTCTAACACACATTGAGAGTCTTCCCATTCTAAACATCTAAGTAGCGTACCATCTAGACCTCATTTGTATAGATCATGACCAATGATGACATATCAGGATGCATTACGGATAAGGTATCTCTTTTCATGGTGGTTAAAGGTATCGGGAATGATTTGATCATTGAGATAGGAGAATAGGTTTTTATAGTGGGATGAATCATGACCTACAATAGTGCAGATCATGTGGGTTTTATGGGAATCATATGCAAGATAAGATAGTGCTTCCACCAGGAACTCATAGTGTAGCTCATGTTCAGGTTGCTGTAATAAAGTAGATAGCATTTCCATTGAATCAGCAGCCTTAGTCTCTATTCTAGGTATTTTCTCAAAGGTGATAGATATGAAGTATTTCTTTAGATCATCTACCATTCTTTTGTATGGAATGAGATTTTCATCTTTCATTTGATACACATCATTGACTTGGTGTATTACAAGTTGTGAGTCTCCATGAATGTGTAATTTTGTTACTCTCCACTTAATTTCTATTTTCATACCATTTAAAAGGGCTTCATATTCAACAATATTGTTTGTACAAGGAAATTTGATTCTAAATGCCTTAGGAATGGAGTATTCTTGAGGAGTGATAAACAAGATGCCTGCTCCAGATCCATTCTATGTATAGGAGACATCAAAGAACAATTACCATCCTCTAGAAGAAAGATTCATGATAGAAGAATCTGGGAATCAACAATAACTTGTCCTTTGATAGCTTTTCTTTCAACATATTCAATGTCAAATTCACTTAAGAGCATGACCCATTTAGCTAGTCTACCTATGAGGGAAACTTTTCTTAGTAGGTATTTGAGTGGATCAATTTTAGCTACCAAATGCATGGTATGAGCCAACATATAATGTCTCAGTTTCTATGATGCAAAGATCACAGCTAGACAAGCCTTTTCAATCATAGAATAGTTCTTTTCATATGCCACCAATGTTCTACTGATATAGTATATAGCTCTTTCCTTCTTGTTCTCATCATGTTGTGCAAGCAATGCCCCCAGTGATGTATCTATTGTGGAAACATATAAGATCAATGGCTTCCCTTGAATAAGAGGCATCAAAATAGGAGGATTTGATAGATATTTCTTGATATGATTAAAAAAAATTTACATTCCTCATTCCATGCAAAAGTCACACATTTATGTAATGCCTTTGTGAAAGGTTGTGATATGTCTACAAGTTGAGATATGAAGCGTCTGATAGATTGAACTCTCCCTTGTAATGTTCTCATTTGACTGATATTCTTGGGAGGTTGCATCTCCATGATAGCTTTAACTTTTTCTTGATCAACTTCAATTCCTTTCTTTGAAACAATGTAGCCTAAAATCTTTCCATAAGTGACACCAAAAGCACACTTCTTAGGGTTTAGTCTAAGACTAAACTTCTCCATTCTATCTAGTATCTTGCTCAATTCATTTAGATGTTCAGATCTTGTCATAGATTTTTCTAAAGTATCATCAACATAATCCTCCATAGTTTGATGCATCATGTCATGAAAAATAGATGTCATAGCTCTCTAATATGTAGCACAGGCATTCTTAAGCCCAAATGGCATGACATTACAATAGAAGGTACCCCATGCACATGTGAAAGCAATTTTCTCTTGATCTTCTGGAGCAATTTTGATTTGATTATATCCAGAAAAACCATCCATTAAAGAATACATCTGAAAGCCCGCAGTCATGTCCACTATCATATCAATGTTAGGTAGTGGAAAGTCATCCTTAGGGCATGCTTTGTTTACATCTCTGAAATCTATGCATGCGCTTATTGATTTGTCTAGTTTAGAAATAGGTACAATATTAGAGATCCATTCAACATAGTCAATAACACAGATGAATCCGGCTTTTAGTAGTTTCTCTAATTCAGCTTTGACCAAGAGTGCAACATGAGGATACATCTTTCTCAATTTCTGCTTAACAGGTTTGACATTTGGAGCTATAGATAAATGGTGCATTATAAGATCAGGATACAACCCTAGTATATCTGAATATTTCCATGAAAAATTATTCTTTTCTATTAGGAATGTTGTAATTTTTTGCTTCTCTTCTTCTAATAAAGATTGTGCTACGTGGATCAATTGTGATTCTTCTGTTGTTCCCAAGTTGATAGATTGAGTGGGCTCAATTAAAACTGGAGAGATCTATCCTGTAAATGACTCAAAAGGACATCAAATATCTCATCCTTAGGAACCTTAGAGAGGTTTTAACCTTTGGATACATCTTTTATTTTTACTTTTGTAGGTTCTGAGACTACCACAAAGTGGTTTTCACCCTCAGAACTCCTTTTCTTTTTATTCATATTCTTAAATTTTTTACTAAGATACTTGATGTCTGACTCCATCATGCTAACACTCAGTTCACTGATGGAAGTCCTCATAGGCTCAACTGCATTTAGGTAACAAGCAAAGGCATAGTCATTTGGAAAGGTATAAATACCTTGGCTTAGATTCATAGAGATTTGATCAAGAAGTTCAGGATGTTGGATTGTCAAAGTGGTGAAAGATTGGGAAAGAGTGTTTATGGATATAGATATGTCATTATTGGTCCTAACCCAATGCTCGAGCTCAAAGGTGATATTACAACTTAAGATGTTTAATTCGTGAATAGGCTCAATGTCATTGTGGAAGTCCACTTTAGCCATTGGTGGATCAAACTCATTAAGTTCATCATTTCTCTCTAGAATTACATTGGGTTTAGGTGCATATTGGTGAATAACATCAACATGTTTTTCTATGATAAGCTCATCTTCTTCTGTAGTGGCTCCCCATTCATATTCATTTGATTCCTCATCTATGCCTCTAGGAAATCTAAGAACATGAGTAAAGTCAGGGTGAACACCCCAAGAAGGGTTACCCTCAGATTCTGATTTGAATTCATACTCATGGGAATCTGTCTCAGAATAGCTATTACCTTCCTCTTTTTCTGTTTGATTGTCTTCGATATTAGCTGGTTCTTGTGGTGTAACTATCTCTTGCTCTATATTAGGTTCTTGTATTTCTACTACATTGATTCATTTTACTGGATCATCTTTAGCTTCAAGGAGGTCTTTTATTTCTTTAGGAAAATGCTCATAAGGAATGAGATCTTCAGTGGTGTTTGAATCATCACTGTCAGACTATTCTTTTGTTTCTTCCTTTAGTTGATTTGTTGTGGGTGGCTCAATCTATTCTAAGACATGTGGGGAGTTCTTGCTAAGATAGAAAGGCTTCTTCTTATATCCTAGACCTATTGTATTCTTGTTTGTTTGGCCACAATGGTCAAGAGGTGATAGAAGACCTTTACCCTGTAGTCCTAGAGGTCTTTTTCCTTTATATCCCATTTTTGTGATCAATTTTTCCCCTGGGCCATATGACTTAGAAGGGATCTTTGGTGTTTTAGATTCACATGTTTGAACAACTTGAGATTCAGGCTCTTCTTTGTATAGCCATGCAAGCACAACTTCATCCTCTTCAAACTCTTATTTAGACACTTGTTCTACAACAAAATTTCCTTTATATGCCTCAAGAGATTCTTTAGACTCCATTTTAAACTATTTTAGAGTTTTCCCATAGGACTTAGGTGAGATAGGGAGAGATTTCAAAGATAAGACTGACTCTATAGTATAGTCTCCCATACCATTTTCTTTGATTTTAACCTCTTTAGAAATGTCTTCCATCTTGGATGTTGAAGCATCATCTAGCTACTTGGTGGAAGATTCTTTGTTATTAGGAACAAGTGTATCAACACTTTCTTTCAATGCATTGCAATTTGTATATAGATTAGCTGGAATCGTCACTTCTACTCCTTCATAAGGAAATTTCAAACACTGATGATATGTAGAAGGAAGAGCTTTCATTTCATGTATCCAGGGTCTCCCTAGAAGGATATTGTAAGCCAAAGGTAGATCAAGAACTTGACATATAGTATCTCTGATGACTGGACCTGTTCTAATAGGTAAGACAATTGTTCCTTTGGAAGATATTTCTTGCTAATCATATGCTTTGATAGTTATCTTCTTTCTAGGATCAATGGCCATTTCTGAGAATCCCAATTGTGTAATCAAGCTAAAAGAACAAATGTTTAGACCAGTGCCCCCATCTATCAACACACATTTGACAAGATGATTTTGGATCAAGACTTCAATATGCAAGGGTTGGTTATGGGGATGACTCAAGGAATTATCATCTTCCTTTGAAAAGGAAATATACTATTGAGATGTAAGATGACCAACCATAGTCTAGAATCTATCTAAATCAAGGTTATTAGGAACATTGGATCGAAGCAAAGCTTTGTCTAGAATGGCTCTATGAGCCAGGGATATTCGAAGCAACTCAAACATGGAGATTTTTGCATTTGTATGCTGGAGTTGTTGGACAACACTATAGGAAGTAGGCCTCGTGTCTTTAGGATTTGAAGATTTAGAGGTAGCCTTCTATTTAGAAGAAAATGAAAGATTGAAAGGCACCTTAGGGACAATGGATGAATCTGGTATTTGTCCTTGCAGATGCGCCTAAGCTTGTGATCGAGTAACTGCATTAGCTGATTGATTTTCTCTATATTTTCTTACAATTGTGATGACAGTGCAATGCTTAGATAGACATGGTTCAACCATATTGATAACAGCATTGTTTCCAGAGTAGGCATAATTGAATTTAGCACCCATATTAGGCTAAGAAGATGAATCTCCTTGACCATGTTTTAGAAATGGTTCTATGAATGTTGTATCATAATTATTGCTCTTGTGATTATCAATTGTGATTTCTCCATTATCAATTTTGTCTTGTATGATGTGTTTCAAGAGAATGTAGTTATTAGTTTTATGACCCTTATTGCGATGGAAGTCACAGAAATCATTCTCTCTCCACCATTTTGACTTAGGTTCAGGATCAAAGACTTTTATATCAGGCAAGTAGATGATTTTGTTTTCCAATAGAGTTTTAATGTCAGATTCCAAGGACTCTCCAAGAGGAGTGAATTTGTGGTTAGGATCTATAGACCAAGGTTTATAATCAGATCACTTTTTGTTGGACTCTATTGTTTTAGCTTTAGAAGCTTTGATGGCTTGGGTGCCAACAATGAGATTGAAAGCAGGTGCCTTGGATGGGGCACAAATAGTATCAACAATGCCACACTATAACATTTGGGGTCAAATTTTGACGCCAATTTGTGATGCCACTACAATTTGAATTTTTTTTTTGCAAGTGCCACTACGGTGTCACAATAGTGATGATATCTTCATAATTGCGACACCCATTTGGTTATAAAAAAAAAAAAGAGAAAAGAAAGTGTCATTTGTAATTTGTGAATTTGAAGAGCTGCCACAAAGATGACACAACACTTTTGTGTGGCGCAAAGAGGGCATTCCAGTTTGGCATGTGCGAAGAGGCTGGCACTTGCTTGTGGGAAGAGGGCACTAGCACTTGAGGTAGGCATTTGAGTTTTGTCTTCCCATTAAATCAATTTCAATGGCATTGTTTACATCTTAGAATTGTTAATAGTGGCATTGTTTACATCTTAGCATTTGGAATGCTCGATGACCCATGAGCTTTGAGAGCTAGGGCATCATTGCTATTACCTTCAAGGAATTATGTGAAGTGTTTGATCTCTCTTTATTTGTTTTTCTATTGATATTCACTATGTGCGTACTCCCCGTTTATGATCATTTCATGAGGAAATGTCTTGATGGCTCACGAGCTGCAAGCTAGGGCATGATACATTGTTCATGAGCTCGTTGTTTAATACTGGCATTGTTTACATCTTTTCATTTGGAATGCTTGATGAAATGTGAGCTTTGAGAGCTAGGGCATCATTGCTATTACCTTCAAGGCATTGTGTGAAGTGTTTGATCTCTCTTTATTTGTTTTGCTATTGATATTCACTATGTGCATACTCCCTGTTTATGATCATTTCACAAGGAAATGTCTTGATGGCTCACTGGCTACAAGCTAGGGCATGATACATTGTTCACAAGCTCACTGTTTAATACTGGCATTGTTTACATCTTTTCATTTGGAATGCTTGATGAACTGTGAGCTTTGAGAGCTAGGGCATTGTTTCTATTACCTTCAAGGCATTGTGTGAAGTGTTTGATCTCTCTTTATTTGTTTTGGTGTTGATATTCACTATGTGGTACTCCCCATTTATGATCATTTCATGAGGAAATGTCTTGATGGCTCATGGGCTACAAGCTAGGGCATCATACATTGTTCATGAGCTCACTGTTTAATACCGGTATTGTTCATGAGCTCATTGTTTAATATCTAGCCAGGCCATGTAAATGGTACCAGGCCAACCCAATCAGCCCAACAAAATGTGTCATGTTTATCTTTGTCAAATACACTCGTTCACCATTTTGTTCTTGTTATTCACACAAATATTGCATCAAAAGTAATTGTAAACAATGATTCAAAGAAAAAAGAAACAACTACAATAGATCAAACCCCAAAATAATACAATCAACTACAATAGCTCATAGTCTCAATGAAATAAATAGTCTATAAAATAATATATGGTGCACAACAGTAGCAAGCATACAATGACAGCAATAACATTGCATGATAAAATTCAATACTCTTAGTTTTTATTCAAATCTATTTGAAACTCCTATCAGCTCATTGTCCAATAGTTAAACTATGTGGTACAACCCGTTTATGATCATTTCATGAGGAAATATCTTGATGGCTCGTGGGCTGCAAGCTAGGGCATCATACATTGTTCATGAGCTCACTGTTTAATACTGGCATTGTTTACATCTTTTCATTTGGAATACTTAATGATGACCCACGAACTTTGTGAGCTAGGGCATCATTTCTATTACCTTCAAGGCATTGTGTGAAGTGTTTGATCTCTCTTTATTTGTTTTGTTGTTGATATTCACTATGTGGTACTCCCTATTTATGATCATTTCATGAGGAAATGCCTTCATGGCTTGCAGGCTGCAAGCTAGGGCATCATGCATTGTTTATGAGCTCACTGTTTGAGCACCTCATGTCCATATATATATATACTTCAAAGGAGGAATTATGAAATATAGTTGTAGGTAGTTATCTCTTCTATAATGATGGAGGAGTGAAAGGTAATGATCAATGAGGTTGTTGCTATTAGATCATACATTAACACACTTACTGTTTTGAATTTGAGCTTAGGCATCATGCAATGTTATTGTTGTCATTGCATGCTTGTTGCTGTTGTGCACCATATATTGTTTTATACACTATTTATTTCATTGAGACTGTGAGCTTGGTTTTTCTTTCAGAAGTGTATGGCTTGACTATGCACATGCATAATTGTAGATGAGGATCAATAATAGGATGCCATTCGTTGCTAGATATTTTTTATCTAACCCCCATCTCTCTTTTCTTTGCAGGTTCTAGATCACATGAGGGCACACTAGATTCATACTTGAGTAAAAAATTCATCACTTCAGGCAATGTCTAGCACCCTTATTATTTATGTTCATCCTCTTATGTATACCTGTACTCTTTCATTTTCTTCTTAAAGTTATTTTCCCTGTATAGTATATACAAGTTATTTTTTATATATATACATGTAATCTTTATATGCAAAAAAAAAATTCCTTTACATGTATCTTTGCATGAAATGAACACAAATTAAAAAAGATCATCTAATAATGAAAAATAGGGTACTATAGTCACTCATCTAGTAATTAGTTCCCCAAACCATTACTAAGGATTGAACATAAGTCTAAGTCCCAAAATCTATTGTTCTATGTGTATAAAACAATATATGGTGCACAACAGTAGCAAGCATGCAATAACAACAATAACATTTCATGATGCCCAAGCTCAAATTCAAAATAGTAAGTGTATTAATGTATGATCTAATAGCAGCAACTTCATTGATCATTACCTTTCACTCCTCCATCATTATAGAAGAGATAACTACCTACAACTAGGGCATCATGCATTGTTTATGAGCTCACTGTTTGAGCACCTCATGTCCCTATTTGATTGGCCAGTACTCAAATAATGATCTCATAAATTGTGACACCCATTTGGTTATTAAAAAAAAAAAAGAAACAAAAAGTGTCATTTTTAATTTTTGAATTCGAAGAGCTGCCGTGAAGACAGCACTGCACTTTTGCATGGTGCGAAGAGGGCATTCAAGTTTGGCATGCCCGAAGAGGCTAGCACCATGTGGGAAGAGGGCACTGGCACTTGAGGTAGGCATTTGAGCTTTGTCTGTTTGATCATAAATGAGGAGTACCACATAGTGAATATCAACAACAAAACAAATAAATAGAGAGATCAAACACTTCACACAATATATGTTGCTTATAGCTCACAGTCAACTACAATAGCTCACAGTCTCAATGAAATAAATAGTGTATAAAATAATATATGGTGCACAACAGCAACAAGCATGCAATGACAGCAATAACATTGCATGATGCCCAAGCTCAAATTCAAAACAGTAAGTGTATTAATGTATGATCTAATAGCAGCAACCTCATTGATCATTACCTTTCACTCCTCCATCATTATAGAAGAGATAACTACCTACAACTAGGGCATCATGCATTGTTTATGAGCTCACTATTTGAGCACCTCATTGTGAGGCCTCACCCGACCTGTCATAGCATCTTTTCTTTTCTGCATTTTGATACATTGATACACTTGTTGATCTATTTTGATAGAGACTCGAGATACGATATTTTGATGGTGATTATTATATTATGTATGTGTGGATGTGAATCTAGAGTACGTCATGATTTTGATTATACATGGTTGGTAAAGTGAATTATTCATGTTTAGATTTGATTACTACACATGATGATTATGTACTTATGATGTTCGAATATTATTGAATGGAAAATTGTAATTTGAATTGAATTACACATATTGAGTTACGATACTAAATAGGAAATTGAATATGTATATTTCATGTAATGTTATCATCTTGAACTACTAATGCTCGATGTGAAGTGTGCAGGTATGAGAACCATGGGAATTATCGGAGAACCAAGGTTGAACACATGTGAACTGAGTAAGCCAAGGCTTCATCCAATATGGGATTACAAAGCCTCGTTGTAATGTGAACTTGTCATAAAAGTGAATTTTTATGTACATTAGTAGTTAGCTTCGTGTTGTCGTTCATGGCATTGTATGTGTTGTGCAATCGTTGGTGTCACTTGACACTTGTAATGTGCTCATTTAGATTCATTTTATTCCAGTCACTTCTAGAGGCCAATAAGAGGTTCTAGGGGTCATTTTTGGCATTATTTAAGTAACTTAATGTTAGAGGTATGGGTTAGGAAGGTTTTGAGCATATCCTAAATCCCCTAGAGACTTTGACAACCCCTTTTTGGACCCATTTACCCTTAGCCACGAGATTGTATGGATCTTGACCTTTAACCAACTTCACCTTTCCTTCCAATCAAGCATTAATCATGGGGGGGACAAGGAAAATCAAGGAGACCTTAGAGTCAAATCTGCAATTATGATTGGTGGGTGGGTAGAATTTGGAGCCCTTTTTAGAGGCCTTGGATAGAATTAGAGGGTGTTCACCCACTCTCTAATTTGAGAGACTTTAGGGTTTTGGAAGAGGAAGGAAAAGTGGATAGCTCATCTCAACTATCAATTTCCATCACACTTGTGAAGGTTGGTCTCTCATTTCCATGGAGGTTTTCTTGTTTATGCTCAATAGATTAGTTGTGTTCATGCTCTTTCATGTGTTTGAAGTGTATACTTGTTGTGTTATTGCATTGTATGGGAAGGGAATTTGATGTAGAAATTTATGTGCTTTCCTTTATTTTGCTTGAATGAGGGTGTTCATGTGTATGGGAGTAAGGCATTACTCACCTCTTTGGGAAGAGGAAGAAGTGGCCTTGGGTGAAGGGGTTAGTTGGGCTCTCCATGAGGTGAGAGTCTCTTCTCTTGGAGAAGAGGGAAAAATTCATGGTGTATGGGCACCATGAAGCCAATTGCAATCTTTGTATCATGAAGATGTTGATAAAAATTATTGAGTATGTGAGATGGATTTGTAGCCTTGAAGAGGCAATGAGATCTTCTTGTAGAGGAAATTGTGAAAGCAATGGGAATCTCCCCTTGGAAAAGTCCACCTTCACCCTTCTTCAATGAGCTTGCAAAGTTCATTTGTGCAGCCTTGGAGGGAGTAACTTGTTGTTATTGCATGTGTGAGGAATTGTAAGAATCTTTTTGTTTGTTGTATCCCGTTTATCCTTGGTTCTCCAAGCTTGGGGGTGGTCTCATAAGAGACCTAGGTTGGGTGGTGAGCACCCATGGTTCTCTCTTCTCTATTGCAGGTTTGGAAGCCAAAGATTCATGTGGAAAAAGCTTGAAGAAATCCCCTCCTTGATATGCTTGTAGAAAACCTTCATGTGTTGTTGCATTGGTGATCTTGAAGAAGATCCCTCTCTCATTGTACATTGTGAAGTATTCCCATTATTGAGTCCATGGTGAAGTGGTGGATGTATGTGAAATGGCATATGTATTGTGATGAAGTGAAATTTGTAATCTTTATGTTTGTTCTCTCATTGAACATCTTCTTCAATTGTATCATGTAAAGGAAAAGTGAAGCTCCTTCATCATAGAGATTTTGTAATGAATTTGATAAGAGGACTATAATGAAAATACAATGCATTTCTATTATGTTTATTGGAATTGATTTCTTAAATAATGGAGTGGTTTTTTTTATGAAATGATATTCAAGATTATGGAAAGGAAATGTGATAGTTTTCAATGTCTTTTAAAGTTTAACTTATGCATGGTTATGATAGGTTCTCTATTATAGTTTGAAGAATTGTCATAGTTATATTAACAAATTCAAATGAACCTAATTCTATGCTCAGATCTCATCAAATGCAATAGGGAAATAAAGTGCAATAACATAATTGATATTATTGAAAACCTCTACAATACACTCTAATTCATCAACCTCAATGGTTTATTAATTCTCATATAGTTGCCCTCAATAACTCAAATGAAACAAATGTGAAAGGATGAAGGAAACTATGTTTTTATTAAAATAGACACTTCCAAAATTTTAGAGAGCATTTTTCTCTCTAGAAATTGTATGGAGACATCAATATTCTCATATTACACAGAGAATATTCCATTCTAACCAATTAGACATTAATTAAAATTAACTTCATCTAAAACATCTCCTAAAACAACTTTTAACCTAAAGTCTTTGGCAATATAATGTTTATAAACTAACATGCCTTAAAGGTCCCTTTAATATCACCTCCCACTTGCTAGTGGACCCCACCTAAGCCTTCTCCATGTGCAGGTGATGGGGAGGGAAATAAAATAAGTTAAATTTTCCATCTTATAAGACCCCCTGCGTAGCTAGAAGGGCCACTTAGAAAAAGCACCAACTTATAATTGATTGCTTAGTCCTTGAGCTGACATGGCTTACTTTCTCATTCAATTTTCAAACTGCTCCTCTTTCCAAGCACACCTATCTCTGACATGGGGATTTAAACATATTTCCTCTTGTCAAAAAGTACCTCCTTCCTTGGCAGGCGCACCCTCCACTTGGCTTGTCCTTGGGAAAACAAAACACCTTTTTGGAGCCTTGCTTTGACTTGAAAATCTAACACCTTCCCTTTTCTCATAAAAAGAGTCCTTCCTCCTTGCTAGGTGCACTACCCACTTGGTCATCTTCTTGGGGAATGCAGCACACTTGTCTTGTTTGTTGCATTGACTTTAAACATTTTCTTAACTTCTCTAGCCTTGGTTTGTGCAAAAATCCCATCCATGAGATTGGTGGGGCCCTCAAACCTTGTCTTCCCTTTTGTCCTCTTAAAAGTGCGCTCCCCTTGGCTTTATGATTGGCTAGTGGGTGATGTAGGTTAGCATAGGGGGTAGACTAGCCTTTTTAGAATTTGAATTTTTCCCCCCTTGCTAATTTTAATTATTTGTTATTCCATGTCTTTAAGTAACTGAATTTCTTGCTAAACCATTGTTTTGCTCTAAGTAGGAGCTTAGGCTAGGGCAGTGGGTGCGTAGGTTTATAGGATAGGATATTTATAATTGTGTTATTATTCTTTTTTATTATTGATTGGAATAGCATGGTAGAAATAGTTTATCAACCATTTATTTGTTATGAACTTAAGGTTGATATGTTTATTCCTTTCCTTGTAATTATTAGTAATTGGGTAATTAAGTTATAGGTTAGATGAGTTGTGTATAGAGTGGATTATGCACTAACTTTCCTTATTAAAGATAAATTATTCTAGGGATAGTTTATAATGTTAGGATATGGTTAGGAGATGATACCTTTATTTAACTTTTAATGTGTTAAAATATTAAGTAATGTTTAAGTTTAATTAATTTGGTGACCTGTCTATATTAGACCAGCTATGTTAAACCTCAGAGACTTATTGACACTTAAGACGATTGTCTAATTACTTACTAAATTTTTTAGTAGGTCATGGGTTCAATAAATAAATCAATTAGTTAATTAGGGGACGAGTACAGGATGTTTCAGAAATAATTACTTATTGTTATGTTAGATTCTTTTAGAGGAGAGAACATAGTATTAGTATGTTAGACCGTCAATTAACCAATTGGTTAGGAAGTGATAGGTATGGTGAATCATTAGGTGAGGGTTTATTGGACCAAGACATTAGTTATTTAGATGCCAATTATAATCCTTTAGCCATTAAATTCTAATTTTGGTAATTAATGAATTAGACTTTTAGTTAGCAGTATTATGTTCCAACCTAACTAAGAATGAATTAAATGATTAATCTAGTAGTTTTGTTGGGTTTATGTTCATACACATCTAGCAGTGGAACTTCTTAACAAGATAATAGTTAATTCAATTAAAGTTCATTCTGATAACAAGACCTTCAACGTTTTCTCGATGAGGGCTTAGTTGAGATAGATTCCCCTTGACAGATCCACTTTTTGTTACTGTCATTGCAAGCATATTCCTAACCATTTTCAGCATAGGCGTATCCATGTTGATCTTTGGCTAAGTAGATCAAAGTACGTGACAATGACATATGTTATTACATTTCACCCTTCAAAAAAAAAAAAATGTTATGTTTTTGGTTGTTTATTTTTGGGCATGACACTCATGTCCCTATTTGATTGGTTGGTGCTCAAACAGTGAGCTCATAAATAATGCATGATGCCCTAGCTTGCAGCCCACAAGCCATCAAGACATTTCCTCATGAAATGATCATAAAAGGGGAGTACCACATAGTGAATATCAACAACATAACAAATAAAGAGAGATCAAACACTTCACACAATATATGTTGCTTTATAAGATTTTATTAAGACTAAATATATTGTTTTATGAGCTCACTGTTTGAGCACCTCATGTCCCTATTTGATTGGTTGGTGCTCTTTTTGTTTTATTGATGCTATTAGATCAAATAGGGACATCAATAATTAAATAATACACTGTGGTACTCCCTGTTTATGATCATTTCATGAGGAAATGTCTTGGTGGCTCATGGGCTACTGCAAGCTAGGGCATGATACATTATTCATGAGCTCATTGTTTAATATTGGCATTGTTTACATCTTTTCATTTGGAATGCTTGATGACCTGCGAGCTTTGAGAGCTAGGGCATCATTTCTATTACCTTCAAGGCATTGTGTGAAGTATTTGATCTCTCTTTATTTGTTTTGGTGTTGATATTCACTATGTGGTACTCCCTGTTTATGATCATTTCATGAGGAAATGTCTTGATGGCTCACGGATTGCAAGCTAGGGCATCATACATTGTTCATGAGCTCACTGTTTAATATCTAGCTAGGCCATGTAAATGGTACCAAGCCAACCCAATCAGCCCAAAAAAATGTGTCATGTTTATCTTTGTCAAATACACTTCACCATTTTTTTCTTGTTCTTTGCACAAATATTGCATCAAAAGTAATTGTAAACAATGATTCAAAGAAAAAAGAAACAACTAAAATAGATTAGACCCCAAAATAATATAGTCAACTACAATAGCTCACAGTCTCAATGAAATAAATAGTGTATAAAACAATATATGGTGCACAACAGCAGCAAGCATGCAATGACAACAATAACATTGCATGATGCCTGAGCTCAAATTCAAAATAGTAAGTGTATTAATGTATGATCTAATAGTAGCAACCTCATTGATCATTACCTTTCACTCCTCCATCATTATAGAAGAGGTAACTACCTACAACTAGGGCATCATGCATTGTTTATGAGTTCACTATTTGAGCACCTCATGTCCCTATTTGATTGGTCGGTGCTCAAACAGTGAACTCATAAATAATGCATGATGCCCTAGCGTGCAGCCCACAAGCCAGAAAGACATTTCCTCATAAAATGATCATAAACGGAGAGTACCACATAGTGAATATCTGTTATCTCTATTGAGCATTTATTGTCACTTAGTATCAAAATCATTAATCGATGAAATACTGGACCAGTCGGTAAATACAAGGAAACAAGAACAGTTGGTAAAGCTTAGCAAAGCAATTTGGTTGACTATATGCACCGATGTATCTTATAGTCTATCAAGTGCACATTCACACTGATGGATAGTTTACACTGAAGTCTTCTAGCATACACCGAACAGAGTAAAAAAGTACTACCGAGGATAACAGAAATGACTTATGAATCAGTGAAGGTACAATTTTCAAGATAGATAGTTATAACAGACCGATACACATGTAAGCTAGATTATTTCAGAATCAGCGTAAAGATATGAAAAGGAATATAGTTTGTTACAAGATCGATGGCTAAAAAAATTCAAAGAAGATCTAACGGTGATACATCAACCGAGAAAGGTAAAGCGGTATAATCTATGAACATGGTTAAGCGGCATAATCTAATGGATGTAAATCAAATAGTTTAGCAAATCCATAACACTATAATTATATCATTCTAAGAATCATGAAGATGATGAGACTAAATTGATACAAGCACTAAATAGACCAAACCGAGCAGAATTGTTTACAGAGAAGTATTCAGAATTGACAAAGAAAATTGAGCATCATAGAGTAGAAGATCTACAGAGGAAAGGTGATATTTATATAGTACTTATATGATCTATTATCAGACAATCTAGTTGTCAATCAGAGCAAATACATTTTCTATTGCTTTCTAACAATTGTAATAGAACTATCAAAATCTCTTAACCGAGTAGATTTAACAGTCCTATTGTAAATCTCTTAACCGAGTGCACACTTAACAGTGTTGTCAAAATCCTATAATGAGGTAGATCTAGCTGATCTTTTGTTACTCCTAATAGGGTAAGATCACTAGAAGTGATCACAATTGTAGCCTTTACAAGCAAACTCTTTCTATCTGCAGACTAGTGAAGATTTGTGGGTCTCATCCCCACCATAGTTTTACCTTCTAACAGGGGTTTCTGCGTAACCAAATACTTTTGTTATGTGATTTCATTAATGGTATAATGATTAGTTAGTTTCATATATAATTGTTTACACAATTTGATGCAAGTTATTTGATCAATTAAAGTACTGAATGTTAAATGAGAATGAAGGGTTTAAATGAAAAGTTTTGGTCGATACTGATTCACCCCTCCCCTCTTAGTATCTGTCTCTCCTAATTTCCAACAATTGGTATCAGAGCTAAGTTCTCTTGTTGAACAGTCTAACCACTGAAGGGTAAAGATCTAAAGACATGGAGAGATATAAGCTTAATAATTCTATTGAGAATCAAAAACTTCAACTGTAGATGTATGTGGAACAGTACAAGAAAGCCAAGACTAAATTAAAGGATTTACTAGTACAGAGAAAGAACATTGCAATTGCACAAGGTGAGATTGGCTATCATGAAGAAATTTTTGAAGATGCATTTGATCATAGTGGATCTAGCTCGAGAAGCATCTCTGATGGATCTAAAAGTACTATCACTAACCTAGCTGAAAGGAACTAGTAGCTATTTGATCAAGTGAAGGCTTTACAGATTGGACAAGAAACACAAATGGTAAGAATGGTAGAAATATTGAACAATGCAAGACAAGCTGAGCAAGACCGTAACCTAGCCATTGAAGATAGAAGACTGATGATTGAACAATTACAAGCCAAGGAAAGTGAAATACAAAGACTTACTGATCATCACTTTCAAGTATCTAATCAGGTTCTGATTGCAAATCAAGAATTAAACCAGATCAATGGTGAAATATCAAGGAATCTTGAAGATATGGCAAGATTGAGAGAAGAAAATGAAAAGTTGAGGAATGACCTAAAGAATCAACAACAACACAATGAGATGAAAAAGTTGGCTGAAGAAAGTTCAAAGAAGATTGATGATTTCCTGGACAATCAGAGAAGATTTGGAAGCAGAGCTGGTATAGGTTATATTGGTGAAGGTGGATCATCAAAACATACTAAAAAAATCAGTAACAATCAAGGTCAGAAATCTAAAGTACTCACTTGCTATCACTATGGAAAACCTGGACACACTTCTAATGTATGCTGAAGCAAAGCTAAAGGGTATCCTCCTATTACTACTACAAGATTTGATGGTTACTACTATTACTATGGAAAGTATGGACATCAAGCATTTGAATGCAAATCTAGACAAAAGGACAATATCGAAAAGACTACTACAGGGAAGATATGTTACACATGTAACAAGCATGGTCACACTGCTAGTGAATGCAAAGCTAAGATGAAGCAAGTCTGGACTCCTAAGCAGAAA
Source organism: Chamaecyparis obtusa (assembly GCA_027943335.1). Lineage (NCBI taxonomy): Eukaryota > Viridiplantae > Streptophyta > Pinopsida > Cupressales > Cupressaceae > Chamaecyparis > Chamaecyparis obtusa. The sequence continues at coordinate 357,349 of BSBK01006941.1, read as the reverse complement.
ACTCAGAAGAAGTCATATCAACCATAGAGGGAAGGTAATGCATATGTATGGGATTATAATACATGGACTAGTTGCACTGCTTGTGGCCGGTATGGACATATTGTTGCTAACTGCTATAGGGAACATCACATAAGAAATTCAAGATATTGGGCAAGCACACCGATGGCCTATATGCATTGTCACAAAGTCAGTCATGTGAGAAAAGACTATAGAGATTGAGTACTGGATGAGAATCATGTATTTGAGAGTGGATACACTATTACAAATATCATGAAGATGAGGAATACTATGTGGAAGAAAGCAGAGAAGGTGACTGTTGAATCGAGTAACACTGTCGGTGAAACCTCATCCTTTGGACAGGGTGACATCGGTAACTCCACTTAAGGTGACTAAGGTATGTATGGAACTGATACTTTGAAAGATCATATTTTACATATAGTTCCTTATACTTGAAGAGGTAATACCAAATCTACATGAATTAAGATGTACTATGGTTATATTGTGTGAGCTAACAATGTTATACAAGTCGGTAAAGGCAAGACCAAGAATGAAGTACTGATTGATAATTGATAAGCAAGGTAAACCGAGGAAATAGTGTAAACTAATGAAATTGGGTGTCAACCAAATAAGATAGTTGTAATACACTATGAAGTTAGGTTGAGCATTTATTGCAAATATTTGAGCAGGGAATTTTGAAAAGTTTATAAATATGCTATAATTGAGTTCATTATTTACATTGCGAGCACTGGAGAATGAATTTTTTAGAGCAACCAAGAGTTCAAGCTAAAGATTTCTACAGAGATTCAAGGCACTTTTATCTCAAACTAACAACTGTTCTTCGACTATCAAGTAGGTTTTTCAGATATAGTTTTAACTTGCACTCACTGTAATCACTGAAACCCTAGTTTTCTTGATGGCATCCACATCTACCACAACTAAATCACAACAAGGTGAAGAAGAGGTTGAATTCATAGTTAGGGCACATTTTAAAGAAGATAAATTCAAATCACACCCTAGAGTCGCATCACAGATTGATCTAATGGGAGCATTCTCTAGCATTTTTGAAAGGGTTTTATTAACTGAAGATGTTAGAGCATATATCCACTGCAAGATCAGTAATGTAGGAATGTATGAACTGATTGCTACACTTCAAGGGGTTTATGACCTAAATAGATAGTTGAAACCAGAGTATAAACACCTGGAAGAGGTAGGGTTAACTGGCATTCACTATTTTCCTCAAGATTTTAAGAATGAATGGATAAGAATTGTGTTGAGCCGATATCACGATGGTAAATTTTAGTTGGACAGCAAGCCTGTCAAAGTAACAAAGAAGATGATAAGCATTATTATAGGGTATCCCACTACTAATAAAGTGAAAGCATTTCATAGTTTTGCTAGACAAGAAGTTGAACAAAACACAGGTGCAGAATGGGATGGAAGAGCGCTGAAAATAAACAAAATCAAAGATCCTGCTGTAAAATTTACAGCTCATGTTATCAGGTATAAGATATTTCAGTCGAGTCAATTGAGTAGTGTACCAATAAATGTTGTGGATATGGCCTACAAGATTGTGAAAAAGAATCACCAAGTTGACCTAGTCGACATCATGTTCTGATAGCTGGCAGACAACATGAAGGTCAAAAGATAAAGGTATACTTTTGGGTGATACAGACAATATAGATAAGGACACTGGTACACAGGATACCGAGATAATAAACATAACTGAGGACACATCAAAGATAAGTGTAACACAAAAAGCACCAGAAAGAATTGAAATTCAACTAAAGAAGAAAACAGATGAAGATGTTCTTATTGAGGACATAACACATGGTGACCCTGATAATAATGATGATGAAGATGTACAGATAATATCTTTGAAGGATACTGACACAGCATCACTACCAGGCAATCTACCAACAATTTATGAGGCATTGGCTATTATAGCATAGATTGAACCTGAGGAGAAGAAACAAGATGAACACAAGGATGTTGAGGAAACACCAGAAATAATGTTACCCGCAGATACAAATTTGCCTATTCTAGAGGCACAGTCCACTATTGCACCATAGGATACTAAACAAAAGGATACAAAGGAGAAAAAGGAAGGTGAAGAACAGAAAGAACAAGAAGAAACTATTGAGGTGAACCAAACTAACAGTGCTACTGAATCTCAACCATTGAGCACTGATGAGCATCGGAAAGATAAAAGCATGTCAACTAGCACCGAGACTCCAAAAGATAAGAGCACTGCTATACTATCGAGGAGTGGACCTCTCAAGAAGAAGAAACTGGGAAAAGGAGTCATAACATTACAAGAAATCATTGAAATACCGAACGTTGATCCAACAACATTGAGCCCCTCTGAATTGCAAATATATGGTGAGCTCTATCAGAGGAAGGCAGCTCAGGAAAGATTAAAGAAAACCTATAAAAGGAATGAAATATTGACAAATGTTAGAGACATATTACAACAAGCCATTCCTGATGTTGATGTTGATGTTGACAAGCCCATACTAGATCATCTAGCATACTTGTCATAGCAAATACAATAGCCCGATGTTGATATAGAAAAGAGAATGGAAGAAAGGGTAGAAAGTAGAGTACAAGAGAAACTTGCACAAAAGTTGTGTGCAGAAGTTGCTTTGAACAAGGTAGAGTTATCAAAGGTAATATCTAATTGTCAAATTATTACAACTTATATATTTCAAACCTTGATGACTTTGTTTACTACTGACATGTTCACTTCTGAGGTCGGTGAACAAATTAAGAAACTTAAAGCAGAAATGCAGACATGTACACAAGCTGCATCAACCGAGCTGAAAGATTTAGGCACGCATATCCTCCAGATACATGAAATCAGGCGATTGATCAGAGATCTTACTCAGAAGAAAGAGAGCATAATAGATCAAGTTACAGAGTTGCAAAAAGAACTCATCCTACACCTGACAATTTTTTAACAACATATGGATAAAGCGCGCACACTGGTCTCTACACCTGACATTTTGGTGTTGAATAATGTTATGGACATGAGAACTCAAGTGAGTTACGAGAACCTCACTCTTACAAAATTGAAGGAGGAATGGGACAACCTCCTAGAATCACTGAAGAAAACCCATCAACACATTTTTGATAAGCTGTAAGTATCCATTCTACATTTTTGGCATTTATATCAAAAAGGGGGAAAGAAAATGTATGACAGGGAAGGACTATTTTGCTATCTATTTTGCTACGTGTACCTTACACACTACCAAGAATATTAAAAGGGGGAGTATTTATATACTTAGACATTTTTTTATATGTATACATTCAGGAGATATAAGGATGTAAGAATCTGCTGCATATACATTTTTTTTTGTTTTGATACTAATGCCAAAGGGGGAGATTGTTATCTCTATTGAGCATTTATTGTCACTTAGTATCAAAATCATTGGTCGGTGAAATACTGGACCAGTCGGTAAATACAAGGAGACGGGAACAGTCGGTAAAGCTTACCAAAGCAAGTCAATTGACTATATGCATCGATGTATCTTATATTCTACCAAGCGCACATTCACATCGATGGATAGTTTACACCGAAGTCTTCTAGCATACACTGAATAGAGTAAACAAGCACTATCGAGGATAATAGAAATGACTTATGAATTAGTGAAGGCATAATTTTCAAGACAAACAGTTATAACAGACTGATACACATGTAAGCTAGATTATTTCAGAATCAGCGTAAAGATATGAAAAGGAATATAGTTTGTTACAAGATCAATGGCTGACAAAATTCAAAGAAGATCTGACGGTGATACATCAATCGAGAAAGGTAAAGCGGTATAATCTATGAACATGGTTAAGCAGCATAATCTAACGGATGTAAATCAAACGGTTTAGCAAATCTAGAACACTATAATTATATCATTCTAAGAATCATGAAGATGATGAGACTAAATTGATACAAGCACTGAATAGACCAAACCAAGCAGAATTGTTTACAGAGAAGTATTCAGAATTGACAAAGCAAACTGAGCATCACAGAGCAGAAGATCTACATAGGAAAGGTGATATTTATACAGTACTTATATGATCTATTATCAGACAATCTAGTTGTCAATCAAAGTAGATACATTTTCTATTGCTTTCTAACAATTGTAATAGAACTATCAAAATCTCTTAACCAAGTGGATTCAAAAGTCCTATTGTAAATCTCTTAAATGAGTGCACACTTAACAGTGTTGTCAAAATCCTATAATGAGGTAGATCTAGCTGATCTTTTGTTACTCCTAATAGGGTAAGATCACCCGAAGTGATCACAATTGTAGCCTTAACAGGCAAACTCTTTCTATCTGTAGACTAGTGAAGATTTGTGGGTCTCATCCCCACCGCAGTTTTACCTTCTAACAAGGGTTTCTATGTAACCAAATACTTGTGTTATGTGATTTCATTGATGGTATAATGATTAGTTAGTTTCATATATGATTGTTTACACAATTTGATGCAAGTTATTTGATCGGTTAAAGTACTGAATGTTAAATCAGAATGAAGGGTTTAAATGAAAAGTTTTGGTAGATACTGATTCACCCCTCCCCTCTTAGTATTTGTCTCTCTTAATTTCCAACAATATCAACAAAAAAACAAATAAAGAGAGATCAAACACTTCACACAATATATGTTGCTTTATAAGATTTTATTAAGACTAAATATATTATTTTATGAGCTCACTGTTTGAGTACCTCATGTCCCTATTTGATTGGTCGGTGCTTTGTTTGTTATATTGATGCTATTAGATATTTTAGTACCCTTTATGGAGTACCTTAACATGCCAAAAGGATAGGGTAGGTTGCTTTGGAAGGTATATGATTGTTTACACTATTTCTCATATTTTTAAGTCCTAAAACTCATGCATTTACAAAGGAAGTACTAACCAGTCAAACTCCTAGGCTCCAAGTCTTTTCACAATGTCATGAATAGGTTTAAATCAAAGGAATATGAAGTCAATTTGACTCCAAGAGGTTTCTAGATACAAAAGCCCCAATTTGTACCCTCAAAACCCTTAAATCTAGGGCTTCCTCAGTGTCACATTTACCAAGGTTTCTTACAACAAATAATGGTTGATTCACCTTGTACTTAACATGTCTATATACTTTCAATCATAAAATATTGCCCTTGTTTGGCCAGAACTCTCTATCCTTCAGCCTATGCTCCAAATTCACTTAGTTTCTTAGTATTCTCTATGGTGATCACTACAACAGTCAATCAAAATTTCATTTCCAAAGTTAGAGGATTATAATATATGTTAATTGGATTCTATTCTATGAGAACCAGTAATCTACATTCATAATGAAAGAAACTCAAGAAAATAGTCCTAATTCAAATTTTCAATGACTGTACAGTCCCAAAATGGAATAACAGCGACTAGAATAGAATTCTCAGAGCATGAATGACTTAAAAGTCATGAAATATAAGGATCAAAACATTGTAGAAAATATTCCAACCATTAAAAACTTTGAATCATACCAAAAATCCTTTCAAATTTGCAAGAAAATCAGACTTCTATTTGTTGATATTTTCTAGATTCTACCTAGGAATAAACAGCTTCTAAAGTTCTCAGAATTGATCTTCAGATTAGTCCCTCCTTTGTGAATGAATTAGTCTTGAAGTAGTCTGAGATTTTCCTTAAGATTTTCTACAGAATTCTACTCCAGAATTCACTTCTATGTATACTATAATTAAGACTGAGATTCAAAGTTGATGCCCTTCTATGGAGGACTTCGCTTTATCTACAATGTCCGAATTGACTATTGTTTAATGGCATCTAATGCATCTAATGTTTTTGTTTAATGACATCTAATTTCATTGGTTTCTTCATGTTCACTGATGTCTTTTTGATCTCCATAGGTTTTGTGAACTCCTTATGTGCTCTAGGTGCCCCTGCACCACTATGTGCTTTGAGCCAATGAAATTTTTATCATCATGATGAAGTAATAATGCATTAAATGTCTTACTTATCTCCTATTCAATTTTAATTTTATAGTGAATTCATGATTTATAATTCAGTTGTAGCAGCTCAATGTGTTTGAACTCAAGAATACCCCTTACTTGGTTTCCTACAAAGCTTTTGGTGAAATCTATCAGAAAATGAGAAGTTATGAGAAGGTGACATGAAGCTAATGAAAGGAGGCATCTCCAATTTGTTTTGCAGATATACACATTAAGGATCATGTCAAATAATACAAGGGAATTTGATCAAAATAGGGAGACAATCGCTAGATTGTTGTCTGACTTTCAAAGAGAAGCTGATGATAAATGTTATTGTCCATGCAAGAGTTGTAACAGCTTAAAGACAAGAAGAATCAAAATCAAAATAGAAAAGAGAGATTGTAGGGAGAATGGTCACATTGAAGGGGGGTTTGATTATAATCGAGTGGTAAGTCATTTGTTATATTGTCTTCACAATTAATATACATATGAGCCATGGAAGGAGGTTTTATTATCATCATTTTTATATAGTTCAATCTCCCTAGTGTGAATATAGAGGAACATGGAGGTGTGAGTATTGAAGTTGAAGATCATGATCCCATGGAAGATGATGATCATGTGCCAAAAAGCACATTTGAAGATAATGGTACGAATGCATTGATCATTGACACATTTGGTACTGGTGCTGTTGGTGCTACTATTGTTGTTGATGATGAGGATGACATTAATGACATCCATGATATACCTCTACTTGATAAGGCAGACACAGCCCTTTACAAAGGCTCCCAATCTACTCTTCTCTCTGTTGTATTGTTGTTGGTGAATTTGAAGGTTATGAATGGTTTATCCAACATAGCAATGTCACGTATGCTAAGGTTTGTCATATATGTCATTATAGTCTATAAAAGGTGAAACATGTACCATTAAGATTGTTTATAGTAATGACTTATATTATTTGTTGCAGATTGATAGGTGACTTTCTGTTACCACCATCAAGTGTTCTCCCTTGCTCGTACCGAGAATTATTTGCCACTATGAAACATATTGGAATGGAGTATCAAACAATAGATGTTTATCCTAAAGATCATATTATTTATTATAAAGAACACAAAAATGCAACAGAATGCCCTGAATGCCATACGAGCAGATATCGAGATGATCAAGTGACAAAAAAGGTGTCTCACAAGGTTCTTTGTCACATCCCCATTAATCCACATCTGAAATGATTATTCAAGTGCAATAGCTTGGCACAATTTATGGATTACCATGCACGCAGTAGGAGTCAAGATGACATTATTTGAATGCCTCTGGATGGTTCATCATTTATGGACATAGAGGAAAAGTGGCCACACTTTAAAGAGGAACCTTGAAATCTCAAGCTTTCTCTGGCAGTAGACGGTGTCAATCCGCATGGAGAGATGAGATCTGTTTGCTCGGTGTGGCCTATTTTTGTTATAAACAATAACCTTCCTCCATGGATGTCAATAAAGAGGGAGCACATTATGTTGGCAATGATTGTTTCAGGTATCTTATTATTTTATAGTTATCTACATGTAATTATAAGTCTTGGAGTGAAATGGCCATAATAATTATCTGATGTTGTTGTTAATTCAACTAGGTAAGTACCAAGTGAAAGATATGAATGTATATATTGCATCTTTTATCGATGAGTTGTTGGTGTTATGGAATGGTTTCACTATGTATGACATCTCCCAACCAATTGGACAAAGGGAATTTTAATTCCATGCAATGCTTGTGTGGACAATTCATGATGCTCTAGGGTTGACACATTTTTGTGGTATGTTATGGTGAATTCTAGTTGTACGGGATAATTCAAATTTTTAAAATATACATATTTAATCTAATTTTATCATTATCTTGTAGGTCTTCAAACAAAGGAAAAATTTGCATGTCCAATGTGTGGTCCAAAGATGAAATCTCATCATTCTAAAAGTTTAAGAAAACAAGTGTTTGATGAGTATAGGCAGTTTCTCCCCAGAAATCATAAGTATCCAAGTGTAGAAAGTCATCTTTTCAATGAGAAAGAAGAGACTACATTAAAGCCCTGAAGAATGACACCTCACCTATGGCAGTTGGAATATAATAGAATTCAAGGTAATATCATTCCACGTAATGGTCGATGTTTGAAAATTATATATTTTGATTGTGTTTTGTTGGCTAATTATGTAGTTGATGATCTTGAAGGTCATAAAGGCATCAACAAACAGCTTCCAAAGGGACTAAAATGTTATCCCAAAAAATTCAGTAGGCTTCCCTACTATGAGCATCTACAAATTGTGTATTTGTTTGATACTATGCATATTGGAAAGAATGTAATAGAGATGTTGTGAAAAATATTGGATGGAAGGCATGACAAAGAAAAACTTGGCAAAATTTGTAGTGAAATTCATGATTCCAATCATACAATGAAAAATATCATTGAATCAAATAGCAATAGAGACCAGATTAATGCAAGTGCTCTTCCTTGGTTATTAACCGAGCAACAAAGTATTGCCATAAAAGAAGTGATCTGAAAAATTCAATTTCCTACAGGATTTGCTATAGATATAAGCAATCTCATATCAAAGAAAAATGATTTTGGGTCAGGGATGAAAACACATGATTGGCATACCTTCATCAAGGTAATTCATAGTCTTTTGTATTTACAATATATTTGTGTGATTGCATTCAATTTTCATTGTATGAAATGATCAGTTGACAATTGTTGTAGTGTTTTCTACCCCTATCTCTCCCAGAGAATTTCGACTATAATATCAAACAAGTGATATATGATCTTGGAAAATACATGAGGTAAGCAGTGATATTTGTTTAATATATCAAACAAGTAATATATTGTAAAGTCTCGTATTTATATATTTATGTCTTGAATCCCTTGTAGGTGGTTGTCATATAAAGAAATCCATAAAGAAGATATAAAATATTGGAAGAAAAGAATTTGTCGATTAATGTGTGAAATGCAAAAGTGTTTACCTCTAGCTTTTTTCAATGCACAAGAACACTACCTCATACACCAAGTTGAGGAGATTCAATTGTGTGGACCTGTACATGCTAGGTCAATGTGGATGGTTGAGAGACACTTGAAATTTTTGAAGGGTTTGGTATGACAAAGAGCACGTCTTGAGGGTTCTATGGTTGAGGGATATATGGTATACCAGATGATGGTGTATGTAGCTCAATATTTTCCTAATCTTGCAGCAAAGTCTCATATAGATTACATTTGGGATCTCGACTCAATTAAAAAATTTGAAGGGGAGTACTTGGTGGGCAATGGTAGATTTAGGAAACTGAAAGGTAATAAATTATGAGATGTTATTGTAGTAAATTAATTCTTAATCTTCAAAATAAATCTGTTGTAAGTCATCTATTTACTTTTGTACAACTACTAAAGAGTGGGATGCAATACATTTGTTTATTGCAAACAATCAAGATTGTATGATGGCATGGATTGAATGATGTCAATATGATGGTCATAGATTAACATGAGAATCCATGTCTTCATTGGTTACACAAGCTCATCGCAATGGAGATCCCAATGTTACAAAAAAGGAAATAGATTTAGCATATGGTTTAAGAGATCACCAAGTACTTATAAATTTGTTAATTAATCAATCATATGTTTTTCAACTCATGATGCAATAATTTATACATGTTTGACATTATTGTAGGTGAAACACCACAAGGCTATGTTTTTCAATGGTTATAAATTTTGCATCAAAAATTTGGATGACACAAAGAGAACTTGTGATTCTGGGATAAGTGTGTGTTCCATGTGACTAATATTTCATCTAGAAATGACTTACATCCTCGAGAGTCACAAAATCGACACTATGGTATTTTGGTTGATATACTTGACTGCGACTTCAATTCTTTCAAATTAGTTCTTTTCATTTTGAAATGGTATAGACTACGACTCAATAAAAATAATCCTGATAGAACTGTTATTGAACATGACAATGGATTTCCAATGATTAATACAAGGTTGTTTGAGCCAGTTGGAGAAGAGCCCTATGTTCTTCCAAGCCAATGTGAGCAGGTATTTTACTCAGAGGTTCCACATAAACCAGGTTGGTCATTTTTTGTTAGACATGATCCAAGAGGAAGATCGATAAAGTATAATGCGATGGAAGAAGATACTGAGGAAGATGAAGAAGTGGAAGCTAATGTAGAACTAGATCATGATCGAGAGCTAGTCGAAGAAGAATATGAAGACAAAGATGATGATGGTGCTGCTACTGATGATGATGATGCTGCTACTGATGCTACTACTGATGAGGATGATGCTGCTATTGATGAGGATGATGCTGCTACTAATGATGATGATGAGGATGATGAGGATGATGATGATGATGATGTTGATGATGATGATGACGACGACAACAATAGTGGTGGTGATGATGTTGTCGACCATGACAATCTTGATGATGAGATGAATGAAGAAGAATATCAATGACATGAATGAAATGTACAATAATGCTAGATGTTTGGCATGTTCTAATGATTGTTTTATATGTACTACTCTTATTCAACTTGTTTTATATGTCCTACTTATATATCTTTAACCTTTTGTTAAGAGAAATTTCATTCTAAAATAGTGTATTTAATCTCTATATACTTAAACAACCTCACTAATTAAGACTGTTCTCATTTGTAGTGGGCATGACAAGAATCAAATCACTTGAAAGACACCAATATTTAGACATGCAAAAATTAGTGACATGATTAAGCAAATTACGTTTCTTTACAATTGCATGGTTGTCTTTGGTTTGTAATTTTGTTTTGAATGTCTAGTGATTTAAACCAAATACTTCGACTTAGCCAAAAAATGTGCAAGTCTACATTAGTATGTTTCTTTTTATTGTAATTATAATTAGTATGAATGAACAAAGTAATGACAATGCAATATTTGTGATAATGCAATAGTTGTCAAAATAGCATCAATGACTTCAGTCAATGTACCTATGCGTCAATGTGGTGTTGGCCCATGCATGTTGAAGATGTCACGCACAACAAGTAATCCTGGGCATCAATTTTGGGTTTGCCCAAATAGTAAAAAGGTCTAGATATGTAATTATATTTTATGTTTAAAAATAATGTGACAACTAATCATTTTATGAAGAACTGGTGTACATTTGGTATTTTCAAAGAAATACTAGATGTCAATACTTTCAGTGGGTTGATCAAACCACATTTACATCTATCCCATCTACATCTATACCTGATGTATGAAATGAGTGCAACTTGTGCAAGGCTCGAGAGGCAGCTAGTGCCGCCAAGATTGCTTCAATGGCGAAAGTAGAAATCATATTTCTGCGATGCCTTCTTTGTGTAGTTTGTGCACTACTTTGTTGGGACCATATGTGCAAATGTGGTTAATAGAGGGCTATTGTAGATACTAAATTTTTTTTTTAATTTCTAGTAGATACACATAAAGAACATGCACATAAACATGACAAATGAGAAACATAAATGTAGATATCACAACAGTTGACAAACATAAATGTAGGCATCATAATCACAATTTTTTGGAGACACAACATAATTGAATGGTATACCAAGACGATGCAACACAACTATATATCACTCCTCTGGTTCCAAGTTTACACTATGGTAAACAAAATCTATAGATAAAAAATAAATTTAGAGAGCGGAGGAGAGCGAGATTGACCAAAGTAATACAGGTCCCTATATTATTTTGGTTGTTATCACTCTCCTCCTATGCTCTCTAAATTTATTCTTCATCTTTGGATTTTGTTTACGTAGTGTAGACATGGAACTGGAGGATTAGTTGTGTTGCATCATCTGGATATACCACTCAATTATGTTGTGTTTCCAAAAAATTATGACCATGATGCCTACATTTATGTTTCTTAGCTGTTGTGTCCCAAGACCCCTTATGACCCTTTAGGACCATTTACGATCCCTAAGAATACATCTTAGAGATATTAAAATTTTGTAAAGGGTCATAAGAGGCTTCTAGGAGGGGTCAGCTGAGCTTCCACCTTCACATGGTTGGCCCTATTAAGTAGAGAATGTTAAACTATTCTTGAAACAAAGAGAAGCTCAATAATTTAAGATCTCAATCTACGTATGACAAATATATATCGACTGCACCGCGAACCCGCACATCAAATTCAGACCAAAGAAGTCAAGAAGTCACTTGAATCAAATCCAAATGCAATCAAGTCTGCATATATCTTATGAACACATCAGGAAGAATGTATCTCTGATCACCGCACTAGCTTCTTGTGCTGGAGTAGTCATTGTCACAAGTCTTGATTTGGTAGGATCCATTCCAAATCCAAGTCTCTAGAATCGACTCAATAATCCACGAGCCGCTATCGAATCTACTACAAAGTTATCTCCAAAATGTACTAGAGTAGTTGCTGTCACAAGTCTTGATTCGGTAGGATCCATTAGAAATCCAAGTCTCTAGACTCAACTCAATAATCCACGAGCCGCTACCAAATCTACTGCAAAGTTATCTCTGAATGATCCATAACCAAATCACGAGTAGGAACCAGATCTACAAGAACACCATTCTGAATCAATACCAACTTGATCAACAAATTTTATTTTATTTTTAAAACTCATTGTCGTCGTAACTATGATGGCTTTAAAACAGCGATGCTCGGTCATCGCAAACATCTGACATCTATCTGTCATATTAACAGCATCACTGTTAGAAAACAACCATAAATGATAGATATCCATCATAAATGTCCAACACATGTCTGTCGCATGTACAACATTGTCATCATTACAAACCACAAATGATGGATATGCATTTTAAACTTTCGACAGATATCCATTGCAATAAAAGCATTTCCATCGGTGAATATGTTACAAATGACCAATACCGTCGGAAGCTTTTGACGGGTCACCATCATTTTTCATTTGTTGTGATGGGTAGGCATCCCAATTGTGATGGCCATAAATAAGTCTGATGGTAGGCTTGTTATGTTGGCACCCTCTTTTAGCAATGGACAAGGTTGTCATAATTACAACACCTGACAGAACTATCAATTTTTTCAACTACAAAATTGTGACGCCAGGTGGTGTCGCTTAAGCAATAGTTTACTATCTAAATTCAGATGCTCAACCATTAGAAAAATGTCTCAAATGTACTAGTGACATCTATGATGATGCCCTTATTCTTGTTCAAATTTTTTTCTTTGTCTTTAGAACTAGATCCAGATTCATACTTGTCCTTTTGAAGTGATATGTCTCCTTTTTGCACAAGTACTTTCTCAATTTTGATTGCATTACCTACCATCTTATCAAAGGATGTATGATTTTTCATTTGTAAAGGGTAGTTGATTTCTGGAACAAGATTATTGATGAAAATTTCTAGTTTCTCAGTTTTTGGAATGGGTCTAGCATATAGAGAAAATCTCTTCCTCCATCTCTTGAGAAATGTCAGGAAAGGTTCTCCTGGATATTGTTTCAGATTGTAGATGTCGATCATGGTGACCAGATGCTGAATATTGTAGGAGTATTATCGATAGAATAGTTTGATTAATTCCTCAAAAGTTTTGATAGTTGGAGGCATTCTAGAGAACCAATGAATGGTTGCTCCTCCCAGAGATCGAGGGAAAAGATGCATCAAGTAGGTTGGTTCATGCATAAACTCCATAGATTGAGTATAGAATTATCTGACATGATCTTGAGGGTCAGATTTTCCATCATACTTATCATATTTAGGCATCTCCACTCTTTTAGGGAATGGTGGCATGTAGAAGACTTTATCAAATGGAAAAGGGCATAGGGCCCCCATAGAGAACTAGGTTCCTTTTCTTTCTCTAGTTTGTTAAGCTTGACTTGCATGGCTTGCATCTATCTCATCATGGTCATGATAGGAGTTTCTTCCTCATGTGTAATGATATTTTCAACATTAAAGTTTGGAGGAAGTTTGCCTCTCTATCTAGGAGTTATGCCTCTCTATCTTCTTTCAAGAAATGCCTCATCATTTTATTGAAGTCATCATCATTTTGATATCGAGCAATTTCAGAAGGTGTAGGTTCTTGATCCACACCATGTTTAGAATGAGGTCCTTAAGACCCATGATGTTTCCCTCCATGATACATGTTAGGAGTTTTAGGACTACCTGGGATAGATTAAGGAGGAGTTTGTTGATTACCTCCGTGAATTGATGGAGGGGGTATGTAACTAGTTTTCAATCAAAAATTGCCAAGACCATCATCTTCGTAAAGACCAAAATTGTAGAGTTGTTCAAGAGTTGGAGCCTTGTGAGTAGTCAAAGGTATAGTGTTGAGTGCTTCTCCAGATTTCTTGTGTGAGGAAGCTCTAGTTTCCACCATTAACTTTGGGTGAAGCAAGAAAGAAAGATGAAGACAACTGAAGAATGACCTGATTCAAGAAGATCAAATAACACAACCTTGTCAAGATTGATTTGATTGAAGATTATATTGGGTGTAAATGAAGGATACTATGCCACAGTAGTGTGGGTAGATGCCCAATAGATGGTGGGCATGAGCTCACAACACTTATCCATTTTGTAAGAAGACTAAATTTGAAGATAATTTTGACAAGGTTTTGACACAAGATGAAAAAGACTCAAATCGATAAATCAGAAGGCTAAATCAAACTCAAGAGACCACTTTAGGAAAATGAATGGATTTGTTCTAGTTTTTGCTCTATTTTTTACGCAATGATTTGTTTGACAGATTTTGAGATTTGTTTCTCAACTCTAGACATGTAGTTTCAGGCAGTGTGCAATAGGAAAATAGGCATACAAACCCCAGACAAAAATTAGATCTAACAGAAAGTTGACCAACTGATAGGAATAAGCTTGCTATTTTGAAAATTTGGGGACAAGCTCACGTGATAAAATGTTGCCCCACGCGAGGAAGTACCAGGCTATGTGCGAGAATATATTGTCTCGCGTGAAGAAATGCTCAGAAAGTTGAAATCTCGCGCGATAAAAGAATACAGTTTGACAGTGTTGGCATAGTTTTTGAGGCATAGATTTTGAGACACAGCATTGGTTGTTCTCTGACAGAATATTCAGTTCTCACACCAGAAAAGGATTTTTGCTCAGATTTTGCAATTTTTTCAATTTTTCAGTATCAAATTGTTTGCAAGATTTTTTTGTCCAGTTTTGAAGATTCATGTAATAGTTCATCTCAAGTAACCAAGAAGATATCAAGCATGCAAAATAGCAAGCAAGGGAAGCAAGCAATCGTCTGAAAAAAATGAAGAAGGGAAAAAGCAACCTTGCGCATGAACAAGCAATAGTGACTTATTGTGCTAATCTCTAGAAATGCTACTTGTGTATGTTCCAAAAAGTTTTCCAATAACACACATATTCCTAGAAAATGAAAAATTTGGCCTCACTAGGGTTTGTAGTAATGGTCTGACTCTACAAATTTTGTGATCTCAAGAGGGAAAACTCCAATCCGGGTGCACTAGGTTTTTGACACAGTCTGATAAATTAATCAATCATGAGCTGCTAGGGAGATCTGACAGCCCAACAAGAGACCACACCTGTGAAGATTTCCTCCACAAGGACATTTATATAGCGGTTGTTGCTACCACAGAAAAAAATGGCTATTATCGCTTGAGGTTCCATCCATGTGGTTGACTCAATTAAGGGAATATCCACTGTGGTTAACCCTCTCTAAAGGTGACTCACAAAAGATACCACATGAAGACTGGTTTCAGATTCAAGGATCTGAGTTTCTGATACTACCCAAAAATGGAGTAGAGCATAGTCCTATAGCCTTTTCACTTTTAACCAAAACAAAGTAGACAGATTAATCTGACATGCTAAGACCAAGATTATCTCACAAAGATCTATGATGTCAACTGCTTATGATCTATCAACCTCTCTGGAGAGAGAATGTATCAATCAAAAGTTGAAGATGCACAAATCTAGTAAAATGCAAGACAATCTCAGTACCTTCCCTACCTACAAGGGGATCCTTCGTCAAGAAGAGCTCCACATGTGTGAACAAGTGAAAGAAGCCCACTCTCCCGAGATCATCTACAAATAGTGTTCATAGGGCCTATTTACTATGTGTAACAGATATGCAAAAAGCAAATCTATGTTTGTTTTATAGCCCAAAATGAAGTCTATGATATGAAAGCAAGAAAAGTCACACAAGCTTGACACGTGAGAGTTTGTTTTAATCCAAATCAAAATATTATCAGATTGAGAAGAATACCTTAGTTCCAATGCTCTGTAATCCAGAATTTAGCACACATCTGAAAACTCCACAATTTGGTATTACACTGCCTCTAAAAGTACAAAATCAAGACAAATCAATAGCAAACAGTAAGTCTCAAAAATCAATAATCTGAAAGTACAGATCTACAAATTTTATGTCTCTAGATGCAAAATCTCGCGTGAGAAAGGATGCAGTCCCGCGTGAGGAACTATGGTCTCGCGCGATGAAGGATGAATTCCCACGTGAGGAAGTGTTGAAACCAGCAAAACTTTACATGATGCGATGAAAAATCTCACGTGAGAATCCGTACAAAGATGTACAAAAGTACAGACAAAAAATTAAAAATCACAGTTTTGATAGAAAAAGATAGAAAATTGATAGAACAAAAGGGAAACCCATTTCAGGGCCCTACGCTGGGTGCTAGAAATGTGTGTGAATTTTGTGCCTAGCTATAGACACAACACTTCATTAAAACATTAGAGGTTAGCCAAAATTGAAATCTTGTAAATAATTGAAACTAAGCTAACCAGGTGATTTACTGCCTTCTAGTAGGTGCGAGTATGATGTTCTCAGATTGGAATCGAGATAAGTGACAATGCAACACCTAAATGAAGGATTTGAATGGAAAATATGAATGTCAAATGAATGTAGATTAATCTATATTTTTGTATTTTCTGTGCAATAATATGAGAAACTGTATGAATCTAAGCTATATGAATGAAATTGAATGCAGATTTATTCTAAGAATGCTATGAATGATATGAAAATCTATGAAACTATGCAAAAACTATGATCAACTATGAAATATCTCACAAATCGCCTGTTGCAAGTGCTTAATCCTTCAATCCCCAATTTTCCAAAGTAATTGTGCAAATTCAAGTGTTGATAATTATGAAGAGATGAGCCTTGATTTTATAGAAATTCAGGGCTTTGAGGAGGCAAGAGAAAAACCATAAAATCACTCTTGATAAACTGAGGTTGATTTTTGAGTTATCAAGAAATCAGAGATAATTACCTCACAAAAATCATGCAAAAGCAGTGTTTAACTCAAAATAGAGTTTTAGATCAAATTTCAACTCATCATCAGATGTTGAGTTTCAATTTTAAAATTGATTATTAATTTATAGTTGCCTGCTTTTCAGATTGTGCATGATTTAATATGAATTAATTTAAAAATAAAGTGATTTATTCTAAACTTAACTGATTTTTGAATTAAAACAACTGATTTATGGGTTAATCAATCATTAAATCAAACTTTATTCTAAAACTATATTATTAAAAATTAACAATTGACATGAATTAATTAAATAAGAATTTAATCAATTAGTCATGAGATTTTAGATTTATTGTCAAAATTAAATAATACAATTTAGGAATAATTTAATTAAATTTAATTAAATAATTAAGTGGCAGTATTAAATCTAATTAATTAAACATTCATAATACTCAATTAGTCAAACTTTAGGATAAATAGGATTTATCGCCGAATAATTATTAAATTAAAGATAATTAGGATAAATAGGAATATTGCTAGGAACATTCCCTGATGCAAAATTTAGGATAAAATCAATTAGGATTCGATAATGTACATATGTGCCTTAGGTTAGGACTTTGATGTCAATTTCATTCGATTTTGAGTATGTAGGAGGTTAATGAAACTATAGCCCATTTTTGGGGTATTACACTTACTGGTCTTCATTCCTCCATGCCAAAGGTTTTCAATATCTCCTTGATATACTTAGATTGTGTAATGTAGATGTCTTTCTTCATCTAATAAACTTGCAAACCAACAAAGAATTTGATCTATCCAAACATAGGCATCTCAAATTCAGTTTTCATCTCATTTGCAAATGTTTGGCATAGTGCATCTTGTCCTCCAAATATGATATCATCAAAAAATATTTCAGCTAACAATATCCCTTTACCTTTTTCAGTCTTCAAGTATAGATTGTTGTTGTCATTTGTTCTTGCAAATCTAATTTTGACCAAGTAATTATGCAATATCTTATACCATGCTCTAGGGGCTTGTTTCAATCCATACAGTTCTTTGTGTAGCTTACAAACCATGTTCCTCTTTCTTGGATAAAAAATCCTTCTAGTTGTTCAATGTATACTTCTTGTTTTAGTATTCCATTCAAAAATGCAGATTTGACATCCATCTAATACACTTTGAATCCTTTGTAAGATGAATATGAAAGTATATTTCTAACTCCTTCCAAACTAGCAACTGGGGCAAATGTCTCCCCATAGTCAATGCCTTCTTCTTGTGCATATTGTTTGCATACCAATCTAGCTTTGTTCCTTGTGACTTCTCAATGTTCATTCAGCTTATTTCTAAACACCCACTTTGTTCCAATAACATTCTTGTCCTTAGGTCTAGGTACTAGTGTCCAGGTTTTGTTATTTTCTATTTTCTCAATTTCTTCATTCATGGCTTGAATCCAATCTTCATTCTCCAAAGCATCTTTCACTGTTTTAGCTCAAATTCACATAATAAGAATGTTTGGTTTTTAAACTTACTTCTTGTCATGACTCCTAAATATTTTGCTCCAATAATTTGATTTGCCTTATGATGTCTTCTAACATATTGTGCTAATGTAAGCTTTGGTCTCTTTTCTTCTTCTTGTTGATCTTCAAGTTCATCTTGTAAATTTATTTCAAGTTCATTTTATATTTATGCTTCCTCTTTTGATTTCTCAATAGTTTCCTCATGTTTCTCGACATCTTCTTGTTATGACTTGGCACACCCTTGTTGTTGCTCGGCAGCTTCGTTCTTTGTTCTAGATAAATTGTTAGCCTCTCCTTCTTCCATGTATACGAATGATCTGTAATCTTTAGGTTCCTTCTTGCATTCAATTTCATTATTTTCTACATATTCATCAACTCTAAAATTTTCACTTTCCACAACTTTGTTAGTGTTAGAATTCAAACACTTATAAGCATTTCTCTTAGTGGAATAACCTAGGAATATACCTTCATCACTTTTAGCATCAAATTTTCCATTCCTATTTTCCTTCAGTAAATAACATTTTCTTCCAAAGACTTTAAATTATTTTACATTAGGTGTATAACCATGTCATAACTCAAAAGGTGTAGCATTTGTACCTTTCTTGACTTGTACTTGATTCAAAGTATAAAAAGTTATACTTACATCTTCTCTCAATATTTTTGCGCAACATTTTTCTCTATCATCAATGTTCTAGCATAATCCATGATTGATCTATTCCTTCTCTCTACTATACCATTTTGTGGAGGGGTTCTTGATGCATATATATACCTCTTTATTCCTCTATCATTGTAGAATATGTTGAATTCATTAGATATAAACTCTCCTCCTCTATCAGATCTCATACATTTCAAGCTCTTACTTGTTTCTTTCTCAACTTTTGCCAAATACCACTTAAACAACTGAAAATCATCAATTTTTTCTTTAAGAAACATCACATTCATCATTCTAGAGTAATCATCAACAAACAAAATGAAATATTTATCACCATAGTAACTTTGCAGTCCAATAGGTCCACAAAGGTCAGTGTGAACCAATTCCAAAATATCATCAGAACTATATGTTTTTCTCTTGAAACTAGACTTTGTCATTTTTCCCAATTGACATTGCTTACACATCACATTATCAGGTTTCTTCAATCTTGGTAATCCTCTTACTCTTTTCATCTTACTAATGCTTACCAAATTATCAAAGTTCACATGACACAACCTCTTATGTCATAACCATACAACATCAAATTGTACAAACAAACATGTCTCATCAAATAAGTCTAGATAGAACAAATTACCTCTTGTTTGTTCTCCACTTCCAATCAGTTCGCTAGTGGCATCAAATATCATAGCCTTTTTGTGATGAAATTGAACTTGGTAACCAGAACTGTTTAGTTGTGCAACACTCAACAAATTATAGTTAAGACCTTCAACCCAATAATCATTGTCACATCTGATCTTATCAGTCAATCATTGATCTTTTTCCTTTCACAAGGCATAGTGCATCATTACAAAACTTAACACTACTACCTTTGTAATGATTTAAGGTTTCAAACTTGCTTTTATCACTAGTCATGTGATGTGAGCAACCACTATCAATTATCCATCTATCACCTTTACTCACATATGAAATAAGTGCAGTTTTCTCATCTTCATTAGAATCATCTTTCATAGCAACATAAAATATTTCTACATCATGATCATCAGACTCATCAGATTCACTGCCAGTTTCTTCTTCACCAATATAACAATATTTCTTACCTTTATCCTTGTATTCCTTATACCTTTTGTAATCTCTTTCATCCCTTTTGTCTTTGTACTTTCTTTCCCCTCTTTTATCCTTGTCATTCTTGTCAGGGCATCTTGCTACAATATGACCAACTTTGTTACATGAGAAACATATTATAGGAAGTTTACCTTTAAATTTTCTTTTTCCTCTTGGTAGTCTTCTAGCCATAAGTGCCTCAAGATCATCAAGATCATCATCAGAAGTGTCACAGTCACTGTTCACACATCTTTCTTTATATTTCTTAGAATTTGTAGACACCTAAATTTGTCCTTTAACATTAATTAAATTTAATTTAATTAATGACTCCAAATAACATTATAGTTAATTTTAATTAATTATATTTATTAAATTCATCTATTTATTTAATTAAATAAATTCATTAATTATAGTATTTGAATTAAATTTAAATACTACCTTTCATAATGTATTAAATTTAATTTAATACATGTTCTTCCATAGTCCCCTTTTAAATAAATTTTTAATTTATTTAATTCTCTCACATTCTTTATTTCTACTAAACCATGATTAAATTAAATTTTATTTTATTTAATCCTAAATCCAACCTAGATGCTATCCTACACACATCACTTTCTATTTAATAAGCTTACTCACTAATTAACTAAGGTTAATTAGGCTAATTTTTGGATTCCTACATCCATTAGTCCTAATTATTTGCTCACACGTGTGAGCAAATTTCTAAAAATTGCCTTTTCAAAAATTGCTAAAATTTGCATAAACAAGGCTTCTTACATTTTTTATGACACTTCTTACACCTTCTAAATGGTGAAAATGGACTTTTTCTCTTACACATCTCTTACACACACTTACATGTGTACTTGAAGTACACATTGACCTCTCACATCCCAAGTTTCTCACACATGTGTGAGAAAGTCTTGGACTTTGCATGGCTTATGTGTCTCCTTGATGGCACTTATGTGGATTCCACATAGATGCCACCTCACCCCAGCCCTCCAAAATCCTATATGTTACTCTCATTTTCTCTTAAATCTCATTTTTATCCTAGGTCAGTGAAAATCCTAAGTTGAACTTGAACTTGAACTTTGTCTTGTTCAAGTTCAAGTTCATAAACCGTTATGAGTTATGGAGTGTCAATGTTTGTCAATTCCTTTGGTAGGTCTATTAGTCTTTTGGAGTTGAACATGAACCTGAACTTTGAACTTTGTTCAAGTTCAAATTCAAGTTTGAAGTACAATGTCCAGCACATGGAATATTCGGCGGGATTGTTCTTTCATTCAGTAGAAAGTTGCCTTTTCAAGAACTGTAGGTGTCAAATCAGTTTTGAGAAGTTTCCCTACAGGGTTACCAAATTCGATGGGACGGCTTGTGCATGTGAACCGTGGAGGTGATAGTTGGTGGTGTGACAAAAGGGGTGTCATGATTGCAAAAAGTATGGTAATCAGAGAATGTTCTAGGGAATTGAGAATTTTGTGCCGGTTTAACTTGAAAATTAATGAGGAGTGACTTCAGATGTCATATCAATCATTCCTTCATTAATACATTTATTAAAGTCATCTTGTGAAGATTTAATTAAGATCCTATTGGCCATGTTAATAAATGAAGCACAGTTGAGTATATTGTTTGTTTTTTCTTAAGTTGAAAGGAGGAGCAGCAAAGTTTGTGGTAAGAAAATCATAAAAAAATTGGTGTGCAGATAATCGGTGAGTCATCTTCTTCCTTGTAGCTCTCAGTTTGTTGAAGCAGCATGTTATTGTTTTGTGCAATCTTCTCCTATTTCTTGGATTAAGATGACTTTGTTTCATCCTAAACTTCCAAAAAATGAAAGTAGAACCCATTTGTTGATCTCTCTCTTGGATATTTGTGATACTTCCTTGGTAAATGTGAATTTAGGAGAGTTATGTAGTAGGGTTAACAATGCCTCTGAAGGTTCTTTCTCCAAGAAGTTAGCAAGAAGTAGGTTAATAGAGGCCGATGCCTTTCCCCCAGCCTTAGTTTGCCTCAAACTTATATTAGAATGTGCCAATAGGTATGACAGCAAGAACAGATGTGTCAAAGATTCTTCAGGAGAAATGATGGTTAAGATAAGTCAGGAAACACTAATGGTAGTGTTACAAATCCTAGACAAAGAGCCTTATGAGCCATAGACCTATGTAGAAGTTTATCGTGTGTTCGAAGAAGAAAAGAAGAAATATAGTTCCTCAGTAGCTCAAGGATGGTTGCTGAAACCAGAGAAGGGAGGGTCAAGATTACCCAAGCCTCTCACAATTGAGCATTTCTAAAAGGAAATTACAGATATCGTGTTTCTTTTAAACAGAGTAAAAGGGAATCCACACGCCTTCCATTGGGAGGATTGGATGTACTGTTTCATCCAAAAAATTCTAGAAGGAGAGAATTTTATAGATTGGGTTGACCTGATTGCAGAGAAACTTCACCGGGAGCTCCTAATTGTAACTAATCTAACTCCTTTCTACATGTCATCTTATCTTATCTATGTTCTCACCTGCTATAGAAATTGGGAGGGCTTTCCCCATGAACTGTGGACCAACAATATGAAAATTTATGATTATTTTACATGCCTACAAAATGAAAGGTTTCCTAGTGAATTTAGAACAGTGAATGATATGTTTTCAGCAAAGTTAGTTTTTGAATTACAGGGAAGAGAAAACTACAGACTCTCTGAGGAAGCCAAGAAAGTGATAAATGTATATGGTTTCCATTTTATACAATTTCCCAGATTTACTTATCTAAGAGTTGGGGATTTTGATGGGGAGCCTCTAAGGTTGCCCAGGTTTTTCTTGGACGATGTGATTTTAATGCAGATTTGCAGGCAACTCGTCATTGTGGAGAGAAAATCTGGTAGCTCGAAGAGATCTTCAGGAGCTTTTTTTCCTATTGAGCTAGGGTATTATAGGTGCAAAACCTTTCAAGATGCCTTGGCAATGGAAAGCTAGTTATTAGTTCTGAGGCTGAAGTCTTACACTTCCAAGGATAATTTTGATTATAGGGGTTTTGCCAAATCAAACCTCAATGTCCCTATCTCTTTCATGCACATGCCCAAACTAGAGGACTTATGGGCTAGTTGTTCAAATGAGCTCAAAGTTAGGAAAAGGATATGGTCAAGATTAACTCTAAGACAAATAATCACTTACGGATTAGATCTAGATATAAGCGGGGTTGAAGAAGATGAGGTGATTGAGGTACTTTATTCCCAATTTTTGGAAAAAGTGGAAGGTCTACCTATTCTGGAATTAGATTGGACTAAACCAGAAGAAGATGACCTGCAAGTGAGAATGGTTGGCATAATCAAGAGAATAGAACCTTGGTTGTTGGAAAAGAAGGCACCTACGACTACTTCACGGTCTTCTAGAAAGCAAACGAAACCAAGGAAGAAAAATTCAGGAAGAAAGACTTTTTTTTAACTAACATAGATGTTGATACATCTCTTGTAGGTAATCTTGAACCTTAATTTGAACCAGCCAATCCTAAGGTTCAAGTTCAACTTCAACTTCAAGCTGAACCTGTTGCGTGAGTCACTCGGTCGAGCTCCAAAGTAAAGAATAAAGCTAAGTAGCCAGAGGTGATTCCCAGCGTTGTTGTGGATTTGGATCCTCCCAAAGCAAAACTACAAGACGACCCTGTTGTAGATTCTAATTCGGCCAACATGTCAAACACTACCTAGGCAGCACGGTATACTGCCAAGGCAGGGTACCGTAGTGGCTAGCCAGCATGGCCCCCACCTGCGCAATCCCAATTCGATGGGACTTAAAAAATAAATTTCGCATGTGTTTTTTATTATTTTTTATTTTTTATTAATATTTATTTTATAATATATTAATACTAATAATTAATATTAATATTATTAATTAATATAAATAATTTTTATTAAATTAATTATTATTTATATTGAATAATGTTATTAATATTAATTATTTATAAATTTTATTATTTAATAATTATGTTAATTAATATATAATTAACATAATTATTATTTAATAATTTATTCATTTAATCTGTATTAATAATTATATTATTAGATGATAATAGTCAAAATAATTATTATTTAATTATTTTATGTTTTAATAAATGTATTAATTGGTAAATTAATATATTTATTATCACTTAATAATTTATTTATTACTCGATTAAGATGATATTTAATAACTGCAAAAATTATTGAATACTAATAAGTAATATAATTATTACTTGCAAAAAATTAAGTTGACTTTTGATTTTATAAAAGGGTTGAACAAATTTTTTTGATGGACGAGAATTATGGAATAATTATGGGAAATTTTTAAATTGCAACTTAATTTTATAATTAATGAAAATTGTTTAGCTCCTAATTGGCTTATTAGATTCCCTTGAAATATTGTCTCAACATTTTAATAAATGAATCATTATGACCCATTGTAGTGCAACGTCGGCATTAGGCCTAATTAAAGGTATTAGTGTAATCGTAATTCATTTTGTTTTGGTATCTAATTTTTATCGAGATGCCTTGTCAGGAATAGTATCGGCTTACTCACTGGTATCTTAATTAGTTCTTTAGGTTAACCTACGTCTCTAATGATGACATGAAAAGGAACTAAACCCTTTCAAGTATGGTTAACACATGTGATAGACAACCTTAGAAAACTTGATACCTCCACCTTACAATAGATGTAACTTTGATCCGTACCAACTATAGACCACTGTTAACCTTTACAACTTAAACTTTTTACCTTTCAAAAAAAATTTGGTGCATTTTTAGAGTGAAATTTTATGGGCATGACACGTTCAACAGGTGCCTAATGTTGCTGAAAATTCTCTAAAGGATTCCTTGGCCCTCCTAAGCAATTATGATACACAGAAGAAATCTACTTTGGCTCCGCAGTGGTTGGAAACTTTTGTTGCTAAAAGGAGAAGTATCATTCCTCTATCCTTGCCAATCGAGGACGTAGTGAGTAAGTATTTGGGAAAGACACCAAAGACTAAGAAACCAAAGACTGACTCTAGGATTGATTTTGATGAAAATATCAGTTGTTGGATGGCGGAGATTGCAAAACCAGTGAGTAACAAAGGGGATGGGGAAGTTTCTGCCCAAGACTTCCAAGTATCTAAAGTTGATCTAGGAAGAGATAGCAGAGCCACCGATATGAAATTATTTGAGGTTTCAAACAAGAAGATTGCAAATAGAGTCTGGAAGGATGCAAAAGACAAATAGGAGATGAAGGAAGCTATGAAGAGCATGGCCCAATATATTCATGCTATCCAACATCCAGAACCTTTCTCCTTGAGTGAAATGTCAGCCTCTATAGACATCACATCTCTAGATAATCAGAAATTTTTGGATCAGATATAGAGAAATAAAGTTATCACCAAATCATTTGAAGAATGGGTCAAACATGTGAGGTCTGAGGCTACTAAACAATTAACCTACCAAAATCAATCTCAGATCAAGGTCAGTAACCTGATAAAGAAGGTCAAGGTAAATATTGAAGAATGGGAGACATAAAGAACTACCTAGATAAAAGAACTCTAGTGGATGGAAGAAGTTCAGGAATATGGTTTGTAGAAGTTCCTTTTAGAAAGTCCAGTCCCAGGGTTAGATGACAAAACTTTCTATGTTTTGAAAGAATGCATTGATTGGAGGAACGAAGCTGTGGCTTAGGGAATTTCTGAAGTAAAAGACCTCCTAAAAGGACTAGGGATAATCAAGGACATTATTTCGAGTGACATGGTCTGGGTGGATAAGTAGTGTTTCGAAGCCCAAGAGGAATCAGATAGATCAGTTGATCAAGTGATTAAAGGTGTTAAAGTCCAGTTTGATGAGTTATGAGGGATGAAAGCACCAGCTGTATAGGAATTTTCAAAAGTGGTGTGAGTTGATTCAATGCTTCTACTCTAGCAGAAGCACCTGGAAATGCATAGTGAGAAAGTGGCTCAAGTCAAGAAAGAGAGAGAGGTGTGGAAACAATGAATCAATTACCTTGGCCTGTCGCACCAATAGGTGATTTTTGCATTCATTATGGCATTTGAAGACTGGAAGGTAGCTCAGCTGGCAGCAGGCTTGACACCCTAGTTTCTTGGACACCTGGATCTATTTTGGAGGTGCTCTGCACCCAGTTCTATTTATTTTTCTTTATGCTTAAAATAGTTATTTTAATTTAAAGCAATTACTTCTAGTAAAAGATAGTTTTATCTAGTTAGTTGGAAAAACCCTGTGTGGCTATATATTCATAAACTTATGACTTTTTGAGGGTCGGTTCTCTGGGTTTTGGGAACTATTTTCTAAGGACTATGCTTTAAGCTTTCTAAATACTGATATAATAGAATAAATGAAATATCCTATGGTGTTACATGTATGTTTGAGATTTTGAATCGATAAATACTGTTGTTTATCTTATATAGTTTGTTTTCTTATGGAAATGAGTTATATTAAACAAAGCTCAACTATGATATGTATTGATTTTGTAATTAGAGTAACAGAGAGAATCAATATAGAAGTTTCATTTTTATGGATTTAAAGTTTGAAGCAGTGTTAGAGGCAAATGTTTCTTTAAAAGTCTGCACATTCTTTTCGTATTGATGAATTGAATGTTGGCCTTATGTGTTTTCTAGTTAAAAACACACATGATTTTCATTCTTTATTCAATAAGATTGTATTGAAAATATATTAGCAAGGTAGTTGCACCTTGGAAATCTACAGAGAGTTTTCTTTGAAAGGAACTCAATTGTTAGTGTTGAAGTTTTCTTTTCTTTTCATGATTAGTAGAAGTCTATAGATTGATTTAAAGAAAGGAAAAAATTGTACGCTAACAATTTTTGGCAACTCTACTGGGGAGTCAAATGAGTAGACCATAATCTGAGTCTTTAATTTGATGATCAAATATGGTACTACCTGTTGATGTGATACCTAGTCACCAAGAAGTTCCCCCAGTTTTACAACCTAACCTCCATTTCACAGATACCCAAGAAGACATTATTGTTGATCTCAATGCAATGGCTTAGAATCTGAGAACAAGTGGTCAACAATATTAGTAAGTGAGGTTAGTTATTGAGGAGGAAGAAGAAATTGGTGAGTGGTTAAGAGGTTTTCCCATAGCCCAAGAAGCTGATGTAGTGGATAGAGCAGTCCTAAGACCTTAAGGGTAGGTCTTTCTTTACATATCTGATTCAGTTTTTATTAAGTTGGTTGATAAAATATATACAAGAGGAGATGGGCAAAGGGTCTTGTTGACTCAGATTTTCAAGACCTAGCAAAGCTTGATTTCAAACCCCAAACTCCTTCTAGAGAAAGATGCTACAAAACAACTAGTAGACCTTCCTCCCCAACCAAATTTACTCCTATGAGCTCTTTTAATCTTTGGTGCCACTAGGAACCTTAACTCCTTTCATAAATTTATAGCCTTTGAATATTATCTTACCTACCATGGCTCAAAATCAACCCTAGGGTGCAGTTGTGGGACCTTTAAGTTTAGGAGCAAATTTGGGAAACTTGCCTAAAGGTCGAGATATTTTACCTACATTTAGTGGTGATGGAAATAATTCTTCTAATGATCATTTGAATGCCTTCAATACGGCATGTGGATTTTTAGTTGTTGGTACTCAAGATGTAGTTGTGAGGCTTTTTGTTTAGACATTGACAGATGTTGCAACAGATTGGTTTTATAATTTGCCTCATGCCTCCATCACTGATTGGGATACAATGAAAAGGGCATTTGAGGCTAGATTTAAGTTAGCTGATGATGCTAACACACTCTTGATCCAGTTAAGTCAAATGAACAAAGAGATTCAAGTACCTATGAGGGAGTTCGTAGCAAGATTTAACAAGGGAATTCAGAAAATTTCAACTGCAAGTAGACCCAATGATGAAAATCAAAAGGGGTTTTTCCTAAATTCTATGCCTTTGATGTTTTTTTTCCTTTAAAAATAGCTAGGCCAGCCACCCTAGATGTTGCTCAAAATCTTTCTATTGAATTAGAGGATGATCTTATAACAAGTGGTAAATGGAGAAAAGATGTACAAACACCTAGCTCTCAACCTTCCACCTCCCCATCATCAAATCTCATGATACAAAGACTGATGACTAACCTAATAACAATCAAGCGGCAATTGCCTAAAACTACAAGCCCTTATCAGGACATTCCTCATAAATATCCCAATCAGGGAACCTCCAATACTGAAAAGCAATTTAATCTACCTCCTACGCAGCAGAGACTTCAAATTGAGCCTCCTCCAAATAAAGGTAACATGTGTATCTTTCATCTTACTGATGAACATGAAGGGGTACATGCCCTAAAAACATACAATATGAACAACTTGAAGTTGAAAAAGAAGCTGCAGTGAAGGTGACTATTGAAGATATATCCTTTGAAATACTTGGCAACTCTAGAAATTTCTATTTTAAATATGAATCAGACTCTGAAAGGGGTGGTGACGTATTGGTAACTTTAGGGGATCCCTCTTGCTTAGTTTTGACAAGAAATCAGTGGGGAGGAAAAGCAAGTGGCTGGTCCAACTCAGCAACCAAGGATCTTGGAAGTCAGACCAATGATAATTTGAAGGTCCCAAAGACAAGTGGTCTAGAGGTACAAATCTTTAAAAATTCTGAATTTGACTCTTCTTTTAATATAGTTGATTTTTGTAAGACTTCTAAAATACAAATCTCTGCTGCTGACTACTTAAAAATGAACCCTCGGGAGTTGGATAAGCTGGTTAGTTATGTCAAAGGTCACTCTGTTGAACCTAAATCTCAATAGATTAATAATGCATGTTTTAAAGGAGAGACTATAAATAAAGAGGAAAAAGTGGAACAAAAGCTTGCAAATAAGCCCATTTCTACTATTCCCCCTAGTTTGAAACCACAACCCTTTTATGTATCCTTATTCATTCACAGTTTCAAACTAAATAATTGTATCATTTACTCAGGGGCATCGAATAATATCATGCCTTCTTTTTTGGCTAAAGCATTAGACCTCCCCATGACTACCACTTTTGGCCAATGCTATTCCATGGATGCTAAATAGGTACCACTCATAGGTCAAATTAAGGATGCTCAAGTTGCCTTAGAAACCTTCCCTGATAAAAGACTGAAGCTAACCATTCTAGTAACTGATATTTTAGCTAGTTATAGAATGCTCCTAAGCAGAACCTTTTGTAGAGATTTAGGTGGTGAGATAAAATTGGATTGGGCTCAGGCTATAATCCCTGTAGGAAATAAGAATGTTACTCTACTCCGAGAACCCAAATCCAAATATACCATTTTTCCCTCAGAGGATCCCAAATCTCATATTTTGTATCAAGAATCAGAGTTTGCTAATTATGTTATCTTATCTAAGAATGACTCTCCAGGCCCTATTGCCACAGATGAAGAGGTTCCTCATATTCTTGAATTTGATGGCAGTTGCTCTACCACAGGATCAAGAGCAGGGGTAGTCCTTATTTCCCCTTCTGGTCTCAAACTCCCCTTTTCATTCAAGCTATATTTTGAGAACATGAACAACATAGTAGAATATGAAGCTCTTTTGTTGGGGCTAGAAGAAGCGAAGAAAAAGGGAATTAAGATTTTAAAGGCACGTGGTGATGCAGAGTTAATTGTTAAACAGGTTAAGAATTTATTCTCAATAAAGAATGACTAGAGGCTGAAGCATTATAGGAATAGGGTTTGGGATGACCTTGAGTGGTTTGAATCTTTTTCAATTGAGGCAATTCTTAGAGAATATAACTCAAGGGCTGATGCTCTAGCGGGATCAGCATCCCTACTAATTCCACATCTGGACTTTACAGAAGACCATTATAAAATTGAGGTTATACATAGACCCAGTGTACCTAATAATTCTTTGTCATGGAAAGTTTTCAGAGATGATGCCCACATTAATGAATTTCTGCAAGGAGTGGACACATTTTCAACCAATTACTTTGAAGGATCAGAGTCTGAGTGCCATAAATTTTGTCCAGGAAAAGAGGTCAGCTCTTCAGAAGAAGTGATTCAACTTAAAGGTAACTCCATATTGAAGGGACTTGTAGATCTAGAAAAGCTTTTTGATAGAAGGGATTATTATTTAAATCAACCTATTATACTTGATAATGTCCCTTCAAATGAATATGAAAAAATTAACATTGGAGATGAATACAACCCAAAGTTAGTAAACCTAGGGTTGTGTTGCAATGAGGATGAGAAAGGTCATTTTACCAAGTTTCTAAAAGAGTACAGAGATGTTTTTGCTTGGTCCTATGATGATTTAAAAAATTTCAGGCAGGGACAATTTACACGCCATATTCCTCTAAAGCCAGGGACGTCTCCTTTTCATCAGAAATTAAGGACCTATAACCCAAAGGTGATGGATGCTATCTTTAAAGAGATTGAAAAAATTATTTAGGCACACATTATCTTCTCTATCCAACACTTTGTGTGGGTAGCCAACATTGTTCCTGTGCAAAAATGAAATGGAGAGATTAGAATCTGTGTGGATTTTAGAAACCTCAATCAGTCAAGCCTTAAGGATAACTTTGCTTTGCCTATGATGGATCATATTCTTTAGACTGTGGCTGGCTTGGAGATGATGTCATTTCTTGACAGCTTTTCAAGTTATAACCAGATCAGTGTTGCAGATGAAGATCAACATAAGATAACTTTTACCATGTTGTGGGGCACGTTCGCTTATAGAAGAATGCCTTTTGGACTGATTAATGTTAGAGCCACATTTTAGAGGGATATGAATTCTACTTTTGGCCACTTGTTAAATAAAACCATTACTATTTATTTAGATGACATGACAGTGTTCTCTAGGAGATGTAAGAAGCATCTAAGAGACTTAAAGGAGGTTTTACAAAGATGTAGAGATCATGGTGTTTCTTTAAATCCAAAGAAGTCAATCTTTTGTGTGACATAAGGAAAGTTACTAGGTCATTTAGTTTCAAAGGAAGGTATTAAAATTGATCCAGAAAGAGTAAGAGTTATGCAACAATTGTGTCTTCATGTCAATCGAAAGGGGATAAAGTATTTCTTTGGTCAAGTTAATTTCTTGAGAAAGTTCATTCCTGATTTTGCCGAGACATCAAAGCTAATGGTGGACCTGTTAAGTGAAAAGTAGAATTTCAAGTGGGATGACCCAGCTGTCAAATCTTTTGGGAAGATAAAAGAAGCTATAGCCAATGCTCCAACATTAATATACCTAGATTTTAATAAAGATTTTATAATCTATTGCTATGCGTCAGAACACATGATGTCTAGGGTGTTGTTACAGAAGAATGAAAAAGATGAAGAGGTGCCTATTTCCTTCATGAGTATACCTCTTAAGAAACATGAGTTGTGCTATTCCCAAACTTAAAAGTAGGCATTCGCAGTGGAGAAGACAATTAAGAAATTTTGGTATTACATCCTTCATTCGCATTCTGTAGTTTTTTTTCCAAACTTAGTCGTTAAGAGTATCCTTACTCAGGAGGAAGTAATCATTAATAATAGAGCTACTTGGGTAGCAAAGGTGCAAGATTTTTATTTGGAGATCAAACCCACAAAGTTAGTAAGGGGTCAAGGTCTGTGTAAATTGATGGCCGAAAATAAGGAAGATCAAGCTTTTCCCAATTGTTTGTTTATCGGAACAAATGATTCATGGTTCTCAGATGTAGCATTATTTTGACTTATGGAGAGGCCCCGAGTCACCTATCAACTAAGAAAAAGAGGAATTTATGACTAAAACCAGAAAACTATGTCATTGTGGACAATATCTTGTACAAAAAAGGGTTGGACAGGATGTTCTTGTGGTGTGTTGACAAAGACCAACAATAGAGGCTATTACAAACATTCCACAATGAAGCCTGTGGTGGACACTACTCATCATCTGTGACAGCTTTTAAGATCTTGAGAAATAGTTATTATTGGCCCAGAATGTTCAGAGATGCATACCAGTGGGAGGCTAAATGTGAGAAATGCAAGTTCTTCTCAGGGAAACCCCAGTTAGCCGCTTTACCTCTAAGGCCCGTAATTATTGAACAACCTTTTCACGAGTGGGAGCTAGATTTTATTGGCCTGATTAACCCAACCTCAAGTGGAAGACACACTCATATCCTTATAGCCACAAACTACTTCACCAAATGGGTTGAGGTTATACCAGTTAAAGTAACCACCTCTGAAGTAGTTTGCATATTTCTTAAAGAGAACATTGTTACAAGGTTTCAAGTTCCACTCAAAATAGTGGCCGACAATGCTCAGAATTTTTCATCTCAAGAAATTCATCTTTTCTGCTATGACCATGGGATAAACTTGTCTCACTCTTCAAATTATTTCCCATAGGGAAATGGTCAAGCAGAATCTACAAATAAGAACCTAATTAATATCATGAAAAAGCTAGTAGAGGAGAGAGGGAAGGACTGGCATAAGAAACTTTATGAGGCTTTGTGGGCAGACAAAACCTCTCCAAAAAGGGCTATAGGAATGTCTCCCTTTGAATTGGTTTATGGGGTTGAAGCATAGTTATCCCTTCCTCTAGAGTTGGCTACCACTAAATTACAAAGGTGTATTGAGAATGAGGTTTTCAGAGATTTGTTGGAAAAGAGAATTATGTATCTATCAAAAATTGAGGAAGAAAGAGCGGAGTTGGTAGATCACATAAATAGTCATCAGTTGAAAGTAAAAGAAATATTTGATCATTGTGCTAGACCATGCAAATTCATGGAGGGAGATAAAGTCCTACTTTGGGATAAGCACCGGGAACCGTGTGGAGCACATGGAAAATTTGAATCTCTCTGGAAAGGTTCGTTCAAGATTTCTCAAGCCTTGGGTCTGAATGCATTCAAGCTCCAATACATGGATGGAGATGAACTACCCCTATCCTATAATGGGTAGGATCTCAAGCTTTATTAGTTGTAAGTTTTATTTTTCTTGCTTGTATATAAGTTTTGGGTTGCGTCTGTAGGAGTAGAAGATTTTTTTGTGATGATTCATCCTGGTCTAAATAAGTTAAAATATGTCTTTCAAAACCAGAGATCCTAAGTTCATTCTCGGTCCTGAAGATTCCTGGTCCCCAGTCAGAGCCAGTTGTTACCCTCATTTTCTCTTAAATCTTGGTTTTAGCCTAAGTCAGTGAAAATCCTAAGTTGAACTTGAACTTGAACTTTGTCTTGTTCAAGTTCAAGTTCATAAACCATTATGAGTTATGTAGTGTCAATGTTTGTCAATTCCTTTGGTAGGTCTGTCGGTCTTTTGGAGTTGAACCTGAACCTGAACCCAAAACTGAACTTTGAACTTTGTTCAAGTTCATATTCAAATTCGAAGTACAATGTCCAACACATGGAATATTTAGCGGGATTGTTCTTTCATTCCATAGAAATTTTCCTTTTCAAGAACTGTAGGTGTCAAATCAATTTTGAGAAGTTTTCATACAGGGTTACCAAATTAGACAGGATGGCTTGTGCATGTGAATAGTGGAGGTGACAGTTGGCGGCATGACGAAAGGGGTGTCATGATTGCAAAAATTATGCTAATCAGAGAATGTTTTGGGGAATTGAGAATTTCATGCTAGTTTAACTTGAAAATTAATGAGTGACTCCAGATGTCATATCAATCATTCCTTCATTAGTATATTTATTATAGCTATCCCGTGAAGATTTACTTAAGATCCTATTGGCCATGTTAATAAATGAAGCACAGTTGAGTATATTTTTTTTTTTTGCTTAAGGAGATCACAAAAAAATTGATGAAGCACAACAAAGTTTGCGGTAAGAAAATCACAAAAAAATTGGTGCACAGATAATTAGTGAGTCATCTTCTTCCTTGCAGCTCTCAGTTTGTTGAAGCAGCTTGTTACTATTTTGTGAAATTTTCTCTTATTTCCAAGATTAAGATGCCTTTGTTTCATCCTAAACTTCAAAAAAATCAAAGTAGAACCCATTTGTTGATCTCTCTCCTTGATATTTTTGATACTTCCTTGGTTAATGTGAATTTAGGAGAGTTATGTAGTAGGGTTAACAATTCCTCTGAAGGTTCTTTCTCCAAGAAGTTAGTAGGAAGTGGGTTAATAGAGGCTACTGCCTTTCCCCCAGCCTTAGTTTTCCCTGAACTTATATTAGAATGTGCCAATAGGTATGACGGCAAGAACAGATGCATCAAATATTCTTCAGGAGAAATTCTAGTTAAGATAAGCCGGGAAACATTGATGGCAAGGTTACGAATCCTAGAAAAAGAGCCTTACAAGCCATGGACCTATGTAGAAGTAGTTCACATCCTCGAAGAAGACAAGAAGAAATATAGTTCCTCGATAGCTCAAGGATGGTTTCTGAAACTAGAGAAGGGAGGGTCAAGATTACCCAAGCCTCTGACAATTGAGCATTTCTAAAAGGAAATTGCAAATATTGTGTTTCTTTTAAATAGAGTAAAAGGGAATCCACACGCCTTCCATTGGGAGGATTGGATGTACTATTTCATCTAGAAAATTCTATAAGGAGAGAAGTTTATAGATTGGGTTGACCTAATTGCAGAGAAACTTCATCGGGCACTCCTGAATGTAACTAATCTAACTCCTTTCTACATGTCATCTTATCTTATCTATGTTCTCACCTAGTGTAGAAATTGGGAGGGCCTTCCCCATGAACTGTGGACCAACAATATGAAAATTTATGATTATTTTACATGCCTACAAAATGAAAGGTTTCCTAGTGAATTTATAATAGTGAATGATATGTTCTTAGCAAAGTTAGTTTTTGAATTATAGGGAAGAGAAAACTACAGACTCTTTGAGGAATCCAAGAAAATGATAAATATATATGGTTTCCATTTTATACAACTTCCCAAATTTACTTATCTAAGAGTTGGGGCTTTTGATGGGGAGCCTCTAAGGTTGCCCAGGTTTTGCTTGGATGATGTGATTTTAATGGATATTTGCAGGCAGCTCATCATTGTGGAGAGAAAATCTGGTAGCTCGAAGAGATCTTCAAGATTTTTGTTTCCTATTGAGCTAGGGTATTACAGGTTATTAGTTCTGAGACTGAAGTCTTACACTTCTAGGGCTAATTTTGATTATAGGGTTTTTTCCAAATCAAACCTCAATGTCCCTGTCTCTTTCATGCACATGCCCAAATTAGAGGACTTATGGGCCAGTTGTTCAGACAAGCTTGAAGTTAGGCAAAGGCTATGGTCAAGATTAACTCTAAGACAAATAATCACTTATGGATTAGATCTCAATATAAGTGGCATTAAAGAAGAGGAGATTGAGGTACTTAATTCCCAATTCTCAAAAAAGTTGCAACTCTCCCTATTTCAAAATTAGATTGGATTAAACCGAAAGAAGATGACCTCCAAGTGAGAATGGCTGGCATAATCAAGATAATAGAAACTTGGATGTTGGAAAAGAAGGCACCTAAGACTACCTCACAGTATTCTAGAAAGAAAATGAAACCAAGGAAGAAAAATTTAAGAAGAAAGACTTCTATTTTAACTAACATAGTTGTTGATACATCTCTTGCAAGTAATCTTGAACTTGAAGTTGAACCAGCCAGTCTTGAGGTTCAAGTTCAACTTCAACTTCAAGCTGAACCTACTGCACAAGTTGCCCAGTAGAGCTCCAAAGTAAAGAATAAAGCTAAGCAACCAGAGGTGATTCCCAACATTGTTGTGGATTTGGATCCTCCTGAAGCAAAACCACAAGAAGACCTTGTTGTAGATTTTGATTCAGCCAACATGTTAGATGGTCAACAGGTGCCTGATGTTGTTGAAAATTCTCCAAAGGATTCCCTGGCCCTCCTAAGAAATTATGATACTCATAAGAAATCTACTTCGGCCCCGCAGTGGTTGGAAAAATGTGTTTCTAAAAGGAGAAGTATCATTTCTTTGTCCTTTCCAATCGAGGACATAGTGAGTAAGTGTCTGGAAAAGACACCAAAGACTAAGAAACCAAAGAATGAGTCTAGGATCGATTTTGATGAAAACATCGGACATTGGATGGCGGAGATTGTGAAACCAGTGAGTAATAAAGGGGATGGGGAAGTTTCTACCCAGGACTTCCAGGTATCTAAAGTTGATCTGGGAAGAGATAGTAGAGCCGCCGATATGAAATTCTTTGAGGTTTCAAACAAGAAGATTGCAAATAGAGTCTGGAAGGATGCAAAAGACAAATAGGAGATGAAGGAAGCTATGAAGAGCATGGCCCAATATATTCACACTATCCAACATCTAGAACCTTTCTCCTTGAGTGAAATGTTAGCCTCTATAGATATCACATCTCCAGATAATCAGAAATTTTTGGATCAGATACAGAGAAATAAAGTTATCACCAAATCATTTGAAGAATGGGTCAAACATGTGAGGTTTGAGGCTACCAAAAAATTAACCTACCAAAATCAATCTCAGATCTAGGTCAGTAACCTGATAAAGAAGGTCGAGGCAAATATTGAAGAATGGGAGACATAAAGAACTACCTGGATAAAAGAACTCTAGTGGATGGAAGAAGTTTAGGAATATGGTATGTAGAAGTTCCTTTTAGAAAGTCCAGTCCCAGGGTTAGATGACAAAACTTTCTATGTTTTGAAAGAATGCATCGATTGGAGGAACGAGGCTGTGGCTTAGGGAATTTCTGAAGTAAAAGACCTCCTAAAAGGACTAGGGATAATCAAGGACATTATTTCGAGTGACATGGTCTGGGTGGATAAGCAGTGTTTCGAAGCCCAAGAGGAATCAGATAGATCAGTTGATCAGGTGATTAAAGGTGTTAAAGTCTAGTTTGATGAGTTACGAGGGATGAAAGCACCAGTTGTACAAGATTTTTCAAAAGTGGTGCGAGTTGAGTCAATGCTTCTACTCCAGCAGAAGCACCCAGAAATGCATAGTGAGAAAGTGGCTCAATTCAAGAAAGAGACAGAAGTTTGGAAATAATGAATCAATTACCTTGGCCTACCACACCAGCAGGTGATTTTTGTATTCATTGCGGCATTTGAGGATTGGAACACAGCTCAACTGGCAGCAGCCTCAACATCCTAGTTTCCTGGGACACCTGGCTCTATTTTGGAGGTGCTTTGTGCCAAGTTCCATTTATTTTACTTTATGCTTAAAATAGTCATTTATCTTAAAGCAATTACTTCTAGTAAAATATAGTTTTATCTAGTTAGTTGGAAAAGCCCTGCGTGGCTATATATTCATAAACTTATGACTTTTTGAGGGTCGACTCTCTGGGTTTTGGGAACTATTTTCTAAGGACTATGCTTTAAGCTTTCTAAATACTGATATAATAGAATATATGAAATATCCTATGGTGTTACATGTATGTTTGAGCTTTTGAATCGATAAATACTATTGTTTACTTATATAGTTTGTTTTCTTATGGAAATGAGTTATATTAAACAAATCTCAATAGTGATATGAGTTAATTGTGTGCTTAGAGTAACATAGAGAATCAATATAGAAGTTTCAATTTTATGGATTTAATGTTTGAAGCAATGTTAGAGGCAAATGTTTCTTTAAAAGTCTGCACATTCTTTTCATTTTGATGAACTGAATGTTGGCCTTATGTGTTTTCTGGTTAAAAGCACACATGATTTTCATTCTTTATTCAATAAGATTGTATTGAAAATCTATTAGCAAGGTAGTTGAACCTTGGAAATCTGCAGAGAGTTTGCTTTGAAAGGAACTCAATTGTTAGTGTTGAAGTTTTCTTTTCTTTTCATGATTAGTAGAAGTCTGTAGATTGATTTAAAGAAAGGAAAAAATTGTATGCTAACACTATAAATAGGACCCTTATCTCAAGAAAATTTCATTCATTCTTGCATTAGAGTTATTATGCTAGTTTAGACTTAGAATTGTTTTCATAGAGTTTTAACTAACAATTTTGTAGTTGCTAGATTTCTTTTAAGTTTTAGGACTTAGTGATTTAGCTTCATCTTGCATTTGTCATTTGCATACCATAGAGCTTGAGGATTTCTTTCATAGCTCCTCCTTGATCTTCTTTTGGCTTCTTGCATTGAGTGCATGAGAGTTGCTTCTATAGCTTCTTCTTGAGAATCTCAATCTTTATTGTACCTTGCATTCATAGTGGGATCTATACTTGTGTTGGGAGAGCACACCCACAACCTCTCTAATAGCTTAAATCAAGCAAGTCTTGGGTGCACTTTCTTCATGCTCATCCGAGGTAATGGTGAAGACTTGTTTTTTACAAGTTTATTGACATGTTAGAGTAGATTGATTATACTCTTTATTGTTAACATTTGCATGTTTGAACTTGTTCTTAATAGGTTGGTTTTCATCATATATAGAATTTTGAAGAACCAATTGAGATTTGAATGCAGATTCAATATTATGAGTAGTGAAATTATCAAAATTTGACAATTCAAAAGCAGCAAGTCTTCCAAAAAGACCTTCCAAATTTAAGTTGTCACCGGGAGCACATATTAGTTCTTGTATTGTAGAAAATCTAACAACATAAATAGGAAGTAGGGTTCTCAAAACCTTTCTAATAATAGTTTCATCATGAATATTTCCATTAGCTCCTCTAATAGGATTCACTACCTCTTTAGCTCTAGCACAATATTGAACAATACTTTCACCTTCTAACATTCTCATTTCATCAAAATTATCTCTCAAGCTTTCAGATTTGGCTCTTAGCACATTTGTGTCTCCACCATAGATAGTTGTCAGTGTGTCCCACTTTTGATTTGCATTGGTATAGTCCTTGATGTCTTCAAATTCAGGATAACTTAGGTTTGTTGCAATCTCCAACATTTCCTGATTGTGTTCTTTCTTTTCCTTCATTTGCTAGGCTTTCAAAGGTGTCGGTACTATTATGTATTCATGTTCCACATAGTATTTTGTTACATTACCAATTCCATCTAGGTGTAACTTCATCAAAAAATTTCATGCAGGGAAGTTCTCCTTGTTCAGCTTTGGTACCTCATTTTTGTACATCTTGATCTCTAGCTTCAAGTACCTTCAAAATTTTCCTTACAAGCACCACAAGCTTTGATACCAATTGTTAGAATGATTTTAGAATAACTGAGAAGGGGGGTGAATCGGTTATCCTCAGATCCAGATGTACCAATTAAACTTTTAAACACTTCAACCAAATTAGATCTATTTAGCAATCCACTCAGTCTCTATAGAATATAACTAGTAACATAAATTTGCAGTCCGCTATTCCAAAAGTAATCAACTTGCAGAATAAAATCTCAACTGTAAAATACATCAAATAAAATTCACACAAGTATGACACCAAGATTTAATGTGGAAACCCAATTTGAGAAAAACCACCAGTAACATGCTACCAAATTTACACTCTTCTAAAGTGAGCTATGTAAGGAGCCAACCCTATTAAAGGATTTAATCACCCTGTTAGGAGTGGCCTTGTTAGAGGAGTTAAGAACATCCCATTAGAATGTCACCTTGATTAAAGGATTTTACAAATGACTATTAGGTCAACCTTGATTAAAGGATTTTAACTGATACAATGGTTAGAAATGAATGGTACGTTTGATCTAAAACATACAAATCATTTTGCAAATACAGATCCAATGTAACTCATATGTTGATCTACTGACTAGCTTTCATTGTCATCTCCATCTTTGATCTACTTGGAAATCCTTCAAGAAATCACCTTAACTCTTCTTAGCTCTTCTCAGCCTTCTACTTAGGCTTTCTAATCAACATAATCAATGATAAGTACATTAATGCCATATTTTAGATACCCTAGGATAGTTTCTGCTAGGTCCTTTTTCCTTGTTTTGTTATATTTTCTCAAAGACTTTATGCTCAGTTCTTATATTATGTGGCATTCAACCACTAGACTTCTACTATGGTTTTAAACACACTTAATATGCTATAGTTGGATGGATATGCTATATTACTTACTTTGAAATTATGATTATGTCTTTATAAGTAAATTACTTGTTTGAACATAAATAATGCATGCATGTTTTGGTGTTTATTACCATGAATGTCTTTTTCCTAACATCTGAAGTGCAACGCATCAATATAGCAATTATCATCTTGACCAGGTGAAATGCACTCATGCGCTAGATGCTTGACCCAGTCTTACAACACGCTCCAATGGAGAAATATTAGCATAGTACCAGCAATTGGTTTATGGGTGATCAAGGTGGTAGCCATTGAGCAAGAACTAAGGCAATGTAATGAATTCTAAAAATAAATATAGGAGAGAGTGAGAAGTTAGATCTGTTATCGAAGAGACTCTTTCCTCTTTTCTAGATCTATTATGTTTCTAGTTTTATAGCTTTCTTCCTTTTTGTTGGTAGTGTTGTAATAAAAACTCTGCCTATTTTTGTGGCTTGATTAGTTAGTTTTTAGAAGTTTTCTCTTTAAATAAAGCCCCACTCCTGCGTGAGAAGGAGGGTGTTATCAGTTTAGTTGTAATATAGTTTCATTCTATTGTTTACTAGTTTTCATACATCTTTGTACTCAGTTATTCAATTAATGATAAAATGAAGTATTGAGATTTAGCTTTGTGTAATTAAGTGTTTGGGTAATCATCCAAGAGGGCCCACTTGGTGAGGAATCCATAGTTAGTTAGAATTCTAGTTAAATTTACTTTCCTACATTTTCGTTATTTCAGTATTAGTGTTGAACTGTTTCTGCAACCAAAGCCACAAGTTATCTATCGCTTCCTGCAGCCAAAGTGGAAGAGAAGCTAAAGCATTATAGCCTAGTTTGAAAAAGTCTTCATATTTTGTTAGCAACTTCACTTTTGCAATTTCCATTCCAGCATTTACTTCCTGCAGTCATTGAATACTTTCCTTCCAGCATTTGTTTCCTGTAGCAACTGTAGAATGTGTGATTGACTAGTACTTAGTGCATATATATTTCTGGTCCATTTCAAGTAACACATCCCTGGGTTGACATATTAAATGAATTTTTATGAGGATAAATTTCTTGGTTGGATGTCTAATCCCTGAGTTCTAGATTATGCCTAGTTTCTTAGCCTTTATAAAAAGTGATCATTTTTTGGTATTGTTGTCAAGGGCAGTGCCGAACCTAGTTCTCACTCAGCCATTCCTAGGATTTGCTTTCATTTCCCGCTTTGAGTATAATAAATTTCATCTTGAGATGCACAGCAATCCACATCACTTCATACTAGTTGCATGCATAATAGAAGAAGAGACACTCGAGGAAGGTACTTTCCAAATCAAGCTGACAACCCATTAGAAGAAGAAGGCCAGTTTGTTGACACTACTATTGAAATTCCTAAAACCACATCATCATCTTTATCTTCTGAAGGATAACTCCTTGGTTTCTTTGAGGAGCAACCTAAAGCCAATCTATTTTTTGAAACTTTCACCAATCTGAGATTCCACTATCCTAAAAATCCTTACAAAGAAGAAAATCCTTAGCCTTTAATCATCTATCAGCCTCAGCATCCATTTTGACCTCAGCCTAAAAATCCACCAAGGATGGAAAATCCCACTACATTTCCTTTTCCCATCTCTGACCAGCATGACAATAACAACCTCAATAACATACCCGCTTCTGCTCTT
Organism: Chamaecyparis obtusa; assembly: GCA_027943335.1. Lineage (NCBI taxonomy): Eukaryota > Viridiplantae > Streptophyta > Pinopsida > Cupressales > Cupressaceae > Chamaecyparis > Chamaecyparis obtusa. Next base: position 315,466 of record BSBK01006941.1, on the reverse strand, counting down.
CCAAAATTTTATGGTCATGTGACAAAAGACCCGGATACCTTTCTTTTCAAGTTTGATATCCTTTATCGGATCTATGACTACACCACTGATGCCCACAAGCTTAAACTCTTTCTTGCAACTCTTAAAGAGTCTGCATTACATTGGTTCATGGGCTTAGGATAGGATGTTGTTCACAGTTGGGATGAAATGATGAGTGCTTTCTTGATTAAATATAAAGAGTATTGTAGAGGAAATTACATGTGATGGGATGACATTTTTAAGATGACACAGAAAGAAGATGAGTCTTGAGGATTATGTCTCAAGGTTCATGTTCAGCTTACAAAAGAACACACAACATGAGCTTAATGAGGAATCCCAGAAGCTTCTCTTTCTACGAGGGATTCAAGATGGATGCACAAAGGCACTAGACCTAATGGATGGAGGTGATATCACCCAAGCTTCATGGGATAATATCAAAAATATATTCCTTAAGTACTCAAGAGATGTTGTTAAGAAAAGAAGGGGATATAGGTCCACCTTGGGAAATTCAAATAGTGCGGGAGCTTCTAGGACAGAGATAATGCATCTCTTGTCTGAATTCAAGAAAGACATCATTAAAAACATGGCCACATAGCTAGACACCATGAAAGCTAAGAAGAAACATGAGGAAGCAAAGGCCATACTGGCTGAATTTTGTCCCCATTGTAGATAGAAGAGAGACTGTCGATGCAAACTAGTTGCTAACATAGAGACTACACAAATGCCATCTAATTACAAACCAATTGAACCAATGGATGAGTAGTTTTTCTTCATTTCTCAGAGATGACCATGGGTGCAAAGACAAGGTATGCCTCAAGACCCACTTACATTTAGTAGTCCATTTTATAATAATCAATGGCAACCCCCCATGAATTATCAAACTCCTCCCTAGAATAATTTCTAGAATCAGTGGCATAATTACCCCAATCCATAATGGAAAAACCCTAAGGAGAGTTGGAAACAACCCCAAGGGGCGTGGCAACCACCACAGGATAATTAGCAGTAGAACTCGCAGTGGCGAGGAGGTCAACAATGGCCAAATCAGCCACAAGGATTCATGTCACTGCCTCTTCAACCTCCATAGTAGTAAGCACTTTTGCCACCTCCAATAGCCAATAATCCACCTCCTAAGCCTACTCAATTACCTACATATTCATAGCCAAACCCAAACAATAGACCTCCTACACCTCAACAAAATGTGTATGCTACTGACCCAATGCAGTACTGTACGCAATATCCTACTTATGCCATCACTCGTAATGATATTCACATGTGGTTTGGTACTACTCTACCTACTCCTAAACCTCCAATTATCATTGAAGTACCATCTGAGGAACCTAACCAAGTTGAATGTTCTCCTCCTTTAGTAGCCCCTAAGCCAACATCTAAAAACAACCAGCAGATCGGCCGTCCTTTTTCACAAAGGCTGCAACTTAGCAATCAAAAGCCCACTGAAGAAGAAGCCTTCAACATCCTTGATTAACTAAAAAACATCAGTGTTCAAATTATCCTTTTCCAGGAAATCAAGGATGTCCCCACCTAAAGAAAATCTATCAAGGAAGCTTATTTCAAAAATCCTGGCCACAAGAAAAAGGATCCCCAGACTGTCCATGTCTTGGACAAACTGGCATACATTATGCTAGGAAAGCTTACTATCCCAAGATATTTTGACCCTGGCAGCCTTGTTGTCGAGGTCATTATCAATGGGATAGCTATCAAAAATGACTTGATATATCTTGGAGTCACTGTAAATTTCATGACTAATGATATCATGCAATAGCTTGGTATCACTAACCTCAGAACTACACCCATTGTCCTGCATCTTGCAGATATTTCCACTATGAAGTCTAATGGGATGGTGGAGGACATAGTTGTTGACCTTGAATCCTAGTCTTACCCTACTGATTTCATGATCCTTTCGCCCAAAGGTACACTAGGGTGTTATCCAATTATCCTTGGCCGACCTTGGATAGAAATTGTTGATGCCTACATTAGATGTCACTCAGGAGATATGACCATCTCTAATGGTCAACACACCAAGACTTTGGTCTTTTATCCACCTGCCCAGCCTTAGATGGAATTAGCCTCACCAATATGGCTTGATATAGGAGAAGAAGCTGAAGTAATAATGGCTTGATATTTCAGTTAATGATGTTAAAGAGAGATCCTTTCCTCCATCTTCAAGAAGAAGATAAATTAATCACCAACATCTTGAATCATTAGTATGGATCAAACTCAGATTCCCTGGACTGTTTCTCCCATAACTACTCCATACAGTCGTTGAACCCTGATTACCAATGGGCTTCTCTTGTAGCCAAAAAAATCTACCACCAGTTGCTTCCTGATGAGATCCAAGTGCCCTCATTAATAGATGCATCTATGATAGAACTGAATAATAAAATAGAGGTATCTCTTGGATGCTTCTTGAATATTAATAGCTAGCTTACTCCTCAGAAATAAACATCTCTAACTAAATTACTGAAGAACCATACTGTAGATTTTTCATGGGATTATGCCAACATGAAAGGCCTGGACCCAAAGCTCTATACCCATAGGATATAGCTAAAGGAAGACAAACCCCATGTTAGGTAGTTTCAAAGGCATGTTAACCCTACATTAAGAGAAATAGTCAAGACCAAACTGCAAAAACTTCTCAATGCTGGTTTTATATATCCTATCTCAGATAGCCAATGGGTTTCTCCATTAGTCATAGTTCCCAAGAAAGGAGGTAAGTGGAGAGTGTGTGTTGACTACAGAGAACTTAACAAGGCCACTAAGAAGGATCACTTCTCCCTTCCATTCATTGACCAATTCTTAAACTCCTTAGCAAACAAGAAGTATTTTTTTTTCCTAGATGGGTACAGTGGATACAACCAAATTAGAATTCTTCTTAAGGACCTGAAAAAGACCACATTCACCTGCCCATGGGGAACTTTTGCCTATTCAATTTTTCCTTTTGGCCTCTATAATGCTCTAGCAGCTTTTCAGAGGGCAGTTATCAATATTTTTGTTGATATCTCTCATGATTGTATGGAAATCTATATGGGTGACTTTACAATGTATGGAGAAACTTATGAGGGGGCTTTAACAAACCTGGGAAAATTTCTTACAAGGTGTGAAAAACACAACCTATCTTTGAATAGTGAAAAGTGCTTCATGATGATGCAAGGAGTAGTGTTGGGTTATTATATATCTATTGTTGGCATCCAAGTGCATCCTACTAAAATTGAAGTTATTCTAAATCTGCCCACACCAACAAAGAAGAAAGATGTCAAAATTTTTCTTGGACATGTTGGCTACTATAGGTGATCCATTAAAGACTTCATAAAAATGGTCATTCCCCTATATTCTCTTCTCACCAAGGATTCAAAATTCTTATGGACACCAAGCTATGATAAAGCCTTCCTGCAGCTGAAGTCTATCCTGACTCAGGCTCCTGTTCTATGGGGTCCTAATTGGGCACTGCCATTCCACATTTACACTAATGCCTGAGATCATGTAGTAGGAGTTGTTCTTGGATATAAGGAAGGTATGGTAGAACATGCCATTTATTTTATCAGCAAAAATCTACAAGGAGTAGAGTTGGACTATACAGTCACAGAGAAGGAACTTCTAGCTGTTATTTATGCTCTGAACAAATTTCACCATTACATCACTGGCTATCAAATATTTGGCTAAAAAACCTTCTATCATAGAAAGATTGGCCTGATGGCTTCTATTGTTGCACAAATTTGATATCACAATAGTGGATAACCTAGGCAAGTCCAACGTAGTTGCTGATTTCCTCTCAAGATTGCAGAATGTGGATGAACCTCATATAATCAATGACAATTTTCCTAATGACCACCTGCTCTCCATTTTAGCTAAAACCCCCTGGTATGCTAACATTTCTAACTATTTGGTTTCTCAAAAGGTACCTCCATATTTCTCCTCAAAAGAAAAGAGGTTGCTAATAGAAAAGACTTTCAACTTTTCATGGATTAATGACTGTCTATTCTATACTGGCCCTGATCAAATTTTGAGGAGATGTGTTAGGGAGGATGAGACTTATGAAATCCTCCATGCCTATCATGATGAGCCTTGTGGAGGGAATTTTGTAGCCAAAAGAATAGTGATGAAGATATTTAACACTGGCTACTACTAGCCAACCCTACATAAAGATGCGGTCAACTGTACTAGGAAGTGTGATCAATGCCAACAGATGGGGTGATTGAATAAGTCTAATGAAATGCCTCTCTTTCCTCAAGTGGTGATCACTCCATTTGATAAATTGGGGTTGGATTTTGTCAAACCCGTCAGTCCTTCATCTAAGGAAAATTCATATATCCTCATATGCATTGATTACATGACAAAATGGGTGGAGGTGCGAGCCATGAAGCATGCTTGGGATAACAAGGTAGCTGACTTTCTATATGAGGAAATATTTACACAATATGGTGTACCTAGAGAATTGGTAACTGATCAGGGTGCTCAATTTACATCAATCTACCCTAATGAATGAGTACAATATTCGTCATAGAAAATCAAGTCCATATCATCCATAGGTGAATGGTTAGGAAGAAATCACTAATAGGGAAATCAAGGCAATCTTGACCAAAATAGTGTAGATACATAAAAAGGACTGGAGCACTAGATTACAAGAAGCAGTCTGGGCATATAGGACCACATGGAAGACAATAACTAGTTTCACTCCTTTTGAATTGGTTTATGGGAAGAAATTTGTAATGCCCATAGAGTTTGAGCATAAAACCTTACGAACAACATTATAGCTCAACATTGATCTTCCTACAATACAATGTGATAGGATCTTGCAACTCAACCATCTGGATGAAATAAGGAAAGTAGCCCTACAGCAAACTAAAATGTTCTCGTTACAATGCAAAAAGTGGCATGATTCACATATCCTAAACAGATAGTTTGTTCCTAGTGACTGGGCTCTTTAGTATGACTCCAGATTTAAGGAGACACCAGATAAGCTCACTACAAGATGTCTTGGCCCCTATGAAATTTAACATGTTTATGCTAATGGTGTATCTTAGTTATCAACCATCGACCCTATACATTTCAAGTTGATGGTGAATGGACAAAGACTTTGTCTGTACCATAAGCCAGAAACAAAAGTCAACTTCCTATGATAATTTGAGATTTCTCCTATCATAGCTAAACCCCCTGCACCTAATAAAGATCTTGTAGCTAATGAACCTCCTACAGTCGATGGACCTCCTCCAACTGAAGATTCTCCTATAGCCAATGGACCTCCTCCAACTGAAGGCTCTCCTGCAGCCAAATGGAGTAATTACTTTCTTCGGTCATCTCTTTGACTATACATGAATGTAGCCATAATAAAATTTGTGTTTCCCATGAAACTATCTTTTTCCATAATAAAGCAACCATCACATCCCATCACCTTTTATTGCCATATTCATTCATCTCTCACATCATCATTGTGCCAAATATTACTTTTTGCTTGGCCCACGTCACTCGATCTTTCCAGATTTGGGCATTTAAAGGTTTTTATATTCCTAGGTATGCATTCATTTATTGTTTAAAATGCTCTTTACTTAATTTGAAATCAATGTTAGTTGCATTGTAAAATTTACTAATTCATCCAAGTATCATTTTACTTACAAACCAAGCATGTGCAGACACCTTCCTCATTTTTTGTAGGGGGTAATCTATTCAATTGTGTGTTGCAATAAATAGTTTGTTTAGTTATGTGTTGTAATAAATACCCTTGCTTAAATCTACCATTATTAATTTACAAGGTTGTACTCCGTAGTCATTTCGATCAATTGATTTAACAACCCCCTGCATACAAAATTCCCTATAGCCTTGTTTTTTTAAAATCCAAAAATCTAGCTCCAGTCTTTCAAAAAAATTCAAAATACCTCCATCATTTGTCCAGACTACCCATTAAATGAACTAGGAAGCCCAACGAGTTGATCATCTAGCCCTAGTTCAGCAGAATACGGGGTAGAATAAAGGGCATAATTGTTAGGAAGACAATTGGAGTTGAAAGGATTAGGATTTTTTAAGGTTATTGAATTTCTCAATGGTAGAATGGGTGGGCAACCCATACAACATGAGCCAAAAAATCATACATCCCTATTGCAAGATCAGGCTAGCATCCAAGTTTTCAACCGGGTAGGCTAGCTTACATATTTTGTAAGGTTATGTGGTTATGATGAGGTCGTAGCACTAGAATTTCTACAGACCTAAAGAAATGGGATTGTCTATGTGAAAGGATTGCGAGTAGAGGCTTTTGAAGCATGAATTGGAGAAGTTTCTAGACTTCCTACCATTGGAGAAGCATTTCCACATGGGCACAATGCATGAACAGCCTGAGCTGAATTTTCTCTACCCACAAACACTGGACTAGAATGTAGTAAATAGGGTTCCAAAAGAACATCTCTTCCAGGAGAGTACCCTCAATTAGAAATTCATATTATAAGGTACATTACCTATGAGGGACATATTTCTTTCTTTCATGTCGACATTTTAAGCTTTTGAGTCATTCGTGGCATGACCACCTGGTAAATATACCCAATTTTCATTATTCCCTATTGAATTCGAGTTCTAAGGAAGTCAAAAATGGAAGGAAAAATGTTGTCACCCACCATAGGTTGATAAGACTCTTGGTGGAAAGGTCTCTACATGATACCTCTCCCATGACCTAGGATGAGTTTATCACAGCACCTCATGTACAATTGCATGGTGAAGGGCCACAACCTGTAATTCAAGAAGAGGATTTCCCTGGTGAGAGAAAAGTGCTCAAAAGAAAGAAAATGGAAAAGAAAAAATGGTTGAGTATGTTATGAATGATACCCTTGTTCCTCCTACAGCCACTCCTATCACAAAGAAAAAGACCTCGTAGAAGCATCTTGTAGCACCAGTTAACACCCCACCATGGTGAAGTGTTCATTTAGCACCAATTAATGCCCCACCATGGTGTAGTGTTCATTTGAACACAAAACAAATAAGAAAGGACTCGCATGCAATGACTAGTTTTATCCCTGATGTTCCTATTAAGAAACCCATGGATGAATAACCACAAGCAGATAGTTCATTCGCAGGGTGTCATGACATGAATGGCCTCATGTTCCTTGATACTCATTTTAGTGTAGCACAGCAATAAAGTAGGTAAATATCCCTGGTGAGGCCATTCCTAAAAATGTTGAGTCTTCTATTCCAGAAGAGTCTCACAAAAACCCTTCTACTTCAGGAGCTGATAAAGAAAATGTGGCATCTGATAATCCAAACCCTAACCTAGAGGGTGGTGAAACCAAGGTTCCCACAAATTTCTAAAATTCAAGGGTAGAGCAAAGTGCTCAAAAGAAAGAAAATGGAAAAGAAAAAATGGTTGAGTATGTTATGGATGATACCCTTGTTCCTCCTATAGCCACTCCTGTCACAAAGAAAAAGACCTTGTAGAAGCATCCTATAGCACCAGTTAACACCCCACCATGGTGAAGTGTTCGTTTGAACACAAAACAAACAAGAAAGGACTCGCCTATGATGACTGGTTTTATCCTTAATGTTCCTATTGAGGAACCCATGGATGAACAACCACAAGAAGACAGTTCATTCACAGGGTGTCATGATGTGATGGAAGAGGATCCTATAGCTGAGATTCCAGAAAAGGAAATAGAGCACAAAGAAGCAAAGCAAAAAGAAACCACCAATGTGTTTTCTTCTCAATAAGAAGACATTCAAGAGAATGATGTCCTTGTAGCAAAAGAGCGGGTTCCATAAGGAAATCAAGAAGAGGTAGCAATAGAGAAGGTTCCACTTAGAAACCAAGAAGAGGTAGAAACAAAGCAAGTTCCACCAAGAAACCAAGAAAAGGTAACAATCCACTCCCTCTCCATTGACTATTTTACACAAATGCAATATGAAAAGTCAATGTGGGGCCTGGAAAGGGATAGACTAAAAAAGGAAATAGGAATAAAACAAAAGGGAATTCAACTTTTGCAAGGGAAATTAGATTAGATCACAAAGATAATTCCTAAACTAATAGAATGCAGACCACCTCCTAGGGTCTATGCCTTGTGTTTAAAAGAGCAGTTTTTAATGTTTAAATTAATGAGGGTTCTTAGAGACTTAAATAGAGACATAAGCTTGCCCCAAGAATTTGTGGTTGTATATGAAGCATCACCGGACTGTATTAGTAACCTCCTATGTGAGCTTTACTTGCACAATCATGGTGTTCCCTCCAATACTAATTGGAACCCTCTTTTATTTGTCAGTGATATTCACTTGTTTGTTCTTCTTTCTTGGGTGAGAAATGAAATAAACTATGAGGAACAACTAAGCAAATATAGGGGAGTTGAGAAATCATTCACACTTCTCCTATGTCTAGAAAGTGGCTCACCCCATAGGTTATATTGTGATTGGATGGAAATAGTCTATGGATTCCAGGACTCAAAACACAGGAGGAGGATCCTAGGCAATCGAGAATAGGTTTTTGCAAAGTTTGAGAGACTCTTAATAGAGGAACAACACATGGAAGAAAAATAACTATAGAAAAGATGGGGCAGGTTAACAATGGCATTAAAGAAGGTAGAGCCTCATAGTCTCATCAATCTTCAAGCTACAATGTAACAAGTTAAGTGGTATATATAGCTGGGATGACAACCGTGACCTGAGAGATGGTTACCTCTTACCTTCTACCCTCCTCTTCTCTTGTGGACATTATATAGATGTGTGGACAATGAGGTGGATGAACAATTAGAGTTGAGTCGATGTATCAAGATGGAGAAAACAAATGGATTCTACTAGCGTGTGTGTAGCTCTATGAGTGGCGAGACTCGGGAAGGGGATATTTGGGTGCTCACAAAGATCTAGAATGTCTCAGTGCCTAAGGATCGGCACTAACCTTCATAGGGGGCAAATGATAAGGGTTATTAATGTCATCTTTTAGATACCCTGGGATAGTTTATGCTAGGTCATTTTTCCTTGTTTTGTTATGTTTCCTCAAAGACTTTATGCTCAGTTCTGCTATTATGTGGCATTCAGCCACTAGACTTCTGCTATGGTTTTAAACACACTTAATATGCTATACTTGGATGGATATGTTATATTACTTACTTTAAAATTATGATTATGTCTTTATAAGTAAATTAGTTGTTTGAACATAAATAATGCATGTGTTTTTTGGTTTTTATTACCACAAATATTTTATTCTAACATCTGAAGTGTAGTACATCAATATAGAAACCATCATATTGACCAGGTAAAATGTGCTCATGTGTTGGATGCTCAACCCAGTCTTACAATAGACTCCAATGAAGAAACATTAGCGCAACACCAACAAGTAGTTTATGGGTGATCAAGGTGGCAGCCATCGTGCAAGGACTTAGGCAATGTAATGAATTCTCCAAATAAATCTAGGAGAGAGTGGGAAGTTAGATCTATTGTCAAAGTGGCTCTTTCCTATTTTCTAGATCTATTTTGTTTCCATTTTTATAGCTTTTTTCCTTTCTATTGGTAGTGTTGTAATAAAAGCTCTGCCTATTTTTGTGGCATGATTAGTTAGTTGTTAGAGGTTTTCTCTTTAAATAAAGCCCCAGTCATGCATGAGAAGGAGGGCATTATCATTTTAGTTGCAATATAGTTTCATTCTATTGTTTACTGGTTTTCATACATCTCTATACTCAGTTATTAAATTAATGAGCAAATGAAGTATTGAGATTTAACTTTGCATAATTAAGTGTTTGGGTACTCATCCAAGGGGGCCCACTTGGTGAGGAATCCATAGTTAGATTCATTCTAGTTAAATTTGCTTTCTTGTATTTCTATTTTTTAGTATTAGTGTTGAACTGTTCCTGCAGCCAAAGCCATAGGTTAACTATCACTTCCTACAACCAAAGTGGTAGAGAAGCTAAAGCATTATAGCCTAGTTTGAAAAAGTCTTCATATTTTTTTAGCAACTTCACTTCTACAATTTCCATTCCAACATTTACTTCATGCAGTCATAGAATAGTTTCCTTCCAGCATTTGTTTCCTGCAGCAACTGTAGAATGTGTGGTTCAGTATTACTTGGTGCATATATATTGCTGGTCTATTTCAAGTAACATGTCCCTGGGTTGACATATTAAATGATTTTTTATAAAGAGGATAAACTTCTCGATCAGATGTCCAATCTCTGAGTTCTTGATTATACCTAGTTTTTGAGCCTTTATAAAAGCGATCAATCAACCTCTTGTGCATAACCTACAATTAGGTCATCCTTATACCTCCTTAATTAGGTAGTTTAATCTTTTTCCTCTTACTCATCTCTGTAGATCTTAGGTTTAGGTCAGATTCATTAAATCCTTCCAACATTTCATTCTCATCCTTAGCCTTCTATATACTTCTTAAAACTTCTCCTTGAATCCATAAGAAAATGCTTTATCATGCATTAAATGTTCCTGGTCATTCATTCTTATCTTCAACATGTTTTACATATTCCAAGAATTCAACTATGTCAACTGGGAATCTCAATTCCTTCATAAACACTAAAATACTAACACTCGGTCATCACTATATTCTTTTCTTGGTCTTCACTAGATAACTTGGTCATCGCTAAAACTATTATTCTCAAAAATCACTATCTTCACTCGGTTAATTCTTTGATACTCGGTAATTACTGATGCTTGATTGACACTAAATTTTCTTAGCTTATACTAGCGCTCGGTCAACACTAGCATCACTCGGATTAAACATAAGTTTCTTAATCTTCTACTCTTTTTCTCGGTTAAGCCTAATCTTTCATACTTTCTTTCCTCATTTCTTCTAAGCTTCAAAACAACTAACTTATTCACTTAATGTTATAGATAAACAACACATTACCTTGCCAATGTGCCAACTAATCAAATACCCATTGTAGTTTCTCATAACTCAACCTTTCATTAGGTCTTCTTGTTATCTCCTCTTTTCAAATCCTCTTCATCAATCAAAAGATATGGTACTTTAATATATAGAAACTATCTCACCAGTTAAGGTTTGACATCAATGAAAATATAACAATTGTTTCAATTGTAGTTTCCAAAAAACACTTACCATCATTTACATGCACCTCTAACAAGATTTTAGTTATTTCTCTTCATTAGCTAATATTGTCTTGCATGTGAAACTTGTGGAATGTCCTATTTTTTCATGTAGAATATCATTGAACCCTTTTATTCTTGCATTGTCTCTTACAACACATGAATTACCAACATTAACATGCATTTGATACTTCACTCAATCATAATATACCATTTTGAGTATTGTTGTCCTAAAAAAAATTCACATTGTTTTATCTTTATTATTAATGAATATCATCACATTCATTATTGTCCATAGGAATTCTATAAATTCCTCCCATTTTAGACATTTTATCACTAAATATTTCTCTCGTGTTGATTCTTTAACTCATTAAGGTAGTGAAACATGTGAAGATCTCTCAGAGTGCATAATCTAATAGAAATAGGTCAACCTCCAAAGAAGGTATGTTCCCTCTATGCAATCACCTAAACTAGACTAACTATCGTTTCATACTTGGAAAAGAGATAGAAATAATTGATTGAAGTGAAACTAAAATTAATAATTTGATGCACCAAAATAGTTTCAAGGCATATATTACTATATCAAATACACAGTATGACCAACTTCTCAAGCTAAAACCTACAAAAGTTATAATATCATTTGTACTTTGCATAAATGTTTCATAACTAGGTTGAAAGTACTACAAATAGTGTTTATGAGCTGGAATAATTGCCAAAACTTAACTTTTATCCTTATCTGGTTTAAACAAGTCATAAATTACAACAATAGACATGTTTCTACAAAAATACAATGGAAATGAGATAGATATCAAGGAGAAATCATATCATCACAATATTACATCAATCATCTCAAATGAATTTACACAAAAAACAAATAGTAAAAATAAGGTAAAAGCTTAGTTTCATTGAGCAAAAGGTGTTTACAATTGCTTATACAAGTGTAAACAACTACTTTTCAATTTGAAACTAAGTTACAAATGAGTTACACTTCCATGTAGGTATGAAAGAATCTTATTTTAGGGTGCAAAACTACACCAAAAAATGCAAGAACTTACTTGTAAATGAAGCCTGAGGTTATGCTTTATGTTGTGCAATAGCTTGCTAAGAAATAGGACATGTACTAAAAATATAAATGACATTTATTACATTACTTTCTTAGTCAAATCTTCTTTGGTCATCCAAATGATTTATTGCTAGTTTTGATGTCCTCAAAATGCTTCAAATTAATGGCTTCATGAATAAAATTCTTCTACCTTGACCCCTTCATTGATTAGGTTCTTAAATTAGCTTCTAGATGCTCTCAACTAGCTCCAAAATAGTCAAAATTGTCCCCTACATTTCCTCAACTACTCTCCAAGCCATTAAACTACCCTATATATTGTCTCCATGTGTTGTATAAATAAATTTTTCCCTTCATGAATGCTACCATATTCAATTGAACACTTATCAGACACATGTAAGGGTGTTTGAAAATGTCAAATACTTAAGAGGACATATAAAGTTTTTAGGATAGGATTTTATGTTACACCCTGCAATATTATATTGAAGGATTTTCCTTTGGTTGTTGGTTAAAAAAATTCTTTCGAGAAATTGCATTCTTTGTAAATTGTAACTATTAACATCATCATGATAGGTGCAATACCTTTACCTTTTCAGCTATTCTCAAACATTATGACATTAATCACTTTAGTTTTCATTGAAAGGATTCTTCAACTAAATAATATTTTCTTTATTCAATGAACATGACATTGACTTTCCAATTTTTCCACTACCATGACTATTTTCCTTTGATTATGTCTCAACAAGTATTGTCTTCATTTTATGTTGTCATCTAGACCTTTATGAAACAACAATCTTGCACAATGAGAACACTATAATACAATCTTCTAGCATTATCATTGTCATGCTTTGTTCTTTTGATTCTTCACTATATTTCCTTTTTGGCTATGCCATAGACTAACCCTTAACTATTTTTAATAGTCATCAAATATATGCTTTGATTAGGAGGTTTGTGACATTATAGTCATATCTCATATGTTGGATTTTTTATGGACCCTTATGCACAGTGAACATTATCTTTCCAATGCAATGGATATAGATGTCATGTTTTTCCACTTTCTATTACGTGCTTTTAGCTTGACTATCCTAGGATTGTAGTGATGTACGCATGTACTACTTTTCCTTTTTTCCATTGTGATGTGATATTGCATGTAATTATCTTATTTCCTTTTAAATATATGCCATTTATGATTACTACTATTTCACACTTGACTATCTAATTCTCCTTTTGATAGGATTGCTAAATGTTTGGGGTTGTCATGTTTGTTTTTTTCTTATCTTTTTGTTCTTTTATAAATTAAACTAGTATCTTCAACATTATAACTAATACAAAATAATGCTTCATACCCCCATCACATTTAATCCATTTCCTACATAACCCATGACAAAAAATAATACACACAAGCTTACAAAATAACCATTATGCCAAGATCAAATAAACAAGTCATAAGATAACAAAATATATATATATATATATATATATATATATATATATATATATATGTTGGATTTTTTATGGACCCTTATGCATAGTGAACATTATCTTTCCAATGCAATGGATATAGATGTCATGTTTTTCCACTTTCTATTACATGCTTTTAGCTTGACTATCCTAGGATTATAGTGATGTATGCATGTACTACTTTTCCTTTTTTCCATGGTGATGTGATATTGCATGTAATTATCTCATTTCCTTTTAAATATATGCCCTTTACGATTACTAATGTTTCACACTTGACTATCTAATTCTCCTTTTGATAGGATTGCTAAATGTTTGGGGTTGTCATGTTTGTTTTTTTCTTACCTTTTTGTTCTTTTATAAATTAAACTAGTATCTTCAACATTATAACTAATACAAAACAATGCATCATACCCCCATCACATTTAATCCATTTCCTAACATTGCAATACAACACATAAAATGGCCCCAAGAAATCAACGCATCCATCTAGGTTTGCTTAGATGTACTACATATATAATAATAAATAATACATTATAAACATTATGCAAGGTGTACAATGCCTTATCTTAACATTATCCCACTTGTTGTATACATTGTATAAGGGTCAATCAATTAAATACATCATCCTAGCTAAACATTAAACTACATGATCTTTGGAATTCTCTCAAGATCCATCAAGATGCCTTCAATAAATCCAAATTTACCACCATCTCAAGAAAGAACTACTCTCATCCTCCAACATCCCACTTATGAAAAAAAGGAAAAGCCAAAGTGAAAATGCACCAATCCAAGAACACAAGCATCAAATCAGAGGTCATTTAAAAGGTTTTGAGTTGTTTTCATAAGATGAAGAACCCATATGATCATAAATGATACCCACAACATATATCAATACATCCAACCATCCACACCACCTTGGTATAATCAAAATCTATAAACTTATGCCAACATCATATCAACCCATAAACTGCAATCAAGCTCCATGTACCAAAATATGTCAATGAAGAACATACATATCTAGGAACTCTTGTTGCATAGGTAATATCAAATCTTAAAATAAGATCAAAGCATATCATGTCTACCAATCTATGCTCATATCAAGGTGTGACAAGTAAGCAAAACATGAAGTACCAAGAACAATCACAATAATCCATGTATGTAACCCAATTATTTGCATACTCTCTCATAATATATCACCATCTTCCCAAATCATATAAGCATTAGTATCATGGAAGAAATCATAAAATAAAGAGAGATGGCTTGTAAATTATAAGATTTCCTTCTACCAACACCTCAAAGAAGTAGCATTGTGTCAAGTGTGATCTCGTTCAAAACACCCCAGATAAAAAGCCATAATAACACCTAAACTTCTTCAATCTCTTATATCAAAAAAACATACGTATCATTTAATTCCAACATATATTTAAGCCTCTCAAAACCAAGAATATAAAACTCATAATTACCATAGGCCTCTCAAAACCAAGAAGATGAAACTCATAATAACCATCCCAATAAAGGAAATGAGCTCAATAAACCATATCCTAATATCCTCGTAACAAACTCAAATATACAAGGAGATAATCAATGTCAAACATCTCTCAAACCAAATCCCTAAAACTAACCAAATATCCATATATCAAGATCCATATCTTTGAAAGATAAGCATAAGACCTAATACACTTGAAAGGAATAATGGGTAATACCTCTCAAGTAATAAATTACCAACAAGACCAAGAGTAGGGAATGAGATTTTTCCTCGAAGATATCAAGTCACTTTGGCTCATCCAAGAAAACTCCATCGGTGTTCCTCTTGAAACCACCAACCATCTTCAGACAATTCTTTATTCACAAGATAACACTAGCATCACCTAAGTCTCCAACTATCTGTGAGCACTTGTAATCAATAAATTCATGCTAATTTCCAAATTCAACATGATAGCATCATGAATTAATCAATAAAATGATCATGTACTCAATACAAATAGAATAAATCAAGCTCAATGTCAAAGCTCCAAGCTCAAGAATCAGGAACAAGAACATCTACATGGTCTAACCATCTCCTCCTAGAAGACCACATGCTCCATATGAACTAATCAAAGAAATGTATATTTCCAAAAATCTTATGTGAAATCAAGAGTATACCATAACATAATAGAAACCATCTTGGCAAACAAGAATAATATGTCAAAGAAAAACATATAGAACACCTCAACCAAAAACTATGAGTCAACCATGGCTCCAAGATGTCTCCAATCAACATGAAGATAACCATATCCTACAATTGAACCTAAAAATGTGAAAGACCCTTATATCATTTATAAAAATAGGATCTAAGGACTCCTCCGAAAAAATTGAAACTATTATCTTGATCGTAGGCTATCAATTTATAGCAATTCATGTCTTTTTGAGATAAATATAAGATATTTAAAGTATAGATGAAAATATCCTTTGATTGCTCATAGATTTAATTTTTAGGAATATTTTCTTGTAGATTCTATAGCATAAGATTTTCCTAGTAATGAGATGTGCTATGATTATTATTTTATTTCTTCCTACCTAGAAACTGATACTAAGGATAGTATAATTATAACCCTTAGTTTGAAATGGTTAGGATGAGCTTCCTTTTACTTTTCCAATGTTTGTAGCTCTTTATTTTTTACTTTTATTGAATTTTAGTTACTCAATAATTAGCTATTTGGTAGCGTCTTAGAAATCAAATCCTAACATAGGTTATGATCCATAGAGTCTATTTCATAATAGGTATAATGATTGATTAAAGCAATTGATGACAATAAATGTGTCTTGCATTTTCATTATAGATATGTTAATGTTTAAGAAATGTTAATCAACTATGTTCTTATAAGATATTATAATAAGTGTAGATTGACCTTCATGATGATAGAGCAATGGACTAATAATGGATGAGTCATAAATTAGTATTTAAAGAGGCCTTTTAAAAAAATAGATGAAGGATTATATTAAGTACAGGTACAGAGGTTTAAATTGTTTTAAAAGATTCAATTAGATTTGATCATTACGAAACCTATAAGATTTCAATACATTATTATAATCTAAATATTATTCTTAAGAATTGGTGGTGTCTGTGATTGTAGTTAACCATTTTATAATATTGTGTGTTCAAATTATAACAATATCTATATGTTACATTGAGATAGGAGGGTGGATATAGAAAGACCTGATTAAAATTTATTGTTGGTATATTGGTGGCATGAAGCTCTATGTATATTGATGTATCCTAGTTTATGATGTGGTTATCTTAGATGGGTTACAATTTATTTTGGTTTCTATTCTAAGTGGTATGAGTAAGATAGTTACTTAGAGGCTTCATCATCATTTGAAAATGATGCTTACCTTCGTGTAAATACTGGTGTTTGTCTCAATGAAAATAAATATGTTACACCTTGGCATTCCTTTTTTTCAATATATGGCATGTTGGAGGATGTGAGGATATTTTTTCTTGAAGATGTTTATCATGGTTCCTTTTGTAGGTATCTTGTTGGACCATGAGAGAATGATGAAGATTAAAATGAGACAAGGATAGTTAAGGGATCATTTTTGCTTATTTGTGATTCCTATGGGTATATTCATAATGTATGTTCTCGAGTGGAAAAATGTTAGGATTAAGGTGTCATCTACTTTATAAATCCTATGACATGGCTCCCCTTGGAAATTTCCCTAAGGAACTTAAGGTGAATTGCAAAAATATTTTGTAATGTTTATTATCATTATTGTTTGTAATACATTCATAAGGGGTGATGGGTTCCACTAGTAGCAATACAAGTAGGTTGTGAGCATAATTATTTAATATTGTTTTCCCCACATGTGCACTCCTAGAATTAATTTTCTAGAACAAGGATAGGTGCAAGGCATGAGGAGGTCATTCACATGAATATAGGTGTTTCCATATTGGTGGCTAATAGGCCAAGATTAGGTTAAATAAATAAGAGAGATTAATTACTAGATTTAGCTTGGTCTATGTGGCAATCTAGGATGTCATCTTGCGAAAGGTGTTGAGGTTGTATGTCACAAAGGGGTGAAATTCATGAGATGAGTGGTTATGAATGCATTTATGAAATTAAATCTATTACAAATCAAAATGATCACAACAATAGAAACTGTCACTTCCTAGTGATAAGAGTTGCACACAAAGAAAATTCTAAAATAAAACAAACAATTTATTAAAATAACAACCCTTCTCAAAAAATCAATAATACTTTACCAACTAAGTCTCAAACCACAAAAAATTTTACCACACTAAAGTACTAAAATTCAAATCACATGATTATTACAGCTTAAAATCTAAAAAGGAACAACATAGAGAAAATAAAACGTCATTAAGCTTCCCCAAGGATTCAGCCCTTGCTCCTGGTTCACACGGTGATCGAATGAAGCCTTCCTACACCAAACCGATATTCATATGAATGTTGATTTTATTTATCAAGAAATAATGTTATCACTGATACAAACTTCTTACAGAAAATCTTCTTACAATAATATGCTCTAAAGCTAATATATATACAGCTCAAATATGTAACAATTACGTACAATAATACCCAATTTATTTGGGCTTACAACCAATAAACTACATATGAATTGTTTGCATGGAGCCTTACTCACTAGTCGTACATTAAAAATGACTTTTTTACACTTTCCACTACAAATAGAAAAGGATATAATTTTGGTTATTTTTACATAGTTGGCAAGTGTAATTTTATCACGAGTACTTCTAATCCTTAATACAAACCACCATAGAGAAGTTATTTACTAATCTAGAAAAGGAAATTCACAAGTGGAGAATGGTTGTTGTCATGGTAATAAATTCACATGGTCAATAATAATCTAGTAGAAGACCCCTTCAAACAAATTGTCATGAAGGAACATGTGAACAATAGCTCCATATAAAGAAGATAGTGATCCACACAGTCATCGTCAACAATTTTCTCCATGGTCACCTTGGAAGTTGACATGAGCTTTTAGAAAGATGACCAAATTTAATTATTGGTCAAAATGTGATAGATAGAAATTCCTGACTAGAAAGTGATATGAAAGTTATAGAAAGTTTGCATTCTTCTTCATCTTGCAAAATATATTTTTAAATAGAAATCACAATACTTATTAGTAAACAAAATGAATAATTAATGTCCATATATTTATCCCAAAACTATATTAAATACCACTTATATATATTTAATCATATGCTGACGCAGGACAGGTAAGAAGGATCCAATTAAGGATAGTCCAAACAAGCAGCCAAACATCACAATGCAGAATAACACAAGACAATTGTTTCAACTAAATTTTCATTAACATGACCAACTGTAAGGCCTTCCGAGTTAGGGCCAATTACAATCAAGAAATAGTTATGCAAGATCAACAAAGATCCAAGCCAACTCTAGCTAGTCCAGCTCTAAAGAAAAACCGCAACTGATGGAAACACTAAGGAAAATCTAAACTTGAGCTTGCAAGCCTCCAAGAAATCTTCTTGTCTCCAAGCATGCAACCACTAGCTCTGCTATTACAAACTATCAGACAACAATATGATCTTCAAGATCTCATAGGATCCAAAATGCTATCCTTCTATCTTCCCAAATCTGATGCCTAAACAACTCCCCAAACACTCCTTAAATACTAATCTTCATCCACAAGTCAACTGGATGACATAATTAACTCCTAAGCCAAGTCAGCTCTTATTACAAACAAATATTAAATGCAACAATAGTCATCTCATTAATAGCCTTACAAACATTTAATTATCCATGTTAGCCTCAAGATCTACATAGGATAATAGAACAAAAGCTACCAACAATAAATGCACTAAGTTGGCCAACCAAACCCTCAAGAAATCCAGTCGGTGAACCAAAACAACTGAGTACCAGAGAAAAAATTGACCACGCCAAGGAACACCGAGCAACACAGGCATCACCGAGCACAAGTTCCACCGAGTGCAAGAAGTTTCACTGAGTTCCTTCAGTGACTGAGCTTCCTTCAATAACTGAGACCTTTGGTTAAAGTTGCAACCAAATAACACATAACCAAAACAACACACCTCCATGCAGATTCACCGAGTACCCTAGAATGCCCCTGCATCATATGCAGCATAAATGATAAAATGATATGAAAATGCAATGGAAATGGTATGTAGAAATTATTATGGTGTATGAAATAGGTTTAAATATGGCATAAAACGAGACATAAATAGCTCTCATCATTCCTCCCAACTTAGCATATTGCACGTCCTCATGCATTCAATATTTATAAGAGGTTCTAATTTGTACTGATAGCCTTTGGATTGTGACGTTCACCTTCTTCACCCTTTACTATTATAGTTCATGCATAATCACAATTCCCTTCATTTTTCTTAGCTTCTCATCACAAGCTTTATTGCTTTGTTTTTTCCAATTTCATTTTGTCAATATTGATATTGTTAGTTATTTTTCTTGCGCGAACCCAACACACAAGCCCTGAATGCTTATATGGAACTTTGTGATTCTTAAACTCCTGATTCTAGCAAGAAAAAGACTAATTAACAAGGATAAAATCCTTCTTCACTTTGAGCTCCACTCACTCAAGTGGATGTACCTAATTCAAACATGAATCTACATTTATGATAAATTCTCTTTGACATAACCTTTACTATGCATACAAAGATAGTGGATAGTTCTTAGAACCATAAGATATGGGAGTCAACACTCAACCAGTCTTATGCAAGATCCCTATTGCATAAGTGTTCTAAGGACTAGGAAAATGGCACAGGTGACAAGGATAAATCCTTCTTCTCTTTGAGCTCAAGACTCAGGCAGGCTAACCTATGATTCATTCTTCAAAGAATCACTAACTACATTATATTATGCAAATACAAACTATTGACATTACATGCTCTTCAACAGAAAGTAAATGTTCAATGATTTTTTAGATTTGACGATGAAAGACACAAAGACAAGAAGTGACCAATGCCTTATCACTTGGGCAATAGAGTCAAATAAAAGTAAATCCCCATAAATCCTATGATTCCAAACAAATAAAACCCAAATGAAGTACCTTAAAAATCATTCTCTCACTCCTCTACCCAGACATCATATTCACATACACCATTAAACTCTCAGAATTATGCCAAAGATTTATTCACTCCTTGAGAGAAACTAAGAACACAAATTCACAGTCACCTTGTAACCAGCATATTAGAGTGCCTTACAAACTAATACACAAGAATTCAATGCAATACATATGAAGACATCACCAATAAAAAATTGGGATTTCACTATTTTTCATTCAAAAATCTCTGGTTCATTACAATCAAGAAACCATGAAAACCTAAAAAAACAAGGGCTCAAAAGCCAGAATACTCCCTCTACAATGCTAATTCCATCATCCTTGACAATGGAGAGAAAAACCAAAGATATAGGAAAAGGAAGTCAATTACACTAAACTGACAGTGTCCATTTTAGCCAAAATATCTCCAATATTCCTCCACACTTGATTTGCATTTGATCTTCAAACTGATTCTCTCCAACTGATCAATCATTTCCAAGTAATTTGATTACATTCCTCTCCAAGAAATGATTACATCATGTTCTATGAAAAATCCATTGTGAATGCTTCTTATAAAATGCATAATAAAAACATTTCATTTAGACTATAGAGAAGACTATTGAACTTATTTAAATCTGCCTTTCACTTTATTTCCTACACTTTTAACTCAGAATGCACTAGACTTCACCATGTGCCACTTTCTTATCCTGTAATCTCTCTTGGAACAAACAAAATTAAACTAGTTTTGTCATTTTTGGCTCACTGTAACAAACCTTGGAAAGAAAAACCCTTAATCATTTCAAATCATGGTCATAATGACTAACTGATCCAAGTTTAAAATGTGGCCATAGATCTTATCTCTTCTCGACACATCTGACGATCCTCATAATTTGGCAACAACCAATTGAGCTTTGAAAAATCAACTAGCCACATCATCATATCTTGACATCCAATCATAATCGAGCACCTCAGCACACCTGGCAACTGGACCCACTTTGACCTCAGCAAGCACCTTAACCCTTAGTCATTCAGAGATCATGTGATTGAAGGCATTCTCCCAGTCACCCAATGTTTACCTTAACCATGGTTCGATCAAGAGATCATGTGAATGAAGCATTCGCATGATCGTTGAGTCCTTTCTTAACTTGAGGTAGCATTTAGAGAATACACAACCACCACCTAATCAAAACTACATCAACAAATCACGCTAAGTCTATAAATGCTTCCTACCTTGGCCGGTTCATCTAGAGAATCAGCGATGGAAGGAAATATTAATCGCTCGCTTAGTCGTTGAATTTTTAGCACATAACCTCCAAGATTAGGAGATCACACAAATCACTCAGTTGTTGAATCATTGAATACTTGACTTAACTTCCTGGGCTAGAAAATAAAGCATGTGCATAAAGGGGACTTAAGTGGCCTGAAAAGGTAATGAGAAAATAGACCTTGGCTAGGGTTTTTGGACTTGAACAATTTTATGAAACCCTAGGATATGGAGTTAGACCTATTTCTATGACCTTAAAACTTCTATATCTCCCTGGTTTTTGCACATTAGGCCATGTGATCTGGAATGGAACTTGTATACATCTTGGACTATCCATGGCTAAGCTCGCAAGATATAAAATCTTATACATCTTTACTAGCCAAAACAAGTCTGCAATAAGGCAAGGTAACTTTCCTTAGGGTTTTGCAGGAATAGACCATTTTCAACAAAATTTTGCAATGACTAGAAAATGGGCTAACAGTGGCTCTGATTGGGGATGTATGCCTTTTTCAAGCATAGCAAGAATTTAGAATCTCTTGGTACAAAAGACCAACCAAAGAAGATCAAACTAGGCTTTCACAACTCTTTGAACATGGAACCCTCTTATTGAAAACAACAACACCACTGTACAAGATATACATAAAAACACAAGCAGCTTCAAAATGCCAAAGAAGCTTCAACATTTACCTCTGTTAAAAACTTGGTTTCTTCTTTGAAACTCAACCGACAATCTGAAACTACCACTAAACTCATGATGATAGAAAACATCATGGAACATATATAAGCTGCATAATAACTTCAAATTTAAAATCACTTATTCCTTCTCTCTTATGTCCCCCCACAACTCACTATTCAGAAAATAAGCATCATCAAAATCATCATAAATTGAAACATGTGAAAGGGGACAAACAACTGGTACCTTCTCTTCTTGGCTGCAAATATCCAGCTCATCTTCAATGCACACTTGCATATCAAAAGAAAAGAAACCATACTCACATTCATTCAGTTCAGCCAAGGAAACTGAAACATCCTCATGCATCAAGCCATGCATATTTGTCAAATCTGATTTCTCTTGATAGATTACATTTTTATCCACATAAGGATGATTCACACAATCCATGCCATACATTAAATCACCTGAATTGTCTTCAATGCTTGGTGGTAGAAGACTTAGACTATCATTATGTAATGCATTCTCATCAAATGAGAAACACTCACCTTGCATTACCTTTCCTCCAACTGAATTCATTGGAGATGGGAGTTCAGATTCAGCCATATTTAAAATATCAAATTTTGGAAATGAACTATCCTCATCAAATTCCATTTCCTGGACACAATCTTTGAACAATGGATTAGAGACAACATGGAATTGTTTCTCATAATCATTTAGACAAAGAGAAAGTTGGTTCAGATCAATGTCTTCATCAAATAACACATTAGTAACTTCACAAGACATGTCATCACATCCATCTTCACATACATCTTTAGTAGAGAAAGAAAATTCAGAATTTGAATCAGAACATGACTCACCACTACCACTATCATCACATGAAAAATAAGTATTACTGTATGCACCCTAAAATGGTCACCTAGACTTTGGGCCCCCATTTAGCAATTTATCAAATCCCTGAATCAATATTTTTCCAAATTAAATCAATTTCCTTGATCAAATCCTATTTTTATCATTTATTCGATTATATTATATGGACTAACCATTTGATCCTAAGTCTTTCTTTATTTAAAAATAATTTCCTCCCCTTTTGTTAAATAAAAAGCCCCCACTTTTCCTCTTATCCTAAGTTGCACAAATAAAGCATTATTCTTATTTTATAAAAAGAAGAAAAGGTCTTTTTGTCTCATATGGACACAAAAGTCAACTCTTATTTTCTCATTGGAGGAGATTTATGCACATGGATTGCTCCTCTTTCAAGCTCCACTCTTGATTAAATCTTTTGCCTCTTAATCTCCATGGTCCATTCCTTTTCAATTCCTTTAAAAGGAGAGCTCTTTTCTCATTCTAGGATCTCAACTTTGAATACTAATCTTATGCTGCAGGAATTCTTGGAGACTTTGAAGCTTTGGAGATCTTCATCCATTTAGCTTCCATTCTTGCATTCTTAGCTTAATCTTTCATAGCATCTAGCTTAGTTTCCTTTATGCTCTAGATTATCTCACTTAGCTTAATTAGTAAGGTTTGTAATAATTTCCTTTCATAGCTTAGCTTGCATCTTCATTCTTAGCATAGTTGCATTGTATTTCCATTGTTGATTCTTGAGGATATTGGCATTCTTTCCCTTGTCTCTTTGAATCTCCCATTGTGTGGTTTACTAGCAAGATTGCATGCTTCAATAGCTCTAGCTAAGAGCACTATACACATCCTTGTGACTCCATACCTAGGGAGCTCTAGGTCTCTTTCTTAAGGTTTCCCATTCATGGATTCACTTGGAAGTAATGACTTAGAGAAGTGCACAATCTAGTGTGTACATTTTTGGTGCCCACCGTGGGGCAGAACACTCTTGTTTTGTCTTTCTTTTTATGCATTTCCATCAATTTTTCATCATCATTTTTTCTTTCTATTTCAGCTCTCTATTTTTCTGACAAATTATCGTGCGATAGTTTTCCAATATCGTGCAATAGTTTTCCAATATCGTGCAATATTTTATTACATATCGGTGTGATAATTTTCTAGTAAAATTATCATTCGATTATACAGGACTCTGTCGCACCAGTGTTTTATACTCTATCACATGCAGGTAGCATGAAGTATCGTACAAAGAGAAATTATCACACCAGTATACTGAGAAGTATCATACGATTCTTTCTCTAACAGAACTATCTCACATGCCTGGCAGTGAGTAATTTTGGACATTTCTTTGTAAGATTTGATTTATTTGCTTCAAATTTTTGGTTTGATGTGGTAGAATAGAGTTTGATTTGCATATTTTATTTGGTTTTGATATGCTAACCTTTGTAGGGCTAACAATTTGTGCTTGTGGGCGCTCTCATTGCTTGAATATTTGCGAAAAAAATGCATGTCAAAGCTCCAAATGCACAAGGGCTACTAATTGTTTTTTTGCAGGGCTGCCCAAAGCATAAAAACCAATCAAGTGCTTGTTTAATTGCTTTCATTTTAAGTGTGGAATATACTAGTTGTTTCTTTTCATAGGCACTTAATATCTTGTTGTAGGAATCTTTTGGTGGTAGGAGAGTATGCTCTTCACCCTTCTGGTGAAACAGAAATCTTGACCCATCTTTTGATTTTGAAGGCAAGAGGGTAATTGAACCTTTGCTTGGTGTGTTTGGGAGAAATTTTTGAGCTAGGAGAGTATGCTCTTCACCCTTGAGGTGCACTAGAAATCTTGAAACTCAAAGGTTGATCCACTCTTTTTTTAGCTTTAGAATCCTTTAGCGGGCCTGCTCTTGAGCAATCAAGAGGAACAACCCAAGTGGGGACAAGCTTTTCACTGGCTATTCTGACCCACTATAAACTCAAGGCTATCAAGGACACAAAATCTTGGTAGACGTAGTACTTGTCTTCACTTGATGTGAGTACTTGTGGGATTGTGACCATGAGGAAAATGTTGAGTAAGAATGCTTAAGGTACTCTTGTGGCCACAAGGTTTGTTACTCGCCGCAAGGTAAGGAGTCCCTTTGGGGAGCAAGAGGGGTATTATGAATGGAAGCCCTTACTAAGAACCATAGATAGAAGCCACCCTATTTTTCTGCTTAACTTCTTGGTGAAAGGATTGATCCTAGTGGACTAACCTAGATCACCCCAAGATTACTCACCATCTATGTTCCTTTGGTTGTTTCATTGGCACTTCCATGACAAAGCCAATATCTATTGTGGGCAACCACTTTGTGTGAGGCAATGGGACATCAAGTGTGGGCCAAGTTGTTAAGTATTGTGCCATTGTCTTTTTAGGCTAGTAAGTGCTTGAAGTGTTCTTGCTATGATCTACCCGTGTAAATGTTCTCAAACATCAAACATCACAGTAGCATTCATAGGATTTTCTTGCTTTGATATCACAATTGCTTGTCTTGGAAAGGTTTCTTTTGCCCTTGTGTAAGTGTTTATGACATGTTTGATCACCTACTATTTACAAACTTGTCTGATTACTGCTAGTACTATGTTTGAAATCAAAAATTCCAACCATTAGATTGCAACTTTGACCGATTACCCTCAAAAAACTAAAATTTAAGCATTCACTAGTCAAGAGTCGTACGATCCTGTAATATCATCACACATTGTTCTGAGATTTATTATGTGATAGTTCATTGCTGCACAATTGTCACACAGCTTGCCTTGATTTTATCGCATAGGCTGCCTAGAAACTATCACACTGCTTCGTGCGAAATATCATTTTGAAAGATTGTATCATTCTGTCAGCCTAGAAACTATCGCACAGGGTAAATTTGATGTCTGTCTAATTCATGCCATTTTCAATCTTCCTTTGGTCGGTCCAAATTTTAGTAGGTCTCCTACCTTACAGCTAGCAGCCTGTTTGTACCTTGGGTTCCTGTGTTTTGACCCCTTGAGTTAGTATTCTTTGATTTTACAAAGTAATCTTTCTTGGCATTGATAACTTAGGAATCATCCTTGTTGAAAAAGTAAACCTTTAGATTCTTTGGTAACACACTTGGAGAGTCTTAGTAGTCTCTTGTCCAATTCACTTTTATCAAAAATCAATTTAAATTTCAAATATATTTGGTTAAATCCATCCTCCTGATCCATATGTGTTAGGATACTTATCCTTTTATTATACACCTCTATGGCAGTGTTGGTTTATACCTCTTGTTAGCTTTCTAGCTTACCATCTCTTTTTGGACAATTGAACACTTTTACTATCCTAGTTTGGTATCAACATTTTGTAGGGTCATCTTATCACCAAGAGTCTTTTTCTTTCATGTTGGTTACAACAAGGTACCAAGTTAGTCAAGGAAAATAACCTCAAGTTATCTTTGAGCAATTACCCTTAGTCCAAACTTGTCAAAAGTGAAAGGGAAAAGAGCCCATCTTTGATCAATCACCTAGGAGTGAGTCTGAAGCTTGGTTTGACCCAAAGAGAAATCCTAGTGAGTTGAGTACCTCTTTAGCACCTTCTCAATCAGATATGGACATGAGTTACACCATGACTAGAAAGGAGAGAGAAGTGATGGATCAAAATCTTGATGACATTTTCCAAAGACATAGGGATAACATGCTATTTGGTGATGACAATCAACCAAAATCACTCCCTATCAACTCAAGATATTTAGATGCCCATCAAAGAGCTGAAAGACATTATGGACGAGCTCACCAAGATGCACAGTCACAACACGAAGACCAGAACAATGACTCTTGTGATGCTCATGTGAATGCAGCATTTACTAATGACTTGTTCAAACATTCAAGGCCCAATTCTCCACTCAAAACAACCTCAAGGTATGGAAATGAGAGGCTTAAAAGAATTGAATGTGAAAAGAAAGCTTTTTTGGACAAACAAGCCGCTAAAGAAGAAAGGTTTAGACTCCTAGAGGTGGAGAAACAAGCCTTGTTAGAATTGAAAATAAAAGCATTCCAAGAAGAACAAGATAGGCTTTTAGCCCAATAACTCAATGACCAATTCAATAACAGGGGTGCCAACAGTGGAAACAACTCTCCACCATCTACTTCCTCAAGAACCCCAAAAATTAGGAGGTGGCCAAGGACCCCTTCAATATCTCCTAGTCCTAGAGGAAGAAGGATTTCACAACATAGGAGATAAACACCTCCTAGGAACTCAAGACAACCCTCCCAATGAGCTCATCATGGCTCTCAACATGGAGGAAGTAGTGCAAGTTTTGATGATCAAGACTTTATGAGAATGCAACAAGAACCACTATTTCAACAATATGTGGAGAAGTATCTAGATCAAAACAATGATAGGTTCCTAGAGAGCTTGATCAACAAGGGTGTGAGGGTCCCTTACAACTTTGATGTAGATAGAAAAATCAAGAAACAAGGTCCATCCCAAGAAGAGGAGATCAAATAACTAAAGCATATGATGGAAAAGGTGTTGGCACCTAAAATTTCCTTTTCACTTGACTCTATTTGTCCCAATCCTTTCAACAAAAGTGTGAGTATGAAGGATTTTCCTAAAAAAGTTGAAATCCCCCAGTATGAC
Organism: Chamaecyparis obtusa; assembly: GCA_027943335.1. Taxonomy (NCBI): domain Eukaryota; kingdom Viridiplantae; phylum Streptophyta; class Pinopsida; order Cupressales; family Cupressaceae; genus Chamaecyparis; species Chamaecyparis obtusa. The sequence continues at coordinate 287,440 of BSBK01006941.1, read as the reverse complement.
AAGAATGATAGTAATGGTGACCCACATGATCATGTGCATCGGTTCTACATCATGAGTTTTGAGTTTCACCAAGATGACTCCTATCTTATGAGATTATTTTCAAGGAGTCTCAAGGGCCAAGCCATGGAGTGGTTTACCAACATAACCCCTCCTGTCAAAACTTTCAAAGAACTTGTCCATAGATTTGTTCAACATTTTGCATATAACTTGTCAAGATCAGTCACTATGTTAGACTTGTGCAATTTGAGGCAGAACCAAGGGGAATCCTTTGTTACCTTCTTACAAATATGGAGACAATTGTGCTCTCGCTATTCTAGGACTATTCCTAAGCATGAAAGGATTGATATCATTGTTAGAAATTTGGTGCTTGAAATGCAGTATGAGGTTTGGAAGATGGTCTTTGATTCCTTTGACACTATGGTTGAAACTGCATGTCAAATTGAGGATGTCTTGAAAGAGCAAGGCATTTTGACCAAACATAACAATAACAAAAATGGTCAAAACAACCACAATGCTAATAAGGACAAAGGCAAGAACTCGCACTGGAACAAGAACAAGCAAGTAGTCAATGATAGAGTTGTGGACTCTTCTCAACCCAAGGATCAAGGAGTCCTCCATTTGTCTAGTGCAGTTCAAGCTATGAAGCTCAACACATCCTCCAACCAACAAGAGCATAAACCAAAGTATCAGGATAAGCCTATAAAGGAGAGGCAAAAATTTTCTAAACTTTGTGACTCGTATGAGGATGTTTTCAAGACGCTTATTGCCAATAACCTTTCACAATTACAAGATCCTATGAAGCACCATATTCCTGATGTAAAACCACATTGGTGGGATGAAAAATCTTTCTGCAAGTTCCACAATGGCATTGGACATGACATCAAACATTGTTGGAAACTAAAGCACATTATTTAGGATCTTATTGAGAGTGGCAAACTTTAGATTGATGGGTTGCACACCAATGTAGACCATAAGGCATTCAAGGAGCCTTTACCTAAATATGAAAAGGGGGAAACCTCTAAACCCAAGAATGGCAAGGCCAAAATCAACTATACCTACACAGGTGTAGAAAACGTGGTCAATATGCTTGAGTTTGTCGAGGAAAGTATCAACATGATGAGGGACAAGGATCCTTATGGTTATGATGTGGGCTCTCCTCCTATATTTAATGAAGAACCTATGGTGGTGCTTAGGGGTCCTCACTCTCAAAGATCATCCCAAGCTCTTAATGTTGTAACAAGAAGCCAAAGTCAAGGTCCTGTGGTTATAAGAGGTCCTAGTTCTAACTAGTCCAGCAAACCCAAGCAAGTGGCATCTAAGAATGTCACCACCAAATTAGTAGTCAACCCTGAAATGAGCTATAATCTTGTTGACCAGTTACAAAGAACACCAACTCAAATCTCAATCTTTGAACTCTTGGAATTGTCTCCAAGACATAAACATATCCTTGAGGATGCTTTGCATGCAGCAAATGTTCCTAACAACATAGATGTGGACCAATTCTAGAACATGGTTAACCACCTTGCCAGCCCTCATTACCTAACATTCTTAGAAGAAGATGACAAAGCTTTGAGCCATCCGCATAATCTTTCCCTTCATATCGAAGTCATGATTCACAAGACCCGTGTCAGGCATGTGTTGATTGATGGGGGTGTTGGGCTCAACATTTGTTCTTTGAAACTATTGAAGATACTAGGTTATTCTGAGAAAGTTATTGATACCCAAAAGAAAATTACCATTAAAACCTATGATGAGGCAGAGAGGAGTTCTAAAGGATTGGTTGTCCTTCCTGTCAGGATTGGCCCTGTTGAAAAGGTTGTTCCAAATTTTTGATGCTGGTCCTCTAGCATATAATATCCTACTTGGTAGACCATGGATCCATGACATGCAAGTGGTGCCATCCACCTACCACCAATGTGTTAAGTTCCCCTATAATGGAGTAGAAGTCTATATACCCAGGAATAGCACATTATCTATAAATGCAATTTCAGCAGGGACTCAGATTCCTCTCAATAGGGAAGTAGAGGATTTTGATGCAACTCTAGCATAGTGCAAGAATAAGTTCAAGTCCATAGACCTTGGTATGGGGGGGTATCAACTTGACTCCTTTACAAAACTACCAGTCTCCCCTAGATCTTATGGAAAACCTTCACAAGAGATGCAACCTTCATCTTTAGCCATGACTTTGTTTGGTACATTTATAGAGTCCTCAGTGCCTATCCAGGATGAAAAAGAAGAGGTGGCTATCAAGGACTGGATCTATAGAAAAGATAAGTACATGCACAATGAGAAATTCTCTCCCTCTCCTAAGGCCTATGGAATAGGGTACACTCTTGTCAAAAGTATGGGCTATCCAGGTCATGGTCCTATCAGTCACAGATTGGATGCTAGGGCTGAACCTCTCGATCATGCACTTTTTGGCTGCCGGTCTAAAAAAATGGTTGGCCTAGGTTTTGAAAATCAGAACAAGAACCCTGTTCCTATCCATGGTGAGATGGATAGTGAGGATGAAACAAAGTATACACCCAATTTGACAAACTAGCAAGACATGTGTGAAGATTGGGTCCCTTCCACCAATCTCCTTTGGGGAGATTCAAATACTCCAGTTGCCAATCCAATAGTTTCAAGCCTAGAACAAGAGGAATCCGCTATTGAAGATCCTATTCAAGAACATCAATACATGAATGGCATTCAAGAAGGTGTTACCCTTGGTGACATTAGAGCTTCCACATCCAGACGTTGTAAATATTCTTGGTGTAAATAGTCAGGATTCAGATACGGACTCACATGAGTATGAATGGGAATCTCTCTCTGATTCTTCTATAGTTGACATGGATGTTGATATTGTCCATACTTATAGTTCCCAACCTAAGGTAGCTAATGATTCTAGTGTAGGATTAGTGGATTCAAATCCACAAGTTTCTTTAGTGGACGATGCTTCACTTGGTAGGATAAATATTGATTTGGGTACCTTAGAGGGATACTTGACAGACCCTAACTCTACAATCACCAGAGATGATACCATTCATATCCACAACATTGAACCCATCATTGACCTACAGCTTGCCAATCCTCACCTAATTGATTGGTCTCAATGCTATCAAGAGCCTCAGCTCTTAACTTTCAAGAATGACTATGAGATAGAATGTTACCTAAATTCCCTTGAGCCCATAGTCTCTTCCACCAGCAAACCAACTACAAGCATCACAGAGCCAAATATCAAGTACCTTAGTCACAAAATGAAAAGAAAAGAAAAAAAGAATAAGAGTTATGATGGTGAAAACCACTGTGTGGCGGTGTCAAAACCCAAAAAAGTAAAAATAAAGGACGTATCCAAGGGTGAAAACCTCTTTAAGGTGCCTAAGGATGAGTACTTGATCATCTCCTGAGTTACTTTCAAGACAAATCTTCAATGCTTGTCGACCCTACACAACTAGTTAATTTGGGTACACAAGAGGCTCCAAAAATAGTACATTTGGCTCAATCTCTATCAACACAAGAAAAAGAAGCATATACCAAGTTCCTACAAAGAAAGAAGATTAATTTTTCTTGGACTTACTCAGACATGCTAGGGTTGGACACTAATCTCATTATGCATCACTTGTCCATAGCTCTAGGTATAAAACCAGTGAAACAAAAATTGAGGAAAATGCATCCTCACATAGCTCTTCTCATCAAGGTTGAACTAGAAAAACTCCTCAGTGCAAGATTTATAAGAGCCATTGATTATGCCGAATGGATATCCAATATTGTACCAGTTTCAAAACATGACAAGTCCATTCGCGTCTACACATATTTTAGGGATCTTAATAAAGCATGCCCAAAGGATGATTTTCCACTTCCAAACATAGACATGATAGTGGACATGACCGCGAGTTATGAGATCTATTCATTGATGGATGGTTTTTCTAGGTATAATCAAATCAAAATAGCTCCTGAAGACCAAGAAAAGACTACATTCACTTGCGCATGGGGAACCTATTGCTAGAACATTATGCCATTTGGATTAAAAAATGTAGGAGCTACTTATCAAAGAGCTATGACAACTATCTTTCATGACATGATGCATAAGAATATGGAAGATTATGTGGATGACACGTTGGAAAAATCTAAAAAAAGGGATACACACTTAAGCAATTTGGAAGTCATTCTAGATCGTATAGAGCAGTTTCAACTAAGATTAAATCCAAAAAAGTGTACATTTGGAGTCACCTCTAGAAAACTTCTAGGATTTATCACTTTAGCCAAAGGAATAGAGGTGGACCCAGAGAAAGTTCAAGAAATCTTGGATATGCCGCCTCCCAAAAACATTAGCCAAATGAGGAGTCTCCAAAGACACCTTCAATCTATAAGGAGGTTTATCTCACAACTAGCCGATAGAGCTCAACCCTTCAATAAGACATTGCACAAAGGGGTTAAATGTGTTTGGAATGAGGATTGTCAGAAAAGCATGGACCAAATCAAGTAGTACTTGGCTAATCCTCCAATCTTAATGCCTCCTACCCCAAGAAAACCACTCATATTGTATGTTTCAGCAACAAAATCTTTCTTGGGGGCATTATTGGCTCAACTTGATGACACTGGGAAAGAAAGAGCTATATATTACATCAGTCATACTCTCGTGTCATATGAGGTTAATTACACTAGTATTGAGAAATATTGCCTTGCAGTGGTGTTTGCTTCCCAAAAGTTGTGACATTACATGCTTGCGCATACAATACACCTCATTGCAAAAATTGATCCTCTCAAATATTTGCTTGGTAAGGCTGCTCTCACAGGTAGACTTGCTAAGTGGATGATGATCTGATCAGAATTTAACATAGAGTATGTTGAGCGTAAAGCTATAAAAGGAAAAGCTATAGCTGACCAATTGGTTGATTTCCCAATTCGAGATAAAGCACCAATTCAAGTTGAATTTCTAGATGACCACATAATGTACATGACTGCAAGAACATGGAAGATGTTCTTTGATGGTTCTTTCATGCAAAATGGTTTAGGAGCTGGAGTGTTATTTGCTTCTCCTTATGGGTATACAATCCCTAAGTCCTATGAACTATTGTTCCCATGTACAAATAACATTGCTGAGTATGAGGCTTTGACAAATGGACTAAAAATGGCTATAGAATGGAGAATCATAGAGCTGCATATCTATGGGGATTCACAATTAATAATCAGCCAAGTTAATGAATAATACCAAACAAAGGATGAAAAAATGGTACCCTACAAGAAAATGGTTGATTCATTAAGATGATATTTCACCTTTGTTACATTTCAACAAATCCATAGAGCAGAGAATAAAGTAGCTGATGCTATGGCCACATTGGCTTCACTTCTTCAGCTAGAACAGCATGAGTCCAGATTTGAATTCTTGGTGGAAGAGCTATGTTATCCTATCTATGACTCGCAAGAAAGCCAAGTTGTCTATACCCTTATTGGCCACAAGTCATCCCAATATGGTGCCATTTACTCATACCTCTGTGATGGCATTATTCCTGAAACCTTCAACCATTCTAAATGAAGAAACTTAACTCAAAATTCCTCTCACCACACCCTTATCTCTGGTGATCTGTAAGGAGGGGTTTAGATGGGACACTTCTTAGGTGCTTGGAAAAGGATGAGTTTGATCAAGCATTAGCTGACATTCACGAGGGAATTTTTGGAGGACATTCCAATGGTCTTGCCATGGCCCGAAGGTTGCTTAGGGTTGGGTACTATTGGCCTACCATGCGGACAAATATAGTAGCTTTTGCTAAATAATGCAAAAAGTTTTAGAAACACGGTAACCTAATACATGCTCCAGGCAAGGAGCTTATTTTGTCTATATCTCATTGGCCATTTCAATGTTGGGCCTTTGATCTTGTTGGGCAGATTCATCCCAACTCATCAGGTGGACACAAATTCATCATCACTGCTACTGACTACTTTACCAAATGGGTGGAAGCTATCCCACTTTTTGTTGCCTCAGGCAAGATAGTTTCTCTTTTCATCCTAAACCATATCATCTATCGGTATGGAGTGCCTACTGAAATAATCACTGACAATGGAGGTCAGTTCAAAAACAAGGACCTTAAACAACTCTGCAAGAAGTTTAAGATAAAACAACATTGGTCCTCCATTTACTTCCTGCAAGGAAATGGACAAGCAGAGGCTTCGAATAAAACCATTCTTAAGATTCTCCATAGAACAGTTCACAAGAATGGTAGAGATTGGCATCTACAGATAAATTCGGCCTTGTGGGCCTATAGAATGAGTATTCATACTCCAACTGGGGCTACTCCTTTTGCTGTTACCTATGGTGATGAAGCAATGTTACCTTTAGAGGTGGAGATTCCTTCACTTAGAGTTTCCCTCAAAGGTCTAGTTACAGATGAAGACTACCGTGCCATGAGATTCCAAGAATTAGAACTTCTAGATGAGAAGCATAAAGCATCATTCGATCACATGAGGGTCTACCAAAAGTGTATGTCCAAAGCATTCAACAAGAAGGTTTCCCTAGAGATTTTCAAGTGGCAAATCTTGTCTTACGAGAAAACCCTAAGAACCAACAACATAGATAGCAAAAGGGAAAATTCAAACCTAATTGGCTTGGACCATACATCATTACTACTGCTTTTGGGATAGGTGCTTATTTGTTCTCTACTGAAGAGGGAGAGCAGCTCCTTGAGCCTATTAATGTTTTGCACCTGAAGAAGTTCTATCCATGATGCCTATTCTATCTGGGGGCATCCTTTGTACATATTCATTGATCCTGAAAAAATTCCAAAAAAATTCATATATGCTGCTAAAAAAATCCTAAAAAGCATATAAAGTCCTGAAAAAATACAAAAAAATCAAAAATTGCAAAAAATTCAAAAAAATAGAAAAAGTACCTTGGTGAAAACCTGGAAACATGCGCCTTAGTAGCAAAAATACAAAAAAATTAGAAAAATCAAAAAATCTCCAAGTGGTGAAAACCTAGAAACAAGCACTACTTGAGGCCTTTGCACCCTTGTTTCTTAGCATGCATCCTCAACACTTAGCCTTCCTCCATCATGCCTTGACCTTGTTGCATTGGTTTGGAATTGGTCTTTATCTTTGTCTAGGGGGCATAACTATGTTAGCTTTGGTCTCTAAGATGCGTTGGTCTTTAGGACATCTTGCAAATGGTGTTTTTCAACACCACCCCAATTGTGTTTTTTAACACTACCCTGGCGTCAAGTGTTTCTTAACACTTATTAGATATCTTACCCATAGACTAGCATGATATGATATTTCTCACTGGCAGATGCGATACTCAAAGTTTGATTCTATGACCTACACACACGCACTTAAACACTCGACTCACTGAAACTTGTTTGACTTTATTTCTTTGTGTGCTATCTATGATGATTTCATTGATGAGTGTTCTCTCCCTAATAGTTTTTTATGATGCCAAGCTAGAAGACTGGGGGCATGAGGACATGTTTTATTGATTTTTATTCTTGTGGGTATATTTTGTTGGTCCTAACTGTCATTAGCATTTATGCTTATTCCACTTGATACTAGGATCTACAAGGTATTATCCTTGACTATTTTCACAAGTGCATGCTTATAGCCATCTTGAATTTCCTTGTGTCTCGATGCGAGCATAATCTTGCTATACTAAACTTAGGGAACCTCACTGCACTAGTCATCTTGACCTACAAGTCTTTGATGCCTAGGTGGGATTCCCACATTTTATTTGATATAGATCATATTCAGATTCACATAGTCATACTAGTGTGCATTGTATGATCTTGTGACACTACCAATAACGCTCGATGATGATTATTAGAGTCTAATGGCTTTGTAACCTTTCACGTAAACCACTTTTCATAGTAGCTTGCATTTTTAGGTTCATGTTAGTTTAGTTTTGCATCTTTCATATGGAGAGAGCTCTCCTTTCATCTTTCACGGACTTGTCAGTCAACTGTGCTCACCTTTCACTTTTTCTCGATCATGTCTTTTGCTCTTATCTTTCACATCACATCCTTTTCCTGTCATCACAAGGGGTTAATCTTATCATCATATCTATATCACAAAGAGATCATTTTTAGAAACATGAGTCTATATCATAACATCAAAACTAAACATACATCTATGAGAGAGACTATACATGAGCATATATAAGCATACATCATACATTTGAGCAATATCACAAGACAATATAAAACTGAAACATCCATCACAAGTGGGACAAATACACAAGATATATCACAAATCTAGTAAATCTCATATATATATGAATGTCATGATACAAAATACAATGTGGGATCCAAAATCTAGATAATGTCCTAGGATATGTCTCTATACATCTAAAATCCTAGACCTAAGTCTAACTCCCCCCATCATGTGGTGGTGGTGGAGGTGGTGCTGCTTCTCTTTTTGGTACCATGTCAGATCTCCCAGCCCTCTTAGAGTACAGTGGCACTTTATGTGCTGCAGGTATGGCCTGTATGTAGAGACCATGATAATATGCAGCCTGTGCTACCTCTCTCTGGATCTCCACAGTGTCAGCCTATGCTTCCCTCTCCCACCGATCTATCTCAGCTCATGCATTTGCTAGCTACTGATCTCTCATAGTAATAGTAATCCTGAGCTTCTAGATCTCAATCTCCAAAGCCTGGATCTTAGCCCTGAGATCCTCCCCTCCTCCCCCTGTAGACTGATCTTGCCTAGCATCCACCCATCGGTGAACTAATCTCGCCACATCATCTCCCTCATCATTAAAAGCCTATCTCTGTGATTGTTTCCGGCCACTAGATCAAGATCCCTATCCTCTCTCCCTCACCCTCCCTCCATCTCCCCCATCTCCCCTATCTCCGTCACTCTCATCACCACCCTATGCCGCTGGCTGTGCATCAAGAATTGTAAACCGTGGGAATGGATACCTCTGCCACTTTTTCATGTAGGCTGCATTTGCACCTGCATCCACCATGTCCGGGAGATAGTCCCATGGCTCCATGTGTATCCATGCGATGTCCTATACTGCTTGCTAGTAGTCCAACATCGGTAGCCATCCCTGTCCCTCCTCATGCCTGACCCAGGCATATGTGGTCATCTATGTGGGTACCCTCTACTATCACCCAAATTGCCTCCATACCTGGGAGATGACGAAGTGCTCAACTATCTCAAAGTGCTAACCTACTAGTGGTCGGCTACATAGCATGTATCCTAACTCTCACTCTCGATCACTCCACAGCTCACAAGTCCTATATGGTCTCCACCAAAATAATGTGAGCTCATCCAAAAGCCTCCTGTAGTATGTCACATCTCCGCTATGGAGCTCTGAAATGAATCCTATGTACCTATAGATATAGGGGCATCTCCGCTCCCTAGGGTGCACATGTGGGCACACAATGGTGATGTGCTCCCATGCCCATACTTGTGCTAAGACCACACCACATGCCCATGTCCTTCTCTCCCTATAGATGATCTCATGGAGCTCATGGTACATGTCTTCTAGGATGGTTGGGCCCCATGCCATCCGTCGAGGGTGTGCTATCAAGTCTGCATCCAATCTGCCTCAGCCGAATGGGAACCATCTCTAGCTCTTGTCTATGATCAGTGCATGTGCTACTATAGAGCACACTATGCATGGAACTAGAAAATCATGACCAAAATCCTCCATCAGCCAGTCCCAACTGAGGTGTTTGTCAATAATAGTAACATTCTAGAACATGTCTTGGATGGCCTACCGTCCCTCGGTCGAATCCTGATCATAGTATACCTGTGCCAACAAAAAAATCATGTCAGTTTTAATTATATGGAAACTTTACATCTATGAATATCTATAAACATGATTATACTCATTGGATCACCATGGCTGGATACTCAGAGGATCCGATAGAAGTCCTCTAGGGTGATAGTTGCCTCTCTAGTAGGCAGATGAAAGGTGTTGTGCTCATTATGCGACCTCTCAACCAACATTGTCAATAGCCCATGATCTGCCCAAATATGGGGCATATCTAGTAAGAACCTGAATCCCATAGTGATCAAGTCATCTCATCCAGGAGTATCAAGATCTCTGACGCACCGTAGCCTGGTCACTCTCGGAGCCCTGATGAGGAGCACTGGAAAGTTCTCCTACAAGCCATAACCCCAAACCAGATGTCAAAACATATCATGATGGATGTCTAAAATTAGTATAAATAATCTTAAACGCAAACATTGTCTAGACCCATGTCATATTGCTCAAAATTTAAAACATGTCATATTTCTTAAACTAGTGTGATACTATTTTTTGATAAAGTATCATGCGATACTTTCCTCAATAACAGTGTATAATATTTTCAAGTACAATAGTTTGAAGAGGATCACACGATGTTTCATCTAGTATTGTGCGATACTGGATTGAACACCTATGCAATACTTTGTGGACCCGTGAACTATCACACGATAAATAGTATCAAAGGGGTGTGATACTTTATAAGTATCCTACGAACTTTCGCACAAGTGAAATTTGAATTATTCAAAAAATTAAAAATATGTTTTAAAATGCAATAAATGGCTCATTAATGACTCAAAGGGTGAGTTTTTCTAAAAACTTACTGGGGCACCATACTAAGGAGGTCAGTTGTGCAACCTGGCACGCTTGAATCGATGTATGTGTATCAGAATTGCTACGTGCTGGGCCATTTTCTCTCTCTAAGCTCTCAAAATTCTCAAATCATAATAAGACAAATGATTTTGAAAATGACATTTTTGCCCCTTATATAGCATTTTGACTTTTTGACCTAATTTTTGAAACATCTCAAAATTTCATGAAAATTGCACCCCTGGCTAATTTCAATGTCCTGGACCCATTTTTGGGATTGAAATTGAAATCTAAGTTCATCTTGATAGTCAAAATTGCATTTTAAAATTTCTCCTTCTTCTGCGCAATTGGCTAACCATTTGAGGCCTGATCCTTCGATCTTTGCTGGGGCATCTTCATTTCTTCATCCCCATCTCTATCAACCTTCTAGTATTTCATTCATTTTCATTCACTTCATCTCTCTGAGGTTTGACTTCATCTTTATCTTATATCTTTTTCAGTCAAGCCTAGTCAAACTGGGGCATATCTTCACTGCTTAATGGTTATCCTATCATCTTTCATCTTCAATTATGATTTCTAGTGATTTGATCAGCTTTATCAATTTACTGTTTCTCCTCTACCTAATTTCGATTTCAATTTTGAGGGGGCAGTACCTACTAGCTTCAATCCTTGATTCATCTTTTTCAATCAAACCTTGCTTGAGATTCTTATCTCTTATTTGAGACTTGACAATCTCCTATTTACAGGTATGTTGGTCTTGTCTTTCAACTTATCTTTATCATCTTACCATTGTCTTGATATGTTCTCATCCATCGAACACATGTCTAGATTGTTTTGTGATCCCAAATAGATCTCACACTTCAATTCCATTATTTGACTACATGTGATCCCAAATTGATCTCACATTGGTCAAAGAGGGGAAAATGTATGCACCCTAAAATGATCGCCTAGACTTTGGGCCCCCATTCAGCAATTTATCAAATCCCTGAATCAATATTTTTCCAAATTAAATCAATTTCCTTGATCAAATCCTATTTTTATCATTTATTCGATTATATTATATGGGCTAACCATTTGATCCTAATTTTTTATTTATTTAAAAGGAATTTCCTCCCCTTTTATTAAATAAAAAGCCCCCACTTTTCCTCTTATCCTAAGTTGCACAAATAAAGCATTATTCTTATTTTATAAAAAGAAGAAAAGGCCTTTTTGTCTCATATGGACACAAAAGTCAACTCTTATTTTCTCATTGGAGGAGATTTATGCACATGGATTGCTCCTCTTTCAAGCTCCACCCTTGATTAAATCTTTTGCCTCTTAATCTCCATGGTCCATTCCTTTTCAATTCCTTTAAAAGGAGAGCTCTTTTCTCATTCTAGGATCCCAACTTTGAATACTAATCTTATGCTGTAAGAATTCTTGGAGACTTTGGAGCTTTGGAGATCTTCATGCATTTAGCTTCCATTCTTGCATTCTTAGCTTAAGCTTTCATAGCATCTAGCTTAGTTTCTTTTATGCTCTAGATTAGCTCACTTAGCTTAATTAGTAAGTCTTGTAATACTTTCCTTTCATAGCTTAGCTTGCATCTTCATTTTTAACATAGTTGCATTGCATTTCCATTGTTGATTCTTGAGGATATTGGCATTCTTGCCCTTGTCTCTTTGAATCTCCCATTGTGTGGTTTACTAGCAAGGTTGCATGCTTCAATAGCTCTAGCTGAGAGCCCTATACACATCCTTGTGACTCCATACCTAGGGAGCTCTAGGTCGCTTTCTCAAGGTTTCCCATTCATGGATTCTCTTTGAAGTAATGACTTAGAGAAGTACACAATCTAGTGTGTACAATTACAACCAATAAAATCATCTTCACAAGTACCAGACAATGAATTCCACCAATTGTTTTCAGTCTTCAAGACTTTATATTCAGCTTCATTATCATTAAAACACAGAAAATTGAGAAGAATTAACATCTGCAGTGTGAGAGAAATCTTGTGATAGGTTATTAGAAACAAATTCACTCTCAACCTTATACATGTTTCCACAATATTGTTGTTGCAATTGAAGAAATAGTGACAAGTGTTCCTCATCCATGGATTCATCACAATCATCATTTCTCTCAGCATTTATATCAACACTATTTAATGGGAAGTTATTTCCATAATTATCCTCATTGTACTTGTGTAAATCATGCAAAGGGATGAATGTATCTTCAAAAATCTAGAAATGTTCATTACCTTTATTGGCTAAAAAAGATTCCATCTCTTCATCAATTACATATTCAACAACGATATTCATTCCACTCTCACATACAATGTTTTGATCAATTCAATTAGTAGGGGAATGAAAGTATTGATGTTGCTCAACTTTTTCTTGATCATTCACTTTATTCTGAAGATACAAACCAGCAAAGGTATGCCTTCTTATAACTCCATATTTCAGATTGCATTCAATATCCATTACAATTTCAAAATCATGATATAGACTTTGTGGTTGTTTATCCCTCAACAAGAAACCCATCTTTTGGCCCAAAGCGCCCAAATAAATAACTAAACATATATGATCATGGGGCCTACAATTTTAGGGATATCTATTAATGTCTTAGCAAATCTGTTATTAAATCTTGGAATCAACTCATCCTGTTCAATCTGAATTTCCATCAATCTATCTAACATTAACTTTATATCTACCCACCCATCAAACTGCTCAATGAAGGATGAACTTAACTCATCCCATGAAGAAATTGAAGCTGCGGACATGAATGAGAACCAATCTCTTTCATCTCCTTTCAAAGTTTGCACAAACAACCTCATCCATGGATCTTCATGGCATACATCAAAATCATACATCAAATCAAGAAAAGCTTGAACATGCTTCTTTGTTGACTGGGATTGGTTCCCATCAAACTTTGGCAAATATCCTCTGATTCCATCAGGGATCTTATTAGGGAAACCAGGTATGCCACCATAAAAAAAAATGGTATATATCCTTTGATAAAAGAACTCTTATGAACATCAATTACTGGCTGCAACCTTTGTACATATACACTTGGTATTCTTTAAAACCAGTAATAGGAAATCTATGCATTTGTAAATAACTTTCTCTTATCAAGTTTAACTAATCTGACATACTTCTCACATATATGATTCAACTCAAATTTCAATCTAGAAGTATGTAATTTCACACTCATATGTCCTTCTTTTAATGACAAAATCACTTGATAAGGACCATGTAAACACATAAAATACCAAATGGAGAATACCTAGAATGTCTTTGTTATTGTTGTTGTTCACTTCATATTTGACTGAAATCTGAAACAAAGCTTCATATCTTAGTTTCATTCTAACACAGAGTCACCACCTCCTTATAGAGGACACAAATTTACTCACTGATCTTTTACTGAAACATCACCAGATTCTGGGCATTCCTCACAACAAAGTCACATATATTTTCAAAAATTTTGAGTCAACAACAAATTCCAAGTAATACACTTTCAAATCTGAAAACAATTTTTAGATTATTACACTTATGAGACTCTTCCCCAAACTAAATATAGCAAGACTCTGGGATACTCTTAATGGTAACCTTATTTTAGTTCCCCAGTAGAGTCACCATTTTGTTAGTGATTTTTCTTGCACGAACCCAACACACAAGCCCTAAATGCTTATATGGAACTTTGTGATTCCTAAACTCCTAATTCTAGCAAGAAAAAGACTAATTAACAAGGATAAAATCCTTCTTCACTTTGAGCTCCACTCACTCAAGCGGGTGTACCTAATTCAAACATGAATCTACATTTATGATAAATTCTCTTTGACATAACCTTTACTATGCATACAAAGATAGTGGATAGTTCTTAGAACCATAAGATATGGGAGTCAACACTCAACCGGTCTTATGCAAGATCCCTATTGCATAAGTGTTCTAAGGACTAGGAAAATGGCACAGGTGACAAGGATAAATCCTTCTTCTCTTTGAGCTCAAGACTCAGGCAGGCTAACCTATGATTCATTCTTCAAAGAATCACTAATTGCATTGTATTATGAAAATACAAACTATTGACATTACATGCTCTTTAACAAAAAGTAAATGTTCAATGATTTTTTAGACTTGATGATGAAAGACACAAAGACAAGTAGTGACCAATGCCTTATCACTTGGGCAACAGAGTCAAATAAAAGTAAATCCCCATAAATCCTATGATTCCAAACAAATAAAACCAAATGAAGTGCCTTACAAATCATTCTCTCACTCTTCTACCTAGACATCAGATTCACATACACTGTTAAACTCTCAGAATTGTGCCAAAGATTTATTCACTCCTTGAGAGAAACTAAGAACACAAATTCATAGTCACCTTGTAACCAGCATATTAGAGTGCCTTACAAACTAATACATGAGAATTCAATGCAATACATATGAAGACATCACTAATAAAAGATTAGGATTTCACTATTTTTCATTCAAAAATCTGTGGTTCATTACAATCAAGAAACCATGAAAACCTCAAAAAAACAATGGCTCAAAAGCTAGAATACTCCCTCTGTAGTGCTAATTCCATCATCCTTGACAATGGAGAGAAAATCCAGAGATATAGGAAAAGGAAGTCAATCACACCGAACTAACAGCTATCCATTTTAGCCAAAATATCTCAAATATTCCTCCACACCTGATCTGCATATGATCTTCAAATTGATTCTCTCCAACTGATCAATCATTTCCAACTGATTTGATTCCATTCCTCTCCAAGAAATGATTACATTTTGTTCTTTGAAAAAGCCATCGTGAATGCTTCTCAGAAAATGCATAATAAAAACATTTCACTTAGACTATAGAGAAGACTATTGAACTTACTTAAATCTACCTTTCACTTTATTTCCTGCACTTTTAACTCAGAATGCACCAAACTTCACCATGTGTCACTTCCTTGTCCTATAACTTGTCTTGGAACAAAAAAAAATTGATTTGGTTTTGTCATTTCTGGCTCACTGTAACAAACCCTGGAAAGAAAAACCCTTAATCATTTAAAATCATGGCCACAATGGCTAATTGATCCAAGTTTAAAATGTGGTCATAGATCTTACCTCTTCTCAGCACATCTGATGATCCTCATAATTTGGCAACAGTAAACTGAGCTTTGAAAAATCAACCGGCCACATCATCATATCTCGGCATCCAATCATAATCGAGCACCTTAGCACACCTGGAAACTAGACCCACTTTGACCTCAGCAAGCACCTTAACCCTTAGTCATTCAAAAATCACGTGAATGAAGGCATTCTCTCAGTCTCCCAATGTTTACCTTAACCATTGTCCGATCAAGAGATCACATAAATGAATCATTCACATGATTGATGAGTCCTTTCTTAACCTGAGGTAGCATTCATAGAATACACGACCACCACCCGATCAAAACTACATCAACGGCTCCCGCTAAGTCTCTAAATGCTTCCTGCCTTGACCGATTCATCTAGAGAATCAACGACAGAAGGAAATATTAACCGCTCGCTTAGTCACTGAATGTTTAGCACATAACCTCCAAGATCAAGAGATCACACGAATCACTCAGTCGCTGAATTGCTGAATACTTGACTTAACTGTGTGGGCTAGAAAATAAAGCATGTGCATAAAGGGGACTTAAGTGGCCCGAAAAGGTAATGAGAAAATAGACCTTGGCTAGGGTTTTTGGACTTAAACAATTTTATGAAACCCTAGGATATGGAGTTAGACCTATTTCTCTGACCTTAAAACTTCTATATCTCCCTTGTTTTTTCACATTAGGCCATGCGATCTAGAATGGTACTTGTATACATCTTGGACTATCCATGGCTAAGCTCGTAGGCTATAAAACCTTATACTTCTTCTTCGCTAGCCAAAACAAGTCTGCAGTAAGGCAAGGAAACTTTCCTTAGGGTTTTGTAGGAATAGACCATTTTCAACAAAATTTTGCAATGACTGGAAAATAGGCTAATAGATACCTCCTTCAATTTTAGTTTTCTTAATTTTTCATTTTCAATTTTGCTTCTTTTTCCTTTTTCTCATATTTTTCAATTTTATTTTTTTTATTTATCATAACATTATTGCTTGAAATGCTATCTCTAAGAGGGATCATTTTTTTATCTAAAATTTCATGAGCTAACTAAAATGGCTAAAATGATATGCAATGTTCATGAGCTATAAATGATGATTGAAATGATAATTAATATGATTGATTATGAAGGGTGAGATAATGGATGGGATAATAAGGATAAAGTGAAATAATGTATGTAATGATAGGTAATAAGGATGGTATACCTCCCCCCAACTTAAAGGGTTGACCTTCCTCGGGAACAAGGAGAGGCTAGGTGTGGATGTTGCATATATGATTAATATAATAAGAAATATTAACAAAGTTAAGATATAAAATAATGAAAAATAAAACTAATTATTTTACCAACTTACATGTCCATCTATGCCAAGGTCGAGTAGCCACAAGAACTCAACAACTATGAACCACTAGCAAGGAAGGAACAAAAAATGTTGACTAGCTTGGAAACTCCACAAAGAATCTCCATCTAATTGAAGCATTATAGAAAATATCACTAGTAGCTAATTCCACAATCTATAACACCTCAACAGAACGTGTAGCACTTGTTATAGGTGATCAAAGGTGATCAAAACAAACAAGAGCATAGTTGCATAAGTGAGCAACATGGGGTGCTATAAACACGCAAAGAGTGAAATAACCATAGAAGTATCTAAGTTTTCTTAAGAAATGTCAGTTAGCTCAAAGGAAGAACACCAATTATTTCATTTTTCCCTTTTTCCCTTTTTCCCTTTTTTTCATTTTTAATAATGACAAGTGACTACTAGAAAGCCAGTTTTTAATCACTCACTGCTTAGTAGTATTGTAAAAATTGTTTTCACCACTAAACATTTATTTCAACTGCAATCCACCAGAAATTGGTTTTCAAACTATATTTGTCTAAGAATGCTCGAAGGTTTTCATTGTTAGAATTTATTACTTTTCTTTTTTCTATTTTTTCCATTTTTTTCATTTTTTTTTCTACTTTTAAAAACTACATATTATGACCACATAAAATGAAACTCTCATATGGATGCTTTAGTAAAACCATCCAAAATGGAGTTCCTTTTGAATCCCTCTAATGAAATTCACTGATGAAACCGGTGGCATCTAGAACTTAAAATAGTGACCAATAGCAAGAAATACACCTTCATCAATATTGACCATGCATCATTGCAAAATACTATTGCTAAAAAATTCTAGATCCATTTAGTGCATGCCACAATATCTAAAAGTTGATTGTAGAATTTTGAAATGCATGTCTAATCACTTATTTGAAAGAACTACTTATAATAGAAGAAATCCTCCAAAAAGACTAGGTATTGTAGTGAAAGATCAATGGTAGTCTCTTAATTTCTCCACTCTATCTATGTGGTAGTAGATAAGTGGATGAATCAATCATTGGGATGAAGTGCAATGATCTATATTATAATATTATAAAGCTCCTTATAGGACCTCCATATGTGTTCAAGTTGTCTCTAGACATGTGGCTTGTGAAGAATTATCCAAGAACATGGTACTACAAGATTCATAGTTACACCAAGTTGCATTTTGTTTACATTGTCTAGCATCAAGGATGGTGAAAAGAGAATTTATGCAGTCAATTAATGTTGAACACTTGGCATAAAAATTCTCTTGTACCTCCAAAAGTCAAGCAGAGAAGAAACTTGATCTTCACCATTGAGTTAGACATGCTAAGAAAGTGTGGCTTTTGATGCCCATGTAGAGAAGCATCATGAATTGGTACTGGTGTAAAACTATTGAGTAACCATAATAAGAAACATATAACCATGTTTTCATGACCAAGCATATAACGTATAGTAATGTACAATATCATCCATTTAATAACTTTTCCATTATAACCAATTTTTTGATTAGACAATGAATGCTAGAGTTATATATATATGAATAAATATTTAATAATAATAAAAATATATGAAATGCTAACCAACACAATATGAAATACTAGTCAACACAATAATAATAATTAATGCTTGTGTAAATAGAATATAAATTAAATTCTAATCAACGCAAGAATGTGTACCTTGATTGGTCCAAATCTCACACACGTGATTTTATTAGAAGCACCAATGAAACAATCAATAAAGAATTTAACAAGAATCATCCAATGAATTCCAAAATTCAATGGGTCTCCCCCCAACTTAATTTCATACTACAATAGTATGAGGGTGTTAGGTTAATCCAATAATTCAAGAAATATAATAATATAATAACACTTTGAGTCTTATTCAATGAATATTTATCTTAGGATAATCTAAATAATCAAGAAATACAATGATATATTATATAATACTATGAGTTTTTTTTCATTGAATATTCATCTTAATATAAAGAATCAAGAATGACAAAGATAGAAATATTAATACCTTGATCCTTGTCAATGAACAATCATTATTTTGTAGCATTATATCATTGTAGAATTATATCATTGTCAATGTTTGGTATGGTCATTAATGCATTCAAACCCATCGAATTGTGCTTAAGAGTACAATCAATTATTGGTGGGCCTAAGTCAACGAGTATGTGAGGAATACACAGTTTTACCATATGCCTCCAAAGATCTATTTGTAGACTCTCCTGATACATGTCTTGAGTGATTAATAATCCATTATAACAGCTTTTAATGCATAATAAATTCCAACATTGACTCTTATTATTTAAATAATCAAGTGAAACTCAAATTGAAGTATTTCTTTATATGTATGAATGCCTGTTAAAGTTCATGATTTGCTAAGTAAATAAGAAAAACTAAAAATTTACACTAAAACTCTCTCTCATCCTGATGATGGATCATGAAGTATGATTTGAAATGTTGATGCTAAAAATTTACACACAATCAAACCAGAAGTGTATTTGTTACATTTCATTGATTGTGGAAATTTACTTTCATTAAGAAAAACTAAGTTAAATATTGTTTAATTGATCATATTGTTCTTTTAATTCAATGAAATTAAAATCACATCCTTTAATTGCATCAATACATTTCAATTGTGAGTCACCAATTCCAAGCTCATTATCAGATTGTAAAGTAATCCATGAGTTTGCATTATTATATACAGTGTCAACCACCTTATTATTTAATGTTGAATTACGCATCATCGTTTCCTTTGGTAGATATGGTGGACTGTGATGTCCACCATCGAGACTAAAATTGAATGATAAAATATAATAATAAAATTAAAATAAACTAATATATCATTAATATAAGAATATAAATTATCATATAAATATTATATAATAAATAAATAATAATATTAAAATAGACAAATAAATAATATAATATAATATAAATCATTACATAAATAATAAGTATAATTATGAAATAGTAAAATAAATAAATAATAATAAAATGTAATTATAATATAAACAATGATATTAATAATCATTGTAAATGGTAATTCAAATAAATTATAAGTAAATAATAGTAATTATTATAAATAAATATAATTATAGAGGCATATCTTTAACATCTAAATGTTGCAACCCTTCAACATGCAAATGTATATAATGGATATCAAATCCATTCTTTTGGAATTTTATATAGTGAGAGGACATAAATAAAAAGGAGAAGAAGAATAATAAGAGGAAATTATTCAAATTTCAATGGAAGACAAGAAAATGAAAATCATGGAGGAAATATAGGAGAAGATCAAGGAGGAAATGTAGGGGAATATTAAAAGGAAAGAAATATTGAATAAGCTAAAAATAAAGACATAAAGAAGGTAAGTATATCTTTGTTTGAGTTAATCTATTTATAAGAATTGTATGACCTGGCACTTGCACCCAGAGGAGGTGCAAGGGTTACACTGATAGGAATTTATACATAAGTTACATACTATCGTTTCTCTGTATGACTTGTCTTAATTCTTAAATTATGTATGTATAGATTCTTTTACTTTTATGCTCAGTAATCTTAAAATTAAAGTCATATAATGACTTCTAAAAAAGAATGGGATACAAAATCTAACATTTATAAAAGAATTTTATAGTCTTTTAAACTCCACAAATTATGCTCTATACTTTATGAAAATATCTAGAAACATCATTTTTTGTAAGGTCACTTGAAAATTCTTCTGTCACTATTATATCAATCTTGATCTTTCACATGTATATCTTTCAAACCTTAAATTCATATAAGATTATTGTGATTACATGGTGATATATTCTACTTAGAAATTTGTATATTTTCCACTAATTCCTTGTATCCTTAAATGTAATCAATTGTACCAGGCATATAATATAATGATTTTTTATGATTAAATTTACAATGCAAAATTACAAAGCTTTACAAATTCATATTCTTTATGACTCCATTCCCGTCATGGATGCATGCATTTTATAGCTTTATGTTTCTTGTGAATAGATCATTGCATCCAATGAGATCACTATTTGTGTAGGTTCTCTCAAAGCCACATGTCATTATTTTCTATCTCCTTTGTAGCTTGCTCTTTCTTTTCCATTCATTACATGTTTATTGGCATTGATAAGTAGTAGTTCATAATTCCTAATTTTAAATCTTTGAAAATGAAACATTTCACTACAGTAGAAAATACATTTTTATTTCCTATCAGCTAACCCTTCCATAATAACTTATGTATAAATAGAAGTATATGGTATTTTCATAACTAAAGCAGAAGTAATAGAGTAGGAGAGTAAATTTTAAAAAAATGAAGTTGATTATATTGAATTGTGACCTTCACTATTCTAGAAGTTCAATATTTGAAGCATCCAAATTGAATATTGTTTGAATAATGAAAATAAGTATGTATTACATATTTGATATATTGTATTGAAATTCCTTTTTTATTTTCAAGATTTTGGTTTTTCTTTGTTTTCATACCTACATGTTAAAACAAAAGATTAGTGGATTTTTTAGTGAATATATGAATGGTTGCATGTAAGTCAAATAGATATTGTTTATTTTTCCCAACTTTCACTTTATTACTAAATTTAGAAAGAAAAGTTTACCTTAGCAGTTAATAATACATAAAAATTAAATAGAAACAAAAATGATTTAGCTGCATATAGATTTCAAAATATAAAACTCACTAAAAAAGTGACAAGTGACCCACCTCAAAATTCTGCACAAATTATCCCTAATGATGTGAGTGAGAAAATGAACAGAATTTGCTGGAAAATTTTAAGAAACCCTATCACAACAATTTTTTAAAAAGAAGATGAACTAAAACCCTAAAAATGTTGCTTCAACCTATTCTAAAAATATTGATGCCAAATTACCAATGGTGACATAAGATTATTCCTTGTGGAGAGTTTCTCCCATTTTTCTGTTGACATGAACGAAGCACTATGAAACCAAAAGCAATCTCCCTACATCAGTTATTTCAATCTATTCATTGTAACTGAAAAATGAGATCTAAAAATATTGGCATTTCTGAGCTATTATATTTGTAAGTCCCATCATTGAATCAAACCCAAACATAATGTTTTAAAAATCTCCAGTCCCTGAAATTCAATTATTTCAAACCAATCGTTGTCTTCGATAGTTGCAATCAACTTCAAAGATTCAGAAGTTAATTCTATTATAAAATCAAAACAAGACATTTGATAAATAACAAAGCCTATCCCGTGAATAGCAATGCACATTCACCAATCATTTATAGTGAATCGCAGGTTAGAAATGCACCTCACAGTGAATGATATGTGGTATCAAAACAATAAAGATTAAAAACAAAGTTTCAATTGAAAAAAGAAAATCTAACCCTGCTAAAATATTTTGCTGGTAAATTCGGTGGCGCACGTGTCTTGTTTTCCATTCAACAAAGGCTTTATAAGAAACTCCCAAATGGCTTCTTCCTCCATCACAAAGTTCAAAAGAGATCGGCCATGGGAACTAAAGCAACACAGGTACACGAATAAAGGGCAACACTATTGGAGGTCCAGAGATGGTGAATCGAGTGGGTTAAGGGTCGGCTTCAGATATTTGGTCCCTTGGCTGCACTATGGTGGAAATAGCCACTGGAAGGCTTCGAATCCCTTTGCAGCCGGCCTTGTATCTGATTGGTTGCACAGAGAAACAGCTGGAGTTTCTCTCTTGTCTGTGGCCTCAAGGTCAGGATTTTCAAGACAAGTGCTTCCGTCGAGATATGAAACAACGGTGAGCCACTACAGAACTATTGCAGTAACATCATTTTCACCCGCCAAGAGAGAGTATCTTTCTTTGTGTATCAGATAAGCTAGTTTTTCAAAAATGTCATTCATAAAGGAATTCATGATGGAGATTGCCTTGCTGTAGATATTAATCTCAGGATGAACCTACTTGATCACCTTAAAGATGTAACTCTCCACGCACATGTTCTTTTCACCAGCTACCTCGGGGGATAATGAGAACCTTCGGTCACACTTTTATTAACTTTCTTGCTCAGTACTTTCCAAAAAATAATGCACCTACAAAGCCCATTTTCTTACCTCCTAGTTTTTAACGCCTGATAAAAAACCATCCATCTCTATGAAAAATTCCGGTGGAGAATGAATACCCAGATCATTTTCTATTTTTTAAAACTGTTGAATACCAGACATTTTGATTGTCTCCATTACAGAAAACTGTTTCAACAACAGAAGAGAACACAAATGATGAAATGAAATGAAATGGCGTGAGTGGAGTAAAACAGAGACGACTCCGCAACTAACTTTATCTCGACGCATCCGACATGACGTTTTGCCGGTCGAGGATCGCCTGAGGAAATAGCCTTATCGACTCAATTAACTCATATACATACATTTTATACTTCCGCCCACCAGGACCCGTCCATCCGGAAGAACATTTTCAGTAGAGTGGTACATTCGAGGGATTTTTGTAGGAGCCAGGACCCGGAACCGGTTTCGTAGGGCTTCCGCGGGTCTGTAGAGAAACGGGCTCATAGAAGGCTCTCTCGCAGACTGCCAGCCGGCGGTTCCTTGCTTTGCACCATTGATTATGAGGACTTCGCCGGTGGGGAGAATGAGCATGTCGTTCATCACCCTCGCGTAGGGCATGTTCTCCATTCTCTCGCAACTCTTGAGCGCCTCTGGATTTGACGATGTGATCTCCATTCTCCCGCAACTCTTGAGCACCTCCACGGAAGTCTGGTTTAATGGTTACATGCACGGCTAAGAATTTACTCCCCCACTCCTCACATTGGCATTAAATGAGGGAGAGTGGTTTGTTAAGTCTCCACAGCTTGTTGCTAACTGATAGAAAATGTAATGACTGATCGGAATTTGTTTTACCGATCAGAATTTGTTTTCCATATCAGACAATTCTATCTGGGCGATGATTGGCTTAATTAGATATTAACAATAATATAAAATAAACTTTAGAATAATAAGTTATGAAACAAACATTGAAATAATGAATTATGAAATATGGTAATATTGTTATGAAGTAAACTTACATTTGAAATAACTTAACTCAAATATATTGATAAATAAGTAACTAATATATATAATATGAAATAAATACATTATATAGAGAATTATGAATTCTAGGGATTATAAGTATAAAATTATTTTTAAATAATAGATTTTTATGATGATAGGTTATTGAATATAAATTATATATTATTTAGGATAAGCTTTGAATTAAATATCAAATATGTTATATAAGTTTATCCATATATTTATTATTTATATATTTAAGTGGAATCAAAACTATGCACCATGGAATGTATGTTTATTAATATTTTTATTATACAAAAGATAATAATATATACTCAGCTAATTCTTTAATAACTCACTAATCACTATTGAGGGGATATGGAGTATGAGTAGAAAGAGGCGCGTAAATTGGTCACATGATGGAAAGATCCCGAGATAGGTAGAACCTTGAGGGAATCCACTTGTAGACTGTGCAAGCTTCCTAACACAGTAAATCCACCATCTTTCTTAAGGTCTATGATTAGGAGTGAAGTAAAGAATTAGAGCTTAAATATATATTGTGAATTAGAGATTATTATTAATATGATTTAAATGCATAATGATGTATGACAATTATTGGGGATTGGCATCCTCCTAGTATAAAAACATTACAAATTACCATTCCCAAGGGAAATCCAATCACTAATTATGAATTTTAAGACAAATCAAGTAAGGTCCAAAGTGGGGACATTACAATGGTATATGAGATGGATGAAATAATGAAAATGGTAAAAATTGTTGTGGATATATAGTGGGCGGGATTGAGTAGGATGGGTATGATGAAGATGGTAATGATGGATAGTGTGATTGTTCTGAGAATTCATGTTTCCATTCACCATACATAGTATAGGTGAAGAAGAATTTTGTGAAGGAACATGTTGTATGTATAATCCAATAAAATGATAAGACATGTTAACACCATCAAGCATACCTTGATCTTCCAATTTTTATGTATGAACTTGTCCACATGAGTCACCAAGGAGACTGGCTTATGCTCACCTTTATTTTGATGAGGCTCACTTCTAGCTTGTTTGTTCTTTAGCACTTACTCTTGATCAACTTGGCATGTGCACTTAACTTCCTCCTTGTAACAATCAAAACAACTAAAGGTTAAATATTTATTTTCAAAATTCCATTGTCTTAAAAATCATCAATTATATGTTCTTGTTAATCTATAGAAATCAAATGTGTAGATGCATATGAAAATGGTAATGGAATATTAGGATAATTTATGGTGTATTAATTAGATAGAGGGGTAGAAAATCATCATCTTGGTTTAAGGTGATTTCCCCACCAATATCTTTTTTGGTTTTTAAATTCAAAAGCAAGGGTTGGGGGTAGTAGCCCCCAATGGGGTCAAGGGGAAACACCCCTTGTAAGGTCCCATGGAAATGCTTCTTGTGTGGTCATTTCATTTTTAAGCATTTTTCTCCCAAAATTAATGCATTTGAAATTCCTTGAAAATGCGACATTTTTAACATTTTTTATTGTTTCTTCAAACTTACTTGAGCTATTCAATTGACTCACAATAATGGGTGTAAATATTTTTAAATGGTGATTTATCTTCTAAAATCTACCTGCAAAATCAAAAAATGTATCTATATGATTTAAACAATGCAAATTAGGAGTAGTCACACATGCGAGGTCAATAATTGCACAAGCTTTCTTCCTAACACATGGGTCCTAACTCAACTCATCAAGCTAATAGGCCTTTGACACCTCTCCTTGGAAATAGTGCCAAAATGATAGGCTAAAAGTGGGGTAAATAAATAACTAGATTCAGCTTGGTCTACATGTCAATCTATGATGTAATCTTACGAAAGGTGTCAGGGTTGTATAGCACAAATGGGAGAAAGACATGAGATGAGTGGTTATGAATGCAGCTATGAAACTAAACCCATTGTAAATCAAAATGATCTTGGTGAAAAGAATGGTCACTTCTTGGAAAAAAGAGATTGACAAAAAGAAAATTCTAAAATAAAACAAATAATTTATAGAAAAACCAACCCTTCTCATTAAATCAATAATATTGAAATCAAAATTTAATGAACCATTATAAATTGAATCTCAACCCATAAAATGTTTATCACACTAAACTACTAATACAAACATCTTATAAAAAATTTACCTATAATAATATGCTCTGAAGTTGATATATATACAACTCCAATTTGTAACAACTACATACAATAATAGCCAATTTTTTTAGGCTTAGAACCAATAAAATGCATATGAATGGTTTGCATGGAACCTTACTAACTAGCCATTTATTAAAAATGTCTTTGTTACACCCGCAACTACAAATAGGAAAGGATAGGATTTTGGTTTTTTCTACATAGCTTGCAAGTGTATTTTTATCATGGGTATTTCTAATCCTTACTACCAACCACCATGGAGAATTTATTTGTTGATTTGGAAAAGGAAATTTATAGGTGGAGAATGGTTGTTGTCATGGTAATAAATTCACATGGCCAATAATAATCCGATAGAAGATCCCCTCAACAAAATCATCATGAAGGAACATGAACAATAGCCACAAAAAGAAGATAGTGATCCACATAGTTATCATAAGAAGCTTTAATGGTTGCCACCTTGGAAGATGACATCAGTTTTTGGAAAGATGGAAAAAGTAAATTGTTGGTCAAAAAGTGTCAGACATTTTTTCCTAACTAGAAAGTGACAAGAAGGTTATAGAAAGTCTACATTCTTCTCTATGATATGAACAAACATGAAGGATCTATTAAACCAAACTCACATGGAAAACTTGGAAAATAAAAACTTTTGCTCTAGAATGCCCAAAACTATATACAAGTGCTTTAAAATATCTTTCCATAATTTAATTTAAATTAAATTGTCATCAACGAATAATAACATCTAAATTTCCTCAAATTCTTACCAAATATTTAATTCAAACATGACTAAAACATGGTTGAAGCATTAGTGAGTTTGAATGGCAAAATTGAGAACTCAAAGTGTCCATAATGACACCTAAAGGTTGTATTCTAGACATTTTCTTCTCACATATGGATCTAGTGGTATCCAGATCTCAAATCAGTTTTGGAAAATTAAATAAATCCATTTAATTCATTTTTTAATTCACCCATCATAGGGATGGGGTATAGTTCTTGATGATCTATTATTTAGAGTTTTTTTAATCAATACACATGTACATAGTACCATCCTTCTTCTAAATAAAAACAACCTAAGATTTGAATAGTCTAGAAGATCATTATAAATTGATAAATAAAACTGTAAATGCTTGCAACCCATATATTTATCCTATTCTCAATAAATTTGGATACCCAAAATCTTAATGCCCTTTTTTTAAAGGAAAATATTTATTAACATATTTTTGAAATTTCCACTCCTTTGTATATGTCAAAAATAAGTTCACTTACAATCATTGGTTGAATGCACAACTTGTCATTGAACCAAACTAATTCTCTAGATAGGAGACATGATAATAAAAAATTGTTTCTCCTTTGATTAATCTTATACAATAGTATTTCTAATGTTTTGCAACAAAAACTGTGACTTTTTAAATAAAACACCCAATCCAAAAGAATTTAAAAGCCCAAAATTTCTTGGTTGAAGACCAAAACACAAGTTTGAAAATGAGAAGTCTCCCCTTCAAGTATTTTTGGAAATGAAGGACACAATAATATTTTCTCATACACTATGGTATCCTTTATATAATCGTCATCTACCTCAACATGACAATAGATCATTAAACATAGTAACTTGATATTTAACATAGATCAATAGCTTGTCATAGTTTTGAATAAAATTGAAGCTATCTTGAAAGCCAACAAATCCTCAAAACTTCATGTGGATTCTCAAAATTTAATATTAGTGCCTAAATTTTCATTCAAGTTCTCTAAATATTTGTAAAGGCACTCAATATTTCCAATTACATGCTTGCAATATCTATTTTCATACTCGTATATTCTCTAATGTCCAAAATTTCATTAAAATGATAAAAAAAAATCACATATTTTCTTTTTAAAAATTCCTTATAAGATTTTGTATTATGCTCAACATGGTGGTTTTCATGACTTATAGACTTCTCCTTTATAACAGCCTCCTCACTATGCAAATCATCCTCACTATCTTCAAAAATTAGGTTCTACAAAGCATACAAAACCCTCTCCTTACATGAAAACTACTTTCTCCTACAATTAGCTTCAAAAACCTCTTCTCAAAACCCCCCATTATCATAACCCATCTGAATTTATTTACATTCTCATCCATATAAACTTAGACAAATATGAGAAAATGCCTTAACCCTTTGGTACTCACCACCAATCCTAAAATTTTATGATCACCCCTAGCTATCTTTAATGACAACCCCAAATAAAATTGTAGACACCTAAAAATCCATTAGAAAATAAAAGTATTTTTATTTTTTGAAAACCCCTGATGACATCATCATTTATTAATTAATTATTTAATTTATTTATTTATTTTTATGCCATTAAATCCTCCTATTTTAATTAAACATCTTTAATTAAAGAATCCCTCCCCAAATCATTTAAATCAAGTTTGAGTGATTTTCCCCTATTTATTAATTATTAATTGATAAATTGACCAAAAATCCTTTAAATAAATAAAATATTTATTTAAGTCCTAAAACCTTAGAAATCTTTTAGAAATCCCTAACCTCTTCTAGAATTTCCTAATCTCACTCTAAACCTGATTAAAAAGTGATTCCTACCCTTTTTAGCCTAAACCCTTCAAACTTTGACTTTGCATCAAAACCCCTCATAAATGCTTCTAACATCCTCATTAATGAATCTTACAAGCCATTAATGAAGCTCATGTCTCTTCTTCCACTCTTATCCCCTTTGCACACTTCCCTAGTGTTGTTCACACATATGTGAGCAACCTTGACCAAGGTTAAACCTTACCATACCCCTAACTATACCCTAAACTCTACCCCAAACCTTACCTTTGATCCTAACTCTCCTTCCTAACCCAAGCCCTTCCTCAAATCCTATAAATACCCTCCTCTTCCAAGAGTAAAACACCACTTCACATCTTTTACATTGAGTAGTGTTATAATGTTAGTTTCATTCTAGAGCTTAAGAATTTAGCCTACTTTGTTAGCTTACTTCATTTTTATGCTTTTCTAACTCACATTAGCATAGCATAATGGATTAATCTAGCCTCTTTCATAGCATTTGTACATCATTTTCAGCAATATCATACTTTCATTTGGATTAAAATGAATCTAGCTTAATCATTCTTAGCATCATTAGGATATTTGAAGCCTTAGGGCCAAGCTCCAAGTGCTTAGAGAGCACACCCACATCCCTCTTATTAGAGAAAATCAAACAGTGCTTAGATGCATCTGTTTTGGCTCAATCTGAGGTGGCTTGGTTTTTTATGTTTATATTTTGGATGAATATAAATGCTAGATTTAAATCTAATGTTTTCCTTGTTTACGCTTGTTCTAAACAGATACAGATCAAAACCATAGTCTACATTCTGGCACACCCAGTGGGACCCACTTCACAGGTTCTTTACTAACATTCTAATGTGGTTTGGAGTGTTATTCTGATTTTTCCAGCTTGTAGGTTGAGGGAGCATTTGGAATTATTCTTCTTCTTCTTATTCTTATTCTTCTTCAATTCCATCTACTTCTTCTTCTTCTTGCGGGATCTTGGCTTATTTTCTAGAAAAAACCATAAAGAGGCACTTTCACGAAAACCTTTGTAACTTTTGCATGTGACCCCCATTTTTTATGATTCAAGAAGCATCGAAAAGATGGTTTAGAGGTCTATCCAAATCTGCAGACAAATTTACCAGATTCTATCCCAAAAATCAGGAAGATTCAGTGGGATCATGAATTAATGATAAAAACAAAATTAACACACTTAATCCTAAGGTCTTAAAAGGAACATTGTATGAACTCACAACACCTCATCATTTCAATTTGGGCTTAAAATTAACAAAGGATAAAATTGAACAAGGTAAATCTTACACACTTTGTTTAAATGTTTAAAATGAACCTCAAAATCACTCTTGAATGCCTAAAAAGCTAAGTCAATCAAATCCAAATCAAACTCAAGTCATTCCTACGTGGTCCCAAAATACTCAAACACACTTCTAATGTTCTTCATTTGGCTAAAAAGAACCATCATGCTTTCAAAATTTAGGTATTTTTGAGCTTCATGCAAACTAGGAACACTTTTACTTTTGGGTGCTTAAAATGAACCACAAAATTGCATATCATTTCTATTTTGGTTCCTAAAAATCAGTCCTAAATCATTCTAAAAGGCATTCTTAAAATCAATCTTGAAATCATTAAAAGTGGGGTTCATTTGCATTGTCTTAAAATATCTTTCAAAATCTCATGCAAATTAGGAAAAAAGTCTACAAATCTTTCCTACTAACTTTCATATTTGGTTCCTAAAGAGTCCTAATCTTTTCAGTCCTAAAGCATTGATCTTGATAGAAACAAATGTTATGTTTCAAAAATGTTGAAATTTTCTAAACTTTCCATACATGAGATCAAGCTAGGAATCTTCATTTGGCTTTAAAAAATGGATTAGAACATCAAATCGTTAGTGCCTTTAAAAAAAGAATTGAAATCAAATCAAGGAAGGCTTTTGTTTCAAATTCACTCTTGAATGTCTTAGTTGAAGTCAAAAAGCAATTTCTCTTTTCAAATCAAGTTCAAAGAAAAAACACAACTCTTGAGTGTCAGTCTAAACTCATAAAATCTCTTTCAAGCTCATGTGTCTTTAAAGAAAGAAAAATTCAAAAACTTAAACACGTGTTTGGCAAAAAGATTTCATTTCCAAACTCACTTAATCAAAATTGGGAAAGAAAAAACTTCTTGATGTGTCTTTTAAAGTTTCCCATTTCTGAAAAATCATCTTGAATAAGTGACGTAAAACACTTGAACTCAGACAAGTTCACTTGTTTTACTTCTAGCCAAGTGTTTCCAAAGAGAAAATCACTTCCTCTTTGGAGAATGACTTCAAACTGGTACTTCCTCAGCCATTATAGAAATAAAGCATTGAGAAAACTCTCGCTTCATCCCCTCAAGCTTGGGTGATGCGTGTTGATGGTAGCCCAAGGTAGGTGAATATCCCTACTATTTTGGTAGGATCAACTAGGCTCTTAAGTGAGTCACGCATGTACAAACCAATTGGGAGGACTCCACAGATCAACTACAAATTTGATAAATCAGAGGCTGCCTGATCTAACCTCGAAGGTATCAAAATATTTAACCTTAAACACTCACCATATGTATCCCTCTTTTGGGGTATCAAGTTGTGGGCAAAGATTCTAATACTCACCTTCCCTTAGGTAGTTATGCTTGAAGTTTTTTTTGAAGTTCAAACTCAGTGCAAACATCTATCAGAACACACACTCTCTTTGATAAAACTATTATTATCAATGGTCAATCATTGCTTGTATCCCACAAAGTTGATTTGTCCTTTGTCAGGATTTCTTTCAGAGTGTCTTTGTCAAGTTTGTCCTTTGCCATTGGAGATATCAAACTAAGCCAAAACTTGATCACAAGCATTTCAAACAAAAAACCTTGCAAAAGAGATCTTTCAAAATCAGACACCCAAAGCCTTGTTTCAAAACAAATTGCCAAAATATTTTCAAGATATGTCCAATTTGACCAAACTCAAGAAAGCAAAGCTTCCCAACTCCTGAGTTTACCAAGAAAAGAAGATTGCAGAAAGAGATCTAAAAGATCATCAACCCATCCTAAAAGCAACCCAAGAAAAAGAAAATTATCAAGAGAAACTGGATAACATAGGCTATAACACCAAAGTGAAGCAATTTTCAAACTGGTTCTAGGTTAATCAATGCTATGTAAATCTAGAGAGAGAAGACTAGCTTGGCCCATCACATATACATTACTCCTTCATAATCCCACAATCTATCTCAGCATCATTTCATCCTAGATCATCTCTAGTTGCATCATTACATCACCATCCATCCTTACTTGTATCCCAAATCATTTGTAGTTGCATCATACGTCATCCTCTTAGAACTAGCACCATTCATTCATCAACAATCCGCAATCAGGATCCCAAATCCTTGATCCAATCAGAATCCTTCTCTCAATCCATTATCCTTGATCTAAATCTAGCATCCATCATCCAAAGTCATAGTCCACCATCTTTGCACCAAATCCAGTAATCCAAATCCCAAACACTTAGTGTTCAAACCTTTGGGTCACTTCAAATCCTTATCCAAAATCAGAAATCTCCCCCCTTTGATAGAGCATTATCTAGGTAATCCTTATTTGTCCTAGTTCTCCTCATCATCTTGAGCAATAGATTGGCGTGCATTGATAAGAATCTAGTCTTCCAAAGATCATAAGTCTATCTTAGGTTGACAAATCCTCATTTGATCCTACATTAGGAAGTAGTAGCTCAGTAACTAGCACTTAGTAATCCTCCACCAATCCTCCATCATCCTTGATCTAAATCAAAGCATCCCACCAATCCTACATCATCCTTGATCCAAATCAGAGCATCTCACCAATCCTTCACCATCCTGCCATTATTCAGTTAATCCAAATCTTTGTATCACATTATAGAAATCCACCATCCTTAGGAGTTTCTTAGACTTGCATCCATCATTTTTTAGAGTCTCTTAGGAACATCTTGCATCCACCCATCATTTACATTATCATCCTTAGATCTATGTTCCATGCCTGTTAAGATGAGATCTAGGAAGAGAAGGAATATGGATCCCAATCGAGCCAATAGTTAACTAGATCCTAACAATCCTTCTAGCACAATGGTGACTTACAATCCTGAGATCCCACAAATTGGTAATATATAGGATGATCCCAGTGGACCCCCTACTTCATTTTCTATGGAGACATTCATGAGCCATCCAGGGCATGCACAAATAGTGAGTGCACTTATTTATCAGAATCAGCAAGCCATATTGGCCAACTTTGCACAGGAAGGTACTCCCATTCCACCACATCTCCAACCCCTCATACCCATCAAAGCCATCCAAATCCTAGCACAAGTCTACACCCCCATCATCCAACAAATCCCTGATCCCAACTTGCACATATCTTAGGAAGCCTCATCCATCCCCCACTTCTTGCAAAGAAGCTTTGCAAGCCCCACAACACAAGCAACACAATCCACTCCATTTCCATCATGAGAACACCATCATCATCTATGGAATCTCAATCCATCACTCAAATCCAAAGCTTCCCACCATATCAACCTCCACCTCCTACACAAGACGCTACACAAACAATTCCTCCACCATCCATGAGCCAAGCAGCATCACCCTTTCTGGAGGCAATGCAATCATTCTCCCCCTTCACTTAGCAAGCTTCACCATCCATACAATCATTTCCAGGGGCAATGCAATTGTTTCCCACTTTCTCCCAACAAGCTTCCACATCAGCATCACCCTTTTTGTGGGGAACACAAGCATCTCCTTCCACTTCCCAACCAGGATTTTCTCCAACATACATTCCACCTCCACCTTTCATCTCCAATACACAAGCCCAACAAACTGGTTTCACAACAGGCATGCCTTCCATGGGATTTCCAAATACACCATCTACATCCCAAATCTCCAGATATGCATTTCTAGCATCCTCTGCATCGCAACTCCCACCATGAATCGATTCTTGTTGGAGCCTTACTCGAGAATAAATGCTAGCTCTAGGAATACCAACCACTTTCCTGCATCCATGCCTGCAAACCAACAAGCCACCTTCCCCCAAGCAGCACAACAATAACAAACGTAGCCTCCGCTAGCTTCATCTTTTCCATCATACACCAACTACCTATTCATTCCACCCACTACATCTCAAGTAGTTCCACCACCTCAGCAGCATAGTTCATCTCATCTCGCAAGCTACCTTTCCCAACCACCTCCTAATTATAGCTTCCCAACATCCATTCCACCCTTAAGAAATACAGGAATGCATCCATCCTACATCAACCAATCCCAAAGCCAAGTACACCAAGGACCATCCTATCAGCAAGCTACACCATTCCATAAGCCTCCTCCACTATAGCAATAGTACTTCCTAGTGCAACAAAAATAGCATCCCATCACCCCATAGCAACAACAAGCATCATCCTACGCATCACAACAGTAACAAACTATCATCCCCCAGTAGCAACAAACCATTTTATATCCTCCCCAGCAATCATCATCCAAAAATCCATTCCAATCCACCTATCTTGCTGGGGAATCTCCATATCCCACTCCACAAAATCACCCTTATTCACTAGCACCACTAGATCCTTTCCAAATGGGAGTACCCAGTACTCTAATGCCAATCAATGCCAAGTGGGAAGAAATGAAGAATGATCTTAAGGAGCTTAAAGTTGGCACAAAGAACAAGACCTTCGAGTTTGAAGAGGTGTGTCCCTATCTGTTTGATCGATCAATCAAAGTCATCCCTTTCCCCAAGCACTTTGAAACACCAAAATTTGATAAATATCGAGGGAAAGGAGACCCCATAAATCATGTCAAAGAGTTCTATATGGCATGCCAAGAAGTGGCATATAGTGATAATTATCTCATGTGCCTATTCCCTAAGAGTTTGGGAGGAACTGCTATTGAGTGGTTTTACAAAATACCTTATGGGGACAATCTCAACCTTTGCTGAACTTTCTGAAAAGTTCATTGCACAATATGCCCATAATGTCGCAAATGAGTTGTTCCTACTAGACCTTTGCAACTCAAAACAGAAAGGAGAAAACCTAGCAAATTACTTGCAATGATGGCAGAACCTCACTACCAGGTTATCATACCAACCACCTGAGAAGCACTTGACCAAGATCTTCATCAATAACCTGTGTCCCAAACTATCCCACTTTATGAGGATGAATTGCATCCAAACATATCAATATATCAAAGGCAAGGGGATAGATATTGAAAGAGGTCTCCTAGACGAAGGCACAATCCAGCATCACAAGGATGATTCCCATAACAAATCTAGCAATGACAAACCCCGTTACTAGAATCAAAACAAAAACACTGTCACTGATGGAGCCACAGACAGTAAGCATGTCTAAATGGTTGTGGCTAGTCCTACACCGACTCCTGCATATCAACAACATCAACCTCAAATCAATCAAACAACCTATGTAGAACTATTAGCAACAATCTCCCATCTATCAGCAACCCATGCCACATTATCAGCAATAGGCACATCAAGAAAATCAAGGCAATCCAACCAATCAAGCCAATGCCATATCAACAACCCCCAATCAGAATAGGCCCTGAGCCCAGACTTACCATAAGAGAACCTTCACACCTCTTAGTGAACCTCTAGACATACTCTTTCATCACATGGCCAAGGCCAATTTGATCACCTACCCACCATTTTAGCAATTTGATGATGCCACTCCCAAGCCTAACTGGTACAAAGATCATGAATACTGTGATTATCATCATGTCAAAGGACACACTACCTTAAGGTGTATGAAACTCAAGCATTATATCCAAGATCTCGTCGATAGAAAGGAGATCTAAATGGATACACCTGCTCAAGCCTCACCTAATGCCAATTTGGAGATCTATTAGAACGTGTTCCCACAACACAATTCTGGGAAGAACCAAATCAATCCCAATCCTCCTCCCCAAAACCAAGAAAAAGGAAAGCAAGGAGACCATCTAGACCACAAAGACTATACAAGTTCCCATATCAATTATGACAAATTTGTTGGCTACATAACCCAAGTTGAACCTACAATCAATGTCATTCATGTTAAAGGAGCAGATAGTCAGTGTGTTTTTATCACCCACAGAGGTCGGATATCTTTCGTCGGTGCACATCCAAGGCCAAAACACAATGCACAATATAACCTTATAGAACATCTTGGGAATACACCTGCCCAAATCTCAATCCTTGACCTTCTCCGCACTTCACCCCTCCATCAAGAAATCCTTAACCAAGCCCTCCAAGAAGGACATGTCTCCACAGATATAAATGTCATCCAGTTTGAAAACCTTGTGGGACATCTATCTGCATCATGTTCTCTATCCTTCAAGTCATTTGACATACCACCTATTACACCTGACCATAATCTCCCTCTCACATCGTCATTATGTTTAGAGATTTTGCTATTAAAAGGGTTATGATAGATAATGTCTCATCCCTAAACTTGTGCACTTTGAAATTCATTCAGTAGATAGGATTCAAAGAGGCTAACATATCACATGAAGTAATCACCATCATGGCATATGATAACTTGGAGTGTACCTCTGAAGGTACCATTCTTTTGCCTATCAAGCTAGGCCCAGCAATGCAAGACACCATCTACCATGTTTTTTATCTTGATCTACCATTTAACATCCTTCTCAGCCAACCATGGATTTGTTCCATCAAGGTTGTACCATCTACTTACCATTAGTGCGTCAAATTTTTGCATCAAGGCACTGAGGTTACCATCCATGCAAATCTCCAACCCTTCACATACGGTCATGCAATGGAAGCATCATTCCCTCATTCCACCCATTGTCCTAGAACTAACATTGGCACTTCCATTGCCATCTCATCCATATCCCACAGTGATCTAGAGACAATCCTAGCATCCACCCTTTCTTCCGTCAAGATCAACAACCAGGGTTGTGGTGAGTACAGCTTAATTGATGCATTTGCAGTAGGGCCCCTCTCGCTTTATCCACACACACAAGGGTTCCCAAGTCACCAAAGAAAGCCCACTAAAGCAAATCACAAAGTCAAGAAAATGGGACCTATGACTTTTGTTTCCCATGGAAACATAGATAGTCAAGAGATGGACCTTGACATCAATAGGTGGTTGTATAGAGATCCCCCACCACCTGACACTCAACTTCTTGGCTACTTCAAAAATAAATATCCACAATCACACAAGTACGCTACTGAACATTGGAAATACCAAGGTGGTGGTCTAGGACCACAAGAGGGTGGAAGCAAAGACCTCATCTGATGTAGGAGCATCCTAAGATTCTTGGCAATCTTGTATCAACCAAAATATGTTTGTCTTTGAAGGTAGATTGTTAGTTTTGATCTTGCTTTGGTGGAGTTCTTGCTCAGTTTGAGAGACTGGTTGCTCAGTTTATGTGGTTACCAAGGTGCTCGGTCTCTGAAGAAAGCTTGATGACTGAAGGCATCAGTTCACTGGCACTTGGTGATAATTGCATTGCTCGTTCATGCCTGGTATGTTCGGTCGACTGGTGCTTGGTTATCTCTTCTGTTGCTCGGTGTTCTTGATTACTGACTAGATTTTTTGGATAGATCGGCTTGGCCAACTGGTGCATTTAATTTGGGTCACACTCCTCATGTTTTGGATTGACCATTGGACATGTGGGGACCTAAATCTGGCATGTTGCATTCTTTTATGTGGATCTGATGACTGTTTGGGGCCATCTTTGAGAGTTTATTTATTTTGTAAGGCTATGTGAGAGTTGACTGATGTTTTAACATTTAATATTTGTTTGTAAAGATTTATTATTTCATCAGCCAGCTTGTGGCTAGGAATTAGTATTTATAGGATTTTTGGGTAGTTGTTTAGGGGCATCAGATTGTTGGAAGGAAGGTTAGTATCCTATGAGCTTAGGAGCAGGAAGATTTCTTGGAAGTTGGAGTACAAGTTTAGATCTTTCCTAGGTACCTACAAGTGTGCTACCTATTGCAGACCTGGACTAGCTAGATGCTGATGTTGGGGAAAATATTTGGATCATGTGTGATCTTGTAGACTGTTACCTACTTTGTATCTAGTCATAACTAGGAAGGCCTTATAGCCTGGTATATTGCATGTAATCAGTGTTTTCATGAATATAGACTTCTGTTTGATTTTAGATATGTTCTTTTTATTGTGTATTTCTACTGCATATTGGTTTGGCTGCAAGGTTAGTCAGTCCTTAATTGGATCCACCGAGCTTGACTATGTTAGATGGTATCAAAGTGAAGTTTGTTCCTATTTGAGAAAAGTCTATTCCTGTTGGAGCTGAGTGTATCTTGTGTATGTAGATCTTGATTTGAAGATGCCTTCGAGGAGAAATTGTGAGATCTCTAAGGAAGAAGAAGCTACTGGAGAATTCTATCTTGATGATTTTAGGGCTTTGCAGAAACAAGTGTAAGACCTACAAGAGGAATTGAGAAAGAAGAAGCCTACCTTGAAAGAGGATAGTGATGATGAATTTGAGGAAGATCATTTTGAAGAAGTTGTTTACTTTGAGAATTGATTTATTGGATCGATGAGATTGATGAATACTTTGAGTATGAAGAAATAGAAGATCCTAATAGGGTTAGATTTTCAAAGTCTAAGTTGAAGGGTCATGCAAATATCTGGTGCAGAGAAGTTCAGTTGGAAAGAGGTAGAAGAGGAAAAGAGAAGATCACTAAGTGGAACCAAATGGTGGACAAGTTGAAGAAGAAATTCATTTTGGTGGATTATGAATTGGACATGTTTAAGAAGATGCAAGCTTTGAAGCAAACAAACAAATCAATATAGGAGTATACTGAGGAATTTTATAGAATCTTGATTAGGACTGGTCATTCTGAAGCTGGTAAAGAGAAGGTTGCTAGGTATGTCTATGGTTTGAAACCTAGTATTCAAGAAGAGTTACTTACTATGTGGATGACAACAATCGGTGATGCTTATCAAATGGCATTGAAGATTGAAGAGAAGTTGAATAGGAAGTATGAAGGAAAATAGAACAATAGGAACCGAGGTGGTAGAACTGGTGAGACAGTTGCTAAGAGTAATGTGACAAAGAACCCTAAGTCTGATGTGGGATCTAGAAGTGGTCAAGTTACTAAGAATGTTGGACAGGGAGGAAGATGGAAGAATGAGTTCACCAGCACTTGTTATAACTGTGGTGAAGCTAGTCATAGAATTTGATAGTGTCCTAAGAAAAGAGTTGCATTAGTTGCTGAAGAAGACATTGAGAATGTTCTAGAGAAGGGTGAATGTCTTGTCACTAGAAGGTTAGTTGCATGTGTTCATGAACTAGTGCAAAGAAGGAATTTCTTTAGAACCATATGTAAGTGCAAGGATACGGTATGTAATGTCATAGTTGATGGTGGCAGTTCTGAGAACTTTGTTTCAGATGAAATGGTTAGTAAATTGAATTTGGAAAGAAGGAAACATCATAATCCTTATCAGATTAGTTGGATACAAGATGTTTCTAAGGTTAGAGTTGAAGAACAATTCTTGGTTAAGCTTTAGATTGGATCTTACCATGATGAGATATTGTGTGATGTACTGCCTATGGATGCTTGTCATCTGTTGCTCGGTAGACCCTGGTAGTTTGACAGAAATGTTTTGTTTGATGGTCATGCTAATACCTATGTGGTTAGGCATGAAGGAGCTCAGCATAAGCTAATACCTTTACAAGAGATAGGTGTTAAGGGATGTTGATTTATCAGGTGTTGTCCTTATGACAAACCTCAAGAGCAGAAGGTTGATGAACCTATTCCTATTAAGTCTAGTTTGAAGGAGAATGAGAAGGATATCTCTGAAGAGTTTGTTGAGATTAAGAGATAAATGGTTTTGCTGGCAAAGATGGTTCAATAGATGGTGACATTTGTGACACAGAGAGATGCAGATGATACTGAGTTGATTGAGGAGTCTGGAGAGGATGAACCATATCAAGGCACTAATGTGGTCAGTAGTGGTCAGAGTCATTTTCCATCAATTGTTGACCGAAGGAGTAAATAAAGTGAAAGGAAGAAGGACTTTCTGCATGAGGCAGTGGATGCAGTAAAGACTACTTGGGGTGAAGGACAAGAAGAGATGTGGGTGAAGAACACATTTGGCATACCTATTATGATTCCCTTGAGGCGTTCCTAATTTCCTTATGAGAAAATATTTCTTACCTAGGGTGTCTGATGTAGGAGCATCCTAGGATTCTTGGCAATCCTGTATCAACCAAAATATGTTTGTCTTTGAAGGTAGATTGTTAAATTTGATCTTGGTTTGGTGGAGTTCTTGCTTGGTTTGAGAGACTAGTTGCTTGGTTTATGTGGTTACTGGGGTGCTCAGTCTTTGAAGAACACTCGGCGACTAAAGGCATCGGTTCACTGGTGCTCAGCGATAACTATGTTGCTCGGTCATGCCTGGCATGGTCGGTCGACTAGTGCTTGGTTATCTCTTTTATTGCTCGGTGTTCTTGCTTACCGAATGGATTTTTTGGATAGATCAGCTTGGCCTACTGGTGCATTTAATTTGGATCATGCTCCTTGTGTTCTGGATTAACCGTTGGATGTGTGGGGACCTAGATTTGGCATGTTACATTCTTCTATGTAGATCTGATGATTATTTGTGGCCATCTTTGAGAGTTTATTTATTTTGTAAGGCTATGTGAGAGCTGACTAATGTTTTAGCATTTAATATTTTTTTGTAAAGATTTATTTTTTCATCAGCCAATGTGTGGCTGGGAATCAATATTTATAGGATGCTTGGGTAGTTGTTTAGGGGCATTAGATTGTTGGAAGGAAGGTTAGTAGCCTATGAGCTTAGGAGCAAGAAGATTGCTTGGAAGTTAGAATACAAGTTTAGATCTTTCTTGGGTGCCTACCAGTGTGTTGCCCGTTGTAGACCTGGACTAGCTAGATGCTAATGTTGGGGAAAAGATTTGGATCTTGTGTGATCTTGTAGAATGTTACCTGCTTTGTATCTGGTCATAATCAGGAAGGCCTTATAGCCTGGCACATTGCATGTAATCGGTGTTTTCATTAATATGGACTTCTATTTGATTTTAGATTTGTTGTTGTTATTGTGTATTTTCATTGCATATTGGTTTGGCTGCAAGATCGGTCAGTCCTTAATTGGATCCACTGAGCTTGACTGTGTTACCATCACAGCATCAAAGAATCCAAAGCATCAAGGTCTTGGCTTTAATACCCCTCACCTACATATACAAGATCCCAATACAGCAACTAGAGGCACCAACATGACCAATGTTCCCTTCTCAAATAGCCAGGATGACCTCGTAGAGATCAAAAACATCCATGATGAGGAAGAAAATAAATCCTATGACAACATCTTCAATGATGATACCCTCCTAGACATATTTTTCCTCCATCAACTCACCATTAACGTCATAGAACTTTCCCTCATCCACCCTGAACTCATAGACTGGGACCAACCAAGCATCACACATATCAATGAGTTTCAAAGCATGCAAGTGCTCCTAAGGTTTATGGGAGCATCAAGCCAACAAGCAGATCAACATCAGAAATTAGTGCATGTCTGCAAGCTTGACCCTAAAGGATATTTTGGGGAGGAGGCAAGCTCTAGCTGCAAAATTGAAACAAAAAAATAAAAGAATGAGTCCTTATGTGAAAACACCTATGGGGCGCATTCTGACTCTAAAAAGGAGAAAATAAAGGGAGTATCTTCTAGTGAAAACCTTTCTAAGGTTCTAGAAGATGGAGACTTGCCTCTTCCACCTATCCAAGATTATAGACTAGAACAATCACCTATCATCATTGAAGAAACCAAGCTAGTCAACTTGGGCACAAAAGAATGCTCGAGAATCACTTACATTACAGCATCTTTGACAAAGAGTGAAGAAATGGCTTTCATTGCACTACTCCAAGAAGCCACTACCAACTTTGCATAGTCATACACACACATGCTAGGGCTTGATCTAGATCTAGTAGTACACAATCTTGCAGTGGACCCTAACGCCAAGCCAGTAAAGCAGAAGCTATGCAAAATGCATCCCAAAGTAGCCCTCCTAGTAAAAATAGAACTGGAAAAGCTCTTAGATGCAAAGATCTTCAGAACCATTGATTACTCTAAGTGGATTTCCAACATGGTGCATGTTACTAAACCTTCAAGAGAGATCAGGATATGTACTGACTTTAGAGATCTCAACAAAGTGTGTCTGAAAGATGATTTCCCACTTCCCAACATAGACATGATCATAGATCTCATAGTGGGCTATGAGATGTTGTCAATCATGGATGGATTCTCATGATACAATCAGATCCAAATAGTAGAGGAGGATCAAGACAAAATAGCATTCATCACACCATGGGGTAATTTTTGCTACAACATGATGCCATTTGGGCTCAAGAATGGAGGACCCACATATCAAAGAGAAATGAAAACAATCTTCCACGATATGATCCACAAAATCCTAGAAAACTATGTGGATGATATTCTTGCAAAATCAAAGACACGAGGTGAACACCTAAACATCCTTGAGAGTGTGTTCAATCATCTACATCATTATGGATTGAAGCTAAATCCAAAGAAATGTGTCTTTGATGTAACATTTGGAATGCTTCTAGGGTTTATAGTATCACGATGTGACATAGAGATTGACCCCAAAAAGGTCAAAGTCATTATAGAAATGCCTCCTCCTAGAACACTCAAATATCTTTGGAGCCTATAGTGAAAGCTTCAATTAGTGTGATGATTTATATCACAGCTGGCAGATAAGTGCCAACCTTTTAGGCATCTGCTCCGCAAGGACACAAGCTTCAAATGGGATCCTATCTGTTAGAGAAGCTTTGAGAAGATCAAAGAATATCTAGCTAACTCTCCCATCCTTGTACCACCAATTTCAAGATGCCCTCTCATACTCTACATCTCAGTGACCACTACAGAATTGGGAGCATTCTTAGCACAGGATGATGATGACAACAAAGAAAGAGCCATTTATTATATTAGTCAAACTCTAGTTGGCTATGAGCTCAATTATTCACCAATGGAGAAAGTATGCCTTGCAATGGTCTTCGCTATCCAAAAGCTTAGACATTACATGCTTAGCCATACAATAAATCTCATCTCAAAGGTGGACCCACTCAAGTATCTATTATCAAGGACAACTCTCACAGGCCGTATCGAAAAATGGATCATGCTATTCAATGAGTTTGGCATCCAGTACATAGATCAAAAAGTAATCAAAGGGAACATAATTGTCAATTAGCAAGCAGAAGCACCTCTGGTTGATGCATATCCCCTAATCATGGAATTCCCTAATGAGCACCTATGTATGACCGAAGAATAGCCCATATGGTAGATATACTTTGATGGCTCCTATATGTCACATGGATCAGGGGCATGAATCCTATTCGTCACACCTCATGGTGACTATATTTCAAAATCATTTAAATTAGGATTACCATGTACTAATAACATTTCATAATATGAGGCACTCATCTCAAGCCTCAAAATAGCCATCCAATGGAATATAAGAGAACTGCAAGTGTTTGGAGATTCACAGCTGATTATCAAGTAGGTCCTAGATAAATGTTAGACAAAGGATGACAAGCTGCTACCCTACAAAGAACTAGTGGATAGACTAAAAGAGAATTTTCTAAATCTATAGTTCATGTAGATACCAAGGCTTCAGAATAAAGTGGTCGATGTAATGGCAACCATTGGATCCTTATTGGAGATCCCTCTCGACTCAATGCAATACAAATTCTTAGTTGAGCAGCTACACACACCTACTTATGAGAATGTTGATGTAGAAATGGTGTGTGTCTTGGTTGGTCCCCAGTCCCCATGGTACCATGGCATCCATGCATATCTAAAAAATGGTATCATATCTCACCAATTATCAATGCCAGAACTTAATTCGACGAGCTTCCTGCTACACCCTTGTAGCCAACACCCTTTATTGTCAAGGATATCATAACATCATCTCTAGGTGTTTAGATTCAAATGAGGTCATCCTAGCTTTACAAGAGGTCCACGCTAGAATTTGTGGTGCCCACACAAGTGGCATGGTTCTAGCAAAGCAGTTCCTTCAAGTTGGGTATTATTGGCCTACAATGGAACATGACGCTTGTGAATTTGTTAGGAAATGTCTACCATGTCAAGAGCATGCAAATCTGATTCATTCTCCAACTCAAAACTTGTAGCCCGTTACACCACCTTGCCATTTTTATGTTGGGGTTTCAACCTCATTGGTTTAATCACTCCCCTTTCCTCAGATGGACATAAATACATCATAACTATCATAGAGTACTTCATAAAAAGGATTGAAGCAATTCCGCTCACCCTCACTACTGGCACCCAAATATCCAAGTTCATCTTATACCACATCATTTTTCATTTTGGCATACCATCTACCATCTTCACAAGCCATGACACACCTTTTGAAAACTAGCATGTGGATGATCTGTGTGCCAAACTCCACATCCATAACTATTTCTCTAGTCCATACTTCCCCCAAGAAAATGGCCAAGCTGAAGCAACCAATAAAACTATCTTGAAAATTCTC
The DNA here is from genome assembly GCA_027943335.1 of Chamaecyparis obtusa. NCBI lineage: Eukaryota > Viridiplantae > Streptophyta > Pinopsida > Cupressales > Cupressaceae > Chamaecyparis > Chamaecyparis obtusa. The sequence goes on along the minus strand of BSBK01006941.1, from coordinate 243,216 downwards.
AAGAAGGTTGTCAATGATTCTAGTCATGATTGGCACCTCCAAATAAATCTCGCCCTCTAGGTGTACCATACTTCTTATCGCACTCCCACGGGCACCACCCCATATTCCCTTATATATGGTGTCGAAGTCATTCTACCCATCGAGGTCTAGCTCCCATCATTGCGTGTCTCCATGAAGAACTATACCACTGATGAATATTATCACGTGACATGCCTCACACAGCTCAACCTATTAGATGAAAAGAGATAGCAAGCATATGATCACCTGGTTGCATACCAGAATCGACTCAAAAGGATTTATAACAAGAAAGTCCATCCAAGACAATTTTAAGTGGGCGACATGGTCCTAAAGGAAAATTAGAAAGTGCAAGCACATCGAGAGAAGAAAGGCAAGTTTGAACCTACTTGGTTGGGTCTTTATGTTGTCACAACATGCTTTAGCTCTGGAGCCTATCAGCTATCAACACCAGAAGGTGACCCTTTGAATGATACTATCAACATCATACATATTGTTGGTGCTCAAAAATTGTGGACCATTTTTGGCCAACTAATAGGTACAAATTGATACCTCTGCAATTTTGGATTTATCAAGCCAAGGCTAGCAGGCCTAATTTCACTTTGAACTATTTAATTCTCTATGTCACACAACTAGTTACATAAACAAACAAAGTTCCTCCAAAGGTGGTGAATGATCCTTTGAGGAAAGAAACTAATCTCCTAAAAATCACTATTCTATAATACTTGACTAAATGGATTATACTAAAGAATTAAAAGTAATGCTTTTCAAATAATGATTTAATGATCTATAAACTACAAAGTATGAACCAAATGATAATTTCCAAATTATGATTAGATCAGTGCCTTCTAAATACTTGGGCTATAGAGTCAAAAAACTTTCAATCCTACGTACAATTAGAGATGGTTTTAAAAACTTTCTTTAATAAGATAAGACCATCATTTCAGAGGCTTCCACTTGATTCACAATTCAAATCAATTTACACAACTAATCCTATCGATTTTAACTCAAATTAAGAGACCGATAAGAACAATGGTAGGTTCACAAACCATACAATTGATATTCAAGTTATATATATTAATTTTAAATTATGATACTCAGGGAATTCAACATAGTGAAACACTCTATTTAATAGAATATCTGAAAGACTAATTGAAAACATATAAATTATAACCACAAATAAAAAGAAGAGCACTTATCTTTATTGATGTTGAAAAACTGGTACATAAGAGTTCATAGTTGCAACTTTGTTTATGAAATTCTATTCTATGAAAATATATCTTGTATTGTCCTCTATCTTTTCATTTTACATTATGTATATATACATTTTTGAGTGGGTTTTACACCTCTTTAGGTTGAAAAGACACACCCTTATTACAAATTATTTTGAAAAAATAATAAACTAACTAAAAAATAACTACCTAACTTTTGGATTTGGGTCTGGTCAAAAAACCAAAACACCTCATGGAAAGCTAAGATTTTTACTAGAAATAGGAAATTTGATTTCCCAAATTGGGTCTTTTTTAGATTTTTAAAATTCAACCATCTTCAGCCTTTGTCAGCGTCATCTTTGCAGCAGGTCAAAATTCCAGCATTTTCTAAAGGCTTTGATCACATAATTTTGATTGTTCCTGTCACAAAGCTTCCTTTCTTAATCTCTCAACTTTGAATTGAAAATTAATGTAATTTTTTCATCCCATTTCATGTACTCCGTTAATTATTGGGCATGGAGTTTAAGAGGCCATTTTTTAGGGTTTTATCACTATACAAGACTCCAAATTTTGCCCAAAATTTAGAGCTCTAACACATCTGAAGAGGTTTTATGCCTGAACTAGATCCTATATATTCATAAAATCCATTAAAATTGGAAAATCCAAAAAATACAAAAAAATCAAAAAAGAAAAAAAGCAAAGAAAAATAATCATCCAATGGTGAAAACTTGGTAATTCAAGCGCCTTGGACAAGTATGTTGTGAAAACTTGGAAATAGGCACCATACATAGTGGACTGAGTCATTCTCTATCAAACTCCCATTCCCCCCATCCCAAATCCCAGTCCTCTTTATCCAATCCCCATCCCCACCACCAGCCCATCATCCCAAGGTGTTCTATCCTAGCCTATCCAATGCAGTATTCGGTTACTCTCCTAAGCATCTTGTACATATCTTGTGTATATCTTGTATAGTGCAATCCTTCCTATATAGTGAGATCTCCTATCCCAAATCCTGAGCTTCTATACATATCCATTGTAAATCTCCCCATCTATTATACATATTGTCGTGTCTTGTTGTATCTATCCTTGTCTGTCATGCAGCAACATTTGATCAAATATCTTGTCCCATCCAACCTTGTACTTTAGAAACATTAATTTTCAACTATTCTTGATCACCGTGATTATCTTTGACCTTCATCATTTTCCAGTGAATAGCAACAATCATTCTCCCCATCAATCAGTGGGTCTGCACAATTTTATCCTTCCGCATTGTTTAGCCTAAGCCTAATCACGGGTCCGCACAGATGTATCTTTTTGTTTTCTCCAAACCTAATCTTCCACCAATCCCACCAAGTCCATGATGATGTATCCTTCCTCATGTTCAGACCAATCTTCCCACCATCAATCAAATCAATCTCTCTCCTTGGCAAAGGATGTCTTTTGGAGTTATAATTTCGCTCTTGGATTTTGTCCTTTGGCTCTTGTTAATCTTTTACGACTTCTCATTGTTCCTCTCCTCAAAGTCACCACGATCCTTTCTATCATGGTGCACTGCGAATGAGGTCAATCTAGGGCAAGGTCTTTTGATTTCTTTCTTTTGCCTATGAGTTAGTCAAACATGACCCTTGCACGATTCACATGTGATCTTCTAGGTTACATGGTGCACTTGGAAAATGTCGTTTGTTTGTGGTTTCTCTAGCATTTTTTCTACCATGCTTCCTCTTGGGTTCATGTGTGATGATGGGACAACCTTGCGTGTATTTTTTGCGTCAATCCTATGCAACACTGGTGACAAGGCCTTGTGTTCCTAGTAACCTTGGAAGGTCTCTAGTATTTCTATATCAAACTAGGTTATGCTCTCCTCATTTACACTTGGAGCTCCCCAAAATCCCCCATCCTGCATCATATAGATTAGTGTTGCATCTTGCATATTTTCATATAGCTTCATCCATTTTGCATTCCATCTCATCTTGTATTCCTCCATCTTTTCTCTTAGAAGTATGGTTATTTATCCTCCCCTCTTCCTTCATTTCTTCCTCTTCCTTTCTGTTTCCTTTCAAGAAAATTCCACATCGTTTCTTCTTTGCGTTCTTTTCTCAAGGGTGCACAATCCCTTATCCTCTAAATTCTAGCATGGGGCATCTTTTTTTCTTTTCTTTGATTCTACGCCACTTGTGGAATCGCATCAAAGAGGGGCAAAATGTAGACACCTAAAAATTCATTAGAAAATAAAATTATTTTTATTTTCCAAAAACTCATGATGACATCATCATTTATTAATTTATTTATTTATTTATTTTTATGCCATTAAATCCTCCTATTTTAATTAAACATCTATAATTAAAGAATCCCTCCCCAAATCATTTAAATCAAGTTTGCATAATTTTCCCCTATTTATTAATTATTAATTGATAAATTGACCAAAAATCTTTTAAATAAATAAAATATTTATTTAAATCCTAAAACCTTAGAAATCTTTTAGAAATCCCTAACCTCTTCTAGAATTTTCTAATCTCACTCTAAACCTAATTAAAAAGTGATTCCTACCCTTTTTAACCTAAACCCTTCAAACTTTGACTTTGGGTCAAAACCCCTCATAAATGCTTCTTACATCCTCATTAATGACTCTTACAAACCATTAATGAAGACCATGTCTCTTCTTCCATGTTTATCCCCTTTGCACACTTCCCTAGTGTTTCTCACACATTTGTGAGCAACCTTGACCAAGGTTAAACCTTACCATACCCCTAACTATACCCCAAACTCTACTCCAAACCTTAGCTCTGACCCTAACTCTCCTTCCTAACCCAAGCCCTTCCTCAAATCCTATAAATACCCCCCTCTTCCAAGATCAAAACACCAATTCACATCTTTTACATTGAGTAGTGTTATAATGTTAGTTTCATTCTAGAGCTTAAGCATTTAGCCTACTTTGTTAGCTTACTTCATTTTTATGCTTTTCTAACTCACATTAGCATAGCATAATGGATTAATCTAGCCTCTTTCATAGCATTTGCACATCATTTTCAGCAATATCATACTTTTATTTGGATTAAAATGAATCTAGCTTAATAATTCTTAGCATCATTAAGATCTTTGAAGCCTTAGGGGCAAGCTCCAAGTGCTTAGAGAGAACACCCACATCCCTCTTATTAGAGAAAATCAAACAATGCTTAGGTGCATCTTTTTTGGCTCAATCTAAGGTGGCTTGGTTTTTTATGTTTTTGTTTTGGACTAATATAAATGCTAGATTTAAATCTAACATTTTCCTTATTTACACCTATTCCGAACAAATACAGATCAAAACCGTAGTCTACAAGAACCATAAATTTGTACACATTTTTTTAAACACATTTCTTTCACATCATCATAACAAATGAGCAGCACAAATTCAAGGGAAGAAATGCAAAATATTTTATAATACTGCAAATTCTCATACTTCATGCAAGTCACATATCATCTATAATATTAGAATTCAATTGCATTATAAATACCAATGGATAGTTAACATTTAATAATACCTTAATCATACCATAACTATTTTCCTAGTTATGTATAATCCTTGTCTTTAATTCATCGTGGCTTACTATAGAGTGCAATAAAAAACCTCTAATGTGGACATGACCCCTATCCAATCCTCCAAGCTATCTGGACCATGGCGAGAGAGTGGACATTCAAACCATTATGTAGTGTTTCCCCTTAAAGAACAATTACCCAAGGTGTTCCTATCATTCATAAGCTAAGATAACAATTTAATATAAAATTATACCATATCAATACTACAAGGGGTTCGATCGATTGCCTATATATGCCTTATTTGAAATTGTCTTCACTAAACTCCATTAAATGACTAAGAAAAAAGGAAATTCATCACCGACATTTCATTTTCTCTAAGGTCCCCATGCTCATGAATGAATCTATCTTATTTTATAAGTGGTATGGATAATAGTTGTACCATCCTAAATTATAAGCACCTATAATTAGATGCATGATTAGGCCCCATTTTAGCATGTATGGGCTCCTGTAATAGTTTTTGATACTCCAACCCTGCACCACCTATATTTATGGTTTTTTCTTCACCTTCCCAACTTCCAAATAAAATTTTACCTCTTTTTGGAAGTCCTCTTCTCCCATTTTTTCTCCAAAATTCAAATTGAGGGCCCGTCTTATTGGTTAAATAGGATTTTAGTGTGTAAGAATTGTAAAAGAGGATTATGGAAGCTGTGAACTTGTATCTGCTAGATGTAGAGCAGAGGATAGTTTATACTTCATTAGAACTGATCAAGAAAAGACGGTTGCTATCAGATAGTTCACAAGGATTGTGTATTTTCTTTATATATACTTGTGTTGTGAAGAGTGAGTTCTGGAGGTGGACATAACCTTCTTTGGGTAGTGAGCCTAGGAAGTGAGCCTACATTTCTTTGACTCCTAATAGGGTATGTCCTTTAATAGGGACTATGTACTGTAATGTTTTGATAAGCTCCTAACAAGGCTAGATCTTTTAACAAGGATACTATACTCTTAGTACATCATTTTTGGGTGCTAATTCCCACTGGGGTTTTACCTTTAACAGGGTTTCCTCGACAATAAAATATTGTGTTATTGTGTTGGCATTTACTATGTTATCATTTGATTTGGTATAGCTGCTATTTGAAGTTTAAAGTTTAATAATCTATCTCACAATTGATTCACCCCCCCCTCTCATTTGTGTTGGTGTACTGTTATTCATAAAAATTACAACCTTGATGACACATATCTTACACTTTCTAAAAGTATTTCATTGGTCTAGGTCTCTTACAAGATCTATGAGACATCTTACATGTGTACTTGGAGTACACATGTATCCATCACATCCCAAGTTACTCACACATGTGTGAGAAACCTTAGACTTTACATGGCTTATGTGTCCCTTATGTGACACCTATGTGGATGCCACATAGATGCCACCTCCTCAAGGTCTCCAAAATTAGTATAAATAGAGCCCTTTCTTCAAGAAAACCATCTCCCATTTTTTGCATTAAGATTATTATGCTAGTTTCTTTCTAGAGCATTTAGTGATTTTGTGACTAACCCTTTCTTGGTAGATTTTCATTCATGGATAATTAATGCTTCATTTAGTGTATTTTTTGAATTCATTTGATACTTATCTTGATAGATTTAGTTCTTAATCTACTTCCATTTGCATACTCACATTGAATGCTTGAGAGTAGTTGTTCCATAATTACTTCTTGAGTTCTTCAATATTCATTCTAGGATCTTTCATTTATTCTTGCATTCATTCATTGTGTGATTCATATACTTGTGTTTAGAGATCACACCCACAGTCCTAATCATGAGCAAACCAATAAGTCTTGGGTGCACTTGTTGAGCTTCAAGGTTGTGAGGAGACCTATGTTGGAGAGTTAGCCTAGTTTACATGCTTTGTTTCTTGTGAATCATATATACATGAATATGCTTTTGATTCACTCACTTTGCATGTCTGAACGTGATCCCAATAGGTTAGGTTTCCTTGCATGCATTTTGGCACACCCAATGGGACTCATGTCCCTTAGTTTTAAATTTTAAAAATTTAAAAATCCTAATTTGCAAGTTCAAAAATACACAGTGCTATCTGCACTTTATGCAATGTCATCTGTGAGTATTGTCATCTCTGCAGGTAGAACTCTCATCTCCAATTTTATGCTAACACTTTCAAATTTTATGGTTTAAAACACTTTTTTATGAAATTTGAATTTTTTAGCTCTCTGGTTTATGACAGGGTGAAGGTTTTACAGAAGAAAACTCAAGAAAACTTTTTAATTTTTATTATCTAACTATAGTTTTTGTTTAAATTTTATTTTTTCATCTATGCAAGAAACTTCATCATATGTGAGTTTTGATGTTTACACAAACAAGTTCTATCATCTATGACTATAAAAAAAATAAGTGACACATAAGGTATAACTTTGGTTTTTTGTACTTTATGCAGCCTATCATCTACGCCTAACACTCTGTCATTTCTAAGTTTTGGCATTTGTGACCTGGCATTTTCATCTACATTTTTTTAATAAGCGAACTTTCAAATTTAGTAAATTTTGTGTGTTACTAATTTTTGGTTTTTTTCTTGTCTTTACTTCTGATTTCTAACATTTTCTGGAGAACGTTGGCCAAAGATTTAAAATTTAGAAGAAAAAAAAACCCTTTAACATATGGTTTTGCAGTACGATATTGAAACATAAAAATAAAAGACTACTAAGTAAAGTCATTTCCCATGTTTCCTTGGTTGATCAACTAGATATTGTATTTTCCTTAGCATTTTTTAGGCATATAAATTAATTAGAAGGTCTATCTTGGTGTTTGTTTAAGTTTTAGGGGAGTATTCTCTTTTCCCTTGCGGAAAATCAGAAACCTAGAAGCATATGAGCTTTCACTCTGAGAAAACCTTGGGAATTAATATTTTTCTTGAGTGTTTGAGAGAAAAAAACTTGAGTAGGAGAGTATTCTCTTTTTCCCTTGATGGAAAATAAGAAATCCAAACCTCAAATGTTGTCAATCCATTCTTTTTAATTAAACCTTTAGCGAGCTTTCCAGCTGAGGAAAAAATATCCCAAGAATGACTCAAGTGGGAATGCAATAGATGCTAGCTCCTCCAACCCACTATAATCAAAATTGTTAGGAATGAATGCTAAAGTGTTTGGCAGCCATTCTGTAGCAGTTGTTGTTGCATTCATGACTATGATTGTCATTGATGTCAACACAGTGATTTACCGAAGACTTGCAGAGAAGCAGAAAGAGTTTGGATTAGCGCATGTGGGTTATTGTAGTTGGAGCTATGTGATGTTGAGGTTATACTCTTTGATATGTCATAGTTCTATGGCTAAGAGCGCAGATAGTAATTCATTTATTCATGGAAGTTATGATCATTTTGGTGGAAGCAGTATTCAGGTAGTGTTCCTGAGTAGCGGTTTGTGGAAATCACATGATATCTCCTAATCGGGATGGAATCTGGTTTTGTGCAATTAAAGGGAAGTTGGAGACACATTGATAGTGATGTAGATGATAGTGCATACTTTGAGGTTGTACGAGTGAAGATTTATTGTATTTTGAAGCTGACAGTTTTGTGTAATTTTGGTGTAGCCTATGGAAACTTTTATTTTGTAATTGTATGCCTAATCATTTTTAATTATTTGAGCATGGTATAAAGGAAGGAATGTATTTCCTTGTTGTATGTATTTTTAATGTGAAAAGTGTGAAATTATGATATGGTAGCAGCGGTTGTGTTGCTGTATGCATGAAGTGAAGAAAAGAGCTAAGTATGAAAGCGAATTTGTGAAGGAAGACATGCGAAGTACAAAGAACAGAAATTGAGATCTGATGTAATACTGAGTGTGGGTTGGCATAGTAAGAGAAGAGGTAACATATTATTCTACTAAGTAATGAAAAGATTATTTGGACAGTGTGTTCAGTGATCTTACCCTGAAGTTGTTTGGGCAGTGGGTCCTTCTGTCTTCCATAACTCTTAACAGGGTTAGAATCTTTTAACAGGGATTCAAAATCTCCTAACAAGGATTCATATGTACTGAATGTATTTCATAAGACTCCTAATAGATTCCATCCTCCCACAAGGAATATTCATATTAGTGCATCTTTTGTGGGCATCATTCCCACCGGGGTTTACTCTTTGATCAAGAGGTTCCCTAGTCAACATATCTTGTGTCATTGTATTATTATGTATGAATATCTTTCTATGGTTGGTAATTATATTGCTTATATGGTTTAATTCTATTGAAGATGATAAAATTCATAATTATCTGATAACTAATTCACCCCCCCCCCCCTCTCAGTTATCTTGGTGGACTTTACTTTCTAACAAAAATGCCTCTTGAGCCCAAAAACTCAGAGGACGTAGTTAGTTCTATGTCTGCATAGTCTTTTCTTTTCTTTCATACACTTTTGTATGTATAGGGAAGAGCTACCTTAATCTAGCTTGTGGGGCTGCATTTATCAAGGTTCTTGTAGGGCTATATGCCTTAATCTCACTTGCAATACAAAAGGGGATAACTACGAACAAATGCCTTGATTATACACTTTTAGAGTAGAGACCACTCATTTTACCTCTGAAAGGTTGATAATCCATGTGTGAGGAGAATATTAATCTCCCCAAGGCACTCACCATATCATGCCCCCATTAGCTCTTGGAGTTGGATAATATGACATCGTGAATGGAGCCATTGTGTGCTTGGTTATGACCATATTCTTATTAGTTCTTGGGTGTATACCTAAGGCAATGAGAAATAGTTTTCAACCTCTACCAACTCATCTATGGATAAAGAGTGTGTTTGTATTTATCATAACATTATACACCCCTTTACACTTGAATCCCTCAAGGTTTCTTTGTCTCATGAAGGACTATTTTTTATGACTATTTTCAAAGTACTTGTGGAAAACTTAGCATAGTCAATGCCCTATTGAATACTTGCATTGAACAAATCAACTTGAAGATCAAATAATTAGACAAATTTCCTAAAATCAACTAAAACTATCAAAATCCATGTTATGTTGTCTCTGACCTGGCATTGGCATTTCCAAGTTTTGTCATCTTTGACTGTGATTTGTCATCTCCACTTTAAAATAGTGCACTCAAGATTTTAACACAACACTGTGAACCCACTCTTCAAATATATTCCAAAATCTTTTGTCCTTAATTTCTCATTTGCTAAGTTGAAACTGAAATCTCATAGGCTATGTCCAAAATTTAAAACCATAAGAAAGTCAAGAAACTATGATACATACATTAAGATCCTATGAGGCAATGATATTCAACAACCATGTGGAAAACTTCATTACTCATTTCCAAATTAATAGGGCTTTTATTGCACCTCCAAGAGAAATTTACAAAAAAGAGTAACCAATCAAATCAAACATTCATCTTTCATATCAAACATCAATCAACTTTCTTAACAATCACTATTTCATCTCAAACATCAATCATACATATTCTTCTATTACTTAACATCCTTCTTTCAAAGACAATTATCATTGGACTTTGATCAAATCTCTTTTAACTTGATTGACCCACATCCAAACTGGAATCAAGATTTATCAAATCAATCAATCTTCTCTCCTTCATCAAGATTTCATCCAATCTTTAGGAAGAATATTTTATCTAAGCGTGACATTAGATTCTCATCTATAGCAAACAAATATCATAGTTGACCTCTCTCACTTGAGATCATTTGTCCATCGTCAACTATTGAGCTCATCTATTCATATCCTATTCTCACTTGGGATCATTTATCCATCTCCAAGTGGAATATTTATATCATCAATCAATCCAATACTCAATTTTGTCTGAAATATCATAGGCTCTTTGTCTACATCAAGGTTGTCTTAAGCCTTAATCAAAATCCCATATCAATCCCAATCAGACATCAATCCAAAATCAATCATCCTTGAGGTGCTTGCCCTCTTAATCTAAGTCCAATTTTTCTTTCCTCTAACTCTTCCTACTCCATCATCAAGTCCCTTCCTTCTTTAATCTTTGGTCACACTTGTATGGTCTCTACTCAATCTGACAAAACTACATCAATCAACATGTTGAAACTTGATTCAAATAAGGGAGTTGAGAATACCCTTCCCTATATAGATTCGACAATTGACAACACTTCTACTCGCAAAGATATTTATCAATAAGAAGACCCCAATCCCTTTCCAGAGCTAACCCCATGAATCAAAGAGTTTCTTTGAGATCCTTACAATGCGAAAATGGTAGAACAAATGATTAGAGAAAGTCAAACTAAAGTTTTATTAAATATTTTCCATGATGGAGTCACACTCCCCAAGGACTTTGATGAGACCTTTATCTAAAACAACATAACAAAAGATGGGGTTCATATTCTACAAGCTCTTGCTAAACCTTCAACATCACTAGGAAGAGATAAGGCACCCATGGATACATCTTTTGTGCTTGAACTAACTTCTTGACCATAGAATTTTTAGTTAAGTGAAGAACACATCCAAAAATTTATTAGTACATTACCCAAAACCACATCACATAACAACACTTCACCTACCACATTAACAAGCACTTGTATGAGTTGATTCAACATTGTGCAAACATCTCTTCCCCTACCTATTTCTTTACAATTCACTTCATTATTCACCCCGTCCTTTCTTCAAATTCCATCTTGTGTGTTTAAGACTTCCATTCCACCAACATCATCATCATATCAATACATGGCTTATCCTCATCCTTCTCCTCCTCTTAATCCATCATCAACAATCAATCAAACCAACTTAGGAGGAGGAAAAAATTAAATTCCCTTCACACATATAAATGCTCCCAACCTAGCACAATAATTCAATGAACTAATGAGCTCTGTTCATGGAATAGAGCACAAGGGTAAGAAGGACTTCTCTTTCGAAGAGATATTCCCCTTTCCCTTTGATAGATCTATCAATATGGTACCTTTTCCAGCATCTTTTGAGATACCCAAGTTTGACAAATACTTGGGAGATAAATGTCCCATACACCATCTCAAAGAGTTATATTTGGCATGTCAAGAATTTGTGTATAGTGAGGACTACTTGAAGTGACTCTTCGCTAGCAGCCTTGGTGGCCCCACCCTTGAATGGTTGATGAATCTTCCTCATGGGTCCATAAACTCTTTTTCAGACCTAGCAGAAAAATTTGTTGGCCAATACTCATATAACATCATGCACCAAGTGTCACTAAGTGACCTTTGCAATACTAAACAAAGAAACAGAGAGACCTTTGCTCACTTATTATAAAGGTGGAGACACCTTGCAAATCATATGCCTTGGAAGATACCAGACTCACACCTAATTGGCATTTTTACTAAAAATATGGTATCTAAGATGTCCTTCTAGATGAAGATGGTGTCTCTAGAGAACTTTGAGACTTTGATCAAGAAAGGAAAGAACATAGAGGATGGACTCTTGCAAAAATATTCCATTAAACACTACATTGCATCATCCTTAAGTAACAATAACAATAACAATGAGAAGCCTAAGTTTTGGTCCAAGAAAAAAGTCATTACGAACGATGGAGTTATCAATGTTAAACATGTTCAAGTTATCCAAGGTACAAATAACAATAAAGGTAATCGCAATCAAGATAACAACAACTAGAATCTCAACAACAATAATCAAAATCACAACTAGAATAAAAACAAAAAAACAATAAAAAACAATCACATAACTAGTCCTATTTGTCTCCACAGAACAACAACAACAATAACAATAATGGTACCAACAACTACAATCGCACCAGTGATGCAAACATCAGTTCACTGCACTTCAAGAAACTTTGGACGTCATTTTCAAAATACTCATAAATCAAAACATGATAGTATTTCTGAATACACAACCCTTTAATGACAATCAACCTAAGCCACATTGGTACAAAGACAATGAATATTGTGATTATCATTGCATCCAAGGGCATGATATTAAGAAATGCATGAAACTTAAGCACTTTATCCAAGATCTCATAGACGACGGACAAATTGAAGTTGAAGTAAACCCATAATCTACAAATGGAAAGCTAAAAATATATGAAAAAACATTCCCCAATCACAATAATAACACCAACAAAGCCTCAACATCCAATACAATCTTGTATGATTACACCACCAACCATATCACAGGATTTGATATGTTATGTGGAAAGATAGAGGCCAATGATGTTTGGAGTTTTGATTCAGTATGTGGTCACATTGAAGTAGTTGATACTCACATTAATATGATCTGACTTAAAGTCACACACTATAATACTACCACACGTAGGGGGGGAGTTGTTAGAGTAATAGATATATTTGACTTTATAATTAAATCATTTCGATTTAATTACTTAAGTCCTCTATTATTCTTTTTCACTTAAGCTATCTCTTTTAGGTGCATAATAATTAATATTTCTATTAATTATTATTGCACAACCTAGTGTTTTGTGGCTTTAGGGTTTCTGTTCTTATAAGCCGCTTTTGTAATTTTTTCATTCATTCTCTCTTAATACAGTTTGAGCTCTAACATTTTGAGCACAAGAGGGTTTTGCTTTTTCCATATTTTTGCTTCATTCTTTGTGACAGGTTTATTGCATGCAGCTGGATCTTGGAGTTGAATCTGATATTTCATCAGTTTCCACATGGTATCAGAGCCTTGCTACTGCAGCTTGTTCAAAGTTTACTGAAGCTGTGGATCCAGCCCTTTCTTTCTGGGGTTTTTTCAGTTGTTTTTTATTAGATTTGGGGGGCTACTTTTTTTTGGAGCACTTTGGGTAAAAACCAACCTCACGGTTGCATCCAGAAGGCCCAAAAACCCCTATTTCCATATAAAATTTGACCTATTTGGCATCCGGGACATCTGAGAAATTTTTTTTGCCCTATTAGGGCCGTACGGCACGATTTTCAAAAAAAAATATTAAAATTTTTTTGAAAAACGCCCATTTTTACAGCGCTCCAGAGCGCGCCGCCAACTCCCCGCCGCCGCGCCACCCAGGCGCCACCGGAGCTCGGCCCCTGCGCCCCCGCGCCGCCCGCGGACCGCCCCGCCTCCTCCCGGCCCGGCCGCCGCCCCAGCTCCGCCCGGCCGCCGCTGCTCCACCCGGCCGGCCGCCCGGCCCGCCCGGCCAATGCAGCAGGTGACATCACCTGCTGACGTCACCTTTTTTCCGGCGCCGTGAAATTTTTCCGGCGAGCTGCAAAAATTTTTCCGACCGTACGGTTATGACATCATGATGACGTCAGCGACGGCCCAGTGACGGTCATACGGCCGTCAAATTTTTTGCCGTCCCTGGTTTTTTCCAGAGAGCTTACATTTGGGGGTACTTGGGCGTTTTTGCTCCTACAGGGTTCATACGGACTCGAAAATCGACATATGATATATCGCCGGAAAGGTCTTTCCGAGACGGACGTAATGATGCTGGTTTGGTTTTCTGATTCAGCCATTTGAGCTCTCTTTTTTAGTGTCAAAGTCAAGGCTTCTCTTTTCCTCATTCTCTACATCTGGAGTCCAGGTTTTCTCCTCATTCTTTGTGCTTTCAGTTATTTGCTGTACGGGGGTTTGTTTTATACATTGTGGGGGGGGTGTTTTTTCATTTCTATAATTTACTTCAGAAAAGACCCTTCTACTCTTGTCTTCTTCTTCTCTCAATGTCGGACCCCTCTATGGCCCGGCTAACACCGCACAATTACCATACATGGAAAGCACACATGACCAGGCTGCTCATGTCACGTGGCTTATGGTCATGTCTGGATGAACACCAACCTGTTCTGCAGCATCCCTTTGAAATTCTTTAGCACAGGAACAAAATGGATGAAGCCATGGGTTTGATTGCACTGAACATCTCTGACAGTCTCTTATTTCACCTGGAAGGTTTGACCACTCCTAGGGCTATTTGGAGCAAGTTTTCAACCTTGTTTGGTACAGTCAACGAATTCCGAAAGCTTCAGCTTGATGCAGAGTTGACCTCTTTGACTCCTTCTGATTTCCCCACTATAGAGGACTTCTTGATGAAGTTCAAGTCTTTGCGTACAGTTTTGCAGGGATGTGGAAAAATCAAGACAGATGATGAGTGTATCTATTTGATACTCTCAAAGTTGTGAGGACAGTACCAGATCTTTTCTTCCACTTTCTACTCCACCATGGATGCTTTGGGTACCAGACATGTTATGCCCTCTTTTGAGACTTTCTGTGATAGGTTGACTCGTGAGCAGTCCAAGATCACTCAGATGGATTCACTTGCAGGTTCACAGTCACAGGCATTGCTTGCCAAGACACTTCAGGATTCTCAGAAGCAGAAACCGAAGCAGATATCTGATTCCTCTTCTCATCACTCCACTGGCCCACCATCTTCTTCTAAGAAGGAGAAACAGAAGACTGAGAGCCCTTCATGTTCCTACTGTCAGAAAGGAACACATGATGAGTCACTTTGCTATCAGAAGAAGTTTGATGGTTACGAGAAACAGATAGCGGATTTGCAAGCTCTTCTTCAGCAGAGCAATCTTTCCTCTCCATCCTCTTCTGGCTCACAGGGGTCTGCTTATCAGTCTTCCTCTATCTATTCTACAGCTAGACAGGATCTTGGAAAGGGTCATGCATTGCGGGCTTCTGTTGCATCCCCTTCACAGGTCCCTTGGATACTGGATTCAGGTGCTTCTCACCATATGGCATCTTCTCGGGAGATCTTCTCTTCTTTTGAGGCTTCTCCTATTTCCCATATTATCATTGGGAATAACACTGTTATGACTGTCTGTGGGAAAGGCACTGTATGCATTCAGGATGGCACATTCAATGATGTGTTGTATGTTCCATCTCTGTCTTCAAACCTTCTCTCAGTTTTTCAGATTACTCACAGTGGGTCAGGGAAGACAGTTGAGTTCACTCCAGATTCAGTCTTCATCCGAGATAGTATGATAGGAAGTATTGTTGCTACAGGGACAGTTGATCATTCCACCCGTCTCTACTCCTTCTCACACTTTGGTCCACCTTTGCCAGAGCACGACTCTCCTACTTTGAGAGAGCATCATGTGGTACAGTCAGGTCGTTTGAACCTTTGTGTGGTTCCTGAGACTACTGTCATGACTGCCATGCCACCACCTGTTGAGCTTTTTTCTGTTCAGCCGGATTCTTCTTCAGCACTGCTTGATCCTCCAGCTCCATTCATCGAGCCACCAGGTGCAGTTGTTGAGGATTCTTCAGAGGACACTCATCTCCTCTCTCATGACAGTGTCAGCACACCTGTCATACCACTTGCATTGGGGATTCCCTTTCAGGATCCTCGTGTCTTCTCATTTGAGCATCAGCTCGGCCTTCCAGTGACACCTCATCCTTCGAGGTCACCTCTTCAGCACCCACTGACCTTCACTCCTCTGCATTGGAGTCACAGTGGTTTGCTCATTGCTCCAGGGGTTCTTTCATTCTGGGGGGCTTTGGAGCCTCGACCCTCTCTCTCGGGGGGGGTTGGCAGCACGCATTGTACTTATGCCTTTAAGAGAGTCTCTTGAAGTCATTCCTTCTTGTCTTTGCTTGCTTTTTCATCTCTTTTTGGAGAGGAGTTTTTCCCACTGGGTTTTCTCCTTTACTCCGGTTTATAGAGATTTCCTTGTACTGGGTACCTGATCAGGCCTTGTTGCCGGGACCCATTTTTTTTGCTTTCTTAGCTGTGCTAGGTTTGCTTCCTCCTGAGCTACGCTTAAGGGGGGGTGTTAGAGTAATAGATATATTTGACTTTATAATTAAATCATTTCGATTTAATTACTTAAGTCTTCTATTATTCTTTTTCACTTAAGCTATCTCTTTTAGGTGCATAATAATTAATATTTCTATTAATTATTATTGCACAACCTAGTGTTTTGTGGCTTTAGGGTTTCTGTTCTTATAAGCCGCTTTTGTAATTTTTTCATTCATTCTCTCTTAATACAGTTTGAGCTCTAACATTTTGAGCACAAGAGGGTTTTGCTTTTTCCATATTTTTGCTTCATTCTTTGTGACAGGTTTATTGCATGCAGCTGGATCTTGGAGTTGAATCTGATATTTCATCAGTTTCCACAGGAGTTACTATGCAAGCTTCCACTTTTGCTAATCCACCAACTCCAAATGCACAAGCCACACCATCTAATTCAACTTGACCTGCATCTTGCTATGATGTCCTTTCACAATTAGGGAAGACTCCTGGACAAATATCCATTCTTGAGCTTCTCACTACCTCACCTGTACATAAATATATCCTTGAGACTGCTCTTGTAGAGTCTTGTGCTCTTGAAAATACCAATGCATCCCAATTCATAGCTAGGATCATAAATCTTGTCTCCCAACAATACCTTGTCTTCATAGACAAAGATTTATTTTCTCCAAACAACCATCATAACATGTCTCTCCACATTGAAGTCCTAATCCATTGAAACAAAGTAAAAAGATTCCTTATAGATAATGGATCTAGTTTAAATATGTGTATGTTGAAAATGATTTATTTCTTGGGACTCCCTGAAGATCTCCTAGATGTCACAAAGAAAATCACAATAAGGACATATGATGAATGAGAAAGAGAATAAAAGGAAATGATCATGCTCCCACTTCAAGGTGGACCCATTTTGATTGAAATATAATGCCATGTCCTCAACTTGGATTTACCTTACAACATATTGCTTGGTAGACCCTAGATACACACTATCACAAGTGTTCTGTCTACTTATCATCAATGCTTGAATTTCACTTATCAAGGAAGAGAAGTCACAATTCTTGGAGATCCCCATCCATTTGCATATTGTAAAATATTAGAAGGTGCTCAAACAAACCTTTATCCTCTAAGTGAATTTGCAAAGATCATTCCAAAATATTCTCTAGCAGAATAAGGCAAGCCTTCTACAAATAAACCATCTAAGGTTGATCCAAAAACAGACAAAGGAAAAGAGAAGGTTGATGAAGTCAAAATTCTTGACACACTGAAAAATGTTACATTCACATACATTGGCATGGGAGAGTATAAGTTTGAAAGTTCCTTATGCATTGGACAACTACCACTTTCCTCATGATCTTATGGTAAGCCTTCCCAATTCTTTCCCAAGAAAGATAAGCATACTATGCAGTGCAAGAAAACAACATTTGAACATTAAGGTTCTCTTGAAGATGAACCTATGGATTCTAACATCCTTGATTGGCTCTACAAATATGGAAAAATATGATCTTATGGATATTCCTAAAGGTAAATAAATCAAGGCTCATCCCATCATTGAAAGCATGGGATAACATGGTACCAGCCTTGGTGCAAATGAAAAAATGGAATAAGGAAACCCCTTGAAGCTACAAGTTATCCCTGAGGAATGGTATTAGGCTCCCTCATACCTAAGGTGACCTTTACAGATGACTATTGTTTAGTGGAAACTGATTTTGATAATGATGAGGAGGAATTCTTTGAAGTGCCTTTCTAATAAATAGAACTATATTACCTTGACAACTATGTCCAAACCATAACCATCATTGACCTTGCCTCCCCTAACCTTCCCTTGATTAACCTTAACATGATAGACTAGGATGTAGAAGACTCACCACCAGCTTTAGATATTTTCAAAATAGACAAGGTAGTCATGGTCCTCTTTGGCCTATGAGATCTTTGAGATTACAAGCATCAAATAGAATACAAGGATCAAGCCTTCTTTGGTATCCAAGAAAATAAATGACACATCTTCTCATGAAAACCTCCTTGAGGTGTCAAAAGAGGGATAACTTGACTTTCCCTTCATGAAAGTATCACTTGGATAGTCTTCTATTTTTATCAAGAAAACCATTGAAGTAAATCTGTCTACTAATTAGAATCCTAAGATTACCTACATTGAAACTAGTCTAACTGAACAAGAACACAAAGATATGACTAAGTTCCTTCACAAAAGCCAAATCAAATTTTCATGGACTTATAAGGACATGCCTGGACTAGAAATAGACCTTGTGGTACAATACCTTGTAGTTGATCCTCAAGAAAAACTAGTCAAGTAGAAATGGAGCAAGATGCACCCTCAAGTTGCACTCTTGGTGAAAGTAGAATTGCATAACATGTTAGATGCTAATCTCATCCATTCAATTAACTATATTGAATGATTTTATAATATTGTACCAGTAGGTAAAGCTATTTGGGGCATTCACATATGTTTAGATTTATGAGATCTTAATCTCGCATGCCCCAAGGATGATTTTCCACTCCCAAATATAGACATTATAGTGGATTTTACTGTTGGGCATGAAATGTTATCCCTCGTGGATAGATTTTTAGGCTATAATCAAATTAGGATTGAAGTAAGAGATCAACACAAAATGACATTTACTACCCCTTTGGGTACATTTTGTTACTAGGTCATGTCTTTTGGCCTTAAAATTCCAGTGTCACATATCAACGTGCAATGACAACAATATTTCATGACCTTATGCATGTAATCATGGAAGACTATGTAGATGACATCTTACAAAAATCCAAGACACAAGACTCGCATATTTATATCCTTACCACAATATTTAAAACATTGGATAAGTACAAGGTATAGTTGAATCCTACGAAATGTGTCTTTGGTGTGCAATTGGTGAAACTGCTCGGTTATATTATGTCCAGAAGAGGTATTGAGGTAGACCCTAAGAAAGTGAGAGCTATATTGGATATGCCTTCGAAGTCCCACTACATTGAAGCAACTTCATAGCCAGGGAAGATTATAGTCCATCAAGAGATTTGTTTCATAACTTGCTAATAAGGTCCATCCTTTCTCATATCTCCTATGAAAACACATCAAGTTCCTTTGGGATTGCCTTTGTTAGAAGGCTTTTGAACAATTAAATCAATATCTAGTTGAATAGGATTAAATAGTGGATAGGGGGAAATGTGTAATTTTGAATAGGTGTGTGATGAAATATCTATGATGGAAAATTTTGTGGATATAAAAAATAAATAAAATAGAAATACTTATCTTGAAAGAAGTTTGATGTAGAAATCACTATTTTCTGATGTCCGTGTTCAATTTCAGGAGATTCTATAACCTGCTCCAAACTGGAAATGTCAAGACAGAGAAAACCCAGAAAACTTCTATCTTTTCGAGGTCAAGTCAACTTTGACCCAGATAGTAGGGCACAATCTTACCCTAGGGCACAATCTTACCCCTCACTAAAGGTCGACCTTGACCTAAAATAACTCCAATGGAAATTATGTTTGCGGATCCTGAAAGTTCACCGAAAAGGGTATCTAGATCTGAACTGTAATTCATTGTCCTGTACCTGTACCTACAAGAAAAATGGTTTTTTTATTTAGATGAGGGGTTTTCCTTAGTCAAACTCTGGTTTGGAATCAACCTTAATAATGGAATTGAAATAGAGAATGCTATAAAGTAGTATAAGTAGATCTAACAATGAAGCTATGATATTCAATAGATATGCAATTGTATTTCAAATGTAAACAAATATGTTGATATGAAAGCTTGGAAATACATTAACAAATATAAATCAAAACCTCCATGATTGTATGCTTGGAATCCACCTTGAGGGAAGAATGAATAGATCTTGAATATGAACAAAGGAAGATCACACCACCATGATGGATAGATCTAGGGTTTGAATGATGAATCTTGAATGCTTGAACCAAATCCTTTCAAAGACTTGAATGCTTGAATCCTTGATCTTCAATGGAGAACTTGAATGCTTGAATGGATGATAATGGCTTGAATTCTTCCTTGATTGAGAATGCTTGCTTGATCACCAATGTCTCCTTGAGAGTGCTTGATGAACAATGGATGAGATTTCATGAAATTGCTTGGTTGAAGATGGAGAAAATGAGAGAGGAAAGCTTCCTTTTATAGTGATCTAGGGAACAAAATTCTAGAGAGGCCGACATTGGAGAATTAAATCCCAATTAACCTTAACCCCTAGAAATGGACCTAGATTAAATATGATTTAAGAGTTTACCATTCTAAAATCTGAAACAATCGACCTGGAAGCAAGAAAATAAAACTTTCTGAAGCTCGATATGAAACCTTCAGAACTTGAAAATTGGACCAAGGGTTAGGGTTGAGGTCGAATCTGACCTAGGTTAGGGTTGAGGTCAACTCTTCCCTAAGTTAGGGTTAAGGTCAACCTTGACCCAGGAGGTTGACTTTGACCCTGAGGTCCCAGATCTTAAGTTCTCAGGACCAGGTGCTAGGAAAAGCTGGAAATGGGTGGAGAGAGAAGAAGAATAGGGGGAAAAAGCTAGATCCATGCAAAGACCTAATCAAGGTGCTTGACATGACCCCAGACCACTTACTCGAAGGGCTAAATGCTCTTAACATGGAAGTGCTTCCATTTTAAGATGATACATTAAGCCCCCACTTTAGCAAGAGTATGGACTCGATGAAAACTCTTGGTAAAGGAGAAGAAAGAAGAGAGCCAAGTGGATTCACAAAAAGATAAAATAAAACTTTAGCCTAAGGATGCAAGCCCCCAAACTAAAAGATTCTAACTCAACACACACACGAGGGTACGAAAACATAAAAGAGAGGTTAGTACTAAAACAAACCCAAATCAACTAGTAGAGGAAACCTTGCTAATGAAATATTGCCTATAGTAATATCATATTTGGAAAGCTATCATAAAAGCATAAATGATTACATAAGAAAGACAAGAGAAACACTATAAATAACATAGCTTCATGATCCTATCCTATTAGCATGAAAGTTAAAAGAGAAAAAAGACAAAGTGATTACCTCACCCAATAAGATGCCCACCTTACTATGAATCACCAAGGAGGGAGAGCCAAACAGGTGGCCAAACCTGATAGTTCACCCATAAAAAGTACTTTGTAATTGTAATGCATATTTTGATGGCTTCTGGAATATCCATAGATCCACCTTCTTGTATCACTATGAATGTGAAATGTGTGTCTCCTCAAGATTTACCAAATTATGTGTGTTACCTTCAGAAGATTTAGCATATTGAAAAATTGAAAAATGCATGCCTCTTCAGGATTTAGCAACTTATGTGCATTACCTTCAGAGGATTTAGCATATTGAAATTTGAAAAATGTGTGTCTCTTCAGGATTTAAAAACTTATGTGTGTTACCTTCAAAGGATTTAGCATATAGAAATTTCAAAAATGCGTGTCTCTTCAGGATTTAGCAACTTATGTGTGTTACCTTCAGAGGATTTAGCATATTGAAATTTCAAAACTGTGTGTCTCTTCAAGATTTAGCAACTTATGTGTGTTACCTTCAGAGGATTTAGCATATAAATGAAAAACTATAGTATAATGGAGACCCTATATATGCCCCCCTCCTTATCGTGGTTGTCTACTAGACATGATAAGGAAGAGGAAGAGGATACCTACTTCACAATGTAAGGAGATATCCTGTTTACAATAATGTATACTAAATTCCTAGTGAAGGGTATTGACCCCTACATCCAAGAGGATAGATAATCATGAAAAAGGATATGTCACTTATGGAAAAAGGATCCTCAAAGAAAGAGATCTTATCAACAAGACTCCCACTATAGAGGAGTGCTTTTAGATAAAATATCATCTTTCAAAGATAAATCAGGTTGGAACAAAGATTCAATCATCAAGCCCCCTGTAATCAAGAGGAAGAGGAATCTTTGAAATGAGGGAAACAACTCTAATCACCAAAGCATGGGAAAGAGTTTATTAATTTTCAAAATAGAGAAGAGGTGATGACCTAGGACACCAACCTCTCATATAAAAAGGTTATCCATAATCAAAACATCGGTCAATATAATGAAATAATGTTGCCAAATAAACAAATGCCACTAAGCTAAGGAAATCATATCCCTAGACAAAGAGATAGACAAAAGAACCTTTCTCCCCAGGGATGAAAAGAAAGGGATACCTTAGAAAATCTTTCTTGAATATAAAATCTATGGATGATTATAAACATAATATAAAACCATAGAGAGAAAGGATAGAAAGAATACCAATCAAGCTCATGACACAATATATGCTAAAAGCCTAATGGATCCTAGGAGACTGGATGAAAATACACCTCTTGCCCCCCAGTCTAGAGACAAGAGGAGAAGAAATCTATATTATATCAAAATGAGGGATATCCCCTATATCAAAATTATGAAGGAATTGCAAAACTACATGAGAGTGAGATATAATTCCTAAAGCAGCTCTTTCCCTAATATATATCTTGAAATGTTTGCAATCAGAAAGTAAATATATATTAATATAATGAAAAGGACATTTGTACTTGGATAAAGCATCTTTTGGCATAGGTTTAAAGATTTCTTTCTTGGAATTCATTAATTGAACATACACCTTCTTAGCTACATCTTAAAAAGTATCAGGTTTATCTAAGGTAGGCGTAGGATGAAGAGGTGGATGATGATCAACATCAACCACCTTGAATTGAGATTGTGAACAACCAACACCATACATATCCTATTTAGGGGGTATATGAACTAGATACTTGATACCATGCTCATTAACTCCAAGCCCTAAACCTCTATAACCTTATTTAGTCACCATATTAAATCTTGTAGTGTATATATCATGTAAAGCTTCTACAGGAGGTGATTGTTTATCATGCTCATGAGTAAAGGTTGTATAAGGTGGGATAATAGGTTTTGAAGAAGTTTCTTTACCCTTTCCTTTAATATCATCATGAATTTGAGGAGGAGTTAAATCAAATAAGTCTTGCACATCTGCATCCTGAACTATAGCTTGAATCTCATCATATGTATGGGAAGGTCTAGGATTGACAGATGGAGAATTAGGCATCGGATTAGGGATAGGAAGGTTAGGAATCAAATTAGGAATGATAGGATTAGGATTAAGAAGATGAGGAGATGGTGTATCATCTACCAAATTCTTCACATAATCCAAAAGAGTAATAAAGCTACCACATAAATTTATAATGAAAGTTTTGAAAGTAGGAAGACTAGTATCAGTCAATTTCACAAAAGCATAGGTGAGTGAAAAATGAAGGATCATCAACATAATGAAGTGAATGATACTCTCATAAGCATCATAGGTATGGTAAAGAGATGCTAAGAGAAGGGTAATAAAGAACATAATCACACACCAAAGCATCTTAACAATCTTCATAGTAAATGAAATGCAAGAAATATTTTTGGATTTTGTTGAATATATAGATTTTTTTAATTTTTTTTAGAATTAAAATGCAAGAGCATAAAATAAATATAATCTTAAGGAAAGAAAGAAAAGCATCTAACACCAAAGAGAAAGATTTGGCTATCGCGGGTTCACCAAAATGAATAGGATTAAATAGTGGATAGGGGGAAATGTGTAATTTTGAATAGGTGTGTGATGAAATATCTATGATGGAAAATTTTGTGGACATACAAACTAAATAAAATAGAAATACTTATCTTCAAAGAAGGCTAATGCAGAAATCATTGTTTTCTGATGTATGTGTTCAATTTTGGGAGATTCTGCAACCTGCACCGCCCTGGAAATGTCGAGACAAAGAAAACCCAGAAAACTTTTGTCTTTCTTGTTAGGAATAAGGTGTCTCAACCTTGTATATTTCCTTACATTTTTTATTTGCTAAATGTCGGCACTTTAGACAATGTGTAAGGTGATCATGACTGAAACGGTTATGACGGATTCCTATGACGGTCATTAATATTTGTAAGAGCTAATTGTGAAAGATTCGATGATAGGTGAAGACATGCAAGACATGTGGCAACCAATAAAGTTGAGTACTATACACTCTTCTACAGCCATGTGGTTCGGGGCATCACCCCGAAAAAAAATTCGGGTTCCTATTTTCTCGGAGAATGGTAAAACCTTAATACGACTGTTCTTTGGAAGTTACCCTAAAAAGGGAAGTGCGTGATATAAGCATTTTTTAGGGTTGCAAATTTTGATGAGAAGCGAGTGTATTGTTGGAACATTTTATGCTACTAGTTTTGTCTTCAAGCATTTATGATCTCCTGAAAGAACTTGCATTGAAAGTGTATTGTAAACTATAACAATTTTGATTAATACATTGTGCAGGTTTTGAAGTACTGGGGTTTTTACCGAAAGGTTTTCCCCAAGGTATATCATTGTGTCATTCTCTTTTTCATGTATTCATGTTATTGCAACAACATCTAAGTTAATTGTATTAACATTTGATAATTGATAAGGGTTAAATCTAAATTTGCACGGTCCTCTCCTTCAGAGTTTAGCATAGGGTACTATTTTCCGCTCACTTAGTTTCCTTTCATTTCTAAGGTCAGGTCAAATTTGACCCAGATAGCAGGGCACAATCTTACCCCTCACTGAAGGTCGACCTTGACCTGAAACAACTCCAATGGAAATTCTATTCATGGATCTCGAAAGTTCGCTGAAAAGGGTATCTAGATCTGAACTGCAATTCCCTGTCATGTACCTGTACCTACAAGAAAAATGGTTTTTTTGTTTGGATGATGGGTTTGCCTTAGTCAAACCTCAGTTTGGAATCAACCTTAATAATGGAATTGAAATAGAGAATGCTAGAAAGTAGTAGAAGTAGATCTAACAATGAAGCTATGATATTCAATAGATATGCAATTGTATTTCAAATGTAAACAAATATGTTGATATGAAATATTAGACATAACATTAACAAATGTAAATCAAAACCTCCATGATTGTATGCTTGGAATCCACCTTGAGGTAAGAATGAATAGATATTGAAGATGAACAAAGGAAGATCACACCAGCATGATGGATAGATCTAGGGTTTGAATGATGAATCTTGAATGTTTGAACCAAATCCCTTCAAAGACTTGAATGCTTGAATCCTTGATCTTCAATGGAGAACTTGAATGCTTGAATGGATGATAATGGCTTGAATGCTTCATTGATTGAGAATTCTTGCTTGATCACCAATGTCTCCTTGAGAGTGCTTGATGAACAATAGATGAGATGTCATGAAATTGCTTGGTTGAAGATGGAGAAAATGAGAGAGGAAAGCTTCCTTTTATAGTGATCTAGGGCACAAACTTCTAGAGAGGCTGACATTGGAGAATTAAATCCTAATTAGCCTTAACCCCTAGAAATGGACCTATATTAAATGCAATTTAAGAGTTTACCATTCTAAAATCTAAAACAGTTGACCCAGAAGTGGGAAAATAAAACTTTACGAAGCCCAATATCTCGAAACCTCTGGAACTTGAAAATTAGACCCAGGGTCAGGGTCAAGGTCGACTCTGACCTAGGTAAAGATCAAGGTCAACTCTACCCTAGATCAGGGTCGAGGTTGACCTTGACCTAGGAGGTCGAATTTGACCCTGAGGTCCCAGATCTTAAGTTCTCGTACCAAGTGGCAGGAAAAGCTAGAAATGGGTGGAGAGAGAACTAGAATAGGGGGAAAAAGCTAGATCCATGCAAAGACCTAATCAAGGCTCTTGACATGACCCCAAACCACTTAATCAGAGGGCTAAGTGCTCTTAACATGGAAGTTCTTCCATTTTAAGATGATACACTAGCCAATCCATCAACGCTAGTTTTTCCTGTCCCAGACTGACCTTTGATCTTGTATATTTTAGCCACTATAATTACACTTAGTTCCCTCCTGGAACAATTGGATGATAATGGAAATGAATGTGTTATTTACAATCTCAATGGAATATTGGTTGGTTATTGTGTGTGTGAATTTTGTACCTAGCTATAGACACAACACTTCAGTAAAACATTAGAGGTTAGCCAAAAACCAAAATCATGCAATGACATTGAAACTATGCTAACCAGGTGATTTACTGCCTTCTATTAGATGTGAGTATGATACTCTCATATAAAACCAAGATCAGTGACAATGCAACACCTAAAAAAAGGTTTTGAATACAAAATATGAAAGACTATTGTGTGTGTGAATTTTGTACCTAGCTGTAGACACAACACTTCAGTAAAACATTAGAGGTTAGCAAAATCAAAATCGTGCAAGTAATTGAAAACTAAACTAACCAGGTGATTTACTGCCTTCTAGTAGATGCGAGTATGTGTTCTCAGATTGGACCAAGATCAGTGACCTTGATGACACCTAAACGAAGGATTTGAATGCAAAATATAGATATGAACTGGATGCAAATTAATCTTTTCTTTTTTTTTTTTGGGGGGGGGGGGTTTCTATGCAATAAGAATGAGAAATCTGATATAAATCTATTCTATATGAAAAACTAATATGCAATACAATTAATCTAACAATGATATGCTAAAATATGAATGATCTCACAAAGTTGTTTGATTCGCAAAGAGGGTTCAATTCTTCAAATACCAATTCGGCAGCATAAGTTTGCAAATCCTGAGATATGAGATTGAAGAGTTGAGCCTTGGTTTTATAGAAATCGAGGGCTTTGGGGGTGCATGAAAAAAGCCATAAATCACTCAGATAAACACAAGTTGATTTTTGAGTTTATCAAAGAATAAAAGATAATTAATTCACAAAATCATGCAAAAATAGCTTTTTAACTCAAATCAAAGTTGAGTTTATTTTTAAAACAACTTGAATTGATTTTCTGATTTCAAGTTTAACTGCTTTTTGAATGTGCATAATAATTATGAAATAAATAAATAAACAAAATGATTTATTTCCAACTTAACTGATTTAAAAATAAAACAATTGATTTATGGGTTAATCAATTATTAAAATCAAACTTTATTCAAAAATAATATCATTAACTATGACAACTTGTTTTAATCAATTAAATAAGAATTTAATCAATTAATGATAGGAATCTTGATTTATTGTCAAATTTGAATAATAATAATCAAGAATAAATATAATTAAACAATTAAATAATTAAGTGGTAGAATTAAATCTAATTAATTAAGTATTGAGAATATTCAATTAATCAAACTTTAGGATAAATAAGATTTATCACCAAATAATCATTAAATTAAAGATAATTATGATAAAATAAGAATATTACTAGGAATATTCCCCGATGCAAAATTTGAGATGATCAATTAGGATTCAATGATGTTTAGATGTGCCTTTGGTTAGGACTTCGATGTCGATTTCATTTGATTTGTCGATATAGGAGATTAATGAACTTATAGCCCATTTTTGGGGTATTACATTTTGCCCCTCTTTGAATTGTTGTGTGAAGCGCAGTGGTTCAAAGATAGTCTATGTATGATGTTTGAAATTGATATTGATATGAAACAAAAATTGATTTGAAATTGATATGAAGATATTAGGTCCTGAATGACCAAAGATAATGTTAACTATAACAGCAAATGAACCGATGATTGCGAAAAAGTGTCAAAACACCTGATTCTGAACCTTATGATTGCAAAGAAGTGAGTGACCAATTACAGAGCTGATTGCTGATAAGAATCACATTGGTATCACATCTGAACCCTTTAGTTTCTGAAGAACCAAGGAAATAACACAATTGAACCGATAGTTGCAAAAACTGATACAATTTACAAGATTAAGAGAATACCAGATTGATATGGATCTCGATGAATCTGATATGCCCTGAGTGATGATTGATTTGCCCCGAGCGATGAGGTCTTTTGATGAATCAGCAACTAGACATGGTTGTTGTCTTGATTACTGAGGAAAGATATGATTCAAGTTTAGATTACAGACTTTGAATGATATGCAATACCATGCCCCCTTTGGGATTAAAATTGAAATCTGACAAGAAAAGTCAGCGTTGATAGTTTAGAAGCATGTTAATTGATTTGAGAAGTGGTTAAACACGTTCGAGAATGCATTCTACATCATTTGGAGGTCTTGGAGACCATGTTTGACTAGGTTTGACCATGAGTTGACCAAGTTGAAATTTTGATAGTTTGATGTAAGATAATCAGTTAAGTTAAATACTGGATTTTTGTGATGATTGAAGGTTGATTATGCAAGTAGTGAATAATATAAATGATCTCAGATTTTGATTTAGATCCCGAAAAAGGATTCTACTTGTTATTTCGTTGGATGGACCTTCGTGTAAGGTTTCAGCTCTTGTTAGATTTGAAGATGTGATTGAAGAATCGTTTAAGCATTGAAGTTTAGCCAACCATTGTGAGATCATGCAAACATGCAAAATGCAAAAAGACATGCAGAATGAAATGCAACCTAAGACCTAGGACCTAGTCACTGATCATGTGTCAGTCATTTTCATCATTGAATTTTTAAGTAACCAAATAAATCAATACAATTCCCACTAGTTATGAAACCATAGGCATATGAATATCAATTTGTATGCACAGGAATCAATACAACACCCACTGATTAGGAAACCATGGATATATGAATATTGATTTTGTTTTCAGAATGTCAGATTAGATATAAGCACCAAGGCATAAACACCAGGATGACTTGAATATCATGTCCATTTTGATATAGAAATTTGTATAAGCATCAAAACATAAATGTCCTGATGACCTAAATATGCCTTGCGTTACAAACACATCAAGCAATCAAGAGATCATTCTAAATCCAATGTGAATTACCCATAGTGACCCTTTATCATTCACATCCTTAGGTAAGATCATGTTTCACAATAGGAGAAAGAACTCACTCAAAAAAGACAATAGTTAGATCAAACTTCCTTGAATTTTTTGGGTATCAATGGTCGAGGTACGCATGGCCATCCAATTTGAGATAGAGGCTCTTACAGTTGGACACCATTTCAATCCAGAATTTCCAAAGTTGTTAGATTTTCACATGCAAGTAGAAAATAAAGAAAAGATTATGCTCCCAGTCATCACTCTCTAAATCCTATAAAGGACATCATCGAAGAGCTTGTGGGAACACAATATGCAAAAATCTCAATGCGAATCAGTAAGCATACAAGGAAATAAAGGCATGTCTAAAGCACAGATTGTTTTTAGTTTGATATTTGATTGTGTTGTTGTAGATGCAAAATCCTTTCTAGAGATGAGACTGACTGACTGACTCAGATGAAGCTTCAAAGGACTCTGACTGGATATGATACATCTAAGATACATTGGAGGCCATAGGCTATGACTTTGATTGCCCCCAATTTTTAACATTGATAGGATACCGACGTTTGAATTGATTGGTGTACAAACTGACTTATTGAAAATAGGAATGTAGAAACAAACCAGGAAATATGTACAAACTAAAGTAAGACTGAAAGTTGCGAAAGACCAAGATTGTGGTGATAGATGGAGCATTTTGAACAAGTGGTGCCCATTTTTCGGGTTTTCACCATCTCGGCAGAGATTCTTTTTTTGCTACCAAGGCGCCTATTTCCAGGTTTTCACCAAGGCACTTTTTCTTTTTCTCATTTTTTTGTATTTTTATTTTTTTAATTTTTTTGTACTTTTGATATTTTTTATTTTTTATTTTGTGAATCATCAAGGTGCCTATTGCTAGGATTTCACCAAGATGTTCATTTTTTCAGGACTTTTTCTCATTTTAAAGATTTTTTCAGGACATTTTATCATAGACTGAATGCCTTAGGCATAGAATTTCTTCAGATGGAGAATGTTGATTGGTTCTCGAATCTATTCTCCTTCATTTGTTGAGATTTGATAGGCACCAGAGCCAAAAGTAGCAGTGATAACAAAGGGACCTAGCCAGTTGGGTTCAAACTTCCCCTTGCGTTCTCGATGTGATTGATTTTTTGGATTCTCTCTCAAGACTAGATCACCAACCTAGAATTCTCTGTGTCTGACTTTCTTGTTGTAGCCTCTAGACATTCTTTTCTGATACACTCTGAGATGATCATACGCTGCTTGTTTGCGCTCATCTAGTAGTTCAAGTTCTTGCAGCCTAGACACTCTGTAGTCATCATCAATTACTAGACCATTCATTCTGATTCTTAGTGATGGGATTTCAACCTCAATAGGTAGTACTACTTCAAACCCATAAACTAAAGTGAAAGGGGTAGCCCCAGTTGGTGTTCTGATACTTGTTTTGTAGGCCTATAGAGTTGGCCTGATCATGAGATGCCAGTCTCTTCCTGTTTTATTAATTGTATGATGAAAGATTTTTAGTAGATTCTTATTAGAAGCCTCTGCTTGTCCATTCCCTTGGGGATAGTAGATAGATGACCAATGTTGTGTAATCTTGAATTTGGCACATAAATCATCTAGATCTTTATTCTTGAATTGTCCACCATTAGCTGTGATTATGGAATGAGGTATCCCATATCTGCATATGATATAGTTCAATATGAACATAGATATTTGCTTTCCAATTGCTTATGTCAAAGGGACTGCTTCTACCCATTTTGTAAAATAATCTGTAGCTGTGATTATATGGGTATGTCCATTAGAAGAATGAGGATGTATAGCTCCTATAAGATCAAATGCCCATTAGTGAAAAGGCCATTGTGTAGTAAAGGGAATTAGATCTCTCCCTGGAGCATGAATTAAGTTTCCATGCACTTGGCATTTTTGACAATTCTTAGCAAACTTGATAGATTCTTTCTCCATTTCAGGCCAATAGTATCCAGCCCTAATAAGTTTTCAAGCTAGTGTTAAACCGTTTGAGTGTGACCCACAAATACCATCATGGACTTCCTCTAATGCACATTGAGACTCTTCCCATTCTAAACATCTAATTAGTGTACCATCTAGACCTCATTTGTACAGATCATAACCAATGATGACATATCAGAAGGCATTACGGATAAGGTATCTCTTTTCATGGCGGTTGAAGGTATCGGGAATGATTTGGTCTTGGAGATAGGAGAATAGGTTTTTTTATCTGGATGAATCATGACTAACAATAGTGCAGATCATGCAGGTTTCAAGGGAATCATATGCAGGATAAGATAGTGCTTCCACCAGGAACTCATAGTGTAGCTCATGTTCAGGCTACTGCAATAAAGTAGATAGTGTTGCCATTGCATCGGCAGCCTTATTCTCTGTTCTAGGAATTTGCTTAAATGTGATAGATATGAAATACTTCTTTAGATCATCTACCATTCTCTTTTAAGGAATGAGCTTTTCATCTTTATTTTGGTACACATCATTGACTTGATGGATAACAAGTTGAGAGTCTCCATGAATTTGTAGCTCTGCTACTCTCCATTCAATCACTATTTTCATGCCATACAAAAGGGCTTCATATTCTGCAATATTGTTTGTGCAAGGGAACTTTAATCTGAATGCTTTTGGGATTGAGTATCCTTGAGGAGTTATGAACAATATGCCTGCTCCGGATCCATTTTGTGTATAGGAGCTGTCAAAGAATAACTGTCATTCTCTAGAAGAAAGAGTCATGATAGAGGAATTTGGAAATTACATTTGCATTGGTGTATCATCAATCATAGGTGCATCTACTAATTGATCAGCAATAACCTATCCTTTGATAGCTTTTCTTTCCACATATTCAATGTCAAATTCACTTAAGAGCATGACCCATTTATCTAATCTACCTGTGAGGGCAGCTTTGCTTAGTAGGTACTTGAGTGGATCAATCTTAGCTACCAAATGTGTGGTATGAGCTAACATGTAATGTCTCAGTTTCTGTGATGCAAAGATCATAGCTAGACAAGCTTTCTCAATCATTGAATAATTCTTTTCATATGCAACCAATGTTCTACTAATATAGTATATAGCTCTTTCCTTTTTGTTCTCATCATGTTGTGCAAGCAATGCCCCCAATGATGTATCTGTTGCGGAGACATATAAGATCAATGGCTTTCCATGAGTAGGAGGCATCAAAATAGGAGGATTTGATAGATATTGTTTGATATGGGTAAAGTTCTTCTCACATTCTTCATTCCATGCAAAGGTCACACCTTTATGTAATGTTGTTGTGAAAGGCTGTGATATGTCTGCTAGCTGTGATATGAATCTTCTGATAGATTGAACTCTTCCTTGCAATGTCCTCATTTGACTAATATTCTTTGGAGGTTGCATTTCCATGATAGCCTTTACTTTAGCTGGATCAACTTCAATACGCTTCTTGGAGACTATGTATCCTAAGAGCTTTCCAGAAGTGACACCAAAAGCACATTTCTTAGGATTTAGTCTGAGACTAAATTTTTCCATTCTGTCTACTATCTTGCTTAAGTCATCTAGATGTTCAACTCTAATCATAGATTTTGCTAAAGTATCATCAACATAATCCTCCATAGTCTTATGCATCATGTCATGAAAAATAGATGTCATGGCTCTTTGATATGTAGCACCCACATTCTTAAGCCCAAATGGCATGACATTCCAACAAAAGGTGCCCCATGCACATGTGAAAGCAATTTTCTCTTGATCCTCTAGAGTAATTTTTATTTGATTGTATCCAAAAAAACCATCCATTAAAGAATACATCTCAAAGCCCGCAGTCATATCCACTATCATATCAATGTTAAGTAATGGAAAATCATCCTTAGGGCATGCTCTGTTTACATCTCTAAAATATGTGCACACTCTAATTGATTTATCTAGTTTAGAAACAAGTACAATATTAGAGATCCACTTTGCATAATCAATAACTCAGATGAATCTGGCTTTTAGGAGCTTCTCTAATTCAGCTTTTACCAAGAGTGTGACATGAGGATGCATCTTTCTCAATTTTTGCTTGACAGGTTTGACATTTGGAGCTACAGATAAATGATGCATTATAAGATTAGGATCCAACCCTGGCATATCTAAATATTTCCATGCAAAGTTGATCTTCTTCTCTATTAGGAATGTTGTAAATTTTTGCTTCTCTTCTTCTGATAAAGATTGTGCTATATGAATCAACTATGGTTCCTTGGATGTGCCCAAATTGATAGATTGAGTGGGCTCAATTAGAACTAGAGATATGTCCTATAAATGACTCGAAAGGACATCAAATATCTCATCCTTAGGTGCCTCAAAGAGGTTTTCACCTTTGAATACATCTTTTATTTTTACTTTTGTAGGTTCTGAGACTGCCACAAAGTGGTTTTCACCCTCATAACTCCTTTTCTTTTTATTCTTATTCTTATTTTTTTGACTAAGATACTTGATGTCCAACTTCATCATACTAACACTTGGTCCACTGATGGAAGTACTCATAAGCTCAACTGCATTGAGGTAGCAAGCAAGGGAATACTCATTCAGGAAGGTATAAATACCATGGCTTAGATTTGTGGAGGTTTGATCAATAAGGTCTGGATATTGGATAGTCAAAGTGGGGAAAGATTGGGAGATAGTGTTTACAGATATAGATCTATCATCATTGGTCCTAACCTGACATTTGAGTTCAAAGGTGATATTACAAATTAAGACATTCAATTTTTGAATAGGCTCAATGTCATTGTGGGAGTCCAATTCAGCCATAGGTGGATCAGACTTGATAGGTTCATCATTTTGCCCTAGACTTACGTTGGGTTCAGGTGTATATTGGTGAATGACATCAACATGTTTCTCTGTAATAAGCTCATCTTCTTTTTGAATGGCTCCCCATTCATAGTCATTATATTCTTCATCTATGCCTCTAGGAAATCTAAGAACATGAGTAAAGTCAGGATGAATACCCCAAGAAGGGTTACCCTCAAATTCTAATTTGAATTCATACTCATGAGAATCTGTCTCAAAATAACTACCACCTTCCTCTTTGTCTATTTGATTGTCTTCGAGACTAGTTGGCTCTTGTGTTGCAACTGTCTCTTGCTCTATAGTAGGTTCTTGTGTTTCTACTACATTGATTCTTTTTATTGGATCATCTTTATCATCAAGAAGGTCTTTGATTTCTTTAGGAAAATTTTCATAAGGAACAAGTTCTGAGCTATCTGAATTACTATCTAATGTGTCAGTTTCTTCCTTCTTAAGAAGAGGTTCTCCTGGTGCGATCTGCTCTAGGACATGAGAACAATTACCTTTGAGGTGGAAGGGTTTCTTTTTAAAACCTAAGCCAACAGTATCTTTGTTTTCCCTACCAGTATGTGAAATGGGTGTTATAAGACCCTTTCCTCTGACTCCTAGAGGTCCTTTACCTAAATATCCCATCTTAGCTATCAGTTTGTCTCCTGGACCATATCCCTTAGAAGGGATTTGGGATACTGTAGAGTTACTAGTTGGAACAGCTTGAGATTCAAGTTCCTCTTTGTATAGCCATGCAAGCACAGCTTCATCCTCCTCAAACTCCTACTTGGAGACCTGTTCTACTACAAAATTCTTTTTATATGCCTCAAGAGGTTCTTTAGAATCTAGTTTGGACTATTTCAAAGATTTTCCATAAGACTTAGGTGAGATAGGGAGAGATGTCAAAGATAAGACTGGTTCTATAGTATATTCTCCCATACAATTTTCTTTTATATTGACCTCTTTTGCAAGATCTTCCATTTTAGATGTGGATGCTTCTTTAGTTGGCTTAATGGAAGATTCTATGTTGTTAGGCACAAGTTTATCTGCACTTTTCTTCAATGTATTGCAAGTGGTGGATATGTCTACTAGAATAGTGACCTCTACTCCTTCATAAGGAAATTTTAAGCATTGGTGGAATGTAGAAGGAATAGCCTTCATCTCATGTATCCATGGTCTCCCTAGAAGAATGTTGTAAGCTAAAGGTAGATCAAGAACTTGACATATAGTATCTCTAATAACTGGACCTACTCTGATAGGTAAGACAATGGTGCCTTTAGAAGATCTTTCTTGTTCATCATAGGCTTTTATAGTTATTTTCTTTCTAGGATCAATAGCCAGTTCAGAAAATCCCAATTGTGTGACCAAGTTGTAAGAACAAATGTTTAGGCCAGTGCCTCCATCTATCAACACATGTTTGACTCTACAGTTCTAGATCAAGATTTCTATATGCAAGGGCTAGTTATGTGGGTGACTCAAGGAGTTGTCATCTTCCTCTGAAAAGGATATATACTATGGAGATGTAAGATGTCCAACCATAGTCTGGAACTTGTCTAAATCAAGGTCATCAAGAACATTGGATCCGAGCAAAGCTTTGTCTAAAATAGCTCTATGATCTGGAGATATCTGAAGCAACTCAAACATGGAGATTTTTGCATTAGTGTGTTGGAGTTGTTGAACAATGCTATAAGATGTTGGCCTCGTATCTTTAGGATTGGAAGATTTAGAGGTAGCCTTCTGTTTGGAAGCGAAAGAAAGATTGAAGGGCATCTTAGGGACACTTGATGAATCTGGGATTTGTCCGTTCAGATGTGCCTGAGCCTGTGATTGAGTAACTGCATTAGCTGAAGTATGATCTCTATCTCTTCACATAATTGTGATGACATTGCAATGCTCAGAGACACAAGGTTCAACCATATTGATAACAGCATTATTTCCAAGGTAAGCATAATTGACTTTTGCCCCCATATTAGGCTGAGAAGATGAAACTTCTTGACCATGTTTCAGAAATGATTCTATGAATGCTATATGATCATTGCTCTTATTATTGTCAATCGTGATGTCTCCCTTATCAATTAGATCTTGAATAGTATGTTTCAAGCGTAAGCAAATATTAGTTTTGTGACCTTTACCCTGATGGAAATCATAGAATTCGTTCTCTCACCACCATTTTGGTTTAGGATCATAATCAGATTGTCAGATCTTAGGCAAAGAGATAATGTTATTAGCTAATAGAGTTCTCATAGCTTATTCTAAAGATTCTCCAAGAGGAGTGAACTTTCATTTATTATCAGCAGACCAAGATTTGTATTCTGGCTTCTTTTGAGATGGTTTAGACACCTTTTGTTCTGAGGCTTTGAGGGCTTGGGTGCCAATAGTTAGATTGAAAGTTGGTGCTTTTGATGGGGCATAGATAGTATCAACAACACCATCTGTGACAATGCCTTTATTCTTGTTCCAGTTTTTGTTCTTGTCTTTAGAATTGGATCTTGATTCATACTTGTCCTTTTGAAGTGTGATTTCTCCTTTTTTCACAAGTACTTTTTCAATTTTGATCGCATTGTCAACCATTTTATCAAAAGATGTATGATCTTGCATTTGTAAAGGGTATTTGATCTCTAGAACAAGATTATTGATGAAGATTTCTAGTTTCTTAGTTTCTGGAATAGGCCTAGCATATCGAGAGAATTTCTTCCTCCATCTCTTAAGAAATGTCAAGAATGGTTCGCCTAGATATTGTTTGAGATTGCAAATATCGATCATGGTAACCAGATGTTGAATGTTGTAGGAGTATTGCTGATAGAACAATTTGATCAACTCCTCAAAAAATTTGATAGTAGAAGGTAATCTAGAGAACCAATGAATGGTTGCTCCTCCCAGAGATCAAGGAAAGAGATGCATCAGATAGGTTGGTTCGTGCATGAACTCCATAGATTGTGTACAAAATTCTCTGACATGATCTTTGGGATTAGAGTGTCCATCATACTTATCATACTTAGGCATCTCCACTCTTTTTGGGAATGGTGGCATGTACAAGTCTTTGTCAAATGGAAAAGGACATAGGGTCTCCATGGACAACTCATTGGGTTCCTTTTCTTTCTAAAGGTTATTAAGCTTGACTTGCATGGCATGCATCTGTTTCATCATAGTTATGAGTGGAGTTTCTTCCTCATGTGTAATGATATCTTCAACATTAAAGTTGGGAGGAATTTTAGCTCCTTGATGAGCCAATTGTAAAAATTATGCTTCTCTATCCTCTTTCAAGAAATGCTTCATCATTCATTTGAAGTTATCATCATTTTGATATTGAGCAATTTCTTCAGGTGTGGGTTCTTGATCTACACCACATTGAGATTGAGCTCTTTGAGAGCCAAAGTTTGTCCCTGCTTGAGACATGGTGGGAGTTCTACCTAGGATAGATTGATGAGGAGTTTTTTGATTACCTCCGTGAGTTGATGAAGGAGGAATATAACCAATTTTTAATCGAAAGTTGCCAAGACCGTCATCTTCATAAAGACCAAAATTGTAGAGTTTCTCAAGAGTTGGACCCCTGGTAGCCGTTATAGGCAAGGTATGGGATGCTTCTCTAGATTTCTTGTGAGAGGAGGCTCTAGTTTCCACCATTAACCTTAGGTGAAACAAAAGAATGTGATGAAGACAACTGAAGAAAGATCTGATTCAAGAAGATCAAATGATGCAACCTTGTCAAGGTTTTGATTGATTGAAGCTTAGATTAGACGTAGATGAAGGAGACTATGCCCTAGATGTATGGGTAGACTCCCAAAAGATAGCGGACATGAGTTCACAACACTTAGTCATTTTGATGATTGATTGAAGATTGACAGTTATGACAAGGTTTTGACACAAGATGATAAAGATTCAAATTGATTAAATAGAAGGCTAAATCAAATTCAAAAGGCCACTTTAGGAAAATGATTGGATTCTTAGTATTTGCTACTCTGTTCCTGACACAGTGATTTGTTTGACAGATTTTGGAAATAGGCTAGAAAAGTTGGGTCCCTGATAGTTCTAACAACTTTTCAAAATTTCCCAAATGACTTTCTATAGGCTTGTACGATAGTGGGTATAGCATGAAACGACAATTGAAAAACTCATACGATAGTGGTCAAACTCGCACGACAGTTGATAGCAGGAATTTTAACTTTTTGGAATTGACTGGCAACAAAACTCGTACAATAATTTACCTGATACCATACAACAATCTAGGGGTTCTGAAATGACAATAGCCAAAAGTCGTACAACTTTCTAACTTTACAAAATGACTGTTGACTCCAGAAAGGTGTTTGACATCAGATTTTGCAATTTTTGAGGTTTTCAGTTTCAGATTGTTCACAACATTGTTTGTCTAGATTTGAAGATTGTAGCGGATTGATTTGATCTTAGTAACCAGATAGATAAACAAGCATGCAAAATAGCAAGCAAGTGATTTCAAGCACATTTGAAAATAATGAACAGGGGACAAAGCAACCCTATGCATGAACAATCAAGTGATTGAATTGTGCTAATCCCTAGGAGTGCTAATAGTGTATGTTCCAAAAAGTTTTGCAATAATGCACATATTCCTAGAAAAATGAAAATTTGGCCTCACTAGGGTTTTTAGTAATGGTCTGACTCTACAACTTTTGTGATCTCAAGAGGTTGAACTCCAATCCCGGCGCACCAGGGTTTTGACACAGTCTTAGAATTTAATCAATCAGGAGCTGCTAGGGAGATCTGATAGCCCAACAAGAGACCACACCTATGGAGATTTCTTCCACAAGGACATTTATATAGCAGTTGTCACTACCACGGCAAAAATGGCTATTACCACTTGAGGTTCCATCAATGTGGTTGACCCAATTAAGGGAATGTCCACTATGGTTAACCCTCTCTAAAGGTGACTCAAAAAATATACCACATGGAGACTGGTTCCAAATTCAAGGATCTGAGTTTCTAATACTACCCAAAAAGGGAGTAGAGCATAATCCTCTAGCCTTTTCACTTTTAACCCAAACAAAGTAGACAGATTAATCTGACATGCTAAGACCAAGATTATCTTACAAAGATCTATGATGTCAACCACTCATGATCTATCAACCTCTCTGGAGAGAGAATGTATCAATCAGAGGCTAAAGACGCACAAATCTAGTAGAATGTGAGACTCCCTCACTATCCTCCCTACCTACAAGGGTTCCTTCATTGAGAAGAGTTTCACTGGAAACCCACTCTCTCAAGAGCCATGAATAGTGTTCATAGGGCCTATTTACTATGTGTAACAAAGATGCTGAAAAGAAAATCTATGTTCATTTTTATAGCCCAAAATGAAATATGTGATATGAAAGCAATAAAGGTCACACAAGCTTGACACGCAAGAGTTCTTTTTAATCCAAATCGAAATGTTATCAACTGAGAAGATTACCTGAATTCCTTGCAATGCACTTAGTAGATTATTACCTATTTGTAGCAATTTTTGTGCTTTTCCCAATCAAAACCAGCAGAAATCAATCAGAAACGGCAAATTTCAATTGTTAATGTTAGCTATTAGTCCAAATCTAGAAAATTGCCTAAAAAAGTGAAATGACAATCGAAACCTGGCACTAAAA
The DNA here is from genome assembly GCA_027943335.1 of Chamaecyparis obtusa. Lineage (NCBI taxonomy): Eukaryota > Viridiplantae > Streptophyta > Pinopsida > Cupressales > Cupressaceae > Chamaecyparis > Chamaecyparis obtusa. The sequence goes on along the minus strand of BSBK01006941.1, from coordinate 203,683 downwards.
CTTGTACGATAGTGGGTCACCCACCAAACGATAGTCTAGAAACTCATATGACACTGGGTACCAGATCATACGACAATAGAGATTCCAAATGATCCTGTGATCCTGATGGTACGATTCTTGATCAAATCAACTATTGTACGATAGTGGGTATCTTCTGATATGAATTTCTGACAAAACTCGTATGAAAATTGTATGGACAGAAATTAAAAATCATAGCTTGGAACAGGAAACGACAAGAAAATGATAGAAATTGAATGGAAACCCATTTCAGGGCCCCACAATGGGCACCAGAAATGTGTGTGTGAATTTTGTACCTAGCTGTAGACACAACACTTCAGTAAAACATTAGAGGTTAGCAAAATCGAAATCATGCAAGTAATTGAAAACTAAACTAACCAGGCAATTTACTGCCTTCTAGTAGATGCGAGTATGTGTTCTCAAATTAGACCAAGATCAATGACCTTGACGACACGTAAACAAAGGATTTGAATGCAAAATCTAGATATGAACTAGATGCAAATTAATCTTCTTCTTTTTTGGGGTTTTCTATGCAATAAGAATGAGAAATCTGATATGAATCTATTCTATATGAAAAACTAATATGCAATACAATTAATCTAACAATGATATGCTAAAATATGAATGATCTCACAAAGTTGTTTGATTCGCAAAGAGGGTTCAATTCTTCAAATACCAATTCGCCAACATAAGTTTGCAAATTCTGAGATATGAGATTGAAGAGCTGAGCCTTGGTTTTATAGAAATCCAGGGCTTTGGGGGTGCATGGAAAAAGCCATAAATCACTCAGATAAACACAAGTTGATTTTTGAGTTTATCAAAGAATAAAAGATAATTAATTCACAAAATCATGCAAAAATAGCTTTTTAACTCAAATCAAAGTTGAGTTTATTTTTAAAACAACTTGAATTGATTTTCTGATTTCAAGTTTAACTACTTTTTGAATGTGCATAATAACTATGAAATAAATAAATAAACAAAATGATTTATTTCCAACTTAACTAATTTAAAAATAAAACAATTGATTTATGGGTTAATCAATTATTAAAATCAAACTTTATTCAAAAATAATATCATTAAATATGACAACTTGTTTTAATCAATTAAATAAGAATTTAATCAATTAATGATAGGAATCTTGATTTATTGTCAAATTTGAATAATAATAATCAAGAATAAATATAATTAAATAATTAAATAATTAAGTGGGAAAATTAAATCTAATTAATTAAATATTGAGAATATTCAAATAATCAAACTTTAGGATAAATAAGATTTATCGCCAAATAATCATTAAATTAAAGATAATTATAATAAAATAGGAATATTACTAGGAATATTCCCTGATGCAAAATTTGAGATAATCAATTAGGATTCAATGATGTTTAGATGTGCCTTTGGTTAGGACTTCGATGTCAATTTTGTTCAATTTGTCGATATAGGAGATTAATGAACTTATAGCCCATTTTTGGGGTATTACAACTATGAATGCAAATTAAACTATATTTTTGTATTTTCTATGCAATAATATGAAATCTGTATGAATCTAAGCTAGAATGTATGAAATGGAATGTAGATTTGATCTAAGAATGCTATGAATGAATATGAAATCTATGATATGAAACTACGCAAAAGCTAATGATCAACTATGAAAGATCTCACAAATCACCTGTCGCAAATGCTCAATCCTTCAATCGCCAATTCGCTAGAATAATTGCGCAAATTTGAGTGTTGATGAAAGTGAAGAGCTAAGCCTTATTTTTATAGAAATCCTGGGCTTTGAGGATGCAGGAGAAAAGCCATAAATCACTCTTGATAAACTCAGGTTGATTTTTGAGTTATCAGGAAATTAAGAATAATTAACTCACAAAAATCATGCAAAAGCAGAGTTTTACTCAAAATAGAGTTTTAGATAAAATTTCAACTCATCATCAGATGTTGAGTTTCAATTTTAAAATTGACTGTTAATTTCTAGTTGCCTTCTTTTCAGATTGTGCATGATTTAATTATAAATTAATAAAAAAATAAAGTGATTTATTCTCAACTTAACTGATTTTTGAATTAAAAATAATTGATTTATGGGTTAATCAATTATTAAATCAAACTTTTATCCAAAAACTATATTATTAAAAATTGACAATTGACTTTAATTAATTAAATAGGAATTTATTCAATTAGTCATGAGATTTTAGATTTATTGTCAAAATTAAATAATATAATTTAGGAATAAATAGAATTAAATGTAATTAAATAATTAAGTGGCAGTATTAAATCTAATTAATTAAATATTTAGAATATTCAATTAATCAAACTTTAGGATAAATATGATTTATCGCCAAATAATTATTAAATTAAAGATAATTAGGATAAAGTAGGAATATTGCTAGGAATATTCCCTGATGCAGAATTTAGGATAATCAATTAAATTCGATAATGTGCAGATGTGCCTTAGGTTAGGACTTTGATGTTGATTTCGTTTGAATTAAAGATGTTAGAATTTAATGAACCTATAGCCCATTTTTGGGGTATTACATTTTGCCCCTCTTTGAATTACTGTGTGAAGCACAATGGTTCAAAGATAGTCTGTTATAGATGTTTGAGATTGAAACTGATTTGAAAGATTAATCGATTTCAAGACAAAAACTGATTGAAAGATTGGAAAAATATGTTGACCCAGGTCCAGGATGACGAGGAATCAAGATGATGCTAGCTATATCAACAATGAACCAGTGATTACGAAAAAGTGCTAAAACACCTGATTCTGAACCTTATGATTGCAAAGAAGTGAGTGACTGATTCCAGACCTCAATGTCCTTGTATGAATCATATTGGTATCACATCCTAAACCCATTAGTTATGAAGAACCAAGGAAATAACATTAATGAACCGATGGTTACGAAAAGTTGATACAATTTACAAGATAGATTAGGATACCAGATTGATATGGATCTTGATGAATCTGATATGCCCCAAGCGATGATAGATTTTCCCCAAGTGACGAGGACTTTAGATGAATTAGTAAATAGACGTGGTTGTTGTCTTGATCGCTGAGGAAAGATTGATTGACAAAATAGATTGACAGACTTTGAATGATGTGTAATACCATGCCCCCTTCGGGATAAAAATTGAAATCTGACAAGAAAAGTCAGCGTTATAGTTTAGAAGCATGTTAATTGATTTGAGAAGTGGTTGTACACGTCTGAGAACATGTTCTACATCGTTTAGAGGTCCTAGAGACCAAGTTTGACAAGATTTGACCATGAGTTGACTATGGGTGACCAAGTTGAAATTTTGATAGTATGATATAAAATAATCAGTTAAGTTGAATCCTAGATTTCTGTGATGACTGAAGGTCGATTATGCAAGTAGTAGACATCCTGGGTCCAAAAAGTTTAAATTGTGATTTTGACATAGTAAATTATTTTGGATTTCAATTTTGATCCCGAAAATGGGTTCAGAACATCGAAATTAGCCAAGGGTGCAATTTTTGTGAAAAATGGAGCACTTTTGAAAATTAGGTCAAAAGCTATATAAAGGTCGAAAGGGTCATTTTCAATTCATTTTCACCATTGACTTTTGAAAACCTTGTGGAGCCCTCTGAGTGAGAAAATGGTAGAAATGAAGGTACCTATTTCTTCTCATCATTTTGAGTGCAGCCGAAGGCATCAGAGACCTTGACAGTATGGACATTCGGTAAGTGGACCTCTGTGCCTCTCTAAAAAGTTAATTTTTCTTTGTTTACAACATTTTAAGCATATTTTTCGTATGTTTTCAATTTTGAATTTCTACATGCATGGAAACTTGTACAATTGTCCCTTTCGGCTTGTACAAATTTTCAATTCTAGTTAGGTTGTCGTATCACTATCCCCCAAGACTCGTATGAGAGGGACCCAAGAGTCGTACGACGTTTCATTGAGTCCCTCATAACTTGTATGAGGAGATATTCAAGGTCGTATCATCATTGTTTGTCGTATGGTAACTGGTGAAAACTTGTACGAGTTTCAATGCCAGTCTGCTTTGTCGTATGAAAAATAGTGAACCAAAAACTCATTTCTATGTCATTTTTTATTTTTCTGATTACTGAGCCTTTGATCTACCTTCTAAAATAGTAAATTGTTCAATTCTTGTATTTATAGCCTATATTTCAACCAAATTACTGATAGGTTTCCCTATTTCTGTGCTATGTAGGTCACATATCCTGATGTTCATGTGCGCATCTCACATCCTACCACTCACAGACTCTGTGTTTTACTACCCGATCCTATGAGAGTTCATCTTGCGTCATGCAAATTTGAGTATCTGATTCATTTACCTGAGATTAGGGTAAATCATGGACTATTGACTGCTTTGATAGAGAGATTTCATTCTGAGACCCAGACTTTCCACTTGTCGACTGGGGAGATCATTGTGACACCAGAGGATGTATACCGTATACTGCGCATTCCCTTCCATTCAGGTCAGTGTCTAGCTTATGTGAGTTCGGGGAACTCTAGTTTACTAGCCTTCAGACATCTTTTTGGAGATGATACACAGCTGACTGGTTCTATTTCTTGGGAGACCTTAGTATAGCGCTATGGTCAAACACATAGATTAGAGTGCATCCTTGTCGGGATGATAGGAGGTATTATTATGTATGACCATCAGTAGAATGGTCTTTTGATGGGCTGGGCATTGATGGTAACACGTTTGATGGTGACTCCATTTGAGTTAGCCTAGGGTCAGTGTTTATTAGCCCACATGTTCTCTGAGATGCACAAGGTAGTGTATCAAGAGAGAAAGTCTTTTATTACGGGTGCTTTAGTTCTACAGATCTGGGCATGGGAGCATATCCCAGTTTTGAGACCAGTATGTCAGTCACAGCAACAGCCATAGGAGCCCGTTATTTATATTTATTTTGGATATGTCATACAGGGTCGCATGGGCCATGTAGAGTACTAGAGACAGTGCCTCGATAACATGACATTTGTACGATGGAGAGCTTATGTAGATATTGAGCCTTGGCCTACTGCATGAGAGAAGTTCAGTTTGTTCTGCCAGAGTCATGTGTTGATTGGACAATCATCCTCTATACTTGAGCGATTTATCATTACTAGGGTGTAGCGATAGTATGGATGAGTGCAAGATGCACCTTAGGATTATGCCACTTATGCTCAGATATCCCATGAGCTCGGACTTGGATGGACCGCGAGGCTTTCTTATGCTTTATGTTCATAGGAGTATAGTGGTATTATCAGCAGGGACTGGGAGTACAGACCATAGGTTGTTGATGCTGGAGTGATAGATGGCTTTATATCTTAGCTTGCAAATCACCCTATCTACAGGTTCTATGATCCCAAAGAGCTAATACCTTCCATGGAGGAGGCTATGGATGTTACTGGAGCTCTGATGAGACAAGGCCCGAGACCCCCACAAATTTTGATTTTTCACCCCACACCTCTAAGGCCAAGAGTGATGGCTCCTCCCTAGAGATCAGTAGGATAGATGAGGCCCCCTCATCCCACTAGTGCTATAGAAAATAGGCCTACAGGTTCACAGAGATGGACTAGGGGAGAGGGTGGTACTTTAGGTAGTGTTGGTACTGTTGAGGAGGTACTTGTAGCTGAGTAGGTTGTAGGTAGTGATTTTGATCCATTATAGGAGGATACTAGTTTTGATCTTGGTGCAAAGGTTAGACGTCGTAAGGCACAGAGAGTCGAGACCACAGAGTAGCCAAATGTTGATACTGACATGTCGGCAGTAGATACTGATCCTAGTGTACCACTCACTCCGTAGGAGTTCATGAGGAGACTCAGATTATAGGTCAGAGACCTGAAGGTTCGTAGTGCTCGCTGGGAGGAGAGGTTTCTTGAGGTAGATAGACAACTTGTTGAGCTTCGTGGTGAGGTTCAAATATTATAGGTAGAGGTTATTCATTAGACCTCATGATCTGCCTATTATGTTTCTGCATACTATGCTATTGTACCACTTACTCAAAGAGTTTCCTCGTATTCTCAGTATATGTTAGCATTAGAGGGAGCTAGGGCACCTAGAGCTGAGGCAGTGTTAGATGCACCACCACCACCTCCACTAGATGTCGAGGAGCATGCAGACAGCTGATTTGTTATGATATATTCTGATACTTTTGCTCTTTTGATTTTGATACTATTCTAACTTTTGATAGCTCACATGAGCTCATTCTTTTGTACATTGTGCCAGTAGTGCACCCCTGACTATTTAGAGTTTATGATATATATATATGAGATCAAGATTTTTGGTTGTGACTTCATTTGTACTTGTCATGTTTTGATTTTATGATGATATCATGTGATGTAAATGCCATGAGTAGAATAGAATGTATGTATGGATTTATGTAATGCAATGGTTTCTTTCAAATGTATGAATGTTATGCAAATGTAATTGATTATGGAAAGTATATGTATGAAAATGTATGTAATGCAATAGATAGAATGAATGATTATGAATATGTAATGTAATGATACACATGATATATTTTGCAGGTATTGATGAAGACAAGTACTCAGTCTTATGTCAAAAAGGATGTTTAACCCAAGATTACGACTACTCGTGTTTCTATGAGGAGACCTTCGTATGAGATTTAGCTCTTCATTTTTGGTTTAAGTGTAGTTTTTAGAAGGATTGTTGAAGATTTTCAAGCAATTTATTAGATCATGCAATCATGCAAAGTGTAAAATGACATACAAAATGAAATGCAAACCTAGGACCTAGGACCTGGTCACTGATCATGTGTTGGTCATTTGTCATCATCGAGTTTTTAGGTAACTAGATAAATCAATACAATGTCCACTAGTCATGAAACCATAGAAATATGAATATCGATTTGTATGCACCAAAAATAAATACAACACCCACTGGCTAGACAACCATGGACATATGAATATTGATTTTGTTTTTGGAATGTCGGATTAGATATAAGCACCAAGGCAAAAATGCTAGGATGACCTAAATATCATGTCCATTTTAATATAACAATTTGTATAAGCATCAGAACATAAACATCATGATGACCTGAATACACCTTGCATTCAAACACATCAAATAGTTAAGAGATCATTCTAAATCTAGTGTGAATTACCCGTAGTGACCCTTTATCATTCACATCCTTAGGCAAGATTGCGTTTCACAGTAGGAGAAAGAACTCACTCAAAAAGATAATAGTTAGATCAAACCTCTTTGAATTTTATGGGTATCAATGGTCGAGGTACTCTCATGGCCATCCAATTCGAGATAGAGGCTCTTACAGACGGACACCATTTCAATCTAGAATTTCCAAAGTTGTTAGATTTTCACATACAAGTAGAAAATAAAGAAAAGATTATGCCCCCAGTTATCACTCTCTAAATCCTATAAAGGACATCATCAAAGAGCTCGAAGGAACACAATATGCAAAAATATCAATGTGAATCAGTAAGCATACAAGGAGATAAAAGCATGTAAAAAGCATAGATTGTTTTCAGTTAGTGTTGATGTTCGATTGCGTTGTTGTAGATGTAAAATCCTTTCTAGAGAGGAGACTAACTGACTGACTCAGATGAAGCTTCAAAGGACTCTGACTGGATATGACTCATCTAAGATGTACTAGAGGCCATAGGATATGACATTGATTGCCCCCAAGTGTTAAGCATTGATAGGATACAGATGCTTGAGCTGATTGGTGTACAGACCAACTTTATTGAAACAAGGATATATACAGACTAAAGTAGACTGAAAGCTAGGAAAGACCAAGATTGCGCTGATAGATGGAGTATTTTGAAACAAGTGGCACCCATTTGCTAGGTTTTCACCATCTTGGCAGAGATTCTATTTTTGCTACCAAGGCACCTGTTTCCAGGTTTTCACCAAGGCACTTTTTCTTTTTTTTTCCATTTTTTTTGTTTTTTTATTTTTTTATTTTTTTGTATTTTCATTTTTTTAGGACTTTTTCAGATTTTTAAGATTTTTTTTAGGACATTTTACCATAGACTGAATGCCTTAGGCGTAGAATTTCTTCAAATGGAGAATGTTGATCGATTCTCAGAGCTATTCTCCTTTAGTCATTGAGAGTTGATAGGAACTAGAGCCAAAAGTAGCAGTGATTACAAAGGGACCCAACCAATTGGGTTCCAACTTCCCCTTGCGTTCTCTATGTGATTGATTTTTAGGATTCTCTCTCAAGACTAGATCACCAACCTGAAATTCTTTATGTCTGACTTTCTTATTGTAGCCTCTAGACATTCTTTTCTAATACACTCTGAGATGATCATACGTTTCTTATCTACGCTCATCTAGTAGCTCAAGTTCTTGAAACCTAGACACTCTGTAGTCATCATCGGTTACTAGATTGTGCTTCTGATTCTTAGTGATGGGATTTCAACCTCAATAGGTAGTACCGCTTCATACCCATAAACTAAAGAGAATGGTGTAGCCCCAGTGGATGTTTTGATACTTTTTCTGTAGGCCCAGAGAGCTGGATAGATCATGAGATGCCAGTTTCTTCCTATTTTATTAACTGTTCGGTGCAAGATTTTCAATAGATTCTTATTAAAAGGCTCTGCTTGTCCATTCCCTTGAGGATAGTAGATAGATGACCAATGTTGTGTTATCTTGAATTTAGCACATAGATCATCTAGGTCTTTGTTTTTGAATTGTCCACCATTATCTGTGACTATACAATGTGGAATACCATACCGGCATATGATGTAGTTCAAGATGAACATAGATATTTGTTTTCTAGTTTCTTGTGTTAAAGGGACTACTTCTACCTACTTTGTGAAATAATCTGTAGCTATAATAATGTCAGTATGCCCATTAGAAGAATGAGGATGTATGGATCATATAAGATCAAATGCCCATTGATGAAAAGGCCATTATGTAGTGAAGGGAATCAAATCTCTCCCTGGAGCATGAATTAAGTTGCCATGCACTTGGCACTTTTGACAGTTCTTAGCAAACTTGATAGACTCTTTCTCCATTTTCGGCCAATAGTACCCAACCCTAATAATTTTTTGGGCTAGTGTTAAACCATTCAAGTGTGACCCACAAATACCATCATGGACCTCTTCTAACACACGTTGAGACTCTTCCCATTCTAAACATCTAAGTAGTGCACAATCTAGACCTCATTTGTACAGATCGTGACCAATAATGACATATCAGTTGGCATTACAGATAAGGTATCTCTTTTCATGATGGTTAAAGGTATTAGGAATGATTTGGTCTTTGAGATAGGAGAATAGGTTTTTGTATCGAGATGAATCATGACCTACAATAGTGCAGATCATACGGGTATTAAGGGAGTCATATGCAGGATAAGATAGTGCTTCCACCAGGAACTCGTAGCATAGCTCATGTTCAGGCTACTATAATAAAGTAGATAATGTTGCCATTGCATCGGCAACCTTATTCTTTGTTCTAGGGATTTGCTCAAATGTGATAGATATGAAATATTTCTTTAGGTCATCTACCATTCTTTTGTATGGAATGAGCTTTTCATCTTTTGTTTGGTACACATCATTGACTTGATGGATTACAAGTTGTGAGTCTCCGTGAATGTGTAATTATGTTACTCTCCACTAAATTGCTATTTTCATACCATTAAGAAGGGCTTCATATTCAACAATATTGTTTGTACAAGGAAATTTGATTCTGAATGCTTTAGGAATGGAGTATCCTTGAGGAGTGATAAACAAGATGCTTGCTCCAAATCCATTCTGTGTATAAGATCCATCAAAGAACAATTTCCATTCTCTAGAAGAAAGATTCATGATAGAGGAGTCTGGAAATTCCATTTGAATTGGTGTGTCATCAAAAAAAGGTGCATCTGCTAACTAATCATAAATAACTTGGCCTTTAATAGCTTTTCTTTCAACATATTCAATGTCAAATTCACTTAAGAGCATGACCCATTTAGCTAATCTACCTGTGAGGGTAGCTTTGCTTAGTAGGTACTTTAATGGATCTATCTTAGCTACCAATTGCATGGTATGGGCCAACATATAATGTCTCAGTTTCTATGACACAAAGATCATAGCTAGACAAGCGTTTTCAATCATAGAATAGTTCTTTTCATATGCCACCAATGTTCTACTGATATGGTATATAGCTCTTTCCTTCTTGTTCTCATCATGTTGTGCAAGTAGTGCCCCCAGTGATGTATCTATAGCGGAGACATATAAGATCAAAGGCTTCCCTTGAATAGGAGGCATCAAGATAGGAGGGTTTGATAGATATTTCTTGATATGATTAAAATTCTTTTCACATTCCTCGCTCCATACAAAGGTCACACCCTTATGTAATGTCTTTGTAAAAGGTTGTGATATGTCTACTAGCTGAGATATGAAGCATCTGATAGATTGTACTCTCCCTTGTAATGTCCTCATTTGACTAATATTCCTCAGGGGTTGCATCTCCATTATAGCCTTTACTTTCGCTGGATCAACTTCAATACCCTTCTTTGAAACTATGTATCCTACTTGAGTTTTCCAGAAGTGACACCAAAAGCACACTTAGGATTTAGTCTGAGACTAAATTTTTCCATTATGTCTAGTATCTTGCTCAAGTTATTTAGATGTTCAGCTCTAATCATAGATTTTGCTAAAATATCATCAACATAATCCTCCATAGTTTTATGCATCATGTCATGAAAAATAGATGTCATAGCTCTTTGATATGTAGCACCAGCATTCTTAAGCCCAAATGGCATGACATTCCAACAGAAGGTACCCCATGTACATGTGAAAGTAGTTTTCTCTTGATCTTCTGGAGTAATTTTTATTTGATTATATCCAGAAAAACCGTCCATTAAAGAATACATCCCAAAACCCGCAGTCACGTCCACTATCATATCAATGTTAGGCAGTGGAAAATCATCCTTAGGGCATGCTTTATTTACATCTCTGAAATCTGTGCATACTCTTATAGATTTGTCTGGTTTAGAAATAGGTACAATATTAGAGATCCATTTGGCATAATCAATAACATGGATGAATCCATCTTTCAGTAGCTTCTCTAATTCAGCTTTTACCAAGAGTGCAACATGTGGATGCATCTTTCTCAATTTTTGCTTAACAGGCTTAACGTTTGGAGCTATAGATAAATGGTGCATTATAAGATCCAGATCTAACCCTGGCATATCTAAATATTTCCATGCAAAGTTGATCTTCTTTTCTGTTAGGAATGTTGTAAATTTTTGCTTTTCTTCTTCTGATAAAGATTGTGCTACATGGATCAATTGTGGCTCCTTTATTGTTCCCAAGTTGATAGATTGAGTGGGCTCAATTAGAACTGGAAATTTGTCTTGTAAATGACTCAAAAGGACATCAAATATCTCATCGTTAGGTGCCTCAAAGAGGTTTTCACCTTCTGATATGTCTTTTATTTTTACTTTTGTAGGTTCTGAGACTGCCACAAAGTGGTTTTCACCCTCAAAACTCCTTTTCTTTTTATTTTTATTCTTATTTTTCTAACTAAGATACTTGATGTTTGACTCTATCATGCTAATACTTAGTTCACTGATGGAAGTCCTCATGGGCTCAACTGCATTGAGGTAGCAAGCAAGGGCATAGTCATTGGGAAAGGTATAAATACCTTGGCTCATTTTTGTAGAGGTGTGGTCAAGAAGTTTAGGATTTTGGATAGTCAAAGTGGTGAAAGATTGGGAAATAGTGTTTATAGATATGGATCTATCATCATTGGCCCTAACCCAATGCTCAAGTTCAAAGGTGATATTACAACTTAAGACATTCAATTCATGAATAGGCTCAATGTCATTGTGGGAGTCCACTTCAGCTATCGGTGGATCAGACTCGACAAGTTCATCATTTCGCTTTACACTTATGTTGGGTTTAGGTGCATATTGGTGAATAACATCAACATGTTTCTCTGTAATAAGCTCATCTTCTTCTGGAATGGCTCCCCATTCATAGTCATTAGATTCTTCATCTATGCCTCTAGGAAATCTAAGAATATGAGTAAAGTTAGGATGAATACCCCAAGAAGGTTTTCCCTCAGATTTTGATTTAAATTCATACTCATGGGAATCTATCTCAGAATAGATACCACCTTCCTCCTTATCTATGTGATTGTCTTCAAGGTTAGCTAGTTCTTGTGTTGCAACTATCTCTTGCTCTATAGTAGGTTCTTCTATTTCTACTACATTAATTCTTTTTATTGGATCATCTTCAGCTTCAAGGAGGTCTTTTATTTCTTTAGGAAAATGCTCATAAGGAATGAGATCTTCAATGGTATCTGAATCACCACTATCAGATTGTTCTGTTGTTTCTCCCTTTAGTTGATTTCCTGTGGATGGCTAAATTTGTTCTAAGACATGTGGGGAGTTCTTGCTAAGACAAAAAGGCTTCTTCGTATATCCTAGACCTATTGTATTCTTGTTTTCACATCCATGATGGTCAAGAGGAGATAGAAGACCCTTACCCTATAGTCTTAGAGGTCCTTTTCCTTTATATCTCATTTTTGTGATCAGTTTATCTCTTGGGCCATATGACTTAGAAGGGATATTCGGTATTTTAGCATCACATTTTTGAACAACTTGAGATTTAGGTTCATCTTTGTATAGCCATGCAAGAAAAGCTTCATCTTCTCCAAACTCTTGCTTAGATACTTGTTCTACAACAAAATTTCCTTTATATGCTTCAAGAGATTCTTTAGACTCTAGTTTGGATTGTTTCAGTGTTTGTCCATAAGACTTAGGCGAGATAGGGAGAGATGTCAAAGATAAGACTGGCTCTATAGTATATTCTCCCATACCATTTTCTTTGATCTTAACCTCTTTAGAAATTTCTTCCATCTTGGATGTTGAAGCAATGTCTAGCTGCTTAGTGGAAGATTCTTTGTTATTAGGAACATTATCAGCACTTTCTTTCAATGCATTGCAAGTTGTATCTAGATTAGCTAGAATCATCACTTCTACTCCTTCATAAGGAAATTTCAAACACTGATGATATGTAGAAGGAATGGCTTTCATCTCATGTATCCAGGGTCTCCCTAGAAGGATATTGTAAGCCAAAGGTAGATCAAGAACTTGACATATAGTATCTCTGATGACAGGACCTGCCCTAATGGGTAGGACAATTGTTCCTTTTGAAGATCTTTCTTGCTCATCAAATGCTTTTATAGTTATCTTCTTTTTAGGGTCAATGGCCATTTTTTAAAATCCCAATTGTGTAATCAAGTTGAAAGAACAAATGTTTAGACCAACACCCCCATCTATCAACACACGTTTGACATGACGGTTTTGGATCAAGACTTCAATATGCAAGGGCTGGTTATGCAAATGACTCAAGGAGTTATCATCTTCCTCTAAAAAGGAAATATACTATGGAGACATAAGATGATCAACCATAGTCTGGAATCTGTCTAAATCAAGGTTATCAGGGACATTGGATCTGAGTAGAGCTTTGTCTAGAATGGTTCTATGAGCTGGAGATATCTGAAGAAACTCAAACATGGAGATTTTTGTGTTTGTGTGTTGGAGTTGTTGGACAATACTGTATGAAGTAGGCCTTGTATCTTTAGGATTTGAAGATTTAGATTTATCCTTCTATTTAGAAGCTGATGAAAGATTGAAAGGCACCTGAGGGACATTTGATGAATCTGGTATTTTTCCTTGTAGGTGTGCCTGAGCTTGTGATCGAGTAATGGCATTAGCTGATTGATTTTCTCTATCTTTTCTCATAATTGCGATGACATTGAAACACTCAGATAGACATGGTTCAACCATATTGATAACAACATTATTTCCAGAGTAGGCATAATTGACTTTAGCACCCATATTAGGTTGAGAAGAAGAATCTTCCTTACCATGCTTAGGAAATGGTTTTGTGGATGATGTATGATCATTATTTCTCTTATGGTTATCAATCATGATTTCTCCATTATCAATTTTGTCTTGTATGATATGCTTCAAGCGAATGCAGTTATTAGTCTTATGACCCTTATTGCGATGGAATTCATAGAAATCGTTCTCTCTCCACCATTTCATTTTAGGTTCAGGATCAAAGACTTTTATCTCAGGCAAGTAGATGATCTTGTTTTCCAATAGAGTTTTCATGGCAGATTCCAAGGATTCTCCAAGAGGAGTGAATTTGTGATTAGGATTTGTAGCCCAAGGTTTGTAATCGGATGACTTTTTGTTGGGCTCTGTTGCTTTAGCTTTAGAAGCTTTGATGTCTTGGGTGCCAACAATGAGATTGAAAGTGGGTGCCTTAGATGGGGCACAAATATTATCAACAACGCCATCTGTGATAACACCTTTATTCTTGTTCCAATTTTTGTTCTTGTCCTTAGAACTAGATCCAGATTTATACTTGTCCTTTTGAAGTGTGATGTCTCCTTTTTTCACAAGTACTTTCTCAATTTTGATCGCATTATCTACCATCTTATCAAAAGATGTATGATTTTGCATTTGTAAAGGGTAGTTGATTTCTGGAACAAGATTGTTGATGAAGATTTCTAGCTTCTCAGTTTCTGGAATGGGTCTAGCATATAGAGAAAATTTCTTCCTCCATCTCTTGAGAAATGTTAGGAATGGTTCACCTAGATATTGTTTTAGATTGCATATGTCGATCATGGTGACTGGATGTTGAATATTGTAGGAGTATTGTTGATAGAATAGTTTGATCAACTTCTCAAAAGTTTTGATAGTAGGAGGCATTCTAGAGAACCAATGAATGGCTACTCCTCACAAAGATTGAGGGAAGAGATGCATCAAGTAAGTTGGTTCATGCATAAACTCCATAGATTGAGTACAAAATTCTTTGACATGATCCTGAGGATCAGAGTTTCCATCACACTTATCATATTTAGGCATCTCCACTCTCTTAGGAAATGGTGGCATGTACAAATCTTTATCAAATGGAAAAGGGCATAGAGCTTCCATGGAGAACTCCTTAGGTTCCTTTTCTTTTTCAAGTTTGTTAAGTTTGACTTGCATGGCATGCATCTGTTTCATCATAGTCATGATAGGAGTTTCTTCCTCATGTGTAATGATATCTTCAACATTAAATTTTGGAGGAATTTTAGCCCCTTGATGAGCTAACTCTAGAAAGTATGCTTCTCTATCTTCTTTCAAGAAATGCTTCATAATTCTTTTGAAGTTATCATCATTTTGATATTGGGTAATTTCAGAAGGTGTAGGTTCTTGATCCATACCATGTTGAGATTGATGTCCTTGAGACCCATGATGTGTCCCTCCATGAGACATGTTAGGATTTTTAGGACTCCCTGGGATATTTTGAGGAGGGGTTTGTTGATTACCTTCGTGAGTTGATGGAGGGGGTATGTAACCAGTTTTTAATCAAAATTTGCCAAGACCGTCGTCTTCATAAATACCAGAATTGTAGAGTTTCTCAAGAGTTGGACCCTTGTGAGTAGTCCTAGTTGTGGTGTTAAGTGCTTCTCCGGATTTCTTATGTGAGGAAGCTCTAGTTTCCACCATTAACCTTGGGTGAAGCAAGAAAGCAAGATGAAGATAATTGAAGAATGACTTGATTCAAGAAGATCGAATGACGCAACCTTGTCAAGATTGAAGTGATTAAAGATTAGATCAAATGTAAATGAAGGATAATGTTCCACAGTAGTGTGGGTAGACACCCAATAGATGGCGGGCATGAGTTCACAACACAGCCATTTTAGCAAGAAGACTAAATTTGAAGATAATTTTGACAAGGTTTTGACACAAGATGAAAAGGACTCAAATCGATAAATCAGAAGGCAAAATCAAAATCAAAGGCTTACTTGAGGAAAATGAATGAAATTGTTCTAGTTTCTACTATGTTCCTGACACAGTGATTTGTTAGATAGATTTTGGAAATAGACTGTAAAAATTGAGTCTCTGACAATTCTGACAACTTTCTAACAATTTTTCCAAAATTTCTCAAATGACTTTCTGCAGGCTCGTACGACAGTGGGTATACTCTGAAATGACAGTTGAAAAACTTGTATGATAGTTGCAAAACTCGCATGATAGTTGATAGCAAGATTTTGACTTTTTTTTTTTTACTGGTGGCAAAACTCATACGACACTGTACCAGCTATCATACGACAATACAAGGGTTCTGAAATAACAATTGCCAAAAACTCATACGACTTTTTGACTTTGTGGGATGACTTTTGACTCCAGAAAGGAATTTTACTTCAGATTTTACAAATTTTTGGTCTTCAATTTTAGATTGTACACAAATTTTTATTCTAGGTTTGAAGATTATTCTAAGATCATTTGTTTTTAGTAACCAAATAGATAAACAAGCACGCAAAATAGCAAGCAAGTGATTCCAAGCACATCTGAAAACAATGAACAGGGGACAAAGCAACCCTGTGCATGAACAATCAAGTGACTAAATGTGTTAATCCCTACAAGTGCTAATTGTGTATGTTCCAAAAAGTTTTTCAATAATGCACATATTCCTAGAAAAATGAAAATTTGGCCTCACTAGGGTTTGTAGTAATGGTCTGACTCTGCAACTTTTATGATCTCAAGAGGGCGAACTCCAATCCAGGCACACCCAAGTTTTGACAAAGTCCAAGAATTTAATCAATTAGGAGCTGCTAGGGAGATCTGATAGCCAAGTAAGAGACCACACCTATGAAGATTTCCTCTACAAGGACATTTATATAGCGGCTGCTGCTACCATGGTGAAAATGGCTATTACCGCTTGAGGTTCCGTCCACGTGGTTGACCCAATTAAGGGAATGTCCACTATGGTTAACCCTCTCTAAAGGTGACTCACAAAAGATACCACATGGAGACTGGTTCCAGATTCAAGGATTTGAGTTTCTGATACTACCCAAAAAAGGAGTAGAGCATAGTCCTCTAGCCTTTTCACTTTTAACTAAAACAAAGCAAATAGATTAATCCAACATGCTAAGACCAAGATTATCTCACAAAGATCTATGACGTCAACCACTTATGATCTATCAACCCCTCTGGAGAGAGAATGTATCAATCAAAATTTGAAGACACATGAATCTAGTAGAACATGAGACTCTCTCAGTAACCTCCCTACCTACAAGGGGATCCTTCATCAAGAAGAGCTTCGCATGCATGAACAAGTAGAAGAAGCCCACTCTCTCGAGATCATCCAAAAATAGTGTTCATAGGGCCTATTTACTATGTGTAACAAATATGCGGAAAGAAAATCTATGTTTGTTTTATAGCCCAAAATGAAGTCTGTGATATGAAAGCAAGAAAAGTCACACAAGCTTGACACATGAGAGTTCATTTTAATCCAAATCAAAATGTTATCAGCTTGAGAAGAACATTTGAATTCCTTGCAACACACTTAGTAGATTTTTACCTGTTTTAGCAATTTAGTTGCACTTTTTCCGATCAGATCCAGCAAATATCAATCAAAAATTAAAGATTTTAATTATCAGGGTTAGCTGTTAGTCCAAATATGAAAATCAAATCTAAAAAATTGCTAAAAATTTTGAAATGAAAATTCAATCCTAGAGTCAAAACTCGTACGACAGTGGGTTACCTCTCAAACGACAGTTTGGAAACTCATACAATAGTGGGTGTCTTCTCACATGACAATCTAGCTTCCAAATGATAGTGTGTACTTTTTGATATGACCCTCAATAAGATCACCTATCATACAATAGTGGGTACCTCTTGGTATGACTTTCTGACAAAATTCATATGAAAAATGTACGGAGAGAAAATAAAAGATCACAGTTTTAACCAGAAAATGACAAGAAATTGATAGAAATTAAATGGAAACCCATTTCAGGGCCGCCCCACAATGGGCACCAAAAATGTGTGTGTGAATTTTGTACCTAGCTATAGACACAACACTTCAATAAAATATTAGAGGTTAGCCAAAAATCAAAATCATGCAATGAAATTGAAACTATGCTAACCAGGCAATTTACTGCCTTCTAGTAGATGCGAGTATGATACTCTCAAATCAGACCGAGATTAGTGACAATGCAACACCTAAACGAAGGTTTTGAATGCAAAATATGAAAGACTATGAATGCAAATTAAACTATATTTTTGTATTTTCTATGCAATAATATGAAATATATATGAATCTAAGCTAGAATGTATGAAATGGAATGCAAATTTGATCTAAGAATGCTATAAATGAATATGAAATCTATGATATGAAACTATGCAAAAGCTAATGATCAACTATGAAAGATCTCACAAATTGCATGTCGCAAATGCTCAATCCTTCAATCGCCAATTCACCAGAGTAATTGTGCAAATTCGAGTGTTGATGAAAGTGAAGAGCTAAGCCTTGTTTTTATAGAAATATGGGGCTTTGAGGATGCAGGAGAAAAGCCATAAATCACTCTTGATAAACTCAGGTTGATTTTTGAGTTATCAGGAAATTAAGAATAGTTAACTCACAAAAATCATGCAAAAGTAGAGTTTTACTCAAAATAGAGTTTTAGATAAAATTTCAACTCATCACCAGATGTTGAGTTTCAATTTTAAAATTGATTGTTAATTTCTAGTTGCCTGCTTTTCAGATTGTGCATGATTTAATTATAAATTAATAAAAAAATAAAGTGATTTATTCTCAACTTAACTAATTTTTGAATTAAAACAATTGATTTATGGTTTAATCAATTATTAAATCAAAATTTTATCCAAAAACTATATTATTAAAAATTGACAATTAACTTTAATTAATTAAATAGGAATTTAATCAATTAGTCATGAGATTTTAGATTTATTGTCAAAATTAAATAATATAATTTAGGAATAAATAGAATTAAATGTAATTAAATAATTAAGTGGCAGTATTAAATCTAATTAATTAAGTATTCAAAATATTCAATTAATCAAACTTTAGGATAAATATGATTTATCGCCAAATAATTATTAAATTAAAGATAATTAGGATAAAGTAGGAATATTGCTAGGAATATTCCTTGATGCAGAATTTAGGATAATCAATTAAATTTGATAATGTGCAGATGTACCTTAGGTTAGGACTTTGATGTCAATTTCATTTGAATTGAAGATGTCAGAGTTTAATGAACCTATAGCCCATTTTTGGGGTATTACAGTTATGAGTTGAACTATTCCTATATTGAGAGAGCTTGCTTGGTTGTTGTTTTCTGCACAGATAAATTATGTTTTTACATACTCAATCATACAACCCATCTCATTTCTAAGGTGGATCCCCTAAAGTATCTACTATCTAAGGTTGCACTTGCCGGTCACATTGCTAAGTGAGTGAATTTGACATTTTCTATGTAGACCACAAGGCTATCAAGGGACAAGTTATAATAGATTAGCTTGCAAAATCTCCTCTCCCAGGTTGTCATCCCCTTATCACTAACTTTCCAAATGAATCAATAATGACTTTCTCACCTAGTACATAGTGGAAGCTTTATTTTTATGGATCTTTCATGCAGAAAGGATCTAGAGAAGGAATCTTATTTGTTACACCACAAGGAGACCTCATTCCAAAGTCTTGCAAACTCTTATTTTCTTGTACAAATAATATTATTGAGTACGAAGCCTTGGTAATAGGACTTCACCAAGCTATCCTCTAGAAAATAATGAGCTTTCTTATCTTTGGTGACTCCCAATTGGTCATTAAGAAGGTAATAAATGAGTATCAAATTAAGGATGACAAGCTACTACCATATCGCATAATAGTATAAGATCTTAAATAACATTTTGTATAGTTGACCTTTCAAAAAATTCCATGGGCCAACAATAAAGTAGCTGATGCAATGGCCACCATTGGGTCCTTGATCACAATTCCAGAACACATTCCTAAGTGTGGGTTTCTTGTTTATAATCTCCTTGTTCTTTCTTATGAACAACTATAGTTTGAGCTGGTGTGTGAGATTGTTGGTCCCAAATCCACCCAGTACTCTATGATTCATGCCTATCTGCAACATAAGAACATTCTCATCACCATTTTTACCAATAAATGTAATGTTGGAGTTTATGATAATACAACCCACAGCTCCCAAGAACACCTACATGCAAACACCTATCACGGAAAGAGAGAAGCAAACATCTATAGAGGCCTGAACACATTGATCCACGAGAGAGGAGATATTCTTGATGTGTAAAAACAAAAAGTTGCAATCAAATAATAGTGAATGTGTTATGAAAACAAAGGAGATCAATCCTTATAAAGGAGATCTGAAACCCTAAAAGGGTGGACAAACCTAGGTTGCATGATAATAATTAATAAAGTAAATAATTATTATATGCTAAATTTTAGCTTAAGTAATAAAGAGATAATAAGAGACTTGGTAATTAAATCAACATGATTTAATTAATAAGTAGAATGACTTATTACTCTAACACCCCCCCTTAAGATGAACTTTGGGAGTAACCAAAAAACTGAGAAAAAACAAACTGAAAGCAAATGGGTCCTGGCAACAAAAGGCCTAATCAGGTACCAAAGTATAAAAGAGAGTCTATGTAAAATAGGAGAAATAGAGAAAACCACATGGAAAAAACTCTACTCCAAAAAGAGACAAAGACTAGTCTGAAGGACTGAAGAAGCCTCCAAAACTAGGGAATGTTCTAGAAAATAGGAACTAGGATGAACATGTAGAACATCACTGAAGAAGCTGAAAACTCTATCAAGATGTAATTGTTGATCATAAGATCCTCCACTGAAATATGACCATGTAGAAAAGACTGTAATTTGCATGAGTTCCCTCAAATGACACTACTCAAATCAGGAGGAAAATAAAGGCAAACACCTGAACTTGAAGATACAGATGGCATAGAAACACCAAAGCCTGAAGAGTTGATCAATCAAAGATGGAAGAGTGTTTCCAAAAATAGGAAAGAAAGAGTGTCCATATGGTAAATGGTCCATCTCACCAGAATGCATAGGTACCTAGCCATTGCATCCACCTAGTATATGGGAACAAATATTGAATACATAGCTCACACTATCAAAACAAGGATGTAGAAGAACCAACAGTAGAAACTCTTTATAATGCTGACAAGGGAGAAATGATAGGTACACTAAAAAGAACATCCAATATGAACTACATGATGAAGAAAAATTAGGAACATCGAAGGTGCAGAGAGAGTACAAACACAAATAGAGATACCTGAGGCTAATTTCATTGGAGGAACGCTCACGTGACAAAGGTAGATGGCAAAAAAAGGCAAAACATCAAACCCCCCATGGCACTTTACAATTGAGTGTGAGTACAAAGAGAATGATCATGTGCAAGATCTAATACATGCAATAGAATGACACTTTATCATAGTGTGTATACATAAAAATATGCTACAAAATGATGTATACAATTCTCAAAGAATAGCAATAGGTTGTTGAAACAAAAAGAATAGCCAAAGAAGAGTCATTCCATAAAAGGAAGAGATCCCATGACCTGAAACATCCAAGATATTTGCCAAAGTGCAAAAATGCAAAAAATTGAATAAAATATACTTGGAGAAGAATCTATAAAAATGACTCACAACACTCGAAATATCATGAAACAATCTTTCCAATGATAGCTTGTTTTCCAAAAATAGAGTCTGAATGCGCAAGTTACGTCCCTGGGAAGGCAAAAAAGAAGCTTTACCTTTGAACTCTTGGTACAAAAAATGGAGGAAAAAACTCCAAAATCCAAAACATCAAAAAGATCCACCTCTGAACAAGCTTTGCAATGGTATCTCATTTTTTCCCGATTTCAACATCGTATGCTCAAGTTATGAGCAAAAAACCAATCATTGCGCTAGAGGGCCCAAAAGGGTGTCTTAAAGGTGTTGATGCAGTGTTGATGTCAACAAACTATGAGACTAAATTTGATGTCCAAATGGTTGTCGTCATAAAAAAAGGGCCAAGGGACTGAAAAAATTTAGCTCCTGCTCACCTGGATGACCAAGGGGCAAGGTCCTAGGCCCTAGCGGGCGCTGGGGGCTAGTTCCTATGTGACCTAGAGCTCTACAGAAGAGGGATAAAGGTCGAAGGTTAACCGCTAATGCCAGCGGAGACTATGTAGTTAAACTGGGCAGTCATGCCAACGGTAACCGTGACAGTTCCATTAGCAGTGCCATTAGCGGTCCCTTAAAAAATATTTTTTTTGCCTCAGATTGTGTGTCAGGGTCGTATGACCTAGCATGCAAAAACAAATTCCTCAAAGGCCAACTTGTCCAAATTTGATAAATTTTATATGGAAATAGGGGTTCTTGGGCACTCTTAACGCAATCTATGAGGTCTATTTGAGCCCAAAGTGACCAGAAAAGAGGTCTCCCTAGATTTGACTCAAATTCCTCTAGAAATGTAGATCTGATGAACACAGTCAAATCTATCAAGAAGAGGACAAGGGAAAATAGATTTGAATCTTTGATACCATGTTGGAGTTGATGAGAAAACAACCCATAGCTCCCAAGAACACCTATATGTAAACACATATCACAAAAAGAGAGAAGAAAACAACTATGGAGGCCTAAATGCATTGATCCACAAGAGATGAGACATTCTTAATATGCAAAAACAAAAGTTGCAATCAAATAATAATGAATGTGTTATAAAAAAATAGGAGATCAATCCTTATAAAGGAGATTTGAAACCCTAAAATGGTGGACAAACTTAGGTTGCATGATAATAATTAATAGAGTAATTAATTATTATATGCCAAAGTTTAGCTTAAGTAATAAATAGATAATTTCCATCACTAAGGATTGCACCCAATTTGCCAAGTGCAAAACCCAACAATCCTATGAAACATGGGACTACTCTCAGGTTGTGGGTAACCTATCCAAGAGTAGACCTCCAGATTAGGGGCCGACTTCCCCTTGGATCACTTTAAAACTGACTAACTACAGGAGGAAAGGGAGAAAATGAATGAAACAAATACCTGAAAACTGATTTAAAACAAGGTGATCCATCAAATTGAAAGAAGATCCACAATTGATGCAAGCTTGCAAAATAGTTGAGAAGAAAACCAAAACCCACAACTTGATCCTATCACTTTGAACTTCTTAGAACTAGCAAGGTACTTGGAAAAGAAAAGGAAGATATTTTCACAATTCCAATTCCAAATTGTATACAAACTAACGTCTCAAAGCCAAAACAGATTTCTAAATCCTTAATTGAATCAGCATACAGGTTAAGGATACGACCATATCACAATAACCTTAGCATAGAAAACTCAATGAAAAACTTGGAAATCATATAAGACAAGAAGGACCTATTTCTGCATTACTGAAAGAAGCTAAGTACATAATTATGTTTCTTAGAGGTACAACACCCTCGATCTATGGCAGAGAGAATGAAGAGCTAACCTTAATCACACAAGTGAGAGGTATATAAAATGAGGTAAAAGAATCATCATTAAAGCCACCTCAACCTAGGAATGGAAAATTCCTCAAAATAGACCCATGAAGATGCCTCATAAACTCGGATGCCAAATTCTCAAGTTTATAGTAAAAAAAAAAACTGACTCCTAGAATAGATGGTCAAATGGAGACCACTCTGACCCTCTTAAGTCATGCATTAACAATAATCTGATGACATTTTATAAAATACCATTGTCAGAAAACACAGTAAAATTCTTGCACTGACTTTTCATTAAAAACCCTACCCCACTATGATACAAAAATGGATTGATTATATTTTAAAATAACTCTCAACCCATAATGGGGAAAGCATATCTTAAAATACTTACATTTCAAACCTATGCCCAAAAATGTGGATTAAAAGAAAATAGTTCTCAACTCAATATTAGAAAAGGGGAAAACATATTTTTTTAAAGCATTTACATCTCAGTAAAAACCCACAAATTACAAAGGCATCCAAAATAAAACTCGACCCTAAAAGAGGGGAGAATCAAATCATTAACCATTTGATCAAAACCCTGTGAAGATGAGGGCACAACTGGTAACAAGCACTTCT
Source organism: Chamaecyparis obtusa (assembly GCA_027943335.1). NCBI lineage: Eukaryota > Viridiplantae > Streptophyta > Pinopsida > Cupressales > Cupressaceae > Chamaecyparis > Chamaecyparis obtusa. The sequence goes on along the minus strand of BSBK01006941.1, from coordinate 179,807 downwards.
CCCTTTTGGCAACTGGCAAGCTTCTATCCTTACTGGCAGTCTCTGCACTGGATCTTCGGGTTCAATTTAGGAAACATCTGGCACTTTCCCTTCACGGCATCATTATGGAGGTAGGCACTTGATTTTCTTCCATTATTATGCATTTGATTTCAATTTGAGGGCACAGTGATGAACTCTTTGTATCTTTCATTTTATTTTCACTGGCATCTACTTGTATCGGTAAATCTCTATATATTGAAGCATGGTTGTGTATTCCTTCTCTGCTTGTATTACTTCACCTTTTTGTGGGCACTATTTATCCAATACAGTGTGAAGCATGTCTACTTGTTATTTGTTGGCATGTATGAGACTAGGGCATAATGATATTCTTTGTATCATGTAACAGCTTGAATCTATATTCGATGAACTCGATGACCCATAGCTAGGGCATCAATACATTGCTTGCTTGTTGATTATTTTATGTATTTATTGGGCATTACAAATTTGATTTATGCTAGGGAATTATGTCTTTGATCAGCTCATCTGATTTGTGATATCCATGAGCTAGGACATGGCCTCTTCATTAGCTTGCTAATTCATATTGGCTATCTTGTATTCACAGACATATTTGCTTGGGGCCCATGAGTAATCTTGTATTCACTATTGTATACTATGTTTGAGTCTGGGGGCACCACCGCTAATGCTTCTCTTTCTTAGGTTCCAGGTAGGGCATGAGCCCTAAGTGTTCATTACTATACTTCATCACTATGTATTTGACTACACCCCCATTGCATCAATTGATAATTTTGGAGTGCGTATACCTTATGATCATTCTTGTTGTTATTGAACTCATTGTTGAAGAGGGTCGAGCTTTCTGTTTGATATCATGACATCGAGCCCTTTGATATCTCTTAATTATTGTTCCCTATTCAGTGGGGTCCCATGAGTCATCTCCTATTGAAATGTCACAGGCTTCTATGAATGATACAAAGACATGAGTCTATTTCACCCTCTCCATACATCACCCATGGGTTAGGGCATCATAGACTTACTGCTACAAGGGAAACTATGCCATATTGTTCACTGTTCCTTGCGGACCTGGCATGTTTTTTTTTAAATCTCATTTTTTATTCCAGGCCGCGAGCCATGCACTATATTTCATGTTTGAATTTGCATGCTCCTCTATATTAGGGAGGTGTGATGTATCTCTTTTGGATCACAACAACACCGCATTGATCCTACTATGAATCATGGCATTGCATTTGTGTTTTCATAGTCGTTGTTTTCTATTTTGATTTACTAAGACCGTGAGCCATCAATGATGTATTGCACATGACATCCTTTTTAGCTTCATATTGGACATCAATCCACAAACCACAATATCACAGTCCCACTGCATCTCATTCCTCCTATTTTCACATATGAATATGGACCTACTAGTTGTTTATGATCGACATGGTATAGGTTGTGAGATGTATGCTTGACTTTTGTCACTTCCACTGGTGTTCTTGTTGGTGCTAGCCCATGAGCTGTTCCATCATTGTGTTCAATTATGGCACTCTACAGACTGCAGTGTCATTGTATTTATATGAACTCACTATTTTATTTTACTTTGAGAACACGTGAGCCATCAATTATTTGTTCACATATTTTCCTGGCCTTAAAAATGTTGCCACTATTATAATCATGTTGCTTCATGCTCGTGGATTTACCACTCACTGTATTTATAGCACCAAGATGCTTAATGTTTGGTTCACAACCTGTGAGCTTTTGGGCATCTAAATTTAATTGCTCACCATGACCCACTGCATGTTGGATCACTATTAGTACTATTTCATTGTTCCATATACATGCTTTGTGCTCATATGAGATGTTACTATTGATGTGATGCTTGTCTATGCGTCCAATATTTATTGTCACTTGATTTAATTCGGGCTGCCCCTATCAAATGGATATTCAATTTGATCCCCGATTGTATCACAATGGCACATGCTTATTTGATCTTTTGGACATTCAATGGAACATTCTTCACTTTTTATATTGTTGACCTCAGCCTAATCATGCATCAAGAGTTATTGTTTGAGACACCATGCCACGTTGAGCTCTGCCTATGCATGTTTATTTCTTGCACATGAATTTATGGTGTTCTCATTTTCAAACCCATCAACTGAATGTATAGTATTCACTGTGACTTTCACTTCATCATGTGTTCGAGACCTATTTGATGATGTATTATTTGGTGTTCATTCTCTTAACACATGCACTATTTATTTATTATCCCACCTAATGATATGTCATCTTTAGGATGTTGTGTCACTGATTTACCAACTGTAGCCCCTTTATTATCTGGTTCACAATGAAAATATTAATCATGTTCATGCCATGATGTATCCTTCATCAGTATGTAGATTTGTGTCCCCTCTTATTTCCATGTTTTGATGATGATTTAGTGTACCCTACAAGCCCTCCTTTTGCTAGTGTTTAACCATGCTTCATTTGATTAATCTTTGTGATCCCTGAGTGTCCCACTGACACTGCCTCATCTGGTTATTTCTCTATTGATCATGGGTGTTATTGGCCTATGATGCAGCCACTACCAAGGAAATTTGAGGTTTTTTTGGCATCGACTGCATCACAAGTCAAGGTCATTCATCTAGATCCCATCATCTAGTCATTGTTGTTGTTCAGATAATCACGCAGCTTTGAAGATGGTCTCTACTAGGAATACCATCTTCTTAGCGCCTTGATTATCTGAATGAGGAAAACAACACTGAATCAGCTTCTTCTGTATCTGCACATGGAACAAATGAGTTAGTGAAAAACATGGTGTCTCTTTTATTTCTAGAGCCTTTTATGCACGTGCCCTGAGCACAACCCTTGTTAGAGGTGTATGACTAAGTACATATATGCATGCATGTAAATGCTATGGAACCATACATTGCTTAGATCCATTGAATCTAACCCCATTTCTTTCTCTCTTCTTGCAAGTTCTGGACCATAGGAGCTTTCTAGATAGTACTGGATCCAGACTTCAACACCAAGCAATGTTTGGTACCCTAGTATTTATGTTTTTCCTTATTTCATGTATATCTGCACTCATTTATGCAATTTTGGTAATGGCTATGCTCATAGCTCATGTGAGCTGGATAAATGCTCTTCTCAATTCTTTTCCTTTTTTTACAGCACACTTAAGACATTGGTACATGCACATGTAATTCTTAGATGTAGCTCATTTCCTTTTCTCTTTCATGTACTTTACAATGAAATGAACACAAATTTTAAGAAAGACCACTAATAATTCAAACTAGGGTGCAGTAGTCTCACTTAGTAACTAGGCCTCCAAAGCTGAGTAAAATATTGATAACATTCTAGCTACCTCTTGTTGAGTTCTTGCCTACTAAGCATCCTAACCAGTTGCCTTGTAAATCCATTGGGCATAGAGTCTTATAAGCCTCAAAACTGAACTTGGCCTTAAAACAACCCTTCTTGCAAACAAAAACACTAACTGTCAAAGACAAACTGCTCTGGCTTATTGCTAACCCAAACCAAACTGAAAATCAAACTAAAAGCAAAACTAAAGGAAAACTTGTGCTGAGGCACTTAGAAAACATAGAAAACTGAAGCTTCTAACTTACTAATGTACATGGCAGAATCTAACCTCAAAAACAAGCTTTGAGATGAATCCCATTCACTGGAATGGGCAATTCCTCTCCATCCATATTAGCTAGCTGAAAAGCATTATGGGCCTTGCACTTGACCACCATGAAGGGTCCACTCCATATGGCATCAAATTTAGTATGCCTCCCTAGTTTATGTTTTGACTCATCCCATTTAAGGACAAGGTCTCCTTCCTTAAAAACTCTAGGTATGGCTCTTTTATCAAAGGTCTTCTTCATTTGAGAATGATGAGCTTCTAGGTTCTTCAGTGCTAGTTTCCTTATCTCTTCAAGTTCAACTAACTTGGTAAGCCTAACTTGCATAGTATCTTCTTCCATAAGATCAATCTCCTTGATTAAGCTCAAAGTAGGCAACTCAGTAGACAAAGGAATCCTAGCTTCTTTCCCATAAACAAGTGTGTAAGGAGAGTTACCTATAGACCTCTTAGGTGTTATTATGTTTTCGCATAAGGCCAGCTTCAACTTGTTGTGCCAATCCCTCTGGTTTCCTTCTATATTCCTTTTGATGATTCTCAGCAAGTTCTTATTTGTTGATTCCGCCTGACCATTACCTTGAGGGTAATAGTTGGATGAGATGCTTAGGAAAATATTATGTCTTAATGCCCATTCTAAGATTCTAGTTCCAAGAAATTCCATAGCATTTTCTGAAATGATAGAGTCTGGAGTGCCAAACCTAGACATAATGCCTTAGTATAAATTTAGGACAGAGGTCTCATTTGCTTCCTTCAATGCTACAGCCTTTGTCCATTTGGTAAAATAATATGTAGCAGTAAGTATCTATTTATGGTCAGCACTAGATGGAGGGTTAATAGGTCCAATTAAGTCCAACCCCCATTTGGAGAAGGGTTGCTCCACTTTAATGGGATGCAGTGGGAGGGCTGCCAACTATTTTCTGGCAAACAAAGCACAGTTCTTACACTTTCTTACCCAATCAAATGCATCCTTGTACAGGATGGGCCAATAGTACCCTGCTCTCATGACCTTCAGAGTAGTGCTTCTGGCTACAAAGTGTCCTCCAGAACTTCCATCATGAAATTCCTCTAAAATTTTGCCTAGTTGGCTAGTTTCAACACATCTCAATAGGACACCACTATAATCCCTTCTATACAAAACATCATCAATAATGATAAATGGGATAGCTTGGAGCCTAAAGTAACTCCTTTTTCTCCTATCAAGGCCTTGAGAGCATTGACTTGTTGAGAGATAATGCTTCATCTATGTCATCCAGCTTGTACTTTGTTCTACATTCTGGTTCATCAGGACAGCCTCACCTTCTTGTTGGCTTTTGTCTAACATGCCTTCATTCATCTACTCGCATAGCCCTTTCCTCATAATCAACCTAATCACTTTGATCTAAATGTCATATTCCATGACCTTGGTGATCCAACTAGCCCTCTTATGGCTCAGATCCTTATTTAGAAGGAAATATTTTATGCAAGGGTGAGAAACCATTAGGTGCACTATGTTGTTGGACAGCAAGTGTCTAAATTTTTTCAAACTCCTCACTATTGCTAAGACATGTTTCTCTACAGGAGTGTAATTAAATTCATAGCCATCCAGACCTTGGCTGTAAAAAGCCACTGGTTGCTCCTGTTTCTCAGTATTCTATTGGACTAGCATTGCAGAAATACTATTAGTGTCCCCAAAAGCATATAGAATAAAATCTCTAGAAAAATCAGGGTTTACCAAAGTAGGAGCAGAAGCAATTGCTTCCTTGATCTCTTCAAAATATTTATTTCCTTCATTTGTCCAATGGAAAGATGAATTCTTCTTCAGCATCTGGGTCATAGGCTTTAGTAGTGCTGCAACATTTGGGATGAACCTTCTCAAGAAGTTGATTCTTCCAAGGAAACTCTGCATCTCATTCTTGTGCGCTAGCAAGGGTAGTGCCATGATGGCCTTTATTCTCTCAGGATCAATTGTTGTTCCTTTCTTAGAAACAATGTGCCCTAGTAATCTATCTTCATGGACATCAAAGATACATTTTTTAGGATTCAATGAGACTCCAAATTCTTTGCACCTTTAAAAAATCTACCTCAGATGAACCAGGCGATCATTAGTATCTTTTGAAAAAATAGTTATATCATCCAAATAAACTAGAACAAACATGTTCATCAAACCAGCAAATGCCATCTCCATGGCTTTCTAAAATGTAGCACCAGTGTTAGAAAACCCAAAAGGCATCTTCCTGTATGCCATGGTGCCCCATTTGGTGGTGAAGGTTGTTTTGTATTGGTCTTCCTTTCTAACCAGGACCTGGTTATAGCTAGAAAAGCCATCTAGCAAAGAAAATTTGTCAGACCCTGAGACATACTGCAATATCTATTCCATGGAGAGCAACGGATGGTGGTCCTTGAGTGAGGCTCTGTTGAGGTCTCTAAAATCCACACATAACCAGATTTCACCATTCTTCTTCCTGATAGGCACTAGATTGGAAACCTAAGAGGTGTGTTTAATGGGAAAGATAATATTAGCCTCAATCATTTTTCTCAACTTTATTTTCATCAACACTTCTAATTTAGGATTGATAGGTCTATGTTTCTGTCAACTGGTTTGGCATGGGGTTCTAGCTCAATGGTGTGCTAGGCTAAGTGGGGGTCAAATCCTTTTAGATCATAATATTACCATGAAAAAAATCATTAAACTCTTGACATAATGAGATAAAGGCCTGCTTTTCTGGCTGAGTGCATACCTTTCCCAACTTGAGGGACTTATCTTTGAAAATATCTATAGGCTGGTAGTGCTCTTCCTTGACTATCATGTTGGCCTTGTCTCCTCTGAGCTAGTCATCAGAGTTAAAAATGGACTCAAGGGTGACCAGTCCCTTGGGCAGCTTGTTAGTTTTCAACTGTAACATCTAGTCATTATATTGGTGAGCAATCTTGTTCTGATTAACCTTAGAGAATTCAACTTCTTCTATCAAAAAATTGAAAAAAATTTCATCATTTTCAAAGACTTGCCAGCTCACCTGATTGTCTGGTATTGAGGGTCTTACAAGGACTCTCACATGCTACACTTCAATGCTTGTGATCTCCTTTGGAATATCATATTCTACTTCCATGGCAGCCAGCTTGTCTGCTTGTTTATTGTGATTTCTTGGGACATAAACCAAATTAAAAGCACAAAAATCTTCCATTAAATCCCAAACCCTGTGCTTATACATCTTAAGTGTATCATTTTTTGTGAGATTAGTGCCACAAATTTGATTAACCACTAATTCACTATCACCTATAGCTTTTAGACACTTGATTCCTCTTTGCCTAGCCCATTCTAAACCATGAATCAAGGCCTCATACTCTACTATGTTGTTAGTATAGCTGAAAGAAAAATGAATAGTAGAGTAATACCTTTTTCCTTCTGGAGAAATTAGAACAACTCCTCCTCCTGAACTGATTCTACTTTTGGCACCTTTAAAGAACAACTGCCACAGCTCACCATTTTGATTTTCAGAACACTTATCTTCTTTTTTCATCAAATCTGGAATTACAACACCCTCCTCATGAATGATGTACATCCCAATACCTAAAATCTCCATGTTTCTAAAAGGATTGTCTTCTAAATCTCTTCCAGCCCACTCATCTAGGACAATATCTTGAATGTTTCTGATAGTGGTCTCAGGCTCAAAATCAATGGGATCTTGCTCATGGAACATCAGATTGGCATTTATAGGGCTAGGGGTATAAGGTTCAGCATGGTTCTTTGCAAAAGCTTTGGACTTGATTCTAACCTTAGTCCCATATATGGTTTTGAAGTATAAATGAGACCAATTAGCTAAGAGGTATCCCCCCAACCTAGCAGTGAAATCTCTGCTTAGACAGATAGCAAAGTGGGGAGGCAAATCTATGACATAGACATATTGGGGAATAGAGAAGTTGGGACATTCATGTAAAGTGAGAATCAAATATTTAATTACTCCAATGGTGCTAAATGATGACCCATCCAACTGAACAACAAGCATATCTATTGGCTCATAAGACAATCATAGGAGGTCTGCTAGTTGTTTAGAAATTATGGAACTACTGGCCCCTGAGTCTATCATGCAATTATGAACCAAAAAATTCTCAACAACAAGAGTAAAATAGAAATGAGGGGGCTTAACCTATAGAGAAACAATGGGCTACAAGCTAGCTTCTTCAGTTTGCTAGTCCCTTTGAGGTGTTTCAGCCACCAAGATTCTAGGCTATTCTAAAATAGCTTCTTCTTTCAATGACATCTTAGCCAAAGCGCTAAGCATCAACCCCTTTTGTTCAAGGATTGCCAAAGTATCTATCATAGGCACACTTATAGAGGTCTTCCTCATTTGTTCAATAATATTGAAAGCTCTCAATCTCACCTTAGGCTTTCCTTTTGCTACAGCAGTCTTTGGTACTGCAGATGCCAACTGTGTTGCTACCTTGGCTGGTTCCTTAACTTCTTTTGACTGATTTTGGATTGGAGTTTGGACCATCTTGGGCTATGGATTCACAACAGGATTTTGCTGACTGGTAGAGGCCACTTGTTTAGCCTCCAAATCCTTCTTCTTAGACCTTGTGTTGGCTGCAACTGGAACATAGTTTTGGTTGTCATTTGGGAGAAAATTTACCCCATAAAAATCCTCCTTCTGAAAGTTAACCAGTGCCACCTCAGGTGTCTGTAGCTCACTTGGGGTAGTAACCTAACCTTGCTAAATCTCTGGTTCTTGAGTCATCTCCTGTGGCATCATGGCATTGTTCTACACCATGAGGGCTTGGCCATAGCCATTGGGACACATCCCCTAGATGTGTTGTTGATTGCATGGGTAGCTCCACTGATATTCCTGAGCCATATTATTTTGAGCTATAGGAACCATCTCGTTGGAGGCATTGGGGATGTTAGGATTGTAGGGCTAACTAGCTTTTTGATTGTAATTTCTCACTTGGCCTTGTTGGCCTGATTGGTATTGGGGCCTATTTTGTTGATACTAGTCTTGATAAGGCTACTGATAAGGTCGTTGATAAGGTTGTTGATAAGGCTGGAATTGTTGTTTTTTAAGGTTAACCAGTTCATTGGAAACATACTGCAAGGCCTTCTTGATGTCTTTTAGATCTTGGGACTGGTCAATAGATGGAATGATAGCCTATTGGGGAGGAGTTGGGAGAGGTGGAATAGATGCCAAAGCTAGAATTGCTTCCAGAATAGGATGAAGCTCAGGGGAAATAGGTATTGGAGGCCTTGAGGCTATTTTTCTTTCTTGTATTAGGCTATTTTTAGCTCTTATGGTGAGATCATATGCTGCTGGTAAGTTATTCCCTCCCATAGATTGAATCATAACAGAGATATCACTATTGAGGGCTCTTAGATAGTACAAGAAATCATGCTGGCTTGAGGTTCTAACTGTGGCTAGTATTCTATTCCATGTCCTTTGGAATCTGAAATTAAAATTCATCATGTATTCTTGGGGTGCCCTTTTATTGGTGGTTAAATGCTCAACTAAAGAGAGGTGGTCTGACTTGTCCTCAAATTGATTAGTTAAGGCTTGTCCCAACCCATCCCAGTTAGTTATAGAACTGACTGCCAAACCTCTAAACCATTGCAAAGCTTTTCCCTTAAGGGATGCTGCTAACAATCTCATAGCCACATTGTCTTGGGTTATATTGTAGAGGGCATAGAGGGATGCAACATCTCTTATGTGCTCAATAGTGGAGGTTTGATCCTCTCCAATGAAGATAGGTAGGCTCTTAAGGGATGATATAGGTATGTCATTATGTTACTACAAATTCAAGGGGTTTCCTTGATTGAAGGCTACGAAAGGATGATTTCTAGCCATTAGAGGATTAAGGGGAACTTGAACTGCTAGTGCTGCTTGCACAGGCTGAATTGGGGGAGTGATTACAGGAATGTGAGCATGATTGGGAGTGGGATTTGTAGATTGGGATGCACTAGTTTGGGTTTCTTTAGGCCTTTTCTTGATAGGTGGCATCTCTGCATAAACAAAAGGATTCTTACTCTGCCTAGTTGGACCCCCACTCATAAGCTTAGATGTTAATCCGTATGAAAAAAGATTAGAATCACTAGGTATGATATCAAAACATAGTCACTCCTCATACCAAACAATAACCTTCATGTAAAACTCTTAGAAATCTGACTCACTGAGTCTTTTGTCCCACCGGGCGTGCCAAAAACTGTTATCACTAAGGATTGCACCCAATTTGCTAAGTATAAAACCCAACAATCCTGTGAAATATGGGACTACTCTCAAGCTATGGGTAACCTATCTGAGAGTAGACCTTCAGATTAGGAACCAGCTTTCCCTTGGATCACTTTAAAACTAACTAACTACAAGAGAAAAGGGAGAAAATGCATGAAACAAATAATTAAAAACTGATTTAAAACAAGGTGATCCACCGAATTGAAAGAAGATCCACAATTGATGCGAGCTTGCAAAATAGTTGAGAAGAAAACCAAAACCCACAACTTGATCCTATCACTTTGAACTTCTTAGAACTAGCAAGGTACTTGGAAAAGAAAATGAAGATATTTTCACAATTCCAATTCCAAATTGTACACAAACTAACGCCTCAAATCCAAAACAAATTTCTAAATCCTTAATTGAATCAACATACAGGTTAAGGATACAACCATATCACAGTAACCTTAGCATAGAAAACTCAATGAAAAACTTGGAAATCATATAAGACAAGAAGGACCTATTTTTGCATTACTGAAAGAAGCCAAGTATAGAATTGTGTTTCTCAGAGCTACAACACCCTCGATCTATGGGAGAGAGAATGAAGAGCTGACCTCAATCATGCAAGTGAGAGGTATATAAAATGAGGTAAAAGAATTAGCATTAAAGCCACCTCAACCTAGGAATGGAAAATTCCTCAAAATAGGTCCATGAAGATGCCTCACAAACTCGGATGCCAAATTCCTAAGTTTATAGGAGGGGTAGTAAAAAAAAACTAACTCCTAGAATAGATGGTCAAATGGAGACCACTCTGACCCTCTTAAGTCCTGCATTAAAAATATTCTGAAGATAGTTTATAAAATACCATCGTCAAAAAATATAGTAAAATTATTGCACTAACTTTTCATTAAAAACCCTACCCCACTATGATACAAAAATGGATTGATTATATTTTAAAATAACTCTCAACCCATAATGGGGAAAGCATATCTTAAAATACTTACATTTCAAACCTATGCCCAAAAATGTGGATTAAAAGAAAATAGTTCTCAACCCAATATTAGAAAAGGGGAAAATATTTTTTTTTAAAGCATTTACATCTCAATAAAAACCCACAAATTACAAAGGCATCCAAAATAAAACTCGACCCGAAAAGAGGGGAGAATCAAATCATTAACCATTTGATCAAAACCCTGCGAAGATGAGGGCACAGCTGGTAACAGGCACTTCTCCCTTTTGGCAACTGGCAAGCTTCTATCCTTACTAGAAGTCCCTACACTGGATCTTCGAGTTCAATTTAGGAAACATCAGGCACTTTCCCTTCATGACATCATTATGGAGGTAGGCACTTGATTTTCTTCCATTATTCTACATTTGGTTTCAATTTGAGGTCACAGTGATGAACTCTATTTATCTTTCATTTTATTTTCACTGGCATCCACTTGTATGCGTAAATCTCTGTATATTGAAGCATGGTTGTGTATTCCTTCTCTTCTTGTATTACTTCACCTTTATGGGCACTGTTTATCTAATACAGTGTGAAGCATGTCTACTTGTTATTTGTTGGCATGTATGAGACTAGGGCATGATGATATTCTTTGTATCATGTAACAACTTGAATCTATGTTTGATGAACTCGATGACCCATAGCTAGGGCATCAATACATTTCTTGCTTGTTGATTCTTTTATGTATTTATTGGGCATTATGAATTTGATTTCTTCTAGGGCACTATGTCTTTGATCGGCTCATGTGATTTGTGATATCCATGAGCTAGGACACAGCCTCTTCATTAGCTTGTTGTTTCATATTGGCTATCTTGTATTCACTATCATATTTACTTGGGGCCAGTGAGTAATCTTGTATTCATTGTTGTATACCCTGGTTGAGGCTGAGGGCACCACCGATAATGCTTCTCTTTCTTAGGTGCCAGCTAGGGCACGGGCCCTGAGTGTTCATTGCTATACTTCATCACTATGCGCCATTACATCAATTAATAATTTTGGAGTGTGTATACCTGATGATCATTCTTGTTGTTATTGAACTCGTTGTTGAAGAGGGTCGAGCTTTCTATTTGATATCATGACATCATGCCCTTTGATCTCTCTTAATTATTGTTCCCTATTCGGTGGGGGCCCATGAGTAATCTCCTGTTGAAATGTCATGGGCTGCTATGAATGATACAAAGGAATGAGCATGTTGCACCCTCTCCATACATCACTCATAGGTTAGGGTGTCGTAGACTTACTGCTACAAGGGAAACTGTGCCATATTGTTCACTGTTCCTTGCAGACCTGGCATGTTTGTTTTTAAATCTCATTTTTTATTACAGGCCGTGAGCCATGCACTATATTTCATGTTTGAATTTGCATGCTCCTCTGTATTAGGGAGGTGTGATGTATCTCTTTTGGATCACAACAATGCCACATTGATCCTACTATGAATCATGACATTGCATTTGTGTTTTCATAGCCGTTGTTTTTTGTTTTGATTTACTGAGACCGTGAACCATCAATGTTGTATTGCACATGACATCCTTTTTAGGTTCATATTGGACTTCAATCCACAAACCACAATATCATAGTCTCGCTGCATCTCATTCCTCATGTTGTCGCATATGAATATGGACCTACTAGTTGTTTATTGTCGGCATGGTATAGATTGTGAGATGTATGCTTGACTGTCGTCACTTCCACTGGTATTCTTGTTGGTGCTAGCCCGCAAGTTGGGCCATCATTGTGTTGAATTATGGCACTCTGCTGACTATAGTGTCATTGTATTTATATGAACTCACTATTTTATTTTACTTTGAGAACCCGTGAATAATCAATTATTTGTTCACATATTTGCCTTGCCTTAAAAATGTTTCCACTATTATAATCATGCTTCTTCATGCTCGTGGATTTACCACTCACTATAAAATAGCACCAAGATGCTTATTATTTGGTTCACAACCTGTGAGCTTTTGGGCATCAGAATTTAATTGCTCACCATGACCCACTGCATGTTGGATCACTATTGGTATTGTTTCATTGTTCCATATATATGCTTTGTGCTCATATAAGATGTTATTGTTGATGTGATGCTTGTCTATGTGTCCAATATTTATTGTCACTCAATTTGATTTGAGCTTCCCCCTATCAAATGGATATTCAATTTGATCTGTGATTGTATCTCAAGGGCACATGCTTATTTGATCTTTTGGATAGTCAATGGCACATTCTTCACTTTGTATATTGTTGAGCACATCCTGATCATGCATCAAGATTTATTGGTTGAGACACCATGCCATGTTGAGCTCTGCCCATGCATATGTATTTCTTGCACATGAATTTATGGTGTTCTCATTTTCAAACCCATCAGCTGAATGTATAGTATTCACTGTGACTTTCACTTCATCATGTGTTCGAGACCTATTTGATGATGTATTATTTGGTGTTCATTCTCTTAACACATGCACTATCTATTTATTATCCCACCTGCTGATATGCCATCTTTAGGATGTTGTGTCACTGATTTACCAACTATAGCCCCTTTATTATCTGGTTCACAATGCAAATATTAATCATGTTCATGCCATGATGTATCCTTCATCAGTATGTAGATTTGTGTCCCCTCTTATTTCCCTATTTTGATGATGATTCAGTGTACCCTACAAGCCCTCCTTTTGCTATAATTTGACCATGCTTCACTTGATTCATCTTTGTGATCCCTGAGTGTCCCACTGACACTGCCTCATCTAGTTGTTTCTTTGTTGATCATGGGTGTTCTTTGCCTGCGATGTAGCCACTACCAAGGAAATTTAAGGTTTTCCTAGCATCAATTGCATCATAGGTCAAGGTCGTTCATCTGGATCCCAGCATCTAGTCATTATTATTGTTCAGATAATCATGCAGCTTTGAAGATGGTCTCTACTAGGAATACCCTCTTCTTAGCTCCTTGATTATTTGAATGAGGAAAACAACACTGAATCAGCTTCTTATGTATTTGCACATGGAACAAATGAGTTAGTGAAAAACATGGTGTCTCTTTTATTTCTAGAGCCTTTTATGCACGTGCCTTAAGCACAACCCTTGTTAGAGGTGTATGACTGAGTACATATATGCATGCTTGTAAATGCTATGGCACCATACATTGCTTAGATCCATTGGATCTAACCTCATTTCTTTCTCTCTTCTTGCAAGTTCTAGACCACAGGAGCTTTCTGGATAGGACCGGATCTAGACTTCAACACCAAGCAATGTATGGTACCCTAGTATTTATGTTTTTCCTTATTTCATGTATATCTGCACTCATTTATGCAATTCTGGTAATGGCTATTCTCACGGCCTGTGTGAGCTAGATAAATGCTCTTCTTAGTTCTTTTCCTTTTATGTACAACACACTTAAGACATTGGTACATGCACATGTAATTCTTAGATGTAGCTCATTTCCTTTTCTCTTTCATGTACTTTACAATGAAATGAACACAAAATAATTCAAACTAGGGTGCAATAGTCTCACTTAGTAACTAGGCCTCCAAATATGAGTAAAATACTGATAACAATAATACGTGACTTATTAATTAAATCAACATCAATGGAACCCTTTTCTGAAATCACTTCAATGGAACCCTCCTCCAATGTTTCAATTTAGAGGAAACTAAAAAAAATTGGAAGAGGTTCACCAAGGACTTTATGGGGGCCATTCTAGTGGAATCACTTTAGCAAATAAGCTTCTAATAATAGGATGTTATTTTCTGACCATAGAACAAGATGCATATAAGTTTGTGAAGCATTGTGTCCCCTATCAACAACATGGTGATCTGATACATGCCCCCACTTAAGTCCTTCAACCTGCCATCACACCTTGGCCCTTCTCTCACTATGGTTTTGACCTTGTTGGTCAGATTTATCCAAATTATTAAAATGGATACAAGTATATTATTACCACCATTAATTATTTCACAAAGCTGGTTGAGGCTATTCCACTTACTTACACAATGGGACAATAGATTTCAAAGTTCATCCTGAACTACATTATTTGTCGCTATGACATTCCCTAGGACATCTTAGCTGACAATGGATCCCCTTTAAAGAACAAGAAGGTCTCTACCATGTGTAAGAAGTTTGGAATCACCCAACATTGCTCCTCAAAGTACTTCCCCTAGGGAAACGGTCAAGTTGAGGCTACAAATAAGACTATCTTTAAAATCCTTAAAACTACACTTGATGACGCTAGTCGCGACTGGCACCTTCAGCTTGTCCCCATCCTATAGGCTTTCCAAACCTCCATCTGTACCCTATAAGAGCCACTCCATTTTTCCTTGTTTTTGGTACTCAGGTTATCATTCCCATTAAAATAGAGCTCTCTTCCCTCAGAATATCCTTCAAGAATTTGATGTCTAAAGAAGAATACCGAGTTTCCCGCCTGCAAGAGCTAAACCTCCTCAATGAGAGGCTCCTCAATTCCCTAAACCACCTCCATGTGTATAAAAATTTCCTACACTTGTATTTTCATAAGAAGGTCAAGCCTTGTGAATTTGAGTTTGGAGATCTAGTCTTGCAGTACAATATGAAGAACCATCAGAATCAAGAAAAGAAAAGAAAGTTTGAGCCTAACTGAATTGGACCATTTATCATCATAGGTAAATTTGGCTCCAAAGCCTACCATATTGCTACCTTAGAGGGAGACCTGCCCCCTAATCCTCTAAATATTCAAAATCTCAAGCACGTTTATGTGTGAACTTCCAACATAGCTCATATATAGTGAAAATCAGCAAAATTTAAAAAAAAAACCAGCAAAATCCAAAAAAAAGTAAAGAGAAATAAATTGTCCAGTAGAGAAAATTTGGTAATGAAGCACTTTAGGTAAGTACCATGGTGAAAAATTGTCTTAGGCACCATGTGTAGCAAACTTGGATCCATTATTGATGCAGGAGCATCCTGGGTGTAAGAGCAATCTTGCATCACCCAAAAATATTTTTGGTTTTGTTTTCAATAAGGGCTATCTTGTGCAGAGCTGCTATTTATGGAAACTTACTATTTTTAGTAAGTTGGTCATATGATCTTGAAATGTTCTGATTTCACATGTGGAGGCTCATCTTAGTCATATCAGCCTACCAGTAAAGTTTCATGGCTAGATCAAGTCTAGTTTTGAAGATATTGAAGATTTTCGGTATTTGCAGCAGGGTACAGAAACTTTGAACTTAGTTTTGAAGGCTGTAGAGGCCTTGGATGAGGTTGAATTTTTGGCTGAATGAAGCTTTCTTATTCAAGTGTTGTAGAGCTCCTCGCACCCTTTCTGAATTGGGGTCATAATAGTCAATCGGGTCAACGGGTGATTACTTATGGTCTTTGGAAGTCGGGCCACCTGAAATGGCGAAAAATAATTTTCCTTCAAAATTTTTGTTCGAGTTTCAAAAGTTATTTTGAGCCGACTTTGATGTAATAAAATGAAAAATAAAATAATTCTAAGTTTGGTTGGCCCTAAGGGCAAAATTTCTGGAACCTTCTCGGGGCGGTGGAAATTGTCTATATAAAGAAGGCCCGTAGTGTTGTCTAGGGCAGTTCTGGGTAGATCTAGGTAATGATTCGAGGCTTTGTCCTACAGAATATTGTAAGGGAATGCCCATGTGGCTTTGCATATTGTAATTCTGAAAGCTTGTAATTCCACATTTGTGGAGATAATAAGAAGCTAATTTTTTGTTCTTGCATATTGTTGTTGTTTCTCTGTTTCTGTTATGTGTTTGTGGTATTAAGGGGAGCACCCTTGTTAAAAGTTGTAATCTTTCCTTGGTGTATTTATAAACCAAGGTTAGACTTTTTTCTTTTCTTGTTCTAATATATTAGGATATAAGCCAAGGTATCCTAATATATTTCTTTTTGTCTTCTTTCTCCTACATTCTATTTTGTCCTCTAGTAGAATTTGTGAGGACAAATATTTATTTTTGTAATTTAGTTTTTTCCTCCTTATGAGGAACCTCACACTTGGCTCACACACTCTTATGAATGTGGCTTACATGCACATGGGAGTTACATTTTGAACTCCTTCACTCATCTCTACTTATAGAGATATTTCTCCACACACTCAACACTAATTCTCTCACATTTTCTTTCTCTCTCTCTCTCTCTCTCTCTCTCTCTCTTAGTTCTATCATATTGTATTGAGCTAAGTACTCATATTCTCTCTCTCTCTCTCTCTCTCTCTCTCTCTCTCTCTCTCTCTCTCTCTCTCTCTCTCTCTCTCTCTCTTTTTAGGATTTTCATGCCTCATTCATAATTCACAAGGGGTTTTCTTTGCTTTCCCCTTTCAAATTCTTGTCTCCTCTTTGCTTTGTTGGTGTATGCTCCTAGATTTTGCACTAATTCATGGTATTTTCCTAACTCCTCACTCTTGGATTAAATAATTTCCTGCATTTCCATTGTTATTCTTTATCATTTTTAACATGGTATCAGAGCAGGTTGGTTTAATCTCATTTTGAGTGTACAAGTGAAGAAGCTACCATATCTTGGAGCACTCCATTTCAGAGACTCTTGAGAGTTATATTTTGCTACTATTCTTATTCTAATCTTTTTTATAAAAAAATTGAAATTTTTTTTAGGTTTCGTTGGTTTACCGCCGAACCCGGTTTATAAAGTTGGTTACTTTACTACTAACGTTTAGCATTCCAATTATTTGATTTCAAAATCTCAATACCTTGTTAGTATTTTAACCTTACTATATTTTGTGCAGGTTTGATAAATATAATATTTATCAAAATTTCTACAATCAATTATATCATTATAAATATTTCATTATCCCAAAAGGATTTAAAAATTAATGCTATGTTTTTTAAAAAATAAAATAAAAAAATTTAATAGTTTAAATTTCTTTTAAATTTTGGCCTCTTGCCTTATGCGCACTGACGTTACTTATACTAGATAATCATTGTTTTTTTAGGTTCCTGCATTTGTTCCTAGTTGCTATTTAAATTTTTGTTCAAATTAGTATATTCTCTCTGCTTTGTTAGAACCGCTTTTCTCATTATTTGGTTCCTGCTTTAAGTTTCTAATTTTAGCTCTTTCCCTTTTGCATGCGTTATTTTTCATTTAGCTCTGTTTTCTTTTTCAATAAGTTGTGCTTTTTCTTCATTGTTGTTAAAACAAAGGTTCTTCTTGCTTTCTTATAGAAGTTCTCTATTCTTGCTAGTGGTTCTCTGTAACCTTCCTTTTTTCTTCCTTGGTTGTATTTGCTCTGGTGGGGGATCTCACTCAACGGCCTCACAGCTATCAAACATTTTTTTAAACTCCCATTGTTCGATCAGCTTCTCTTTTATCCTTGCTAGCGTTCTCTGTTCTCTTCTATTCACGGTTATATATTAGAAGTTGCCAATTTTTTTTGTGTTTCAATATCTGGTTCTTATCTCGCCTTTGCTAGTGCGGTTTCTTTTTTCTCCATTGATATCATTAGATTCATATTTAGATAGCTTTGCATGTATTTTTTTTGGCACCTAGCATTATATTTTGCTTTAGATTTACATAGAAAGGCTGCTTGAAAACATCAAGTTTTTTTCAGTCGTTTTGTGTAAGACTCAACGCATGCAATCTGTGGAAAGAATCTCTGTATCCGAGTATATTTCAAACAATAGATTGGCATGCTTTAATATTTTAGTTTATCTTGTCATGTATATGTGTTAATATTTCTGGTTGCATAACTCATACGCCTGGTTTACTTTCTCTTTTGGCCCTTGTGTGAGCTTGGACGGCTTCCACAGGAGAGTAGATACCCATTTATATCTGTCTTCCTTTGATATCTAGTTTCTTATTACTACAGGTTGTCTTTATTTCAATTTCGTGTGGCTTTCCTTGCATCTATATCACCTTCATACAGATTGGAGTATACACTTTTTTCTAGTGATACATTAAAACATTCAATTAAATAAGATCAATTAAAATTTGCATACATTCGATTATTTGGTTATTCGCATTACATTTTTTTAAAGTGATATTCACTGTTACACTTGATTCATCTCAAGGATTTATAAGAGACTGTGAGATTTGACACCGGGATCTCCGAATTCCAAACAATCAATATCAGTCAAGCGCATAAGTAGTGGTTTTATTTTATTTCTCTATTATTTGTATCACTGTTTATACGTGTGTTTTTAGTTTCTTAAGTTTAACGTTTCTTTTTTGTTTTTTATCTTTTTTTCAAAATGAAACCGGTTGCATCTTTGTTGCATGCGGTTTTCCCTTGCATACTGGTCGAAGATCTTAGCGTATTCATTGCCTTTGTATTCAGATCGGCTTTGGGCATCTTGTTATTTTTAGTATCTTTTCAGTTCAAAGGGAAAGCATTTGCATCCTTTGCAACTGTCTTCAATTTTCTTGCAGTATATTAACATATATTAACAGTGATCTATTTAAGTATATTAACATTATTGCAGTATATTAACGTTATTTGCTCTGAGTTGAGTCATTGTTTCCTATTCATTGATTTATTTAAGTTTCTGCTTGCATGCGTTATTATTGCATTATACTAACGTTATTATCTTTATACTAACATTTCTGATCATTGCAGACATTTATCATTGCATATACGTTTCTTGTGATCATTGCAATAAACATTTTTTTAATCATTGTTATTTGCAGTTAGTATATTAATTAGACAGTATATTACTTAGATCATATACGTTAAGAATGTTATTATTATTATTAACGTTATTATTTTTGAATCATTATTAACTTTATCCTGCATAATAGTTTTCCTATCTTTTAACTTAGCTTTTTAAAGTTTTAAAAATAACGTAAGGAAACCTTTTATAATTCTAAGCTTTTTCTCCTTAAGTTGTTTAGTCTGACCTTTTAATCTTTAAGTTTTTTGTTTTTTTTAACTTTTATTCTTTTTAATAAAAAAGCTAATTTCAAGTTTTAATCGTTCCTATTTAGAATTCTATTTAGTTAGATCTAAGTTTTTTTTTAAAAATAATTTAGTTTCTCTAATAGATTTTAAATATTAAGCCTTTCTTTAAAGGATATTGTTATAAGCTTTATTAGTTAAGGGTTTTAGTTTTTTTTTGTCTATATAATCGTTTCTTATTATTGCAATAACATAAAGCGTTAAAAAACAAAATTTTTATATTGCATTAACATTTTTTTATAAATGTTACTGCATGCTCTCAGATTTATAAATGTCATTGCATAAACATTTATTGTAATTTAGCATTCTATTAACGTTTTGTTTTGCAAGGTTTATTGGGCTATTTTACTTCTACATAGTTCATATCAGTTGCTTTTATCTATTGCTCAATTAAATTTAGATCTATTTCTTTGTCTAGCTCAAGTTATTATTTCAGCCTTTTAGATTCAATTTGGTTTCTAACGTTTCTTTGCAGGTTTTTTTTTTTTGGTTTGCATGCAATAGATTTAGTTTTATTTCTCTTTGCATGCAAGAGTTCTCGTTGTTATCTGTTAATTCATAACAGATTAACCGGGATCTATTAGCTTTTGTGTGTTAAGTTCTTTTTCCCTTTCAATTTTTTTTTTTCCTTGCATGACTCCATGGCAAAAGCTGTTATAATTTTCTGCTAGTGCATGCAAGATCAATTGGCTTAACTTTTGTTTCTGTTCTGTTCAAGTTTTTCCTTTTCAAGCTTCCTTGTCTTTTTCGCTATATTCCTACCTCCATCATGTCTACCCTAATGCCTGAAATCAAATTAACCAGTACCAACTATCATGCCTAGAAAACCCACATGACCTTTATATTCAGATTCTGCCATCTTTTAGACATTGCCACTAAAGCTAGCTCTAAACCTGCTACCACTGCTTCTCAAGCTGACCAAGATGCTTGGCAAACTAAGAATGATGAAGCACTTGGTTTAATTGGCATATCCTTAAGTCCCGAATTGTATGTCCTTATTTCATCTTGTACAGAAGCCCATCAGGCTTGGGACATCCTAAAAAACACCTATGACAGTGCAGATGAGACCCATAAAATCCAGCTTCAAGATCAGCTTGAAGATCTCAGGTATACAAATTTTAATTCTGTTGATGACTTTTTGCTTAAATTTGATTCCATTAGAGTTTTATTAGATGGGTTACAAGTAAATTTATCTGATTTAAGGATAATTCATATTATAATTCGTAAATGTTTACCTAGGCAGTTTCATTAATTTATTACAAATATCTATTCTCAGTTAGCTATTCCTTCTTTAGCAACTCAATTAACTTATGTTATTTTTTAAAATATGTTGCGTCAAGAGGAGGCTAAACTAATTCAATTTGGTATATTGAAATCTCATGAACATGCTTATGTTTCTCAATCTCATACTAATAATAATAGAGCTAGTAATAATTCGAATAACAATCAAAATAATCAGAGATCAAACAATTCCAACTGTAATCAAAATCATCAAAGACCTAACAATACTAACACTTCAACTACTAATAACAATTATCAAAGACCTAATAATAATAATAATTACAATAACTATAATAATAATAATAATCATAATAACCCTTCAAATAGGCCTTATTGCACTTATTGTGGTAAAAATGGCCATTTAATTCATAAATGTTTTAAGAAACAGAAAGATTATCAACGTAATTACCCTAACAGAAATCAATCTCGTTCTACTTTTACTGTTAGTTTTAATGCTTCTAAACCACTTGAATGGATTGTTGATAGTGGTGCATCTCAACATGTCACTTCTCATAAAGAAGTTTTTGATTCTCTACAACTTGACTCTTTGAATATTCCTATTTCTTTAGCTGATAATCATTGCTATAAAGTTGAAGGAACTGGTAATGTCTCTGTCCCTAATGGGAAATTACATGATGTTCTTTATGTTCCTGATTTAAAAGCTAATCTTATTTCTGTTCCTCAATTATGTCAAGATTATAAGGTTGAGTTTCATAAAAAGAATTGTCGTATCATTGATCCTAACACTGATCAGATAGTTGCTAATGCTAAATTAGATACTGATAATCTCTTTAAATTTCATCAATTTTCCTCTCCTAGATACTCTTTACTTACTTCTGTTGATTTTCATATTTGGCATGAGAGGCTAGGACATTTAAATTCTGATTATATCTCTTTAATGCAAAAAGAAAATATGGTAGATGGGCTACCTAAGTTTACTAATTCTAAGTTTGATTGCAATGGATGTATGAGTGGTAAAATGCATAGAGAATCTTTTCCTCATAAATCATCTTGGAGAGCTAATAATAAGTTAGTTCTCATCCATAGTGATCTTCTAGGTCCTATGGAAAATACTTCACTTTCAGGATCCAAATATGCTCTAACATTTGTTGATGATTACTCTCGTAGAACATGGATTTATTTCTTACATAGTAAAGATCAAGTTCTTGATACTTTTGTTGAATTTCATGTATTTGTAGAAAGACAAAGTGGCTGCAAAATTCAGATTCTTAGGACTGATAATGGTACTAAATATGTTAATCATGCTTTTCACACTTATTTAAGATCTTTTGGTATCAAACATGAGCTTACTGTTCCTTATACACCAAAACAGAATGGTGTGGCAGAACGGAAGCATAGAACAATAGTAGAAATGCCTAGATGTTTTTTGCATGCTATGAATATAGATTATAAATTTTGGGCTGAAGCCATGGCATGTGCCACTTATATTCTTAATATAACTCCTACTAAAGCCCTTCCAAACAAAACTCCTAAAGAAGTTTGGTCTGGAAGAAAACCAAATCTGTCTCATTTACGTATTTTTGGTTCCATTGCTTATGTTCACACACCTAAATAGAAAAGGAAAAAGTTAGATCCTAAATCCACACCTCACATTTTTGTTGGCTATTCTAAAAATACTAAAGGTTATAGAGTTTATGATCCTCTTACTAATAAAGTTCAGATAGCTAGAGATGTTTGCATTGCTGAAAATGGTGTTCATAATTGCTCTCAAATTTTAGATTCTAATTTTGATCACAACAAAATTGTTCTTGTGGAGGACCAACCTCCATCTCTCAACCTCATTCCTAAAGTTTATGCTCCTAAAGTTTCTATTCCTTCTGTTTCTGTTTCTAACAATCAGGATAGTAATAATGAGCATAAAGATAGTAATAACACTAGTAATGAGCATAAAGATAGTAATGATACTCCTCCTAATGATTTTGTTCCTACTAGTAGTAGTAGTGATGATGATGATGATGGTAACAATTTATTTACTCCTCCTAGTAATATTTTTGTTAATTCTAGAAGAAATCCTAAATGGTTTAAAGATTTACTTAATGAAGGTGATGATTACATTGCTAGAATGGGTGGACTTAAACTTAGAAGGATAAATTACTGCAATTATGCTCTTATGTCTTTTTTATCTAATTCTAATGATCCTCAAACCTTTGCTCAAGCTAAAAATCAACCTCATTGGCAAATTGCTATGCAAGAAGAATATGACTCTTTAATTTCTAATAATACTTGGGATTTAGTTACTCTACCTCATGGTAAAAATCTGGTTTCTTGTAAATGGTTATATAAAACTAAGTTAAACTCCAATAATGAAATTAGTAAATTTAAAGCTAGACTAGTTGCTAGAGGATTTTCTCAAATTGAAGGAATAGACTATAATTGAACATTTGCTCCTGTTGCTAAAATGCCTACCATTAAAGTTGTTCTTGCTTTAGCTACTAAAATGAATTGGCCTATTCACCAAATGGATGTTAAAAGTGCTTTTTTGAATGGTGATCTACATGAAGAAATCTATATGTCTCAACCTCCTGGTTTTATTCAAGAAGGTAATGAACATTTAGTCTGTAAATTTAAAAAGTCTATTTATGGTTTAAAACAATCTCCTAGAGAATGGTATGCTAAAATTAATGCCTTCTTTATTTCCCAAGGTTTTGAAAGAAGTAAAAATGATCCTAATTTATATATTAAACATAGTGAAGATAACATTATTATTATCATTCTGTATGTTGATGATTTAATTCTTACTTCCAGCTCTAACCATTTAATTTCTGATGTTAAATATTAACTCAACCAGAAATTTCAAATGACAGACTTAGGATTATTACATTATTTCTTAGGAATGCAAATTTGGCAAACTTCTAATGGTATTTTTATATCTCAAAGTAAATATGCTAAAGATATGTTAGATAGATTTCATATGACTAATGCTAATCCAGTTTCAATTCCCTGTGACTTAGGAACTAAATTAATGGTAGATATGGAATCTCCTTATATTGATGCTACTCCCTATAGAGCACTAGTAGGTAGTCTAATTTATTTAACTCTCACTAGACCTGATTTATCTTTTAGTGTTGGTTTAGTTTCCAGATTTATGTCAAAACCTCAACAAACTCATTTTAAAATTGCTAAAAGAATATTACGCTATATTAAAGGTACTATTAACTTAGGTATTTTTTATGATGCAAATTCTGATTTCTCTTTAAAAGGTTTTACTGATTCAGATCTAGGTGGAGATCCCAATGATGGGAAATCTACTTTTGGATATTGTTTTTCTCTTGGTTCAGGTTCTATCTCTTGGAAAAGTAAAAAAGAATAATCTGTGTCTTTATGTTCCACTGAAGCAGAATATAAAAGTTGTACTCATGCCTCTAAAGAAGCCCTATGGCTTAGAAGAATACTTGAAGATTTGGGCCTACCTCAACAAGAACCAACTCCTTTGTATTGTGATAATCAAAGTGCAATAGCATTGGCAAAGAATCTAGTCTGCCATGCAAAGTCAAAGCACATTTCTCTCCACCGCCACTTCATTAGAGAACACATTGTAGAAAATAGAATTTCCCTCATTCATTGCAAAGGAGAAGATCAAGTTGCTGATATTTTGACAAAGCCTCTTTCTAGGGAGAAATTTGAATTGCATTGTAAAAATTTGGGATTAATATCCCTTGATGTTATAACCCCAAGTAAAGATTAAAGGGGGGTGTTAGAAGTTGTAATCTTTCCTTGGTGTATTTATAAACCAAGGTTAGACTTTTTCCTTTTCTTGTTCTAATATATTAGGATATAAGCCAAGGTATCCTAATATATTTATTTTTGTCTTCTTTCTCCTACATTCTATTTTGTCCTCTAGTAGAATTTGTGAGGACAAATATTTACTTTTGTAATTTAGTTTTTTCCTCCTTATGAGGAACCTCACACTTGGCTCACACACTCTTATGAATGTGGCTTACATGCACATGGGAGTTACATTTTGAACTCCTTCACTCATCTCTACTTATAGAGATATTTCTCCACACACTCAACACCAATTCTCTCACATTTTCTTTCTCTCTCTCTCTCTCTTAGTTCTATCATATTGTATTGAGCTAAGTGCTCATATTCTCTCTCTCTCTCTCTCTCTCTCTCTCTCTCTCTCTCTCTCTCTCTCTCTCTCTCTCTCTCTCTCTCTCTTTGCTTTTCATGCCTCATTCATAATTCACAAGGGGTTTTCTTTTCTTTCCCCTCTCAAATTCTTGTCTCCTCTTTGCTTTGTTGGTGTATGCTCCTAGATTTTGCACTAATTCATGGTATTTTCCTAACTCCTCACTCTTGGATTAAATAATTTCTTGCATTTCCATTATTATTCTTTATCATTTTTAACAACCCTTCATCAATTATCCATTAGGTTCACTCATCTGCTTCCATATTTCTCCACACATTCCATGTTTGTGCAGGAGTCCTTTCTAATTCACCCATTTGTGCATCACTTCCTTTTTAGCAAAGACCTCTAGTCTATGAGGCAATCAATCCATCACACTTCTATAATAAGGATCCCCCATCGATCCCATAGTACTGAGTTTAGCCCCATCAAACTGATCTTTTCATAGTGACCACATGAGTGCTTAACAAAATCAACACTAAGATCAACTTTTAGAGTCATTGTTACTTTCATAGCTATTGCCAGTGAAAACCCACATTTGATAAAATAATCAATCTTTTCCCTTTCAGGATGCTTCCTTCCTAAGTCGGCTTATCAAAAACATTATCACAAAATTGTTCATGGCAAGAGCTTTGGATTGAATGAGTGTTTGGTCATGAGGCCTTTTTGGTTTTATCTTTTATGTGTCAATCCAAACCTACTCAAGACAACCTTGATATTTCATTTATTGGTCTATTACAAATGGTATAAATTGATGCATGTTTTTGTGATATGATCTGTTTGTTGATACTTAAGTCAATTCTTGTTGGTTTCTAGTTATGGTTATGCATATGTTACTGGGGCAATGGGTTAACACACTCACATCCTTCAAAAGAACTTGGGTGTGCCCATACCTCTCCAATAAGAATATTTCATTGGTTCCCTCATGACTATGAAATCTACATCTATGTTCTTAAACCTATATTTTGTATCTAAGAGTCTACTCCATGAAAAGGAACAATGTCATATGTGCTTTTATAACACATGATGCATACCTCCTTTTGCAAAATTAAACTAGGGTGTGCTCTTAGATATAAACACAATTAATCCCACTAAAATCATGTATTAGTTAGCGTTATTTATGCATTTTGCTTGATACAAAGGTTCTATTTATTTTCCCCCCTCCTAGTTGGCTACCTAATCATGTTAGCTATGTTTGGTACACACAAAAATAGAGTCGCATTAAGAAGTTGCATCTAGTTAATTACGTTGTGTTCCTTTACATATTTTTGCATTCATGATTATGTAATTGAGATTTATTAGGTTCATTATTTAGATTGCATAAATTGTTACTTATGAGTTCAAGTATTGACTTCAAAGTCTATGTAACAATTTTAATTCATTAGATGTATATGTAACTGCATTAATTTAGTCCATTATTTCCCACATACTTCCTATTTATCATATTCATTAACCCATTGGCATTATTCATTAATCATTAATCACATCGGTTCATTTATTATTTAGTCAATCATTATTCATTTATAGCCATTGCATGTCAAATATATCTAGATCATTTTCATTAACCATTAATCATTCACCATGCATTGCATGTCAAATATATCTAACTCATCATCATTAATCATACATTACATGTCAAATATATCTAAAATATCATCCATCACATTTGCATCATCACATCACATTCCACATACTCCATGTCATCCCTGCATCACAAAATATGTTAGGACATCATATCAAATAATCTCACATAATCACACACATTCTGCATTACAAATGCTAGTCACATAATCATATCATATAAATAATATCACACACATATATCACATCAAATAAATCACATATATGACCATCAAATCATCATGCATATATATCATAAAATATCCACATAGTGTCTATCATAGTCCATCAATAAAGTTTATCATAATGTCATAAACTGTGATAAGAGTACATCAAAATTACATATCAAAATGCACTTAGGTTCCACTGTAAATGTAAATTGCATCATAGTAAGAGTCATAAAATATAAAATATTTATATCAATATATAACTATGAGGCTCAAGTGGCCCCCTGGGAGGATGTCCCTTCTCCTCTTGCTCCACTAGCCATGTCCTTGCATCGGGTTTTCAGTGGTAAACCCACCAAACCTTATGAACCTCCTCTAGAACCTATGGAAAAATACCTCTCACCACCTGTAAACTCATAATCTCTCTGATCTTGTGGCACCACCTCAAAATACAACTATATGTAATATGCAGCCTCTTTGACAACTCTCGTCTCTCGTATCTAAGTGATGAAAGACTCTTGCATCATGTTAGCCATCCTCGACACTATGGATCCTTGAATGGCTAACTCCCTTTCTCCTCTATACCTCTCTACCCTCTTCTGACAAGTGTCCATATCCGATGTCAGTGCATCAATCTATCTCTACAATGTATCAAGTTGAGTATGTGCCTTTATGGCCCTTGTATGAGTCTCTACGACAGTGAACATGCTAGAATCTACTCGGGCCCATAAAGTGTCAAGTGTGCACTAGGCACTATCCACCCAGGCTCACTCTACATGTATGGAGGCTTGTAACCATGTAACCTCCACCTGTAATCTTTGAGCCTGAGATGTCTCTACCTATAATGCACCCTATAGATGGGCAATCTCTATCTCCAAGCTAGCCTTCTTGACTAGTACTGTGACATGATCCTCTTATTTGATGGGAGGTGGTCCCTGTGGTGGCTATGGCTATTGTGATAGTTGTGACTGGTGTGGTGGTTGGGGTTGTTGTACTTGTGCTACCTATGTTGGGGCATCTTACCTCGGTACCTATGCCCATGTCATGCCTATATCTATGTTGTTGCCACTCGTCGACACATTGGGCATCCCTATCTATCATCCCCTTCATCACCTCTTGGCCCATCACTTCCATCACCCCCCATCCATGTCACCTCTAACTCTATCTTGATCACCTTGGGGATGCTCCCCATCATGTACCTATCCTGGGATGGTGAGCTGCACTCGTGTGTGTTTCCCACCACTGATTATATGTTGGAATAACACTGACATCTCTAACATTGTCCTATCATCCAACCCATGCACCAAGTTCCATCCCTAACCATGACTATTTGGCCAACCAGATAGTGACCCCTCGAACCCATAGAGTCCCCCACCTCTCGTATAACTACTGGGTGTGGGAACCTGTCAAGTACTGCATCTTGTACCTATTTGAACTTCCTCTGAACCCTTAAGGGAATATATCATGTGATCATATACATCATCTGACTAATCAACCAACAATATGCCTATACATATATAAGGTACCAAAAATCCTCCCTATCATCCTCCTGATGGATTAGATCCCAATGACCCCAATGCTCACAATCATCGAAGAGAGATAAAAACTAACCATATCATATAGGCACTACCTCCAAAAACCCATTGAATTTTTTGAAGTGTATTTGATCGGTGATCTATACCTACAAGAAAATGGATCATGCAACTGACCGGTCTCCTAATGTTAGACTAGTCTCATCACTGCTATATGCTCTCATGACCATACAAGGAGAAATGCCACACCTGGCCCTAGAGTCCTACCTGTGTGGTAGGCATACATATGCATATCATAGTAAATGTAACCTAAAATGGTATATCCCCAACAATATATCTCTCCTTCATCTTACAGCATGGTGTTAAGGACACGTGCCCAACCGATCAGGAAACCTCTAGCCACATGATTAGGCATCATATGGCCCCCAATCAATCCAGCCAAATAAAGTACTATTCATGGCAGATGTGGTTTCTCTGCCATCGTTTCCCACCATGGAATCCATTTTCTATAAGTGGGAATATGACCCATATCCCGCCTAAATCTATCCTCCCTATAGGTATCAACACCCTCTTGGATATACTCTAGAATGAGTCCCCGAATGGGAACTCTGTAGATCCACCACAAATCATATAGGGTGATGGTAGCCTGTCTAGTGGGTAAATGAAAACTAGAAGTGTGGCTATGCCACCTCTTTACTAAGGTTTTCATCTGTGTTGAATGCACTCATAAGTGCAACCACTCATGAATGTTCGAAAGACCACAAAATCACACATGTGCCCACTCTGTATCTGTCAGTCTCTCTATGAGTGCCATCGTATTAGGATACACCTCTCACAATTTGAAAGGTGTAATGTCCACCTGCAACTAGTCACAATCATGTTAGCCATTTCTTCCAAAAATATGATTCTTTCCATCTATTTTAGGTTGGGGCATCATAGCCCCTACTCCTCCCAGGTTAGTTCCCTTTCCTTGTGTCCCCTGGCAATTTTGGAGTAGACACCAAAACTCGAAGATGACATTTCATGTCATCTCATCCTCCAAAAATTCAAGTTTTGTTTATTGTTGTCCGCATAGACAAATTTCATCTACACAACTGATATGGTGTCTCTGCCCCCTTCCCAGTCTACCTCGTAGATGACAATCTCTGATTGTCGCCTGCACAAATGAAAATCTAGCAATTATTGTCCTCCGAGATGACAATTTCATCTACAAAGATGACAGTTTAGAGACTGTCATCTTCATCCCACATTTTAAACCCCCCTTTTCTAGCCTAATAAATGTATTAAACATATGTCAATTTAAAAAATTGACAAAGAAAGGATTGAGTACTCATAGGTGGCTCTGCATCGGCTAGCCATTGGTAGGTCTGACAATGCTCGCCAAGTTGATATCAGTCTCGAGGATCCATTTTTCTCTTCTCTCGCTCTTGATTCTCCAAGGTGTGTACATGACAATGACCCCTCCTAGGGCCCCCTAAGGGCTTATATAGGTCCCCTGGGGCCCATTTTTTGTCTCGACCCCTTCCCATCTACACCATAAGACATGCAATTATCTGATTTACTAATTCTTCTACTAATTTTTCTTCTTGTGCCTTTTTTGAGAAAATTGGTCAAAATTTTATCTTTTGACCTATTTTCTAGAGGGGCACCCTCCTTCACTTTCATCGCTATGACGCAACCCCTAATTTTTCCTCTTTCTCCGAGGCATCTTATGTTTTCTTCTCTTTGACATGATGTCGATTTCGACATCGCATCAAAGAGGGGCAAAATGTAGATGCCTAAAATCATCCCTTAATATTAATTAAATTTTATTTAATTAATATATTTGTAATAACATTATAATTAATTACACAATTGGTTATTAATTTTATGTTCCTCTATTTATTTAATTAAATAAATTCATCTCCTAAAGTATTTAAATTCATTTTAAATACCTCCCCTAATGTATTAAAATTTAATTTATTACAAGTTTCTCCAAAAATCCCCTTTTAAATAAATTTTATTTATTCCCCTCACATGCTTACATTCTCCTAAACATGATTAAATTAAATCTTATTTAATTTAGTCATAAACCAAACCTAGATCCTACCCTACACACATCACTTTATAGCTAATCAACCTACCCACTAATCAACTATGTTTATTTAAGCTAATTCTCAAATTCCTACAACTATTAGTCCTAATTATTTGCTCACACATGTGTGAGAAAATTTCCTAAAAATATTTTTTCAAAAAATTCTAATTTGGTGAAAACAAGGTTTCTTACAACCTTAATGACACATCTCTTACACTTTCTAAAATTATTTCATTATTATAGGTCTCTTACAAGATCTATGACACATCTTACATGTGTACTTGGAGTACACATGCATCCATCACAACCCAAGTCACTCAAACATGTGTGAGTAACCTTGGACTTTTCATGGATTATGTGTTCCTTATGTGGCACCTATGTAGATGCTACATAGATTCCACCTCCTCAAGGTCTCCAAAATTAGTATAAATAGAGCCCTTGCCTCAAGCAAATCATCTCCCATTTTTTGCATTAAGATTATTATGCTAGTTTCTTTCTAGAGCATTTAATGATTTTGTGACTAACCCTTTCTTGGTAGATTTGCATTCATGGATAGTTAATGTTTCATTTAGTGTAGTTTTTTAATGCATTTTTTACTTATCTTATTACATTTACTTCTTAATATAATTCCATTTTCATACTCGCATTGAATGCTTGAGAGTAGTTGTTCCATTTTCATATTCGCATTGAATGCTTGAGAGTAGTTGTTCCATTTTCTAGGATCTTGCATTTAGTCTTGTATTAATTTAATCTGGGTTTCAAATACTTGTGTTGGGAGAGGACACCCACAATCCTAATCGTGAGAAAACCAACAAGTCTTGGGTGCACTTGTTGAGCTCTGAGGTTGTGAGGAGACTTATGTTGGAGATTTATCTTAGTTTAAATGCTTTGTTTCTTGTGAATCATATATGCATTAATATGCTTTTGTTTCATTAACTTTTCATGTTTAAGTGTGATCCCAATAGGTTAGGTTTTCTCATATATAGTACCATGAGAGGAATGAAGTAATTATTTTATAGCAGTTGGATATGGAGGAAGAATGGTTGAGTATAATATTGGATGAGCATGTTGAGCACAGGGATGCAATACAAAGTGCAATTTTACAAATTGTTGAGGATGTCAAAGACTTGGAACTCTTTTCATTTGTGCATGGGATGTTATGTGGTGATGAATGAATGATCGGGAAGTGGATTGAATTTTGTGAAGATGGTTTCATTTGGATACAACATAATATTACACATAGATGTTGGATGGAAATGACATATGAACCAAAAATATTATGGAAAAAGCATAATAAAAGGAGCATTTGAGTTATAGAACCACCACATGTGAAGGAGAATGCAATCTTTTTTCCCTCAACAAGTCTCATGCAGTGGAATTAGGTTATTCATTTTAATTTCTTGTTTTGGTTTATTTTAGTCTTTAGCAGGCATCAATTTGAGAAGATGCAAATATTGTCACCCTATGGACAGGAAGTTATATATTCAATAAAAAGAATGTTGAGGAAATTTGGAATTAATGGTTACAACAAGTGAGGTTGATAAATTTGGGAAGAAGAGGAAGAGGGTATAGTTTGAAAGGTGGTTGGAATTCAGTTGAGAACGATAGTGAGTGAAAAAATAGGGAAATATTATAATATGCATCAAAACAAAGATGGAATAGTTGGTCAGAGTCATTAGAATAAGGGAAAAGACCAACAGAGAGGACTGAGAAGAAAAAAAAATACCAAGTTGGTAGTCAAGCTAGAATGGGTCAAGGAAAAGAAGGGAAGCAAATCGGTGAAGACCAAATAACAGGGTAGATAAAGTTGCAATGAAGAAGTGGTCATTCAAGCTAAAAACTCATGCTCCACTTCTATTCCATTTATCATAGCCTACAATATCATGATTTTGATAAAAAAAAATTAAAGCACAATTCTATTTATTGAAGTTCTTATTATTTTAGCTCTATGTAGAACTTCTTTACATAATTTGTTGCTTCACCATCTTGGCCTCGGGTTCAAACTCCTTATTGATTCATTGTTGTCACATTGGGGATGTATAAAACTATCATGCCCAAAATTAGGGCAAAACACACACAACAATTTTTTTTTTTGTCACTAACTACAAGGTTGCAAACTGAAACATGAGAACAAAACATCACCCAATGCACTCAACTTGCAAGGGGATTCGATGCATGTGTTGGCTTGTCAACATCCCCTATGCGTTAGGTGCACTAGGCCGAAGAAATCATTAACTTGGGTTTAACCAAAAAGGCTATGAGGGAGAAATCCCTAAAGCAATTCACTCTAAAAGGATAAAGACAATTTATACTTGATTTAAAAGATTTAATTTATATAAGAATTATGATAACTCGTAGTCATCGAATAATAAAATAATGTCACAATTATTATTTTAATAATAATTGTAGGGGGTTGATAATTTACCAAGGTCCACCTAGGGATTATAGTTTAATTAATCCCCTTAAGGAATTTAGGACCACGAGAATATAAAAGCACGTTAAAGTGTCAAGGCCCCATTAATTTAATAATTAATATTAACAAAATGAAAGTGCAATAATTAATTAGCACAAACTAAAATAAATAATGTTTTAATAAATAAAAGGAAATCAAATATACATACTAAAAGAAATAATATGGAAATAAGTTATCTATAAAACACTTTAACCAAAAATCAATTTAAATCCTGAAATAATAGGGAAAACACAAAAAGAATCAAAAGGCCATTATTAATAAGATAAACTATACAATTTAAGGAAATAAAATAGGAGATGACAAAAGTCAAATATATTAATAATCCACTGACTCATTGAAGGGGAAACAAATTTTGAAATTATAAAAAAAAGAAAACTCTTTATGGCCTCTTGGCTAACCCTAACCCTAATCTGAAATTAGGGTTTAGGCCAATTACAACTAGGCCTGAAACCCTAATTTCATTTTTGAAGGGTTTTGCAAGTTGGACCAGAGACCAAGAAGTTTCTGAGACATGAAGTGGGTATACTCCCAAGCATACACAGGTGCATATACACACAAGTGTGTATACACCCCTGTGTATTCTTGAGTGCATATAGGAGCAACAACAAGGATAGGTTCAGACATTACCAGACTGCAGGTGAAAACCCTCTATTTCTAAAGCATACAACTCTGATTGTATAAGGATCAAGTTTGCCAGAAAGTTATAATAATCTGGTTATAGATTACGGGAGAATCCCAGTTTGGTTCAAATTGTAAGACCAATAATATATATTATTTTTCTTTCAAATCTAGCTTAAATATTTTCATTTCTCTGTTACTGTTTACAGGAAGAAAAAGACTCTAATAGTCTGTGAGTTCTTATTTAGTTACCGATTTACAGATATATAAATAGATAAAAGAAAATGTTCAAACTTTATTATTTAAGCTTTTAGCCAGAGTTTATCAATCAATAGTATAGGTCCTAATATTAAAGAAACTAATTTACTGCTCCCAAAAAGTGATTATGGTCTATAAACTTAAATGCAAATTACATATTTCTTTAAAATGAAACACATTCCCTTTTTTTTTTTGCAAAGCAAAAATACTAAACGTTTTAAACTTTGGTCAAATCGTAATATTTCCAAAAGTCTTTTGCTGCAGACGATAATACAAGAACAAAGCAAAAATGAAATCCACCGCCGAAAATGTGGGAGGGGGTTTTAGCAATGAGGGGTCACTGGTTGCTCACAAGCTGGCCCCTGACATGATACATAGAGGCTTAAGGGAAGGTAGCGCACGGCCATCGCTAGCAGCGGACTTAGCCACTAACAGCAGTGGCTTGGCCACTGCTCGTAGCGCCCTTAGCTGCTTATGGCAGTGATCCAGCCACTACTCACAGTGGCTGTCACTGCTCTCGGTAGTTCCTGCTATGTGGGCGCGATGCCAATAGGGTTAGGGTTCCACAGGGGCAGAACTCACGACAATAAACATTTTTTTAAATCTTAAACATTAACTTTACCTTGCAATATGTTCGGCTCAATAATTTGATACACAGTTTTCGCAGTCATTCACTATGTTGAAATAAGTTTTATAAAAAAATGTCAGGCACTAAATATATATTATCGTGTGTGTATATATATATATATATATATATATGCCGAAATCAATATAAGTTTAGAAAAGAATTTTGAACATAGGAAGTGTACAGTTTTAAAGCTAACCCAACATTGGAATAAAAAGGAAATAGATATATATATTATTATATATATTTGGTATTATTTATATAATTATATATATATATATATATATAACTATTTATAACCAAAACATAGCATTCCTAACCTTTAAAGGAACTCTCTAATTTTAAAACATAATATATTTCATTAATTAGTTTGATGCAATTAATTCCTTGTAATTTATTAATACGCATATGTATATTCAGTGATATACATATGTTTATTAATACATTTACATGAGGATGTGATAAAAGTACCAAAAGAATTATTGACATAAAGAGAGCAAATGAAATCATACATTTTAAGTACATAACTACATAAGTTGTTTTCTATTATGCACACCATTGAATAAATAAAAGAGATTTGATTTCAACTTTTCAATAAAGGAAAGAAAAACATAGGCATTTAAGGATAGAAAGAATCTCTTCCACACTTGCACATATTTTAAAGAAAGATTAATAAATCTAATCCTTCAAAAGAAATAACAACTTTATTTTCCATGCATTTAGAATTTGTTTACATGATTTTCTACTATTCTAAATTTAAAGTAGCCCATAGGAGAGAGGAAAGGAAGTTGGAATAATATAAGCACATTACAAGATAGGTATTTACATAACTTTATACAATCTTGTACATAAGGCTTGAAGCCATACATTAATCAATAAACACTATGGGCCAAGATCCAAGCTGTCCAAATCCACCTTAAAGCCATCTAGCTTTCCTTAGAGAAATCTGCAAAACAAACCAAGTAGACCATGGAGGCTCACCTCCCAACCTAGGCCATTTCATGGCCACCCCCGAGCTAGGGGAAACAAAGATGGATATGGGGTTCACATGCATTCAACAAGCACATATTCCAAACAAAAATCAGAAACATACATGAACATCAAATTCCCTTCCCAAGGCTATGCACACATTGGGTCACCTTGGACCCATAGTAGGGGTGAAGGTGGAATCTACCCATTTAGGAGAATGCCAAAATACAAGAAAGAACCTGCATTCAACAAGGCTTCAAAATATGCTCAAATTGCCTTCACAAGGCCAAAGAATTCAACCATCAACCCTTCTCATACTCAACATAATATCAACACCCTTATGTCCCCCAATATACATACACAAGGATGACAATATGGATGCCCATAGATCCATGCCTTATCCCCTTCCTCCTAGAGGAAGGACTCTACACTAAATGAGTAGTCTCAACTTTTTCCCTTCACCCATCAAGGCTCTCTTCCCTTCCAAGGGTGAGTTTGGCCTTGCACACCCCAAATAAGACAATGCAACAAAAGAAAGGAAAATCCACATGCATACATAAACCAAGATACCAACAATTACTTACAACACTAAGCATTCATATAACATAAGAAATAGATTTGCACATAACATTAAGACATAGAGTTTTCAAGATCCAACCTCAATCCAAGCTAATGGCAATGAGGGTTGAGATGAGCTTTCTCCAACTAGGCTCCTCCTTTGCTATGCAACACCAAAATCCTCCAAAGAAAAATCAAGACCAAATTCTCACAATCTTTCAAGTCTCCAAAAATTGGAGAGTGGGTAATTACCCACAAATTTTCCCTCCATCTCCTTAAGAAGACAAACCCTAATCCTTTCAAACAAGAGGGGGAAATTCAAATTCAAAATTCAAAAAGAGGAGTGGGCTTGGCATGCAAATTCCAATTTTCGTCACTTTTCAAAAGAGCATCTTTTGGATGGGCAAAAATAGCCAAAATACATCATAATGGTCAAAATTTGACCACCAACACATGGCACCACTATGGGATAGCCTATTTTTAACCTCCACTACCTTAAAGGGTCACTAAATGCCACTCAAAAGACCACTCAAAGATTTCATACGAAAATGAAAGAGATTCCCACTCAAGGCTCCTAAAAATAGAGACCGCTCACACACATAAAGCACTTGGGCATGCCAACTCACATGACTTGTGTCAATTGACACCACAAAAGAATCACATTATAACACAATACATATGGCATGCCAAGTGGACTAAAATAATAAAATAAAATAAACAAAATCAATAAATACATTCATGCATCACTTTACAACAATTACACATTACAACGAGGTTTATTTCTCCCCTTGGAGATAACCTTGGCTTAACACGATTTTAACAATTATCCATCTTTGATTTCCCCTGATATATCCATGGTCTTACCTGCACACTTGACAAAATATCAGTAGCTCATGAAATGTCAAATAACATATGTGTGTGTGTGTGTGTGTGTGTGTGTAAATAGAATACATCTAAAAAAAAATCACATTCTTAACATCATAATTTCTAACTGCATTCCATAATAATTCTCATCATTTCCAACGTAGCATTTCTAAAGCATATAAAGGCAAGAATAAAATGATACATGTTAATTCACCTAACATAATAATCATGATCATTTCTCACAAATTTCCCTAACATGAGTGTAACATCAAAGTATCATACATAAATCAAAGATTTATCAATTAATATGCTCATGACCTAATAAATAGCATGAAAGTAAAAGTCCTATAACATCATCACATAATCATAAGTCATCACATAGTATCAGAATATAATGTCTCTATCCAAATAGTCCAACATGATAAAATAAAGTGTCAACATGAGTCCAAAGATGGTAAATAATTTTCTATGAAATGGTGTCAAGGGGTGAGGCCTCACAAAAACTTTACACCTGATCTACTTCCTTGCCTCTATTTTATGACTACAAAACTTTCATTAGCATGGGCACTCTTGATAATGCCAACATTACTATTTATTTTTTTGACTTATTCAGTCATGTCCCTCATTGTATGCATAGTTACTATAGCATTCCATTTTAATTTTACTGCTCTTTCAGTTGCCTATTGGATCCATGCACTCATGATCTTATGACTGAACAACATTATATTTGGTCATTATGATGTACGCATACTTGTAACTTCTTGCTTTAGAACTTGATTTGTTGACTGCACTTCTGATAACCTTTATACATCTCTTAGGTTGCTCTGATCTATACTTGAAACTGTTATTGCAATACCTCCTCTTTATTTATGTGCTTTGATCAGACTATGATTTTTCAATTATGGGATTTTGTTATTTCTTTATCAATTAAATTTTCTTACAATAGTGGATGCCCTTCATGTTATTTAAACTTTGTCCACATTAAAACATTGTATAGTTATCTTTGGAGATATGAAACATGATTGTGTCATGTCATGTAGAATGATATTGTTTATCATTAAGATCTACTTCATAGTTGATCATGATGTTCTTGTTTTTTTATTCAATGACCATCTTTTTTGGACTATGTTATAGCTAAATGCATCTATGTCCATAACTTATCGATGCTACTGTATGGAACAATCATTGTTGTCTTCTTTATGATCTAGTTGTTGATAGAGACTAACAAAACTCCACTGACATTTTACCCCTTTACTTGATAGTATAGAGGGTAAGTCTTTATTGGATATGGACAATATCTGATTCTCCTTGATTAGTTGGGTTTGACATACCTTCCATGATATTTTCACACATGTCATGGAAATGACTTCATTTGTTATCCTCAATAGAATTACACTTAGCTTATGTCATTAGTTCATTTATTTGACTCACATCTTGATAGTTTTAGTTGTCATGAATTACATCCCACTCATATTCAGAATTTGTGGTTGAATGAAAGCTTCCTTGACACTGTTCCTTAGATCTTTATGATGGACCTTGAAATAATTAGTGACTTTAGACATTGTTGCCTTCATCTCTTCTATAATATATTATCCTTTTATTTGCATGCTTGTTTTGAATAACAACTCTGTGTTGAATGTGATAATTGTACCTTATTGCATATATATGACATAGATTATGTGCTGCATATTTGAAGTTTATTCTAGCTTTGTATATTTATAATGAATATTATAATATTACTTTACCTCATTTGGATATATAAAACATATGATTAGTCAACATCCTTTATGTTTGAAAAATCTCATTATTAAATCTATGAGAAGTACACCTTGTTTCTGCACATTACACAAACTAATTAGATTAAAATATGAAGCTCTAACTTTGTCCTTTTTGATGCTTCATTTTCATACTCTAAATATATAGTAATCATTTCATTAGGAATGGTGCTAAGTCCTCCATTGCTCATTCATAGGACTGGCCATACTTTCTTCCTTTTCTAGAAGGTGCACTTCAAGGACGTGGGGATCACTCTTCATCAACCATCAAGATTCAACAGCCTACCATCTTAGGCACTGGCGGATCTATCCTTGCTCTTATTTATTTGATTACTATTAATTTGTCACTTTCCTTTCAGACTATCTATTTTACTGGATGCCACGACTAGTGTAGTTTATATGTAATAAAAGAAATTCAAAATTGTAAAGTATACTTGTATTTTCATATGTAATCGTACTAGCATATCAATGAAATTCTTCTTTTGTCAAATTTTAATTCCTTTTAATCAATGTTCTTTCCTTTTGGTACTACATGATTTAACAAAGCCTAAAAATGTACCTTGATAATAATTGAACATACATAACCAACTTTTCCAATTTGAGCTATGAGAAGAATTGGTAACAGATAGATTAAGAAAAACATGATGATCCAAGTGGATTTGAGGAAGGCTGGGTGGCATTCCTATGTTTGGATCCATATGGTGATGGTTGTAAGTTCATGGTTTTTGGTTTTGATCATTGTTATGGGCTATGGCCTTGGTTTTTTGGGCTTTGTCCTTTTGGGTTTGGGAAGTTTATGGAGGTTGATACTGGAGGATCTTTCTTGGTGGGATATGAGTGTTCTAGAGGGACTAAGAGGCATTTTACTCTAGTGCATGTCCTTTTTGTGGATTTCCTAGGTACTAGGGTTTTGAGGCCACAATGGCCTCTATTTCACTTGAGAGACTGTAGATTCCCCCTTTCATTGTGACTACTACATGGTAGGTTTTAAGTGTTTGGAGTGGTATGGTGTGCAATGTTGTTATTGTTTCTTGGTGTTGGGACATTATTCATTTGTTTAACTTCTTGTTCATGAGTTATTTTGTGGTTTTTTGTTGTGTTTGGTGGTTAGACCTATTAGATACTATATTGTGTGTCCCTAAATGGGATGTGGATTTTTTTGGGATGAGTTCCCTCTTGTCACAAGCTTTTTTTGAGGATGTTTTATGTTGGGCTTGGAAGGGAATGAATTGGTTGGTTTTTTTTCTTTGAGACAACCTGTTTGGATCTGTCTTGTGAAAAGTAGGGGTTGTTCTCTACTTTTCAAGATGAGTAATGATGATATCCATTTTATGGGGGGATTGGTGGGAGGCCTTTCTTCATCTAGGCTTTGGTGTCCCTAATTGTGCCTTTGTTCTATTTGTGTGGAGTTGGGCCTCTCCCATTTTGGATGGCTCCTTTTTTATTTGGTGCAAAGAGAGAAGTGTTTGGATTTTGGTAGGTGGTACTGGTTTAGGTGTTCAATCCACTTTGTTCTCTTTACATGGGTAGACCTAGCATGATCAGGTTGGCAATAGGGGTTTTTCCTTTCTTGTGAAGGTTTTGGATGTGAGTGTCCTTCTTTTGAGGGAGTGGTGGAAGCCTTATGATAATTTGGACTTTGTTGGTTTTTGGATTTCTCTTGTGGTGATTGGCAATGTGAGAGGTAATGGAATGATTGTTGGGAGGGACCATGATTTCTCTTTATTCATTTGGAGAGTTGTAATTGTTTGGTAGGATACTTAAAACTTGTATGGGATTGTAGTTTCAATGGTTTGGAAATTATTTTAGTTGCCATTTTTTGAGAATTTTCACAAATGGTTTGAGGTATATTCCAAGCTCATTGGAGAAGGGTGTGTTCAAATTTCCAGGAGGGGGGCTTGGCACTATTGGTTTTCCTCTTCTTATCCCATGGTTCCTTTGGTGGTGAAGGCCATTTCATTTGAACTATTCATTCCCACATGCATGGACAATGGATTTGTCTTCTCTAGTGGCCAATTGTTTGTTATAAATAGTTTGGGGGCTATTCCTGACCTAGTGGTGAAGAGAGGTGTTCTTCTTGCTAGGAGGGGGGCCTAACACTATTAGTTTGCTTCTTTTTCTACCATAGTTCATATGGAGGTGGAGGCCATTTTTTCTAGATTGTCCATTCCTATACACATGGACAATATATTTGTTTTCTTTTATAGTCAGTTGTTTGTTGTTTGTTGTTGTTTGTTTTATTTTATTCCTGATCCGATGGAGAAGGGGAATGTTTAGCTTTCCAAGAGGGGTGTAATGCCCCGCCAGGGAACCCATGAGAATTTAACCTAATACAAGTCACTATGTTTACAAAATAATTTTTTTCTTAAGAGTTTACAAATAATGATGATAACAATGCAGAAGCAATACAACTATGAGATATAAACAAGTATATATACACAACTCAATTACAGTTAACAATCCTCAAGGGTCCCATGATGTAGAATTACATAAACAAAATGAATATTTAGATTAAGAATAATTAGAATTAACCCATAAGAATTACAATTACATTCAATACCCTAAGGTATACATAATGATACGACATCCTCTACACAAGTCGTAGGGTATGTCACAATAATCGAATACAAAATATAATACAATAACTACAAGTTTGAAGCGCTATTTACAAGATGCAATCATGAACATCAAAGATAGGAATGAACAATCATCCAATGAATAATAAGAAGAAGGTGCCAAGAACAAGCATCCTCTAGCACTGCTACAAGAATGTCAGAATCTCAAATGGTAAAAGATAACACTACCACCCGACCTCGTAGAACCAAAGGTCCACTCCCACCATATTGAGGAGATAACAACAAACCCCACTCGGATAACAAACTCAATCAAAACATCTAAGAAAAGGTTCTGAAGGCTTTCTAACTCAAAGGTGCCACTAACTAAAGATAAATAAACATCAAATAACCAACGCGCACCAAAACACCAAATACCAGAATATCAAACACGTACACAATCACCAAATAATACAAAATAACCCACCAAATAATAATGAGACAATAAAGATACACCACCAGAGGCAATTACAGAAACTATGGAGGAGACTTAGGCTAAATACTATGGGAGTGTCATCACATGGACAACTACTTGAGTTACCCTGGACTGGTCTCTCTAGACCCCAGACCCTCAAGCATTTATCAGGTTGAGTTACCCTGGACTAGCCACTCTAGACCCTGGACCCTCAACATGACCCATATGGAACCAGAATACCCTCTCATGAAGACAAGGAATCCTAATCATACCTTCTCTCTAGGTGTCATCCCATTCCCATCCTTAGCCTATACAAGCACTCAAGGCATGAGCGAAGCATTAATGATCAATCTTGTATTTAATGTTGTCCCCAAGTTTTATTATCAAGTTATCACTTATTAAACAACTTACGATAGGTTACCCTGGTACTGGCCTCTTTGGGTCCCTGACCCCTATTGTAAGCCACTCCCTTAAGATGCACCTATTTAACCTCCCCTAGGCTCACAAATCACCAATAATCAAATAAGTCTCATAAAAGTATACTGATCAAATTCTAGTCCGCAAAAGATATAAGGGACACACACTGGTCCTCAAACTAAAACATCATAAAATACCCTCTCAAGGTTCTTTCATAATCATAAGTTTCAATAGAACAAAGTTGGGTAAACCTAATCGAACTAATAAAACATCATAATGCATGACATGAGATCGCATATACAACCATAGAAAATGACCCCTAATAAAAATATCATCACATCTAGGTTTAAGAAGTGAACAAATAAACCATAAATACAAATATAAAATGGACGAATATATATTTATTCTCTAAAGACCCACTTGATTTTAACATCATCAAAAGTTACTCATACAAAGTCAATTTCCTAAATTCATACCCATATATAATAATCAAACACATCCCATAAAAAAAACTAAACAAATAATTTAAACAATTAAATACAATTAAAAAAAAAAACTAAATTAAAAATTTAATTAAATTAGATTATGATTATATATATATAATTAATATTAAAATTAAATTAACTAATTTAAATATAAATTAAAAATTAAATTAACAAATATTAATTATAAACTAATTTATCCATTTCTTTATAAAAACAAATAAAATAAAACAATTAATAAGTAAAACCAAAACCCACCTAACTATTAAAAAGGAAAAGCATATATAACGAAATTTTAAAAGAAGTGCATGGGGTGGGGTATGTAGCCCCCACCTCCCCTCTCCCTTCTTACCTAGTAAAAAGTACAAGGGGTGTGCTTCTTAAGTGAAGTTGCCAATTTTTTTTTTTAATTTTCTTTTTTTATATATAATTTTTTTTAAAAGAACACCAATAATTTTACTGGAACAGAACAACGAATAATTATTATTTTTCTAAATAAAATTAGATAATAGATTAAAGTCCAACTTCCACAAAAAGAATAGGCATGCAAATCATATAGAAACAAATTGATTTCTTTCCTAATATAAACTAGGTTTTCAGACAAAGTAACATCTAATAATTTGA
This sequence comes from Chamaecyparis obtusa, assembly GCA_027943335.1. NCBI lineage: Eukaryota > Viridiplantae > Streptophyta > Pinopsida > Cupressales > Cupressaceae > Chamaecyparis > Chamaecyparis obtusa. The sequence continues at coordinate 136,614 of BSBK01006941.1, read as the reverse complement.
TCCCACATGCAATTTTCCAATTCAATCTTTTAGCAACATATTGAGAAATAAATGTTAATTTTCCTAAGATTTATTCCTAGGTTTTCAAACACCCAAAATGAATTACCATATCAATCTAACATCAATTCAAACCAATTTTCACGATAACAAATTCAAAATTAAAACATAAACCAATTACAAATCAATCACATAGCAATTCCAGACACAAGGTAAACAATCTTTTCAAAAGGAGAATTCACAAAATATGAGGGTTTCAAACCCTACCTCAACCTATGCCTGAAAATCTAATGTCAATAAAGACCCAAGCCAACTTTCAAAATCCAAGCCTTCAGACAATCACACACAATGTCCACCAAAATAATCTTTCTCCAAAAACCTTCTAATTCATCGAGAGCTCCTCCAAAACCTGTTAGCATAATCCAAATAATACCCAAACTCCCTACATAAAGAAAACCTATCCCTCATAGGGTTTCCAAAACATGCAAACTCAACTCTCTCTCTCTCTCTCTCTCTCTCTCTCTCTCTCTCTCTCTAGTTTCATGATAAAATAACTCAATAAATAAAGCACTTTTAAAATTAAAACTCGAACTCAACTTTAAACTTTAATTTTAAATTTAAATTTCACTTAACTCAAAAGTGCAACTTAAATTGCATATAATTAAATATAATTACACAATAAATATTTTAGCACAAATAAACTATGCAAACTAATAAATCAAAATTAAATAAATCAACTATGCCCTTTAATTTAATAATATGCTTTAATAATCAATTAAACCCTTTAATCCAAACTTGAATCTTTTAATTTAATCATTTAATTAACAAAGGTATTTAATTACCTTCAATTAATTAACTATACCACATTCATACAATATAAATATTCAAATCTCAAAATAATTCCTAACTTAATTAATTAAATCAAATAATACACACAAGCAAATCCACTTGACTCCCAAAACTCAAAAAATGACTAACTCTATAACAAACATACACCAAGGAAAGGCTCATGAATTCATGTCACTTTGACGAATTCAGATGGGTAGAAAAAGATACTTGCCCAATATTTAGGACAATCAATGGATAGGGTTAGGATTTGAATTTGTATGTTATCTCTACTCTCTTACCATTGAGATTTTGAGATAGGGCACGCTCATCCTGACAATTCAGGGAAGTTGATGTCTGATACCTGCAAACCTACATAAAAGACAAGCATGTACATACATGTATAAATATAAACAAGCAATGGTGGGGATCAACCGATTGTGTGGATCTCACAAGCAAGTAACTATGACTTCGCCCCTCAACCACATCAAGCATGTCAAATAGAAATAAAAAAACATACACATCAACCATACACATGCAAGTATGGGGTAAGTAAAACCATAAGCATTAATGATATCCTAACATATAATTCATCATCCTAAAATAACCATAACATATAAAAATTAGACTATGGGAGGGGCACTACAAGGGGGCCTGGTATTTTTGGTTTTCTTCTCATCCTTACATGATTCCTAAGGAGATGAAGGTCATTTTATTTTGATTGTCGATTCCTATATGCATGGACAATAGTTTTGATTTTTTTGATGGCCAATGGTTGGTTGCAACTGGTTTAGAGGCTTTTCTTGACCTGATGGAGAAGGGGGTATTTAACTTGCTAGGAGGGGGGCCTAGTTTAGTTAGTTTTCTTCTTCTTCTTTCATGGTTCCTATGGAGGTGGATGCCCATTCTTTTAGACTGTCTATTTGTATATGCATGGATAGTTTTTTTGTTTTTCTTGGTGTGAAGCTATTTGGTGACAATCTTTAAGGGCTTGCTCTGGTCTTCTCTTTTTTGACAGGACATGCCCTTGTCAAAGGAAATATAATGCTTCATAGATTGTTTCGGTTCGCAAGGATGGTGTCTACTATGCTATCTATTAGGGAGGTGGTGGCTCTTCAGCTTGGAGAGTCAGTTTAGTTGGCAAGCTACTTGTAGCATGAGTTTGTTCTTAGCTTTTGTTGTGTTGAAAGTGGCTTTCACTTTCAACTCTCTTTTTTTTCTAGGTTGTACTATCCATTTTTGTTAGTATGGACAATGATCTTTTTTTTCCTATGACTAGGTGATGAATGATAATTTTCAAGGGCTCGCCCTAGTCTTTTATTTTTGGTTGAAGTTTGCAGCTAGTGTGAGGGCTATTCCTAACCCTGGGGATGAGGGAAGTGTGTTTTTGATCAGGAGGTGGGCTTGGTATTTTTGGTTTGCTACTTCATTCATAATTCCTACGGAGGTGGATGAGTCTCCTATAGAGGTAGAGGATTTCTCCTAAAAAAAGGAGATTTGTAACCCTATGCAGGCTCCCTTTTGTGGATGTTTAGATGAAAGGTGTTATGATGGTATGCTCCTTGATTTGTTGGTTTATCTCTCATTTTCTCCTATGGAGGTGGGCTCCTTGTCTTTTAAGGTGAAAATGGGTTTTGAATCTAGGGTTGGATCTATAGTTGGGTGTTGTTGTTTATCACAGAATGGTCTTGGATAACTCTACTTAACCCAAGGGGAAGATTTGGGGAACCTTTCCTTATCCCTTTATTGGATTGTCACAACAAGTGTGTGGTTGGTTGAATGATTTTGGGGGCCTTTCTTGGCCCATGTGTTATATATGGCCTATTATGCCCTTGTATTCTCCAAACAACATTTCTATAGAGGTTATTTGTTGGCTATGTGTTGTTAGTGGCCCTATCTTGTTAAAACCTACACTTTAGTTAATTTTATTGTTTTCCTGACAGCCTTGTGGTTGTAGCTTTGTAAGGGTTAGCTTCCTTGTTTGGTTGTTTTACTAATAAATTTTTTTTATGTCATGAAACCAAAGGTTACTTATGTCAAGTTGGTTTACTTAACCCATATTTAACTTGAGTGCCTAGAGACTCAAGATACATTTCCTATTAACCCACACTGTAATTGAACATTTAATTATAGTAAATAACATCTTGAGTATACCATGTCTTAATTACAATGTTGATATGAAATTAACTAGATATTCAAATTAATAATTTAGGTGTGTATAGGTAAGTATGTATAAGTATATACTTAGTTTGGAAGTAGAACCATTGATGCATTGCTTGATATACACTTAAGTACCCATGATGAATCCCACATGCAATACTGCAAGGGTTAGAAATAAGCATATGTATAAATCTTTAAAAAAAAATTAGACTTTTTCTTGATGTCAAATCTTAGGCATTGCATAAAGGTTGCCTCCACTATCCCCCCTTCTATCTTGAAATAATTCCTAGATGATACCATTCTATTTTGGAGGGGTTTTGTTGTTGAAGCAAGGAAATCAAGAGCCTTTCTAATTGGTTATGCAAAGGATTCGGGATAACATATTAACTATGAAAAAAGTAGCATATATATTTTCAATACTAAAGAGGACTTGCAGAATAAAATTAAAGCCATTGTAGGATGTCAGAGCTTCGTTCTCCCTGGAACATACCTTGGTCTTCATCTTATTGTTAAGGATGAAACCTCAACATTTTGCAATACAATTTTGAAAATAATAACAAAGAAGCTGATAGGGTGGAAGGGAAAACTCCTTACTAGTTCATGGAAGTTGTAGCTACTTGTTGCCTCACTTCAAGGTATCCCTCTGTATTTTTTTCTCTTTATTTAATATTTTTGGTACTATGACTGACAAACTTGAAAGAATATAAAGGACATTTCTTTGGATGAGGATGAAAGAAAAAAGAGAATGACCCTTGTGAAACATGATACTATATGTAAACCAAAGACAAAGGGAGGGTTGGAAATTAGAAAACTAACCCTTCTTAACAAATCCCTTATAAAAAAGATGGGGTGGAAACTAGTGCTCCACAATTTTGATTAGTGCAAAATCATGAGCGCTAAGTACCTCGACTTTGAAAATTTCTATTGATTTCTCTCTACTCATGGATATCCGAGTGGATTAAAAATTTGGAATAATATTCTTAAGTGTAGAAACCTCATCCAATATGGACTAAAATAACAAGTGGGTAATGTGAGATTAATCTAATTCTAGGAGGATTTCTAGATTAGGGACATTCCTCTATTTTGTAATCAGAACTTCAGAAGTCTTTATGATTATGCTAGGATGTTTTTATGGTGCCTATCTTGATGATTATATATCCCCTTAAAAATGTTGGAAGGACCTTGCTCAATGTTGTCAGAATTAGTTCCTAATTTGATACAAAAGGATACAAAGTTGAAAATGATGATAAGGAATGTCAAAATTCCTTTATTTCCCAGGGATGAAAAATTCATCCAGAGAATGAATTTGACAAGGATTTTTAAGTTAAATTGGCTTATAATCTATTGATGGGAGATGTAAACTCCTTAGGGTGATGTATGAAGATATGGAATCCCTAGTTGATTCCAAAATAAACTTCTTTTGGTGGACAACTATGCACAATAAAATGCTAACTCAAGATAATATAATTAAGAGGGGATTTTAATTACCTAATAGGTGTGTTCTCTGTAAGTGGATGAAGAATATATTGCTCATAGTCTTCTTCATTTCTTTTTTTCTCACGAGTTATAGTAAAAGGTGCCAATGAAACTTGAAATGTTGTGTGCCAATAATGGTATTATTTAATAATTTGTCTCTGAATGGAGAGAACTTACTTATAACCCTCTGATTAGAAAACTTTGGAGGCACATTCTAATGCAGGAGCATCCAGGGTGTAAGAGCAATCTTGCATCACCCAAAAATATTGTCTAGTTTTTAATAAGGGCTATCATTGGATAGGGTTACTATTTTTGGCAAGTTTATTGTTTTTAGTAAGCTTTTTGTTTGAGCACAAGTTATCCCAATTACTTGCTTGGATGTTCATTTCAAATATATAATCTTACCAGTGAAGTTTCATGACAACATCAATTTTGGTTTTGAAGATACTGAATTTTTCTATTTTGGCAGGGTGGTACAAAAACTTTGAACTTACTTTTGAAGGCTTTAGAAGCTGCAAAAGGGGGTCAAACTTTGCTTGGGATGGTGCATTGCCCTCCTAGTTGTAGAGTGCTTCGTGGCATTTCTAAAATGGGTTTATAATAGTCAATCCACTCAATGGTTCACATGTTATGGATTTCAAAAGTTGGGCCATCGAGATTCAAGTTTTACTAGAAAAGGAAGAGAGAAAAATCACTTAAAGTGGAAAATTGAATTGATGGGTGCCAAAAATGAGAAAATTTCACTTTTTAGAATAGTCTAAGGTGCTTAATTATGCTACTTATATAGGGACGATAGGGAATTTAGGGTTCATTTTCCATAGTGTAGATTGTGGCTCTATCTTGTAGATTATTGTAATGAAAATGCCCATGTGGCTATAACATGTTACTTTTCTAAATATCAAAATGCCATTTTATTGAAGATAATAGAAAGCAAGTTTTTATATTCTTGCCATTATTTTGTTCTTGCAATTCTCTATTTATTTCCTTGTTATGTTGCATTTTTTGTTAAATAAGGGGAGTAACCTTCATCAAATTCCCCCTCACTTGGGATGGAGCCTATGGAGAGGAAGGGACAAAAAAATCTTCAAGGATGTGGAGAATTCAATAGAGAGAGTCTTCAAATCCCTCTGTAAAATCCTTAAGGAGAATTTATTGGTCACCACTTTTAAATGTTCATCCCATCCCCATCTCCTTTAATAATAAGATGACAATAAATTAGGAATTACCTAATGGTTATGTCAGTTTTGACAACTCCAAAAGATTGGCAAGAAGGAATACTAGGTGGAAACCACCAAATCGAGTATGGTGGAAGCTCAGCTTTGATGGAGCTGCAAGGAGGGAAAATACTATTTTGGATGGTATCATTAGATCTTCCAATGGGGATGTGATTGCCACAACTGATAACTTGAATGGTTATAGTAATAACTAGGTAGAGTGAATGACCCTGGTGTGAGGACTTAAGTTTTATATTTCAATTGGTGTTAAGGATTTATCTATAGAAGGGGGTTGAAAGCTAATAGTCAAAGTTGGTAAAGGCCCAATCAAAACTAATTGGTCCATATAAGGAATTATAGGGGATATTAGGAAACTTCTACTCAAGTTGGATTTGTTTTTTATTTACCATTCTAACATGGAGGGTAATATGGTTGCGGATGCACTAGCAGCTCTAGGTATTAATATGGAAGGCATCATATGCTAGCAAAATAGTGATTGTATTCTACCACATGTGAGAACTCTACTAAAGGGAGAGAGTAAAAAAAAAACATAATAAGAATGGGGATTAAAAATTGATGGCTATGATTTACCCTATTTTGCATTTTGTTATTGTTGAACAAGTGAAACTTTGATTACACTTCAAAGAAATAGAGGCGAGAAAAGGGTATTGTTGATAGGAATTTGAAATAAATGATAAGGTAGAAAGGTACTCAAAGGTGGTACACTTATGTGTAGGGGTCCTCATGTGGAAAACTGAGGTGGCACATTTGGGATGACATGTGATATTTAAATAATCTAAATGATGCCCTAATGATGAGATGACATGAATTTTTTTATTATTGAAGCATCATTAAATGGGGAAAGTTAGCGAAAGATTTAGAAATTTGGACCATCTTCATTACTTGAAAAGGAATGCATTGTTTGCATGAGTGATCTCTTATGAGATGGAAAAGGAGTAATCAGAATGGAGCTGACATGAATAGTAATAATTTCAACCTTTTTATCTGGTTATCTATGTTGTCTTCCAATTAAGTTAGGATTTGTTAGGAATAGTCCCAAGAGATAACTAAGAGGGGGGAGGGGGGGGTGAATTAGTTATCTACAAGTTTTAATTCTTTATCCAATTAAGTATACTTAAACATAAAGCATAAACACAATGAAAGAACACTTGAACACAACACCAATATTTTGGTTACGGGGAAACCCAAATAGGTAAAAAACCTTAGTGGGAATTGACACCCACTAATAATTTGTACTAGTGTTTTATGATCCTTGTTAGTCAAAGATCCTTAACCCTGTTAGGAGTTGCTTTACAATATATTTAGTATAGTGACCTGGTCAAGGGTCAAACCCTGTTAGGAGTCTTTTACAATTAACCTTGTTAGGGGTAAGGATGCACTATCCAAAGGTGCAAGGCTCCATGATGACTGTACAGACAATCACTCACAGAACACTGCATGTAACTTTATCAGGAACATTGCTGACACAAGTTGCTACATAAATGTTTGTACTGACAGTTAACCTCTACGTCCATGATATTATGCTGATAACATGTCCATGCTACATATACTCAAAGCTCACTGCATAATTCTTCCACGCATGATACTTACCATATGTTGTCATCAATGACAAACATACAGTCAGCACTAGCTTGCTGGAAAATCTCCAACAATCTCCCCCTTTGGCATTGATGGAAACATATGGAATGAAAAACACCACCAATCCAAATGAGTAATTATTTTATAACATTCTCCATTTCCTCATCAAAACTCCCCCAAGGATGAATCCTCTATCTATTGTAATATTCTTTAACATTCTCCATTTTCTCAATTGAACTGCTTTCATGATTGAATACTACTCCCCCTTAGTATATTACTCCTTCTTTACTTATATTTTTCATGACTATATATTACTCCCCCTTTGACATCAATGGCAAAGGGAGTCAATTAGTTTAAGCACTAGTACTACTCCTGAAGTAGAGTAGTCAACCATCCACCAATCCCTAAGGACTGATGTACTTTCCTCTATCTCTAAGCAGAATCAGGGAAGGGAATTACTCCCAATTTCTCCCTAAGATACTCAAAAGTATCCTTTGGCAAAGGCTTTGTGAATATATCTTCTAGCTATTCCTTTGTGCTTACATAGTCCAACTTGAATTCTTTCTTTGCCACTTTCTCTCTTAGGAAGTGATACTTAATTTCTATGTGCTTTTTCTTTGCATGCATCACATGATTCTTTGACATGTTGATAGTGCTAGTATTATCACAATGAATAACAATAGGATAATCAATTTGAATTCCAAAATCCTTTATCATTTGCCTGATCCAAACAATTGTAGAATAATTCAGGCCTGCTGCAACATACTCTGCTTCTGCTATTGACTGAGAGATATAATTTTGCTTCTTGCTTGTCCAAGTGACAAGTCTGTCACCAAGAAACATTGCTCCACCTAATGTACTCTTTCTATCATCAATGCATCATGCCCAATCAGCGTCTATATAAACATGAAGCTCAACATTCTCTAAATTAGGATATCGTAGACCATAATCTATAGTGCCCTGCAAATATCTGAATATTCTCTTTACTGCCATGAGGTGACTTTTTTTAGGCTCTGCTGCAAATCTTCCAACTATGCCAACTGCATTGGAAATATCAGGTCTGGTTTGAGTAAGATATATGAGTTTACCAATCATAGATTTATACAATGTTACATCTACTACTGGTGAGTTAGCTTCTTTTGTAAGCTTGCATCCTGTTATCATAGGTGTGCCCACTGGTTTGCAATCATCCATCTTGAATTTCTTTAATATTTCTTTCACATATTTGAATTGATTAATGAAAATACCTTTTTCAGTTTGTTGCACATTTAATCCTAAAAAGTATTTGATAGGTCCAATCATTCTCATCTCAAATTCACTCTGCATCTCCTTAGAAAATTTAGCACTAAGTTTTTCATTACCTCCAAAGATAATGTCATCAACAAATATAGCTACAAGTAGCAATCCTTCAGATGTATCTCTTATGAATAGATTACAATCTGTTGCTCCTTTCTTGAATCCAATTTTGGTTATATATCCATCAAGTCTCTCATACTAATCTTTAGTGGCTTGCTTAAGTCCATAGAGGGCCTTCTTCAATCTTCATACCATATCAGGTCTGTTTGATAGGGTGAATCCTTATGGCTGCTCAATATATACTTCTTCTTTTAACTCTCCATTCAAGAATGCTGACTTGACATCCATTTGATAGACTTTGAAGTTTTTGACTGTTGCATAAGCTAGAAACAACTTAATAGCTTCTAATGTGCTCATAGGTGAAAATGTGTCTGAATAAACAATGCCTTCTCTCTATGCATATCCCTTACATACTAACCTTGCTTTATTTCTTACTATTGTACCATCTTCATTCATCTTGTTTTTGAATATCCATTTTCTTCCAATTACATTCTTATCACTAGGTCTTGGAACCAGTTCCCAAGTATCATTTTTAATAATCTGATCTAGTTCTTCTTTCACAGCTTCATGCCAATCTGAATCATTACATGCATCTTCAACACTTAAAGGTTCAATCTGAGATAGTAAACATACCGCCTCATTGCTTGCTGAATTATTTTCTTTTGATCTTGTTGTGACTTTGTTGCTCTAATCTCCAATGATGTCATCCTTAGAGTGATATCTAGATGTATACTTTGGAACTTTAGGTGATACTGACTCATCTTCCTTCTGAGTTTCTTCTTCACTTGTTTCAGGGTCATTGAACAATACATTAATACTATCAAACATCTCTTCAACAAGTGTCTCACTAGTGGAAGGTCTGGGTTCTTCTTCAATCATAGGTGAGTAATCATGATATCTTTCTTAAACCATAAACTTTTCATCAATCTTAACATGAGCACTTTCAATGATTTTCTTCAATCTCAAGTTAAAACATCTATAAGCTTTACTTTTAGTAGAGTAACCAAGAAAAATACCTTCATCACTTCTTGCATCAAAATTGCCTATTGCTTCATCCCTCTTGATGTAGCACTTGCTTCCAAAGATTCTGAAGTATTTTACTATGGGAACATTACCAAACCATAGCTCATAAGGTGTCTTGTCTGCGCCAGGCCTTAATTGTATTCTATTGATTGTATAGACTGATGTATTGACCACATCTCTCCAATAGGTATGTGCAAATTTTCCTTCAATCATGATGGTGCACACTGTATCAAGGATGATCCTATTCCTTCTCTTTGCAATCCCATTCTGCTGAGGGGTTCTAGGTGCACTTAACTGTCTCTTTATGCCATGTTCTTTGTAGTACTTATAGAATCTGTCAGAGCTGAATTCTCCTCCTCTATCCAACCTTAGACATTTATCTTTAATCTAGATTCATTCTCAACCTTAGCTTTGAATATTTTGAACTTCTCAAATGCTTCTGACTTATCTTTCAAGAACGCAACCCACATCATTCTAGAATAATCATCTATAAACAAAATAAAATACCTTTCTCCATAGTATGATCTTGTTTGAGTTGGTCCACATAGGTCTGTATGAATCAGATCCAACTTGTTCTTTGTTGAATTGTGCTTGCTCCTGAATGAATTCCTCACATGCTTTCCCATCACACATTCCCTAAAAATAGTATCAACTAGTTTTTCTATGCTAGGTAGGTCTCTAACAGCCTTCACATTACTTATCTTTATTATGTTATCAAAATTGATATGACATAGTATTTTATGCCATAGCCAACTGTCATCAACTTTAGCAACAAAATAAATTTCTTCTAAAAAAATTTGAAAAACATTACCTTTAGTCTTTGAACCTGATGCAGTCATAACACCATCCTTGTTGTTAATGATGCACTTGTTGTCTTTGAATTCCAACTGATAACCTTTTTCAAGTAACTACCCAACACTAAGAAGGTTATGTTTCAAACCATCTACATAGAGAACATTATCAATGTTTTTCTTTTCATCCAATGTGATATCTCCTCTACCAATGATAGGTTTATGAGTGTTATCTCCAAATCTAACCATCCCACCATTGTATTTGTCTAGATGAACAAACTTGTCTTTATCACCTGTCATGTGATGTGACCAACCACTATCTATGATCCAATCTGTCCTTATCTCTACTTGTGAAATCAATGCTAACTTTTCTTCCTTTTTCTCATCTTCATGGTTTATTTCATTATTCATTTTTTCTATGTGATGCAGGGCCCTCTGTAGGTCATAATCTCATACAAAAACTTCTGGAGGTCATAACTTTTGACTTGGGTCTGGGTTTTTGCTAAGATTTTTCGGGTGCATGCCTCAGGTGGTGGCATTTGTTTTTCCAATTGATCCCAAATGGATTGGGGCCCGTTTTAGCACATTTTTGGGAGCTGAAAGTTTCATCTTGGGCTCTGAAATCAGCTTTTAGTGTTTTTTCTCTAGTTTTTAGAAAGTTCTATTTTGTAATAAATTCGAGTTTATGTTATCAAATCTCGGATATTAGTTGGAAATTCATTCTAACTTAGTCGAGGGCATGTTTAGGGAAAATCTCAGCTTTTTAGGGGTTGTTTCAAAAATTACCAAAATGGCAAAAAACTCCTGTGAAAAAAAACTACCAAAAAGGGTAATTTTTGGATTTCTTATTTTTTCTAGTTTTTTGGTTACTTAAGAGTTTGTAGCAAATTGTAGAGACAGTGAGTGATGAATGAGAAATATTGAAGTACTCAAATCTGTGTAATTTGTCTTGTGATCGATTTTATTGTTAATAGAGTGTGTTGTGCTACATCATTTGGTATCAGAGCAGGAAGATGGCCGGGAGAGGAAGAGGAAGAGGAAGGGGAAGAGGAGGCGTAACACCGATGCAAAGATTGATGTTGGATATGCAGAGACAGATTGAATGACTCAGTGAATGAATGGATAATCAAGGGATACAAGGAGGGAATGAATCTGATGAAGAGGGAAACCAAAGAGGTGCTGACCAAAATGAAGAATATATAGGAGAAAGGCTAGAAGAAATGAGCTATGAAGATAGAGTTCTTAGGGCTTTGGAAGGAAGGATTGAATCGATCAAGGTTGATGTTTCAGACTACGCTGGTAGTCTTAAGCCAAAATAATTAATAAACTAGCTAAACGAGATGGGAATTTTTTTTGAATGGAAGCCTATGACAGAAGAAAAGAAGATGAAGTTCGCATGCACAAAACTAAAAGGACATGCAATGATATGGTGGGATCATCTCCAAAAGGAATGAACCAGAAAAGGAAAGGAAAAGATTAAGACATGGAGCAAGATGGAGAAAAAGCTCAAAGAAAAATTCTTACCAATGGATTATTCACAAACCCTCTTTCGCAGGTTCCAGAATTTGAAACTGAACTTGTCTTCAGTGCAAGACTATATAAATGAATTCTACAAGCTATCCATGTGCATAGAGCATCAAGAAAATAATGAGCAGATGGCTGCTAGATATATGAATGGCCTAAAATTCTCCATCCAAGATGAGTTAAGCATGCATCGTGTCAACAGTATGGAAGAAGCCTACCAATTAGCCCTGAAGGCTGAAGAAAAGTAGAATAGGCAATATATCCAGAGGAATAGAGGTGGTCGAAGGGGTACCTCGACTCCATTTCGAGGAGGCTCTAATAATGGTCGGGGAGATCCTTTTCAAGGATTCAAAAAAAATATAGACACCAGGCAAGATCCTCCAAATCAAGAAAGAGGAAGGGGTTTCCAAAGAGGATGAGGTTATAGAAGTGGAAGAGGCTGGGAAAATCAGAGAAGGCCTTTCACTTGTTTTAGGTGTGGAGAAGGACACAGAGCCTTTGAATGTTCCAATTATAACACACCAAAAAGAAATCAAGGAGGACAACCTAGAGTGAACCTGGTTCAGCCAGAATTCATAGAAGCGGGAACAGAGCAAGAAGTCCTACCAGACATGGGAGAAACTCTCATGATGAGGAGATCAATGATCATTCTAGAGAAGGAAGAAGTCCTTGCAAAGAGCTCTGATGAATCATGGCTTCAAACCAACATCTTCCGAACTAGATGCACCTCAGGCGGAAAGGTATGCCAAGTTATTGTTGATGGGGCTAGTTGTGAGAATGTGGTAGCTAAGGAAATAGTAGAGAAATTAAATCTACAATGTGAGAAACATCCTCGTCCTTACCATATTGCATGGTTTAAGAAAGGAAATGAGGTTACTGTTGATAAAAGATGTTTGGTTAGGTTTACTATAGGAAAAATCTATAAGGATGAGATATGGTGTGATGTTATTCCTATGGATGCTTGTCATATTTTGTTGGGAAGGCCATGGTAGTATGATAGGAAGATCATGCACAATGGAGAGAAAAATACATATACCTTCTAGAAGGATGGCTCTAAAGCGACTCTCTTGCCACTTAAGGATGAAAGGAAGAATGAGACCATGTTGTCTACAAAGGATGTTGTCAACAAAATGAAGGTGACAGGTTGCTGCTATGCATTGGTAGTAAAAAGGGGAGAAGAACTCGAAGACATAATACCACATGACGCATTAAAGATACTAGAAGAATTTGCTGATGTTATTCCAAATGAGCTACATAATGGTCTCCCACCAAAAAGGGATATACAACACCATATTGATCTGATTCCTGGAGCAACTCTTCCTAATCAAGCAGCTTATCGACTGAACCCAACACAACATGCAGAGCTCAACAAACAAGTAACAGAACTGGTTGAGAAAGACCTGGTTAGAGAAAGCATGAGTCCATGTGCTGTGCTGACATTGTTGACCTCAAAGAAGGATGGAACATGGAGGATGTGCACTGACAGTAGAGCAATTAATAAGATTACTATCAAGTATCAATTTCCTATTCCTCATATAGAGGATATGATGGATGAATTATTAGGGACCAAATTCTTCAGCAAGATTGATCTACGAAGTGGATACCACTAGATTCAAATTCGTGAAGGAGATGAGTGGAAGACAACTTTTAAGACCAGGGATGGCTTGTATGAATGGATGGGTATGCCATTTGGGATTTCTAATGCACCAAGTACATTCATGAGATTGATGAATACTATCTTACGACCCTACATTGGTAAGTTTGTTGTAGTTTATTTTGATGATATCCTAATTTATAGCAAAAACAAAGGAGACCACCTAGAACAATTAAGGACCATCTTGAGTGTATTGAGGAAAGAGAAGCTCTATGCAAATTTAAAGAAGTGCAGATTCATGCAAAATAGTTTGACTTTTCTGGGCTTTGTCATTGGTGAAGATGGTGTTCAAATGGATCCAGAAAAGGTCAAGGCAATACTAGAATGACCTAGTCCATCCAGCATAATAGGGTTAAGGAGTTTTCACGGATTGGCAACCTTCTATAGAAAGTTCATTCAAAATTTTAGCAGTATTGTAGCACCCATCACAGATTGTACGAAAGGAAGGGAATTCACATGGACAACAGATGTTGAACAGAGTTTCCAATTCTTGAAGAAAAGGGTAACTGAAGCTCCTATATTGGCACTTCCAAATTTTGATAAAGTATTTGAAGAAGAGTGTGATGCTTCCCATGTTGGGATAGGTGTTGTTCTTAGCCAGACAAGTAAACCAATAGCCTTTTTTAGTGAAAAGTTAAATGATGCAAGGAAGAACTATTCTACCTATGATTTAGAATTTTATGCTATTGTTCAAGCCTTAAGGCATTGGAGGCATTATCTGGTCCCACAAGAATTTGTACTATTTACAGATCACTTGGCCCTGAAGTATGTGAACACACAAAAGAAATTGAATAGTAGGCATGCTAAATGGGTGTCTTTCTTGCAAGGGTATAATTTTGTTTTGAAGCATAAGTCTGGAAAGCAGAACCAGGTTGCTGATGCCCTAAGTCAACGTGTTACACTCATAACTACAATGGAATCAGAGGTCATTGGTTTTGATGCTATTAAAGTTTTGTATGATGCTGATGATGATTTTTGGGAAATTATAGAGAAGATTAAAGAACCAGGAACTAATCTTTTGGATCACATGAGAGGAGAATACTTTATGTAGGATGGTTACCTCTTTAAAGGGAAACAACTTTTTATACTAGCTAGTTCCATGAGGGAAAATATTATCTGGGAATTTCATAGCGGTGGTTTGACTGGTCACTTTGGGAAGGACAAGACAATAGCCTTGGTCGAAGACAAGTACTACTGGCCCAAACTGAAAAGGGACATTACCAAGTATGTGGCAAGGTGCAAAATCTATCAAGTGGCTAAAGGTCACTCCCAAAACACAAGATTGTATACACCTCTACCTGTACCCCTTGAGCCATGGATAGATGTGAGTATGGATTTTGTATTGGGGCTTCCCCACACCCATCGAGGTACAGATTCTATCTTTGTAGTTGTTGATAGATTCTCTAAGATGGCTCATTTTATTGCTTGTAAAAAAACTAATGATGCCACAAGGATAGCCAACTTATTTTTCTCAGAAGTTGTTAGACTCCATGGCATTCTGAAGACTATCACTTTTGACAGGGATACTAAGTTTTTGAGTCATTTCTGGAGGACCTTATGGAAGAAGATGGGAACACAATTGTAGTTCAGCAGTGCCTATCATCCCCAAACTGATGGGCAAACTAAGGTAGTCAATCAGAGTTTGGGAAACTTGTTACGGTGTATTGTTGGTGAAAAGCCCAAGTAGTGGGACTTAGCATTGCCTCAAGCAGAGTTTGCTTACAACAGTTCTGTTAACAGATCAACTAGCAAATCTCCTTTTTAGATCGTATATGGTAAGAATCCTCAGGGTGTTTTGGACCTTGTACAACTCCCTGTGCAAGACAAAATTAGTGATGATGGGGAAGCATTTGTTGAACACCTTCAACAACTTCAACATGATATGAGGAGTAAATTACAGGATAGCAATGAGCGATATAAGGCTGTTGTAGATGCCACTAGAAGCAGACGGGTATTTAATGCAGGTGATTTAGTGATGGTATACTTGAGGCGTGAGCGATTTCCCACTGGCACATATCATAAGCTGAAATAAAAAAAGATAGGTCCTTGCCGAATTTTGAAGAAGATCAATGATAATGCTTATGAGGTTTGTCTACCAGATGATCTGGATATTTCTCCTTTCTTTAATGTTTCTGATTTATATGCATTTCATGGAGAACTACCTCAGCCAGCCAATACAGATGAGGTGGATTGGCATCACCACCTTCCAAGAAAAAAGAAGGAAATGATTGCCCACATTTTGGACAAGCAGTCTACAGTCACCCAGAATGGTCATTATAATAGGTACCTGATTCAATGGGAGGGATTACCAGCAACAGATAGCCCCTGGATCTCAGAATGGGAAGTGATGAAGTTGGACCCCGCAAAGTTACAACAGTTCACAGAAAACCACTTGCAGGAGCTGCGTTCCTTTAAAGAAGGGGAGAATGATGCAAGCCCCTCTGTAGGTCATAATCTCATACAGAAACTTCCGGAGGTCATAACTTTTGACTCAAGTCTGGGTTTTTGCTAAGACTTTTCGGGTGCATGCCTCAGGTGGTGGCATTTGTTTTGCCAATGATCTTAGATCAATTGGGGCCCATTTTAGCACATTTTCAGGAGCTGAAAGTTTCATATTGGGCTCCAAAATTAGCGTTTAGTGTTTTTTCTCTAGTTTTTAGAAAGTTCTATTTTCTAATAAATTCGAGTTTATGTTATCAAATCTCGGATATTAGTTGGCAATTCATTCTAACTTAGTCAAGGGCATGTTTAGGGAAAATCTCAGCTTTTTAGGGGTTGTTTCAAAAATTACCAAAAATGGCAAAAAACACCTATGGAAAAAACTGCCAAAAAGGGTAATTTTTGGATTTCTTATTTTTTCTAGTTTTTTGGTTACTTAAGAGTTTGTAGTGAATTGTAGAGACAGTGAGTGATGAATGAGAAATATTGAAGTACTCAAATCTGTGTAATTTGTCTTGTGATCGATTTTATTGTTAACAGAGTGTGTTGTGCTACATCACTATGATAGCAATGAAACCAATTTCATCTTCAACTGAATCATCATCTGATACTCCATCTCCAGCATAGTAACATTCCTTTGAATACTTAGGCTTGTAATCATTTTTGAACTTTTTAGCTCTTGTAGGATACTTAGATGCAAAGTGACCAATCTTATTACATGAAAAGCATTTAAATGGTAATTGACCTTCATATTCCCCTTTTCCTTTCTTTTCTCTTTTAGCAATCATAGCAATGAAATCATGTAGAGATTTTTCTTCTTCATCATCATCAAAATTACCAGAGGTATTCAAGGATTTCTTATCATGAATTGAAGCTTTGAAGGATGTCTCACTTTTAGGCTCTGTCTTCAAACTTGATATCTCAAATGCAACAATCTTGCTTATTAGAGTTTCTCTTTTGAAGTTTTCTGAAAATTGCATAGTCTCATCAAGGATGTTTATCTTGCTTTCATATTCTGGTGTCAATGTAGTCATCAGTTTATCCATGATGTCTTCTTCTGAGATTTCTCCACCATTATTTTTGATTCCAGCAACTACTTCATTTATCCTTTGATTGTGGGCTCTTATGTTCTCTTCAGGTAGCATCTCCAATGTATTGTACTTTTTCTTCCATGTCTTTCTACACACATTCTTTGCTTGTTTATCACCTTCAAACATGTCTTCTAGGTGCTTCCATATCTTGTAGGTTGTGTCTACTTTCTTTATCTCTGAAAACTCACTATCAGATAGGGCGTTGATAAGGGCTTCTTTTGCTATTGCATTCTGATGGAGCAAATCCTTCTGCTTGCTAGTAGAATCATCCTTTGCAAGATCCGCTAGAGAGGGGATCTGAACTTCCTTGATAACCGCTTCAAAAACTTCATAAGTAATGCACTACAAATGTGTCATCATCTTGTTCTTCCAATCAAGATAATTCTCTCCTTCAAACTTAGGACTATCTTTTCTAAAGAATGCCATCTGATCAACCTCAAGTTGTTAAACTTTCTCTTTGAGGCACTTGGCTCTGATACCAATTGTGAGGAATAGTCCCAAGAGATAACTGAGAGGGGGGGGGGGTGAATTAATTATCTACAAGTTTCAATTCTTTAACCAATATACTTAAACATAAAGCATAAACACAATGAAAGAACACTTGAACACAACACCAATATTTTGGTTATGGGGAAATCCAAATAGGTAAAAACCCTAGTGGGAATTGACACCCACTAATAATCTGTACTAGTGTTTTATGATACTTGTTAGAAGATCCTTAACCCTGTTAGGAGTTGCTTTACAATATATTTAGTACAGTGACCTAGTCAAGGGTCAGACCCTATTAGGAGTCTTTTATAATTAACCCTATTAGGGGTGAGGATGCACTGTCTGAGAGCACACTACTCAAAGGGGTGAAGGCTACAACCTTCTGAATAACATATATACACTATATCTGGATCTTGGTGAACTGCGCTTTGACCTGCTGTCTGGATCAGTTCCAATGTATAGCATAAACTCTTCACTTGGTCACATAGACCTTCTGCTGATGGCTTAACACTTCGCACACTCTGCTCTGCTCTTCACAATCAACTATGAACCATCCTTTAGCAATCACAAATGTCTGTCTATAAATATCTTTCCTTTGAATGATATAATCAAGTCGGCATGTTAGAACCACCTTGAAATCATATTAGAGAAACCATAACATATTTTAATAATAATTCTGTTAGCTCTACTAAGCACACAACACAATCTGGGACCTATCCAATATTAATAAATGTAGACGCACGCTACACACTGTCGTCTCTACCAAAGTGACTGAAACTTTCTCCTCAAGATGAATTACATCATGCACTCTTAACCAAACATTCTTAACTCTTCTCTAATCCGAAATCCAAGGGCACATACCGAAATGATAGGCGCAACTCCTGAACCAATATAATCTCTGTCAACTCTTCTGAATAAACATAGGAAACTGCTACTGGTGATTAGCGACTGCATAACTTCACTTTTACTAATCATCAGACTCTATGTCCATGATTGCATTATCACTAACATGTCTTCATCACATATCCAAAGGTGCAAGGCTCCATGATGACTGTACAAACAATCACTCACATAACACTGCCTGTAACTCTATCAGGAACACTGCTGACACAAGCTGCTACATAACTGTCTGTACTAACAGTTAACCTCTGCGTCCATGATATTATGCTGATAAAATGTCCATGCTACATATACTCAAAGCTTACAACATAAGTCTTCCATGCATGCTACTTACCATATGTTGTCATCAATGACAAACATATAGTCAACATTGGCTTGCTGACAAATCTCCAACAGGATTATCATTGCATTTCATTCAACTAACTTGCCCAATTAAAAAAAAAACATGAACTTATCCACATGATCTAGGCAAAAAAACATGTTTAATGGATGTAACTTGATGCCCTAGGAGTTGGATAAATGATGTCAAGATTTCAATGCACCAATTCCAAATTCAGATTTGCTTAAATCTCTAATTTTCTAGGCACGAAGAAGATGTGAATTGCTCAAAAGGTAGGTGAAAATGAATGCCAAGATGATGTCTTCAAACCCCAAGACCAATTTGCCACTTCTAGAAGCCTTCAAATTTGATAAAATTGCATGAAAATGGCCAACAAAATCCTCAAAACAAAATCGCCCATGGCTAGAAATGCATTTCTAGAATTTGTAATCATAAAATTTTCTCTTAAAAACAATGAGAAATGATGCACAAATGCCTCTTTAAATATCCATCCAATTGCCCAAAATGGATAACTTGCATGGGGGGAAAAGAAATAAAATTAAATCACATCCCCTTAGATTAAATTCACCTTAATTAATTCCAACCCTTGATTAAATTGGATTGATTTGAATTTGGGCCAAAATTATAATAATTAAATTTCCTTGAATTTTAAAATCCCTCTCAATTGAAAATTGCAAACATGGCCCCAAAATTGCATTGATTTTAACAAAATTATGGATTTAAATTAGCCAAATCTGAAATTGACATAGGCCCCAAAATTAAAATTTGAAAAAAAAGATCATGTAGGCCCCTAATTAAGTTTTAAACTCTCCCAATTGTGGACCCAATAACTTGCCTTGAATTTCACGCCAATTAAACCTTAAAATACATCGAATTTAGCACACAAAGGGGCCCCCAAATTAATTTTGAATTTCACCTTGGCATTGAATTTAAAATTTAAGATGGCCTCTTAGATTTTTTTATTTTTTAAAATTACAAATTGGCATCAATTTTGCATTGAAATTTAAAATAGCATTGATTTTTTTTAAATTGTAAATTGTTTTTCCAATTGCATTGATTTATCTTGATTTTTTAAATGACATTGATTAATGATGGCAATTCAAAAATCCTTGTGGGGCTATATGTTAAAATGGCTGAAATTGACATAATGTCTTGAGAAAGGGTTTGAATCAAGCCTAACAAGTATGAAGAATTCATAAATGATGCCTAGGTTTAGCATGTTTGCTATGGAGGAGTGTCACATTTCATTGAGAGAATCAATGGTTATGATGAGAGCATCTTTATGGAGTTTTCTACCTCATGGGTGGAAAAAAGGGTAATAGTGGGTGAAATCTCATTTCAAGTGAATGAAGAGGTGATTATGTAAGTGATGGGGCTCCCGACCACGGGCCAAAAATAGAAGAATACAAGTCGTGTATCTGACAATGACAAATTCAACTAGTTCTTTAGAGGAAATTAGGCCTTATCAAGTTGTATGGTGGTTTTAAAAGAAAAATAAATTGTCATCCCCGTGGAACTAGGTATGCCTTATGATTATAAAGTACTTCACTTGGAGGGTAGGTTTAGAGTGTATTATTTTTACCATATGCCCCTGCTTAACCATTTTAGGAATCATAGTCTTATTTCCTTCCCCCTTTTCCCATTTAATTCCTTGGAGTGTTTTGTGAAAGAGGTGGTTGAGAGTGCTAAGAGTCAAGGGAAAAAAACCCATCCTGTTCCATTAAGGTCTCATCTACCAACTCTATAATTTTCCACCTTTCTTTATGCCTTCTCAAGAAAATCATTATGTAAGAAGCCCCAAAATATGCTACTCCTCCTTCGACCAACCTTATTGACACCCTAGCCCCAGTAGGAAAAAATACATTAGGCATTTAGGTGTTGTCAAAATCACCTCCCAACCTAGGACTCCTAAAACCCCCACACCCTTTGCGACTGAGAATGAGCCTAGGGACCTCAAACATAAAGCCTCACTTCCCAACAATAGCAAGAAAAAAGGGGAAAAATACCTATCATCATTGCTAAAAAGGCCAGATTGACCATCCAAGAGATTGTTAGCGAGGAGGGGGAAGCGGGGGAAGAAAATAGTAAGAATGAAAGTAACCCTAGGACGTCTCATAGAATGGCTACTCGCTCTTTCGAGGAAGGAAGAATGAAGAACTTGGCGCACTATGAGACTGAGGAAGATGAGGACCAAGGAAGTGAGGATAACGAGGAGGAAAGAAAAAGTGAATAACCTAAGAACTCTAAGATCAAAGACAACTCTGCCCATATTTTAGAGAGTATAAAAATGGGGCCAATTGATCTCACAAATGATAAGATGCCTGAAGAAGAGGATATGAACAAACCCAGGGTATAAAGGATTTGTAAAACACAATATGACGAGACCTGTTCTAAATGCAACACTACTACTAATGATTTGGAAAAGGTTAATGCCAAGATCACCAGACTTGGACAAAAATTTGGGAGCGTTTCTCAGTTCAGTTTGAGGGTTATGCATAATTTCACCACCTCCCCGTGCCTCCTTTAGAAAAATATCTTGCGAACAGATGAGAACAATGAAGGAAATCACACATAACTATTTAAGTTCCTCACTAAAGATTGGTCCAATGTCCTCCACCAAGTTGGCTGCAGATTCAAGGATGTTCACTAGGGATAAATTACGTTTAGTTTTTTTTGTTAATGTTGTTTATGACCCTAGGTGGCCCTATGTTAAGACTTTAAATAGTTTGGATATTGTTTATGGTTTAGATATTTATAATAGTTTAATTATTATTAATGTTTATGGCCCTATGTGGCCCTATGCTAAGATTTTATCTAGTTTAGATAGTCGTTGAACATGGGTTCCAAAGGGAAAACTTTCTTTTTTGGTGATGTTGTTGATGGCTAGTTTTTGATGTTAGTAGGTTGTTTATGTGTTGTTAATGTGCTGCTACTAGTAATACTACTTTCTTTACGCCCTTTGGGCTGTTGTTTATAGGGACAACACCCTAGTTCTACTGCTTATTTATATAAAAAATACACATATAGGTTCACATTAAAAATTGAAAATTCCACCCTTAGTCTAAAAATTATATTGAGGGTAGGGATCATGTAAGAGAATCAATAAAGTTTCTAAGAAATGACACCAAATTACCTTTAAAAAGTATGCAAATTTAACAATAAAAAAATATAACAATCTAACATAAACCTTTATATAATTTTCTTATAATGAATTTCTAGATCCATATTAAAAAAATATTTAAAACAATCTTATTAAAAATTAAACTGACTCACATTTCTAATAAACTATCCTGAAAAATTAATATTAAAAATATTTTCATCTAAAAATTATAAACAATTATACTCTAAATTTAAAAATATTTTAAAAATTAAACTAACTTGAACTTCTAATAAACTATCCTAAAAAAAATCTATATTAAAAATATTTTCATCTAAAAATTATAAACAATTATACTTTAAATTTAAAAATATATTAAATAGATTTATATTTTATAATAAATATTATTATTTTTTATCTATAACAATCATTTTATTAAACTTAATAAAAATATTATAACATTATATATATTTATTAAAAAAAAATATTATTATTTATAAATAATTATAAAAATTATATGTATAATTTTGTAAAAATATTACATATAAATTTATACGATCCAAAAGATTTGAGATTGTGAAATATGATCTAAAATGAAAAACATTCAAGAGGTGGACACCACTACTCAACATACTAAGAGTACTATTATTTTACTAGAACAAATTTACTATCTACTTTTCATGTCACACATTACTTTAGATTAAAGTATTTCCCCACGTGAGACGTGAGATTATTCTACTTAAACAGAATTATCTTCTTTTCATGTCATACAAAGTTTTGATTAAAATATTGGTGTTGAAATATTTCCACGACACGAGACAAATATTCATCCTGATATTCTTGGATTTGCAAAGACCATTTGAAAAGCCTACCGACTAATTAAAAAGTTTTTGGACTGCTTATTAAAATAAAATATTTGGTCGGTGGTTTCAAGAGTGATCTAAATATGCTTATAAAGAAATATTATAGTAATGCTATTCCAAATTTGTGAGCTGTTCTAGAGCGGGGTCATAAAAGATATACCTAATCAAAAGATATTATTTTTTTAGATTTTAGTTATACCTAATAAAAGTTTCTATGAAGATAGGATAATTTTAAAGTAAGTTCAATGAAACAATAATCATAAATTTGTAATGAATTTTATTTTACTTAAATTAATGTACACCCACGTTATACATTTAGAATTCACATTGTAGAGTAATGTGCATTGATAATATAAAGTTAAAGCATGTATTTGAAATCTTCTATTAAATATAGGGACAATAATAGATAGAAATAAAAAATAGACAAAATAATTAATTTTTTTTAATAAAAAAAATTTAAAGGTGGATAGTAGAAAGAGGGGTTATGTGTGTGTGATAGCGCATAAAAGTTTTTGCGATGAGATAAACAATAATAGTGATGCTGAAAAATTCTTCCAAAATTTCAAGTAAAAAAAATCTAGAGTAATAAATTTAAAATCTAAACCATTCTTCATTTTCATATAAATCCCTTACACAATTATCTTATATAATTCCAAGAATTCTAAATAAGCTTAGTATTTTTAAAAACATATCCTAACTATTAAACATAATTCACACAACAAACTTATCTACAAATAACAATAAATTTTATAAATAAATCATAACATGACATTTATATCAAGATTCGATTGGGTAGTTTTTGAGTCAAACTCATTGACTCACATTTCATAAGTAGTGGTTGAAAGGAACCCATTTCTCATGAGAAGGAATGGTCCATTTAACACTTATTGTATCGTGGTGATGCTCATAAAGATGAAGCATCGAGACTTTCCAAGAGGTCACTTGCCCCAAATCAAATTTAATGACCCATATTTCATGAACACTGTGTAACACAAGCTCGTTAGTCATGCAAATCACTGCATCTAGGTGATACTCATACACATGAAACATTGACTTTCTAGGTCACTTCTCTTATCTTTGATCAAACTTGCTTGATCTTGGCAAAAAACTTCATGGTTGAGTGCACTCAAGTCAAAACAATACTATGGGTGACATCTTGAAAATTCCCATCTTTCACTCCTATGAACATCACCTAATTATAATGAGAGCTAAGCGAGCCATTAATTCTTATGGAATACCGTTTTCTATGAATCACTGCTTAAAATATAAGACAATAGATTTGATTAAAAAAATATTTAAATAAATCTTAAAACAAATATCATAATTTAATACACTAAGAAAATATCCCTTTCTTATCAAATCATTATATAATATAAACAATTCAAACTTTGAAATCTCGAATATTGCTATCAATCATTGATTTAAAAAAGCTTCAAATGTGATGGATTGACAACCAATTCGACATATTAATCATTTATTTGTTGATTGTTTGATTGTGTTTTGATAGTGTGACAACCATTAATCTACCAACAATATTTATGAGTCATAATAGTGAATGATGTATATTTATACAAATATTAATCATTTATTTGTTGATTGTTTGATTGTGTTTTGATAGAGTGTGACAACCATTAATCTACCAACAATATTTATGAGTCATAATAGTGAATGATGGATATTTATACAAAAATCATAGTTATAGTTTAGATATACATTTTAATAATTTTCTTGTGATGAAAGAAGATTATTTTTAATTTTCAAAATTGAAATAAAAAGATATATTTTTAAACATTATATAATATAAACAATTCAAACTTTGAAATTCTTGAATCTGTCAATTGTGAATTGGTCGACTGGTGAAGTTCAATGGTTCTCATTGAGCCCACCAGGGTTCAAATCTCGTACATCTGATAATCGTGCCCCCTTGGCTCTCAACCAAAGAGAACGAACTATTCTCAAAAAAATAAAATTCTTGAATCTTGTTATCAATCATTTGTTTCAAATGTGATGGATTGACAATCTATTCTAAGTATTGATCATTTATTTGTTTGATTGTGTTTTGATAGGCTCCATAGATTCTAACAATAATATTTACAAGACATAATAGTAAATAATATATATTTATACAAAATAGTAATTATAATTCAGATATGTATTTTAATAATTTTTTAAAAATAAATGAACAGATTTTTTATTTTCAAATTTGAAATAAAAAATTGATATTTCTCAACATTTTTTATAATTGTAAATTTAATACACCAAGAAAAATGTTCCTTCCTTACCAAATCATAACATACTATAGGTAAATCATTACAATTTTACTATTTCAAAAAAACTCCCTCGTATCTGCCTCCACAGAGAAAACATGAATGATGGTAATAAATTCCTAACAGTTAGCCCAACAGTAAACCAGGATAAAATTTAACGCCTTCTTATATTGAATCCCGTGTCTTCATCTTGTATCCTCGACATAGAACACGTGATTTGTTTTATGCTTTTATTGACCAGTTGTTCGAGATAAAAACCTGAGAAATCAAGGGCTGCACATCAAAAGCTGCCTAGAGATCAAGCGACTGAAGCGTAAATAATCTCCAAACATGATCGAATTTTAAATACGTTTCGAAACGGTGCGCATTCCCACGGAAATCTGATGATTCTGACATCTGAACAAAATAATTCTTAACAAAATCATTACATCTTTACAAAATCACGCAATGACAATAAACACATCACTCTTTCCTAGATTAAGACTGCTCACAGGTAAAAAAAAACTCAAGGAAAAACTCTGAGATCCAAGCCAACAGTAAATATTTGGGCAATGAGGAAACAGTGCAGGAAAGAGGTGGGATTCGAAACCGGGAGCTGTGAGGAAGATTGGGTGGTGGTTCCTGGCAATGAAAGAAGCATTATGTTTTCTTCATCTGCGATGGAGGAGGTGGGGGCTGAGGAGGATTTGAAAGTGGATTTTTTTAAGCCTGCTGAGTTCTGGACAGATGCACTGCCTGTGGGAAATGGGAGGCTGGGTGCTATGGTGTGGGGAGGAGTACAGCAAGAGTTGTTGCAACTTAATGGTATGCTTTAATCTTTTTTGGTTGTTGTCACATTTTTCCCCTTTCGATGTAGTTACCCACATTAGTATTCTATTTATACCTGTGCCTAATTTATTGATTGGTTCATTTTGTTAGTTCAATGTCTGCTCTTCTCTACTGTACGATGGAGTAAATCGTTCAGGCTCACAAGATCTTGGTTATTGTGAATTCTTTTACATAAGCTATTAGGAATCATATTCATAAGAGATGGGTCTTTACCGCCTTTAAGAGATGGGTTATCATGAATAGCTTGATTATTGAGAGAAATGCTACTGCAAATAGCTATATATGAGATAGGGGTCACCGGCAATGGCTATAATGAGAGATGGACCGTCCAAGTATTTAGTGAAGGAATGTGTTATATACTCAGATTGGTTGCTGAAGAAATGGGTAATGGTCAGGGCTAAGTTTATCCAGAATAGTTAGTAGTGAGGGTATCATCATCTAGAACTGAGAATTGGGACATTGGAAGTATAAAATATTTAGGTTGCTCATTTGATGGAATGACTTGTTCTCAGACGGGTCACCGAGTAAATGATTCATATGTGCTGTGATGATTCATTGGAGGAATGTCTCATACACCTGTTTTCATTGAAAGACTGGCTCAATATTTGATTGGTCTTTGAAATAATGACTTCTATTCAAATGTTTGTTGAAGGAATGGCTCAAGACTCAGATGGGTAGGAGGAATGATATTTATATTCAGATGGGCCGTTGAAGGGATAAGCCATTTTCGTATGGGTCATTGGAAGTGTGATTCAATGTCCAGGGGGGTTACGAAGGAACCTTATTCAGACATAGTGTTGAAGAATGACTCGTAATCAGATTGAGTGTTGACCTCAGGGTAGGATTGGAAACAGAAATAGAAAAACAGAACAGAAGTGTAGATTTATTGTTTTCTAAAATAAAGATTTACACATATTTTTAGGTACTGAAGAAAAAACAAAACTACCAATAACTACCAACAACTGAAGTAATTAATATTAAACTGCTGGATTAATGCTTCCATTGACCCTGTCATCTGAAGGGTTTGCTGATAAACTTAGCATGCATCCGAACTTCTCAAACTTCTCTCTGCCAACCGCTTTGGTAAGAATACTGGTCTGCAGTAGGACAAAACTTAAATTGTACATTGCCATCTTTCTCATGGTTTGAACCAAATGAAACTTTGAGTTAATCTGGTAAAACAACATTCCTATATGGCAGGGTTTTGGGTCGCTGGAAACCCACAATCCATATGATAAGCATAAGACAATGCTCAAATAAAGCAATAAGGTACGGCAATATTATTGGAATTCGTTCAGTCCAATGAATGTAGCAAACGTCTATCTGGCTACAATTTACATGTTAAGTTTTCCAGATTTGATAATATATACAATATCTAAAAAAATGCCAAAATACCAAGGTTGCATGGGGACGGGGGTACTTGGGTACTTTGGGTATGGGTACAACTATTTTTCAAAATAGGGGACGGGGGTATTTGGTTACATCAATTTTTTAATTTAATATTTTATAGAAAGTCTGGAAATACGAGTCATGACATTGAGTTTTCAAACCAAGAACAGTGATAAAGTTTGCAGATGTAATGTATTGTTTTCAGTTTCAGATTTGCAATATGTTTGTAATAATATATACGCTAAATGTTTAGATGCATAACAGAGAAAACAAACTTTAAACATGAACAAGAAGATCATAAATCATATAAAGATAACATATTGCAAATGATAAACTTCTGACTTGAATAGTGATAAAGTTTACTATTAATCAGTATTGTATCAAAGTTTCAAACTGATTACATATTGAATTAAGCTTGATAAACAGCAAGCTGATAAGTTGATAGGTAAACAAAAAACTGAAACAAAAATCAGAAATCTTAATCAAGTTCGTTAGCTATGATGCTCTCCACCAAGTACCCACCGAGTACCCACTGAGTACCTGGTACATGGGTACATGTACCAGTACCTGGTACGCATCCCAGGGGTGTGGGTACGAGTACCCATGCAACCTAGCAAAAGACTGTAATTTAATTCAGTATTTGACAACCTTCAGAACTGGAACAACAACTCAAAAAATATATGAAATGCAACACAATGAGATCCAAACTAGCAACACTTGATTGATATTGCAATATGAAGTATGGGCAATACCCTAGTACAGAGATGATATCATATCGAATTTCCCACACACAGGTAGAGATCTGAAGCACTTTGCAATGCACACTCCACACTGACTATCTACTGCAAACCACATCACAGTGAGATACTTAAACATTGGAGGCAATGTACAGTTTCCAAATTCTTCAATTCGCTTGCAAACATGAACTGAGCAATTGAAATCAATAATCTCAGATGTAATCCTTCAGTAGAATTGTCTCAAAGGAAATGAGGGTTTTTGTTCTGAAATCTTAAATAGATAACCAAGAGGATTTTTATCTTGCAAATCTTTAATGCTAGGGTTTTGCGCCCTTCAAATCTCTGACACCAAGGGGTTTTTGTCTTGAATCTGTGAAACTCCAAATTTGGAAGGTATATCTAAATAATACAATTAAATGTTCTGATGCAAGCCTTGACCTCTCTTTTAACTGCACCTACTCTAGGCTCTCTATTTCATTTTATTTAATTGTTTTTCCCTCCAAGTATTTAAAAATAATTTTAAATTACATTTAAAAGCCCTTTTTGAATTACATCTTGAATCAAGTGTTAAAAACACTTATTTAAATATTATATTGGTCTTTAATAATGTATAAGTTGCCCATTTGAAAATAAAGTGATTGGGTCCAGCTTAAAATATTACTAATCCTCTTAGTTTTCAATAGGGGACATGATAAAATTATACTTGCCTTACAAGAAAGCTTGAAAATCAAGTATGCCACTTCACATAGGCAATGAATATATTGAATATGACTACAAATGAGATAATACTCAAGTATCCATGATTACTCTAACAAATGCTTAATTGCTAGCCTAGGAAAAGTGGTAAATAAGTTTGTACAATCAGAGAGTGTTATATGAAAGGTTTTGGCATTTGAATTAATTCACTTTACATTCTTTATTCCATTTTGGAACCATTGAATGATAATACAAATGTAAAAATCATATCAGACGTGTTGACTTGTTCCTTGTGGAATTGTAAGCATAGGCGATAGGGTTTTTTGAGCTGCAGAGATTGCAAAATAGGTGCAAAGGAATTACAAGACTTTGTAAAGACTCCACTTACCCATATAAGCATTGGACTTTTAGAAGCACTGAGATAGTTATACGAGGTGTTAAAACGCTCACTCTTGCTTGAGTTTTTTGCCTTTTAAGCTTTCTCTTGGGCAATTCCTTGTCATCAATTTGATATGCATGTGTTTTGTTGTTATTTCATGCTCGCTTCATTTTTTTTGTTATATTTACATAATAGAGAACATTTATACAATTTACAATCATTTGGAGGCCTTAAAAGATTGGTTTGTTGAGCTTGTTGATATTATGGTCTTTACGGCATATAGATCAACCATCTTAAGGCAATAATAATAAATATATAGGATATATTTATTAGTGTAAATCGATATAAATAATAATAATAAATATAGGTGATATTTATTATTTATAAGTGGCAATTTAAGTAAATAATAAATAAAAGGTTATTTATTGTTTCACTTGGGAGGGGCCCAAGTCGGCCACCTTGGGTGGAAGAGTTATTTTCCTAAAAGCATCATATATATATGTTATCGATCCTAGAGGAGAGATCATCAAAAACATAACATGATTCTCTCCTCTCAAGGATTGAATTCCTTACATGCAAATTTGGCAAATTGCTAGAGCAAATGCATTATGTGAATGCTGGAGTAGAATTCTGGACGAATTGTTGCAGCCCTAGAAGGGCGAATTTAGAGCAGAATTCTGGGCGAATTAGAGTAGAAGGGCGAATTTAGAGCAGAATTTTGGATGAATTGTTACAGCCCAAGAAGATCGAACTAGGGAAAACTGGAGCAGCCCTAGAAGAACAATACAAGGGCCAATCTTGCAGCCCTAGATCTGAGAATTATGATAGATCTAATAGAAGGCAAAATCAGGGCAGATTAGCGACATATTGTGAGCAAACCTTGATAGCATTCATCCATATCGAATTCAATTGGTTATATTCAGATCTGAGCAATATTGGATCAGACTTAAAAGAGCCCTAGGTGGGCAACATTACATATTCAGACCAGACCAATATTAAAGGGCAAGATTGAAGATCTCAAGGTTCAGATTTGAAGTCTCTAAGGATTGATTCAGAGCTATAATCCGGGTATTATCTCTCTTTGTTCCTTGTGATTTCTTATATAACCTGTGCTTAGATTTGTTAGATTTCTATAGATTGATATATTTCTTGTTAGAATCTGAAAAATACTAACAAAGCTTAAGGGAAGAATATGCAGATTTTTACAAATCTAGTGGTAATAGAGCTAGTTGAGTGAAGGGAAATGAGGGCATCCCAAAAAGCCATCTGAGATCAGTATGCACATCCAGTATCTAATAATTTCTTCAATAGCTTCCAATAGACTAAAACAAGCACATACTACTATGTCATAAAAGCAGAAACAGACATAGTTGATGTCCCAAAATTAAAACCTTAAAGGAAAGTGATTGCAATCTACAGATCTAATAAATTTCAGCAGCATTATAGCATATAGATTTAATATTATAGAATCATGAAATTAGAAGAATGAGACAAAATAGAAAACACAGATATACGCGGGGAAAACCCTTTCGGGCATAAAACCCCACACTCCAAAACATCGAGCCAATGTTTTATTCAACAACAAGTTACAATACATTATCAGGCCCTAAGCCTTTACATGGAGATTTACATCTTATTCCATCTTGGAGAATATCTGATAGCATACCCTGTGAAGTGAACTCCTCTTCTTTCTCTCACTTTGTAAATTAGCAAAGGCACCAACATATATAGAGCTCAACACAAGAGGTAGGTGCCCATGGTTTCCAAAACCATCTTCAACACATAAGAGGTAAGTTGTGTCATAATATAAACAACTTGCTAATTCCATGACACGTTGCTTATAGCAACCTCCAAGGCAACAACACCTATCTCATCCATAATGGTCATCTTGCCAAATACAATGTAAGTACAACATAGAAATTACCATGACTAGGAATAGGTACCTTCCTTACCTCACACCACTTGTCAAAAGTGAACTCCACCATAAATGCCAATTGCTAAAATATAGCTCCAATGCATAATAGAAATTGCAAACCAAGACTCTTTAGTCAACATAGGAAATCGCCAAATCAATTTCCACATCAAATTGGAAATATATGACAATATCTTTCCAAAACTTAATATCTTCCAAGTGGGTTCCAACTTCCTAGAAAATAAGAAATATGCCATCTCATCACTTACCATGTAGGATGCCACCTCATCAAGAGGTCCCACAAAGTGAATGGCAACTTAGGAAGTTAATCACTTAAGATAAATCAATAATTTAAATAATTTAACGTGTTAGGACTTTAAGGTTGAGACACCTTAATCCCAACATTCTCCCACTTGTCGAAGACCTATCAAGAGTCTACAACATCAACTTCTAAGGAGTCAAACTGATGAAACTATATCATCACAACCATCCATAAAACCACACAAATGTCAACACATGCTCTCGTGCTCCATCTAGACACCAGTCCAAATAACACAAGCATAAGATCCTAGTGATAACAAAGGCTACAAAATACTGCCACCAGTCCATTGCGCTCATGAGCTATACAGAAGCATCAACAACATCAACTTCAAAGTCCAACAGAACTGTGAAGTAATCCTCCATAAAACAAGATAAAACATTGGCCAGAACAACAACCAAACTAATTGCTCCAATCTAGTTGATAAACCCACGAGACTGAAAATAACATCCACAACAAATGCTAATCCATCCAATCATCCATACCTCAAAGGTATCCAACATCAGCAAACTCACGCCACCAACATAACCAACCCATAAACTGCAACCTCAAGCTCCATGCGCAAACCAGTCGATGAAGACCAAACATATACATGAACTCTCATTGCTTGAGTAATGTTGAATTTGAAAGATCAAAGGCATACTAAGTCTACCAATCACAACACATAGAAAGTGTAACTGTGTAGTATCAAGGACCTCCACAAAGATATGTAATTCCTGTAACAAAACAGTTGCAAGAAACGTCTCTCTCAACTAGTCTCCACAACTCTCCCATGTTCTCCACATCCAACAAAGGAAAGAGATAAAGGAACCACCATGTCATCACCAAAAAAAATAAAGTACAAGTGATAACACATGACCACAAAAGAGTGATCACCATAGTTCCACCTAAGATCTCAAAAACAATGTCAAGGGAATTTGAACATTGAAGAAGATAACCAAGACCAAAGAGAGAACCTGTAAATCATAAGCATGTAGCATGTCCTTCTACAAACACCTCTAAATGTAACTGTGCCAAGTATGAACTCCTTCACAACCCCAAGAGAAAAGCCACAACAACATCCAAAACTGTTCAACCTCAAGAGATCAAACATAACATAATATCATGAATCTTCACGGATGTAAGCCCCTAAAAGAAGATCAAATTACTCCATTTCCCATTTTAGGAAATCAGCCCACTACCATCTCCTACTATTATCAAAAATGAAAATTCACCTCAAGGAGATAATAATGCTATCCATCTCTCATAATGAACCTCTAGAATCATCTGATTGCAACTCAAGATCCATGAATATGAAAGAAAAGCATAAAGCACTTGAAAGAAAATGGACAATACCTCTCAAGTGATAAATTGCTGAGTAGACCAAGAGTGGGGAATGAGAATTCTCCTCCAAGATATGCAAGTCATCATGACTTATCCAAGAATAATCTCCTCACAAGTCTCTACTGAACTCACGTCCAACCAAGGTGTAGTCTCCTCAGACTTTCTGCTGAAATCTCATAAAGAGTAACCTTCTTAACAACATGTCTCTCATCTCAAGAGAACTCTAGCCTCACCTAAGTCTCCATGTATCCATTAGTACCAACAAAAGATCAATTCATGCTAAGCTCCAAATGCATCTCTGCACTCTCATGAAGTGGGCCTGGAGGTCCTGTACTACTTTTTCCTCTTGGATGATTGTACTTGCATGGTTGTGCCTATCTCACGAAGTAGTACACCAAACATCCTGCTGCTCCACTCTGATTAATATGCCCAAACACCACAAGTCATGAAGCAACATGTAGGAATCCATGTACAACAATATACCCAGCTAATTAGTACTCGGACCCCAATCAAAATAAAGGACCCAATGTATGAGACGTAGAAGTAGTAGTACCTCAACCAATCACCACAAAGTAACCGTCCATATATGGAGTACATCAAAACAATGTGAGAATAGACTCCCACAAGCCAAAGAACCAGCAACATGGATGATACGATATGTCATCAAACCAATGCCAATCAAATAATGTCCAGAAGAAATACCCCTCCACATTCTCATACTGAATCATTGGTGTAGTCAGGACCAAATCATAATTGCTATATGATTCCAACTTGGACAGCCACTAGTCCATAAGGAATCAAAGACTATGAAGTCACCAATCAGCACTGATGTCGCTGCCCTATCAAAAGGAATAGGTGACAAACTCAAAGATGAAGTATGTATGCCATTGCTGCTCAACAAAGATGAGTCTAGAGTAACTGGCCCACTAAGAAAGACATCAATCAAATCACTATCGCTATCATGGGAATGATCAACTACCTCAATTGGGAACTCTGATTTAGGAAACTCATGTCCCTCAACATCTGCTGTATCAAATTGCATAAACCCAGTCCTCAAATAAGAAACATCATCAAAACTAGCATGTACCATACTGCCTTTTCTAGTCCATCAATAGTAGGAAAGGTACCATTACCTTCATCGTAACTAATAGTGGCAATGTTATGAGAAAGGTGGAGTATATCGCTGCTGTTCCAAAACTGAAATTAAGATTGTTTTCAACCTTTGTTTCATTGCCTATGAGATCTTCCTCTACTTGCTCAACGCGTATACACTCTTCCCTCAGAAGAAACATGGATCTAAAGTAGTTTTCCCCTCATTGTCTTGTTTGCTCCCTGCATTTGTAGCTGTAAGGTGGAAAATGTGGAATAGGGGTTTAGAAAAATGCACCTAAAAGAGACCCTAAGCCAATATTTACCACAAAACATGAAATTCTAATGATAAGGAATATAAATCTGGAAATGCTTGCAAAGAATAGTGAAATAAAGTACATACCTCATAACATAGTTGATCTGAAAATACTTGATTTCTGGTGTCTGTACTAAGTTTTTGGAAATTCTGCAACCAGATCTGGGACAGGAACACAGAGACAGAGAAAATCCAGAAATCATTTCCTTTTTTGAGTCAGGTCGACCTTGACCCAAATGAAGGTCGACCTTGACCCCTTTATGTCGACCTTGACTTGCACTGCTTCGATAGAAATTTTGTTCGTGGATCCCGAAAGTTTGCCGAAAAGGGTATTCAGATCTACTCTGCAACTCTTGAAACAACGACTGTAGAGATCTGAAAATGGTGTTTTGGGGTGGCTATATAGGGTTTTGCCTTAGTCAAACCCCCGTTTTGGTGATCTCCACCTCCACGAATAGCCGGATGTAATAGAATATGTGTGTGTTGCTCGTAGGAAGAACTTTGAATGTGCAATGCCAAGATCTAATCCTCTAGATTGAAAACCCTAGCATGAATTGAAATGAGAGAGCAATGCATAGATTTGAATATGATAAAGAAAGCATACCAAGCCCGCAAGGCTAAAGTACTCCTACCAAACTCACAATCCGTAGTTGCTAGCCCATGATTGTATCTTTTGAATGCTTGAATGTTGAAAATGGTAGATCAAGGAAGAAGGAATCTTTCTTGTTCCAAATGAATGTCCACAATAGCTTGTCCACCAAATGCTTGCTTGCATCAAGGCATCATCAATATCTTGTTCTTCTATATCATCCTCTTGCAATCTTGCATCATCTTCTCCTCATCATCATTTCTTGCTTGTTACTTGAAGTCGCTTGATGGAAATGAAGGCAAAAGAGTGTTTATATAGAGATTTCAAGGCAAGGCTCCTCAGGCAATGTAAGTGCCCCTAATTCAAATTTCACCTCAAATTATGGTCCAATCACAATAGCCAACTAAGGAGGGGAAATAATAAATGAATTTTAAATAAAAATTCTTCTACCTTCAGATCTGGAGGTCTGTTTTAAATTTTGGGACCCGCTATGATCAAAATTTGGAAATGGGGACCAAAACCCGACAAGGGTCAAGGTCGACCTCGACCCTGACCCAAGGTTTTAAGTCCAGTCAACATAGGAAACAGAGAAGTTTCTGGGTCGGCCAGAGACTTGGAATGATGGGAAAATAGGACAGAGTGGTGGAAAAGGGCACAGAGGCCTAGAAGAGATGTGATGAAGGCTAGGAGGATCAATACATAGGTCCTACCTAGAAAATAGAGCCACGAAGAAGGAAATTAAGGAGAATCCTCGGGATCCTAACCCTGATTTCACTTAGAAATGAAGAATCAAGTGCAAATGCATCCTAAATGCAAATCTATCATGAAAATGCATTGAATGAGGGTGCTAAACCTACCAAGATGGAAGTGCATCCATTTTAAGACGATACAACAACGATCTCTAATTTTTTGTAATTGCTGTTTTGCTTGGGCAGCAAGTGCCTTAGCCTTCAATGCTCTTTGACTCCACTTATTGCATATGTCTAGTGTCTTTTCCACGTCACCCATGCTAGAGTACAAAGAATTAGATCTTGGGTGGCTTATTTCCCCATCAATAGGAGACATGATGCTTTTGCCACCATTATGAGTGAAGACTCACAACGTACGTGCTGAAATTACTATAGGCCCACCATTTGACAATGCCTTCAACACAACCTTCTTACTGTCAGCCATAAATTCCAACTCCATCCTCTTGAAATCTTGCATATACCTGCCAAGAGACTATAACCACTGGATGCCTAATATTGCGTCAATCTCACCAAGACTTACAACATAGAAGTTATTTGTCAAGGTGTAATCTCCCATCTATAAACTAAGTTGTAGTATCCCCTTAGTGCATCTCATAGAGAACCCACCTGCAACTGTCACACTAAACCCAGAAAAATCCTCTATCTACAACTGTCATATTGAACCCAAGAAAATCCTCTTATCAATAAAATTGTGCGTAGCACCATTGTCAACAAGGAAAGTCACACGTTGGCCCTCAGTCACTCCCATCAGACGAAAGGGATGAATCCTAGGTACTCTTGAAAGTGAGGCAATGATTACATTGGACTTGGTCAATGCACTTTTCTCTCCATCTCAACTTGTTGAGTCTCTTGCTCACCCTCAACATTGTTGTCATTTGATCCTGTATACGGCATATGTTCATCTTCCACCTTTGAATGCACCTTAATGAGATGCACCTTGCCTTTCCCAAGGCATCGATGTCCAGGCTCCCAAGGCTCCTTACACGAATAGACAAAACTTCCTCCTCCTCAAATCATTGCGTGTCTCTTGATCCATCCTGGGGGAGGTGGTGCACTCTTGGGCTGTGTAGGGGGCCTCTGAGATGGCTTGATGCTCTTGGAAGACTTCTTATCTTGCTGATAAGAAGTAGACGGTGGTGAAGTATCGAGCTTTAGGGTGGTTTGAATAGCCTCCTGCAAGGTCCTAGACTTAAAAGTCTTGACCAAACCTCGTAATCTCTCATGTAACCCCTCAACAAATATCATCACCACATGTCTGGCAGGCATCTTTGTGACCATGACTACAATGTGTTGAAACTCATTAATATAAGTTTCAACATGTCTAGTCTGTTTCATCAGTGTTGTCTATAATACAACTCCACACCCTTAAGGTCAAATCTAGTAATCAATTGCTTAGGGAACTCCTTGTAAGAATGTACAAGTCCATGGTTTTGGGTAACCGAACCATGATGCTCTAAGTTTAACACTGCAAACTGAATGGCCTCCTCTCTAGGCATATGGTTAAGTGAGAGGTAGGTATCAAGCTCGTGCACTAATCTTCCCGCTACCATCAAAAGAAGATAAGGTGAGCTTGCTGATCGCCTGCTTCAAGTGTCCATTCTATTGCTGTCTAGGCCGTCTATCACCCTTGGCTCTCAAACTATGTTTGCACTATGCACAATATTGGGGTAGAGGGAAGGCATCTCTAACATGCTGCAGAAGGGTCCGCCACTCAGCACTGGCTACCATAACTGCATCTTGGAATTCAACGCCCTCTAATGGGTCTACTGGTGGTGGCTCATTCCTAGGAGGAAAAAGAGGTTGCATGGGCAGGTCTATCTGGTGTATGTGTGTGAGTACTGTCATTTTTAGGAGAACCAAATGCACTGTCATCTGATGAGGGAGCCCCGCTACTCCCACTACTGCCTGCAACTGAAATAGAGCTACTCACTCTGTCATGTCTGCCATGCCTACCTCTAGGCTGCCCCACATCCAACCTATCAAGGGTATCCTGTAATTTGCCTAATGTCTGTGCAATCTATGGTTGTGTATTGATGAGAGTTCTGAATAACTCTCGATGGGGATCGTCCTGCTGATTCTGCTTTCCCCTCTATCGGGCACTCCTACTGCCCTCATGCAATCACCCATGCTTGCTGGAGTTTCCGTATTAAAATATATTTTTCCGTGTGCTCTCTTGCGGACGTAATACCTGTATGCCTCAAATCTGCCTGGATGCATAGAAGTGACAACAAACCCTCAAGTTGGCAAGATTATGCTCTGATACCACTGAAAGATCCCTAAGTGGATTCTAAGGCAAATTTCTGATATTTTTGTATTTGACTGTCTTTGACCAACGTTTAAGAGGAAATGTCTATTTTTTTTGTTTGCTTGAGTTTTGTTGTTTTTCTGATTTTTTTTTGTATTTTTGGATATGATGAATGCAAACACAAAATCTGAAAACAAATGCTGAAAGAAATTAAATCACAACTAAATAAACAACTAACTAGCAATTTCTAATTTTCTTCTTTCTCCAAAATCACTTCTACATATCTGTTCTCCTAACTGTACGGTTCAGATCTGTATATGAGCAACCAAGTTGTAATGATTCGATTTACAATTTCTGATTTCCCTATGCTGTCTTCAACTGCTTATGCCGTCCAAAGATAATATCAGTTATATAAGCCACTTGGTGCCAAATCAATACTCACGTCCAGCTGGTCATAATCTGAGATCTTTGCTGTAGCTGTACGGCTGACCAATAGGACTATAAAATGACTGATGTCCTGCCCTAACACTGATGTGCAACCTGGTATATTATCTCTGCTCATGAAATGCCTCCCCAAACCCTAACGCTAAACCTAGAGAAGCTGGAATTTGGCCTGGAGGTGGTACAGACAAGGAATAAAGGCCTGAAATGTAAGAATTTCTTCTGTACAGTCTCAGATCTACAAGTTTATACACTGATATTTTCCCTTTATCCAAATCTGATGCAAAATCTTCAAAATTTGAAGCCAATGTGATTCTAACTATGAATAGTGATGTAATTTGACTCTAGGAAAGCTACGGTCTTGTCCAACTCCTTATACTTTCAAGAGTTTTTGTTGTTGGAAGCTTGATTGCTGCTCAAACCCTTCACAAAGCTCAAACTTCAATATGCTGATGTGAAAACGATAACCTGCATGATAAAAAATGGTTGCCACAGTTCCTTTTTATTTCTTTTTGGCTTTCTCTCCAAGAGGTTTGAACATTTTAGGGTTTCCATCATTTATTTTAATATATTTTATTTTATTATATTCCCCCTCCTAGGGATTTGAACCACATGAGGCTTTATTTATCATGATAAAAATGGCCACCTTTTAAATACAACTTACAACTCATGTGCCTAGGCCACTTTTTATATTTTATTATAATATAAAGTGATTGAATTAAATTACTTTATTATTATTTTATTTAAATCAAACTTAGGAAGTAATTTAATTATTTCCAATTTATTTATAAATTGATCAACTAGACTCCTAATTGAAATCTTACTGATGCTGCCAGTGCATGGATGATATTTGAATGCTATAGGCGAACTAGCAGTCTTACCTAAAAAATAGGGATCCTCCTTAAAAAATAAGAACTGCAACCAAAGTCTCTTGAATGATCCTGGAGGTCCCCTAATGCATTCTGTTCAACTCCTAGTCAATTCCTAAAAAGTAGGAATCCCTCCTAAAATTTAGGAGACTGTCCCAAACTGCCCAAAACGTGTTTTTAAGCCCCTGCGTAGCTCTACAAACCTTTGGATGGGTCCCCTATCCACGCTGTTAACCTCCAGGAACCCGGCTAATAGGTCAACCTCTGCTGACAATTGAGCTGTCTAAGGAAGGGACATTAGAGATTACTCCTAACAAAGGCAAGGGAAAGTGTTCAAAAGTACGTATTGAGTTATAGAAGGGAGTCATGCATTTGGGAAAGTATGTTATGGACAAGGGGGCCTTGATGAAATACATAGGTGGGCTGCTTGGGCATGTAAATGGACCTGTCTTAAGGGAAAAACCTAAAGATGTAGATGAAACTTGTGCCCACACACACCATAACAAATGGGACAAGAAGAAATCTTCATCTTTCAAGCAAAAGCAAAAGGATAAAGGACAACAACAAATATGAAGCTAAATAGGGATAAAGACAAGGGAAAACACAAGAAGAATTCTAATACTTTAGTCTAGAAAGGGGAAAGCCAAATTTTATCATTTACATTGTGATAAGGATGGATGTTTGGATGAGAGGTAGTGAAAACTACACTTGGATTTAGCACCATCATGGAGGAAGAAGAGAGACAAGAACACTACATTCATGAGTAAAGGAAAAGAGATTAATAGTTGTTCCGATTCCATTGAGAAGTGCCTTTAGCTCTAGGAGCCAGTCCTGATTTGAAGCAAACCTTGACTCTCCCCTATTGAAATATTTAGAAATGGTACAATTACTACTAGGTGGAGGTTTCACTTGGATTTGTAGTCTTTGTAAAGAACAATATAACAACTCATATAGTCAAATGAAAACACATCAATGCTTTATCCCTCAAAAAGGCATCAAATTTTGTAGAGGCAGGCCAAAAGGCAAAGGCCTTGTAGAAGAAATAGGTATTAAATATATTGAAGAACAAGCAAAAGCAAACGAAGCATCTCAGAAAATAGCTATAGGTTCTCATCCTTTGGAAAAGTCTAAGAAAGGATCAAAAGCCTCTCCATCAATACCCCATATCATGGGTAGAGGGCCATCCATTAATGTCTATGCCTAATGAACAACCAGTGTCACATGAGAGAGCAAAGGGACCCTTATAAATGACATTTCTCAATAAGAGTAGAGAGATTGCCAAACAAGACATAGCTAGATGTATCTATGCTAATAGATTGGTATTTAATGTTATTGACTCACCTTATTGGCAAAAAATGGTGAGATCGATTAATGAGGCTCCAAAGGGGTTGAAGGGCATGGGTTATGAGAAGGTGCATACTTTCTTATTGGACAAAGAGGTGAAACATGTAGAGGACTCCTTAAAGCCCATCAAGGATTCATGGATCGAAACAAGGGTGTCCATCGTATTTGATGGATGGAAACATGTAAGAAATCCCCTGTTGATCAATGTTATTGTAGTGCTCCCTAAACCTAAAGGGACATTGTTTTTTAGAGGAGTTTATTGTGAAGGGAACGTGAAGGACGGTCAATTTAGTGCCAACATTCTTTGCCAAGCCATTAAGGAAGTTGATCCTCAAAATGTTGTTCAAGTTGTAATAGACAATGCCAAAAATTGTTGGGTTGGGTTATTGGTTGAGGAGGCCTATTTGCACATTTTTTGGATAACTTGTGGTGTCCACTCATCAAACAAGTGTATGCTGATGCCAAGGAGATCCAAATGTTAATCTCCAACTACCATATGTGACAAGGCATATTTAGACAATTCTTAAAATTGGAGTTGTTGAAGGTAAGTTAAATTGTTTTTG
Source organism: Chamaecyparis obtusa (assembly GCA_027943335.1). Lineage (NCBI taxonomy): Eukaryota > Viridiplantae > Streptophyta > Pinopsida > Cupressales > Cupressaceae > Chamaecyparis > Chamaecyparis obtusa. Next base: position 95,721 of record BSBK01006941.1, on the reverse strand, counting down.
TATGTTTTACTTTAGTAAACTTTTCAAGTTTTTAATTTTAATTTTTTTATTATTTTGATTTTGATATAGGTTTTTGATACTCGTTTTGGTTCCAAAACACTTGTTTTGACACCTTTTGAAGGTTTATGAGGCACTATTGGAGTATATTGAGGCAATCTAGCACTAAAAGGGCAGCAAACATTAGAGCAATGATACTGGATGAATCTTGGTGGGGTTGTGCTAAGTACCTCCTGAATTTCACTAAGCCTATATTGAATATGATTCGATATATTAACATGGATAGGCCTTGCTTTTGTGAGGTATATGATGACATTGTCTTAATAATTGAGAAAATCAAGGTCATCATAAATGACAAAGAGCAAGATCTCAAAGAAACATTATTCAAGGAAATGCAAATAATCATTGTGGAGAGATGGAACAAATTGACTATTCCTTTGCATCTCCTTGCTTTTGCATCGAGTCCCAAGTACTATAGTTAGCAACTCCTATTGGCACAAGAGTCGCCCCATATAGAGATCTCGGAGTTGCTCAAGGGCACAAGGAAGCCCTTTGTAGACTCTTTCATCGAGACATACGACTTGTAGTGAGGACCGAATTCATGAGTTTTGCAAGATCAAATAATTGAAGTCTAGAAGCCTTTTGGAACAAGCATAGGGTTGATGCTCACAAATGGTGGTATTTCCATGGAGAATCATATCGACACTAACAACCTCTTGTCATCAAAATTTTATCGCAAGTTACTAACTCTTAAGGTTATCGTTGATGAATTTATTTATCGTTGATGAGTTTATGTCTAAATAGTTTATTCATAACTCTAAACTCTCTAATATCAAAATCGAAAATCTTGATAAGTTGCCATGTCATCTTCATTTGAGAGGATTTGGAGCACACTCTTTCATCACTCAACAAAGCGCAATAGATTACACTCTAAGAAGGTAGAGGACTTGGTCTTTGTGCATTCAAACTTGTGACTCACACACAAAGAAAATACCTATGAGCAAGGTGAGACAAAGGAGCGGGATATTAATGCAGACCAGACCGAGTTGGATGATTCAGTTTTCTACCTTGCTGCTCTTGGAGTTGATGACCATGAGCTACCTAGTGATCATGAGGCTAAGGGTGCTAGTATGCTACTAATGCTTGTGCCAGTGTCAATGGCACTATTTGTGGTTCTTCTAATTTACCACAACATTTTGATATGGAGGATGATAATATTTTTGATGGTCCATAAGATATTTGATTGATGATGACTAATTATTAACTGTTAACATTATTATTTTTGAACTAAAACATTAATATGATGGTTTATTTTGGCATTTTGCTATGTTATTTGACCTAAAACATTGAAATTTATGGTAGTGTATTTTTCTATGTTATTTGACTATCAGCATAGAGGTGTATTATGAACTTAATTACAACTGCATGTATGTATATATTTTTTATTCTACATTTTTAATATGCTTTTGTATGGACGAACCCAAAACAAATCCAAACCTCCCAATTTTTTTTTTGACGGAACCCATGAACTTGAACCTTGATCCCAAACCTAATCCCGAAGTGGAACTGACAACTTAGGTCTTGGATACTTTGCTCAAGCTTGTAAAAATTTTAGACTTGAAGATTATTGAACACATGAGAGCTGGAAACAACTTAGCTGCCAAGATGTTGGAAAGTACACTTATCTAGACAACTTCCTTTCCTATCACCCATCATCTCTTTCATCTCTTGAGTTGATGATAACTTGTGTCGGCTCGAGAACCATAAAACTTATATCTTCTGACAACAAGGTGATATGCTGCTTAGATGTGGATGCCATTGAGTTAGTTTTTAGTTTATAACCATACGAAGAAATGCAAATTGTCAACTTGGAAGATTGTGAGCTTCAAAGGGAAAATAATGTTCAAATATGCCGAAAAGAGTCAGCAATGAATAGCTAATTGAAACACAAGAGGTACATGTTAGGCCCAAAAGGAGGCAAGCACAACTAGGGGGGGTGTGAATCGCATGTGTACACCTAATAATTTTAATTCCACTTTAGCAACTTAGATCTGAAAGATAAATAGTAATGCAAGATCCACAACATATAATAGAGAACACCAAGATTTGTTCTCGAGGAAACCCGATTAAGGGAAAACCCCGGTGGGATTGAAACCCACAAGATGAATGTACTTTGCTAAAAGTACTGCCTGGTTAAGAGCAAATAGAGAACAAAGGATGCACTTGCAACTACAGGCTTACAACCCAATCTGTAGGCTCACTTCCCAGAGTCACTACTGCTCACAATACAATCTCAGATCTGGCCCTTAGTCGGGTTCACCGATCTATCTTCAATTAAAATAGGGTGGACATATGGTCCATTACAATTGAAATGACAAATGACATCTCCTATGCCAAAACAGTTCCAATGAAGTACAAACTCTGCATTAAGTGCAGAATACAAATACACACACTCTCCTCGCTCTCCTCTCACAATTACAAAATGATTTCAAATTTATACCTATTACAAAGAATAATCAACCACTAGGTCGGCTAAGACCTATTACAATAAAAGGTATAAACATTATGCTCAATCTCTAATGTGATCCAAATCAAGTCGGCCAAGACTTAGATAGGACCCAAATCTTTAACCACAAACACAATTGCGTGTTGCCAAGACAACATCAAGAATCGCAACACGTTACTCCATCAAGTCGGCTAGGACCTAAATGAAGAAACACCAACATGCTACCAAAGCAGCAAATCCGATCACCTCAATCAATGCGGACCCACAACACGATCATCACACGATCCAAGAACACCAACAAGCAACATGAATACCATCCAAAACCTTCGCATCATCTTCAATACGAAATCCAAACTCATCTTTATCTCTGATCATCAAGAACACTAAAATACCGAACTCTGTCATAACAAAAGATAGCTTGGTGTACTTTGAATCATGAACAACACCAGCTGCGAACACAATGATAAGGCACCATGTGACCACCAGCTTCGCAACCTATGAAACATCAAATCCAAGACATACCGAACCAAATACTCATCCACTGTACACAGGAACACTGTAACATCAGCAACCAGCAACTCGATCATACCTTGCTCAAATTGTTATCCAAACTTGTACGAACCTCTGTAGACCATCTATAGACACCTCTGAACAACACCTCACGATTGCAACTCAAGATCTTCAACATATCACCTGATCAATTGAAATCCTCTTCACTGAACACATTGAACACATTGTCTGAAACAACAATTAGTATGTTGACATCAATGACAAAACATTAATGTCAGTATACCCAGGTACCAAACTCTGACATGCTCAACAATCTTCCAACAGCACAATCATTTGCCAAAGATGTTATATAGAAATAAATTAAAGAAAGAGCTTGGGATGATGATTACTATGCTGAACCAAATGACAGAGGAGCAAGAGGCTAGATTATTCAGAAAATGGATGTTCTATATCATGGATCTTATATGTTAAGTTAAAATTTATGTTGATTGGAGGTAATTAATTAGTGATTCTATTCATTCCCAGCTGATCAGATTTTTTGAAACAAATGCTTTTCATATTGTATCATATCTAATGCATTCTCTTGTGCAAGCTAACTTTTTTGTAGTGAAACTTAGTAGCGATATATAATAGAGGAAGATTCTTCTTACTTTATCCTCAGTTACAGCTGTAGGATGGATTGAAACACTATAAGATGGTCAATGATGTGTTTGCAATGAAGATTGTAAGAGGCTTGAGAAGCCAAAGTCATGTTTGTATTTCATATTATGCACTACCAGTCATTGCAGCATGGGCTGACTGTTTCATTCAATTTCCAACATTTTCTTGTATAAGGGTGTATGGCTTTGACTCTCAGTCCTATAGACTTCCTTGGTATCCCAGTGATCGCTTTTTTTTGGAGTATTGCAGACAGATCTCAGTAATAATTGAATGTTGCCAAAAGAGATACAAGTTAGGGGTTAATTTTCCAATCTAGATTGGACCATACAATTGTATCAAATCAAATGATGCCAATCTCATAGGTGCTGAAATTTCCTATTACAACTTGAAGCCTCATCATACTAGCAGATGTTCGAATTCTTAGGCATTAATTGGAAAGACATGAACTAACTTTGAAGCAGATGTTCTAATTCTTAGGGATTAATTGGAAAGATATGAACTAACTTTGCATGAGCCACATATGGAATATTTCTGGGTAAATTGCCTAGGTAAATTTGAGGTTTGCAGAAGAAGACACAACAAGGTGACCTTAGATCAGATAAGAATGCTTGCAGTTGATCTGGTGCCAATTGTTTTAGAAGACATAGGAGAGAATATCTTATGCCTTAAGTTTGTCCTAACAGAAATAGATGTTCATCCATTATCACCAGTTGATTGGTCACTCAAGGATGGAACCACCAAAGGCATTATGAATAGAACATGTGGATGTATTGAAGGCATTTATGGAAAAGAAATTGGCTGAAAGAATTTAAGAAATTTCTCACCAGAAAAGAACAAGACAATCTAACTGGAGCATAGAAATAATTATAATTCAGAAAATGTAACTGCAAGCATCAAATCTAAGAAGGGAATGATGGAGGTTTTTGATACATTTGAGGAAAACATTATAAAAGATGAAACTTGTTAAGAAAAGAGTTATGGCTCCTCTTCTCCAAATATTATACAAGCTACTCATGTAAATCAACAAGAATTTGCAGCTTTGGAAGTACCCATGCTTGCAAAAGTGCAAAGCAATTAAGTTGGAGAAGTCAGAATTTGAAGTTGCCAAATTATCATGCTAGTCATGGGAAGCAGAGATTTTGTTTAGCATCGATGGAGAAATGAAAAATTCAGTCAGAAGCCACCTATAATTGAGAGTTGAGACTTTGAAAGTAAAGTTTGATTGCTAATAGAAAAGGAATTTAAGAAATAACACCTTCTCCCTCTTAACAACATGCTTGGACTTAGTTTATACTTTATAGTTTAGAGTATCTTGGTAAGCTGTTTAAGAAATAAAAATTTAAGAAATAACACCTTCTCCCTCTTAATAAATAAGCTGTTTAAGAAATACAAATTTAAGAATCAATACAAATTTATGGTGTTATTTCCTCTGTATGGACTATGGACTTTGTTTATAGTTTAGAGTGTCTTGGTAAGCTGTTTAAGAAATACAAATTTCCTATGATATTATAGTTAGTAAAGAACATTTTCATTCTTGTATTGTGAGAATATTCCACAAACAATTTTTCATTTTGTTATCTGTTAAAGTGTGAAGATAGAAGCTGCTTTTTCATGATATTCAACTTTCGTCTTATTGCTTACTGGTAGAATTCTGCAGAGGATACTCTGTGGACTGGAGAGCCAAGTGATTTCACAGATCCAAGGGTTGAAACTGTTCTCCCTCAAGTTAGGAAGCTTGTGACAGATGGCAAATTTGCAGAAGCTTCAACTGCAGCAAAAGCGATGGCTGGTCAACCCACTGAGGTAGAAATGATGCTTTAAGTTTCTGTTTTCCTAGGGTTTTATGGATTCTTCTAATTTATGTTTCCTTATCTTAGAATGCAAAATATATGGAACTGTATACACTTTATGCATGTCAAGTTTCCAGTGGTGTTCTTTGTGAACTCACACCTGAAAATAAATTCTCTCTGAAGACCACTTTTCTTTTGATAGTTTATCTTCATGCAATCAGGCAATATTCATTAATGCAAGGTGAAATGACACACATGAAATATGTTGCCTGGCTTATAGAAGAAAGGAACAGACCCTGAACCAACTTATGACAGTTTTAAACTGTTTAGAGGCTTTTTGCATTTGATATTACAAATTGAGACAAGTGATTGATCAAAAGTTAGATCATGTAATTCAGTGTATACCATACTCATCTTTTTTGAAGCATGGATCAATAGAAGCAAATAATCATATGTTTTTTAAATTTAAGTTTTAAATCTTTCTTCTGTTTAACATTGGTCATAAATATTCTCTAGGCTGGTTAAAATATTATCCGTTGTCACCAACTCCACTACGAGTATATTGTATTGTCTTCTTGAGATGTGCAGACAATATGAACTTGTTCTTGACTCAAAATTATTAGAACAATTTCTTCAAATCAGATTGAGAAGACAGTTTCAATGCCAAATACAAAATTTTATGAACCCTAAACAACCTGCAAAGATCCACAGGCATCTGTAGCAGCAGATGTGTATATCTGAACTGCTACTTATGGAATCAAAACAATGATAATCTAATCCAGATAAAAACCCTATCATATTTGAAGCTCTCTGTGCCATATGATTTTGATAGTCTCAGAGAATTACCTTCCACCAATTTGTAATGTTCCCGACTTTCGGAGGCGTGCAAATCAGAAGAACAAATCGGAGGCGTTTCTCTCCCGGAGGCAAATTCTGTCCCGGAGGTGTTTATCTCCTGGAGGTGTGTGCAAGGAGCAACAATGGCGTACACTGAGACAGGGTGCCGTACGGTGAAGTGGCCAGATGCCGTACGGTAACAGGTCGTATGATGGGGAGTGAAGCAGGCCGTACGGGTAGGAAGTCAAGCAGTACGGATGGGATGAGCAGGCCATACGGTCATACGGGGTGGCAAGTTGAATGAGTTTCGAGGTGCAGATGCAATTACAGTATCCTCCATCCTTCGGTTGTAATAAAATATACTTCCCGTGAATCAGAATACTCACAAACCACAAGATGTTTTGCCAGAAGAATGTTTATTGAATTAATTGATAAAGCCTCGGATTTTGCCAGATCCGATACAAGCAGAAGAAGCAGAATAGGGTGAGGGTTGAATCCCACCGAAACTGTGGAGTACCAAATAGGGAGGGTCTTTCACCTCCGAAATGGCGAAGAGCAGAATCCCCAACAGGAATTCGCAAACATAACTAAAATATCAAATCTCAACATATTTAAAACTATCCTACACGCCGAGCATAAATACCCGTCAGGGAAAACTCCTGAGAGTGCACAAAAGAGCCGACAACGACAACTAAAACTATGCCAAAAAGAAATAATGGGCCCGAGATCAGCTAAATCAATCGGGACCCTTACATACAATAGTCATTTAATGACGGGAACATTACAATCCTCCCGTCCCAAAAATTGCTTGTCCTCAAGCAATTGTAACGCCGGGTGCTGAAGAATGTGTTCACCTTCCCACGCGGCGTCGTCCAGCGGCAAGTGCTTCCAACGTATCAAGTATTCCTTCAGGGTACGGTTTCGCAGAGTCTTCTCCCGTACATCAATGATCTCCGCCGGTTCCAAAACGAGCTTCCCTTCTTCATTTAGTGGCGGAAGGTCTGTGGTTACCACAATATTCTGCCCGACAGCTTTCTTTTGGTAGGAGACATGAAAGACATTGTGGATGCGGCTTCCTTCTGGCAGTTCAAGTTCATAAGCAACCTCACCGATACGGCGCGTCACACGATAAGGACCATAGAAGCGAGGCTTCAGCTTCTCCTTGCCTGTTGCTTTCAATGATGATTGCCTGTAGGGTTGGAGCCTTAAATATACTAAGTCGCCAACCTCAAAACTTCTCTCTATCCTGTGTGTGTCAGCATAAATCTTCTGTTGATTCTGAGCATTTTCTAAGTTTTCTTTCAAGACTTTGAGAATGTCTTGCCCTTCCTGAAGCCAGTCCTTTGCCCTCGGTGCGTGGCTGTCACCCAAAACCCTGTCAATGAATGAGAGAGGCTCGTATCCGTAAAGTGCTTTGAAGGGTGCCATCCCGATAGACATATGATAAGTTGTATTGTAGCAATATTCTCCTAGATGCAACCATTTGACCCATGCTCGTTGCTGTGCTGAAATGTAGTTCCGGAGGTAGCCCTCTATCCATTTGTTCATGATTTCTGTCTGCCTGTCCATCTGCGGATGGTAGTTGGTACTGGGTGACAATTCTGTCCCTGCCAACTGAAACAACTCTGTCCAGAAAATGCTGATGAAACGTCCATCCTTGTCATTGACAATGTTTTGGGGTAACCCGTGCAGACGAAAAACTTATTTGAAAAATAAGTCTGCTACTTGTGCGGCCTGGTAGTCCGAGGAGATGGTGAAGAAGTGTGCATACTTTGTTAGCCTATCAACGACAACAAAGATACAATCCCTTCCATTTACCTTTGGAAGTTCGGTGATGAAGTCCATGGCGATGCCATCCCACTTCTGTTCTGGTATGGGCAGAGGTTGTAGTAATCTGGCGGGTGTGTTCGGCTTTGTTTTGCTGGCATACTTCACATTCCTGCACGTATTGTAACACATCATCTTTAAGTCCCTTCCATGTAAACCTCTCCCTGAGCTGTCTGTAGGTCTTGAGAAAACCTGGGTGCCCAGTTAATGGCGAGGCATGTACCTCTCTCAAAATTTTCTGCTTAATTTTGGACTCGGGCACTAGATATATCCGGTCCTTATAGTAAATGATGTCATCCACCACCTTGTATCGGTCATTTTGAATGTCGCCGTCCATCAACTTACATGCAAACGGGTTTTTAGAATATTCCACGAGTAAGTGAGCCTTCTAGTCAGCTGATATTTGTGACAACATACAGGTAGCCAGCTTCCTTGACAGAGCATTCGCAACCATATTGTTTTTTCCTTTTACATACTCAATATCAAAATTGAAGGCCTGGATCTTACTTACCCATTTCTGTTGCCTCTCATTCAGATCCCGTTGTTCCAAGAAATATTTTAAGCTGTTGTGGTCGGTACGGACGGTGAACTTGGCACCCACCAGATATTGCCGAAACTTAGTTAGGGCGTGCACAATGGCCAACATTTCCTTGTCGTAGATGGAATATAGGCGCTCAGTCTGTGTTAGCTTCCGACTTTTGTAGGCTATTAGGTGTCTTTCTTGCATCAGGACTGCGCCGATCCCCTCTCTCGACGCATCACATTCCAGAATGAACGGTCGAGTGAAATTAGGTAGAGCGAGGACTGGGCAAGTGCTCATTATTTCTTTCAACCTTTCAAAATTGTGCTGTGCCCTTTCATTCCATTGGAAGGATCCCTTCTTAGTCAGATTTGTTAATGGTGCACTCAGCTGAGAAAATCCTTTTACAAATCTCCTATAATAACTGCATAATCCAAAGAAACCTCGCAACTCGGAGAGTGATTTTGGAGTTGGCCAGTCGAGTATAGCTTGAATCTTCTCCTGGTGGACCTGTACTCCTTGATTACTGACCACATGACCTAGGTATAAAATTTCTGTCATCCCAAATTCACATTTGGATTTCTTGGCAAACAAGGACTGAGCCTCCATGATCCCAAGGATGTCATCCAACTGTCTCAGATGTTCTTCCCAGGTTTTACTGTAAATTAGGAGATCATAAAAAAATATCAGCAAGTACTTACGCAATTGTTTGTTGAAGATGCGATTCATGCATGATTGAAAAGTGGCTGGTGCGTTCGTTAATCCGAAGGGCATGACTAGGAACTCATAATGCCCGTAGTGACAACGGAAAGCTGTTTTCTCCACATCTTCCCGCATGCAAATCTGATGGTATCCGGAACGGAGATCTATTTTAGAGAAATAAACGGCACCGTGTAACTCGTCCAACAATTCATCTATCCTAGGAATCGGATACCTGTTTTTGATTGTCTTCTTGTTCAGTGCGCGGTAGTCCACACACATACGCATCGTTCTATCCTTCTTTTTGACGAGCACCACCGAAGATGCGAGGGGACTGGCGCTAGGTCTGATCCAACCTTTGTCAAGCAATTCCTGAATTGTTTTTTCAATCTCATCTTTTAGCGTCCGAGGGTGGCGGTATGGTACCGTGATTACTGGTTTGGCACCAGCCTCCAACTCAATGGTGTGTTCGAACCTTCGGTGTGGTGGTATGCCTGACGGTATGTCAGCGAATACCTGGTGGTACTTATCCAATACCCTCTAAAGTTCTTCTTCCTGTTGGTCCGTTCTTTGTCTCTGTATGGGTTCTGTCGAGGCAAAACAGTGTGTGGCCCAAACCACATTGTCGTGTCGGAAGATAGCTTCCATTCGCTGTGCTGAAATCTCTTTCGGCCCTCCGTTTGAAATCCCTCTCAGCACAACCTTCTTTCCATTTACCTTGAAGGAGAACTCCATTGGCTTGAAACTCTGTGTGTATTCATCCAACGTTTCCATCCAATGAATGCCCAGAATGACTTCCATGTCGTCCAGATCCACCACGAAGAAATCATCTGTCACTGTGTGGTTACCCATGGTGATGCTTAGTTTCGGAACCAAATGCGTACATCTCAACAAATTTCCTCCCGCCACTTTGACATCAAATCCCTGGTGTGCCTCCGTACACAGGTTCCGTCGGCTTACTAGTGAGGAATTGATAAAGTTGAGGGTGGCTCCGCTGTCAAGCATAACCATGACCTGTTGTCCTTGGAGGGTGCCCCGGACTCGGAACACCGTGCACCTCGGAGTTCTAGCCAAGGTAGTAATGGCACCTCCCCTTTTGAACAGTGCGGCAAGTCTTTCCCCTTGATTGATGTTTTCCTCTCCCGAACCTTGTTGTTCGGCTGCCTCCGCCTCGGGTTCTTCTTCTTCTCCGTCAGACGAAACCTCAATGTAATGAATTTGTCCTTTGCTGAGGCATCGATGTCCCGGTACCCATGGCTCCTTGCAATTGAAACAGAGTTTCTTCCTTCTGAGTTCCTGCCTAGATTCTTCATCCAACGGGGGCCTCCTGGGCGGAGGTTTGCTGTCTTTCTCCAGTGGAGCGAGAGGTGGTCTGGACTGGGAGTGATATTTGGTTGATGAAGGTGAAGATGTCGCCATGTCGTGTGCCTTCTTAATTGCTTCCGTGAGCGTGACGGGGTTGAACCCTTTCACCCACCCTTTCAAGGGTTCCGCTAGTCTATCCATGAACAGTACTACCAACCGTCTCTCTGAAAGATCAGTGACCAAGACAGACAATCTTTGAAATTCTGTTATGTAACCATCGACTGTGCCAGATTGCTTCAACTGAGCCAATTCTTTGAAGTTTAGTTTTGGATCCTTTCCATCGAAACGATCTATCAACCTCTTGGTGAATTCAGCGTAGGAACTTATTTGGTTGTGGCCAAGAGTAACCATGCCATGATGCCACCATTCATGAGCTATTCCTTCGAGGTGTAGTGCTGCAAATTTGATGGCCTCATCTTCTGGCATAGGGTTGAGCTGGAAATATGTGTTTGCTTTCTGCACCCACGCTCGAGCTGTGATAGCTCCAGACCCATCAAAGGAGGATAAATTGACTTTGCCCATTTTCCGTCTCAAATCGTCATTATAGTGGCCATGCTTGTTTCCACTCGAATACCTCATTCTGAGTTCAGCATAATCTTTGTAGGATATATCTCCTTCCATATTTGCATTTCTCCAATCATCCCGAAGCTGATCTTGTACATCTTGGAAGTTTGGTTGTTCTCCCCGCCGTTCTTCGGTCTGTGAGGGAAAAGTTGGCATTGAGGGTCGAGAGCGCGTGGGTTGATGATTTGTTCATCCAGAGACAGAGTTGTTGCTTTGTTCCGTGGATATCTTGCTTTCGGCCAATTTTCGCAGTCTCTTCCATGAGGCGTTGAGTGTCATTTATCTGTACCTGATTCTTAGTGAGCGCTCTCAGAAGAGTCATGACTTCGGCCGTAGGATCTTGAGGATCGCCCATTCTTTCGACCGAGTGAGATCTGCTCCTTTTCCTTGAGTAAACTCTCATTCAATGCCCACAAGCTGGCAGAATCACCAGCTCTGATACCACTGTAATGTTCCCGACTTCCGGGGGCGTGCAAATCAGAAGAACAAATCGGAGGCGTTTCTCTCCCGGAGGCGAATTCTGTCCTGGAGGCGTTTATCTCCCGGAGGCAAATTCTGTCCTGGAGGCGTTTATCTCCCGGAGGTGTGTGCAAGGAGCAACAATGGCGTACATTGAGATAGGGTGCCGTACGGTGAAGTGGCCAGATGCTGTACAGTAACAGGCCGTACGGTGGGGGAGTGAAACAAGCCGTACGGGCATGAAGTCAAGCAGTACAGATGGGATGAGCAGGCCGTATGGTTGTACGGGGTGGCAAGTTGAATGAGTTTCGAGGTGCAGATGCAATTACAGTATCCTCCGTCCTTCAGTTGTAATAAAATATACTTCCCGTGAATCAGAATACTCACAAACCACAAGATGTTTTGCCAGAAGAATGTTTATTGAATTAATTGATAAAGCCTCGGATTTTGCCAGATCCGATACAAGCAGAATAGGGTGAGGGTTGAATCCCACCGAAACTGCGGAGTACCAAATAGGGAGGGTCTTTCACCTCCGAAATGGCGAAGAGCAGAATCCCCAACAGGAATTCGCAAACATAAATAAAATATCAAATCTCAACATATTTAAAACTATCCTACACGCCGAGCATAAATACCCGTCGGGGAAAACTCCCAAGAGTGCACAAAAGAGCCGACAGCGACAACTAAAACTATGCCAAAAAGAAATAATGGGCCCGAGATAAGCTAAATCAATCGGGACCCTTACATACAATAGTCATTTAATGACGGGAACATTACACAATTGGGTGATATGCTAAGGTTCTCAGATTAATTGCTCGTGCCTATTTACTTGTCAGGGATTGCAATAACACATTGTCAATAGGATATCAATCTAATTTAATAAATCTAAGGTACTGACTAGAATCAAATTGGAGTGTGTTCCATTTCTTGGATGGGTGTAAACCATTTTATCCTTAGCCCTTTGGTTGCCAAGCTTTATGGAATCTTCAGCATGCTTCTCATTGGGCAACCAACAATAGTTGCTGCAAGCATTTTCTGTCTGATCTATATGTTTAAACTAGTCAATTTCAGAAGTAGCCAGAATAAAATTAGTTGAAGCATACAATGCATATCTCTGTTAGGATATATTTGTACACGAACGAGCAAAATGGAGAAATTAGAAAAAAAAAATGTAGATTACTTTCACAGGTTTTTGAAAAATATTTTTAGTGTCAGGAGCAGGATACTTCAGAGTAAGATTTTCAGAAAACTTTGTTGAATAGCTTGTTGAAATTTATACTTATTTGTTTGTGATGAAGGTTTATCAGCCACTGGGTGATATCAAGATTGATTTTAGTGCATCTCATAAAGTTTTTGATGCTGATAGTTATAAAAGAGAGCTGGATTTAGACACAGCAACAGTTAAAGTGAATTATGTTGCTGAGGGCATAGAGTTTACCAGGGAAGTTTTTTCATCCTATCCACATCAAATAATAGCTACAAAGATATCTGCAAACAAATCAGGTGCTGTTTCTTTTACAGTGGCTCTTGATAATCTGTTGCAACATGAATCACATATAAATGGTAAAAATCAAATTATTATGCAGGGTGAATGCCCTGGGAAGAGACCTCCTCCCCAAAAACAATTACGTGCAAACAGACAGGGAATCAAATTTTGTGCAATTCTTGAATTACACATTAGCAGTGAAGCAGGTGTAGTATCCAGTATTGAAGATAAGAAACTGAAAGTTGAAGGTTCAAACTGGGCAGTTTTATTTTTAGCAGCATCATCTTCATATGACGGCCCTTTCACCAATCCTGCTGAATCTAAGAAGGATCCAGTGTCTGCATCATCAACCACCCTAAATTCCATAAAGGACGTTTCATTTTCTGAACTTTATGCATCTCATTTGGCAGACTATCAGCATCTTTTCCATCGGGTTTCCCTTCAGCTTTCTAACAGAAGAAAAAGTAGTTCTCAGAATGATAGAAACTTTCCTTCAACAGTTACAAACATGTGTCAAGATATGCCTTGTGCAGACAAGCAACAAAAATTACTTGCAGAGAAGATATCAACAGCTGATAGAATAAACAATTTTACGAAGGATGAGGACCCAAGTTTAGTGACACTGCTCTTCCAGTATGGCCGATATTTGCTGATATCATCATCTCGACCTGGAACATTGGTCTCAAATTTGCAAGGAATATGGAGCCAAAAAATTGCACCAGCCTGGGAGTACTACATCTCTTCCTTTTGTTCCATGTTGAAATTCTTAGCTACATGTTCATTTTTGTTCATGGATTATTTATTAAGCAATGCTTATTCTTGATTGTAGTACTATGTTTTTCTGTCTGGAGAATGTACTTAAACATGGTTCCTACAGCAATGGTACATATAGGTTAATATTTAAAATACCCTTTGCTTTCTAGTATAGCTTGTGGAGAATGTATTTATACAAGGGGGATCAGCAAGGTCCCTACAAATAATTCTAAAAATATGTGAATCTTAGTATGAAATCTGATAGAAACAAACACGCCACTCTTTGAATCATGCAATGGCATATCATTAAGTTTTGTATTCATTGTTCCTATATTACCAGTTCGCTGGCAGAAGACTTCAGGTCCCGGTCCTGTTTGACCTAGATTTGAAATTTGTATCTGGTACCCTATGGGTTCGGGCATGGAGCCCACAACCTATGGGTCTGACTAAGATGAATTTAGGCAGAATTTGAGGTGTTTTCATGTAAAACAGACAAATTTTACCATTTTCTTTTTCTTCTAAACTCTGAACTTTAAAAAAAAAAAAACTCTGGAAAGTGCAATTCACCCCCCAAACGCTAAAATGTGACATAAAAAAACACCCAAAAGCAAACTCATTTTTCATATCGTGAATGGAGAACAAAAATATTTTCCTCTATTGCTAAACTCATTTTATTTCTTACCGTTGAATGAATAGAGTTCAAGATTGATCATTGAACGCTCTAAGCTGGTTGGTGTGCTATTCTTACACATTTGCAGGTGTTTATTGTCAAGGAGATCATAGAGGAAGATTTCTTTGAAAGAAATAGGTTTATTGAAGTTGTTGGTTTTTTTCTTACATTTTTTTTAACAGATGACACTCTTGTTATGTTTTGAATTTTTTGATTTGTTTTCATTATTCTAGGTATCAATAACACATGCTTAACATTTTAAAATGAATTTAATTATTAAGCTGTATTTATATATTTTTGTTTTCAAATTTCATTTGTTTCAATTCTTTAAATTTGCTGTTTATTGAAATATTTGTCTAAGGGATTACAATGGCAATTTTTTCTAGCTTTAAGTGAACCCTGCTTCAAAACTAGCCCAAATTCTCCCCTTTGGAAATATGTTGAAATGGTACAAACTCCTAGGTGGTCGAGGTTATGTTTGGATTTGTGATCATTGTAAAGTTAGATATTTGAGCTCATACAATTGAGTGAAAAACCATTTGTGCAAGATCCCTCTGCAAGGCATCAAATTTTGTCTAAGCGTAGATGGTAATGGCATTCTTGAAGCACAAGTCTTGGCATGTATTGAAAATAACAAAAAAGGAGACCCAAGAGAAGGCCATAAATCAAATCATTTTTTATTAAAGAAAGAATCTCAAAGGATGAAGCCCCCTCCACTGCTTCTCATTTTGAACCTACAAAGAGCCATCCATTTTTGTTCATACCTAAAGAACGACTTGTGGCCTCTACACATAAGAGATCAAAGAAACCACTAGAAATGACATTTTAAAATGAGTCTAGAGAGGTTTTTGATCCAATCATAGCGATATGTGTCTATGTGAATGGATTGGCATTCAAATTTGTTTGCTTGCCATATTGGCAACAAGTGGTGAAAATAATTAACGAGGCTCCAAAGGGGTACACGTGCTTGGGTTTTGAGAAGGCCCATAACACCTTATTAGATAAAAAGGTGAAATTCGTAGAGGACTCCTTGAAGCCTATAAGGGATTATTGGGTTGAAAAGAGGGTGTCCATTTTTGATGGATGGAAAAATGCAAAAAGTTGTTCATTGCAAATATTTGTTTCTGGATTTGATTTTGTATGTTGTTTTAGCATCAACGTTTCGGATCACGCTTCGTGATCCATCATTAGGATGAGAGAGTAGGATTTGAATAGTAAAATATGCAGACTAAGCCTCACACAAGAGAAATAAGAAGAGATGGGGAGAAAGGACAACACACAACACGATGAAGAGAAGAAAAGGCAACAAGAGAAAAGAAAAAGAAAAGTAATAAATAATAAAAAGAAAATTAGAAAACACAAGGAGGGGGAAAGAACATAAGAAACAATGTAAATTAATCACACAAAAGAATGAACAAAAGATGAATAAAAAATGAACACATGCATGCATGGAAACCCAAATAAAAATGCATAATGATTTGACAAACAAATGCCAAAAATTGTAGGGCTGCTTGGTTCATTGGTTGAGAAGCATTGTGTACACATTTTCTGGACAGCTTGTGCTGTCCACTCCCTCAACCTAATGCTACAAAGAGTTGGCAACAAAATTGATTGGATCAAGCTGGTGTATATTGAGGCTGAAGAGATCCAAGTCTTTGTCACAAGCCACCATATGTCACAAGGCATATTTACAACATTCTCAAAATTGGAGTTGCTAAGGTAAATTAAATAATAAATATGTTTCACTTTACTAAACTTCTTAATATTATTTTAATTTTAAATTTTGTATATTTAATTTCTTTTATTTTGGTTTTCAAGCTGGTTGTTGAGACCTGTTTTGCCTCCAACACAATTGTGTTGAGATGATTTGGTGATGGTTCTTCAGGCACTATTGAACATAATTATCAGCCCAAATTGGTCCATGTATAGGTAATCTAGCACCAAAAGGCCAAAAAAGTTAAGCAAATGATCCTAGATGACATTTGGGGGGATTATGGTATCTTTTTAGTTTCATTGAGCCCATATTTGACATGGTCTTTTATAATGACTCAGGTATGCCTTGTTTTGGTGAGGTATATGATATCGACTCAATGTCTAAGAAGATGAAAGTCGTAATAAATGAGAAAACAATATATCAAAGAATTTTTTTTCAAAAACTACACAAAATCATTTAAGAGAGATGGAACAAAATGACCACTCCATTGCATATTCTTGCTGTTGCATTGAGTTCCAAATATCATAGTTCTCAACTCCTTGATGTGACAGCAAGAGTTGCACCATATAGAGATGTTGAAGTCACGCAAGGGTACAAGGTAAGACTTTGCAGATTCTAAACTGATTGTGACATGTGTGATGCAATGAGGGTTGAGTTTATGGGTTTTGCATGCTCCAACCAAAGTGTTCTTGATGCTCTTTGGGACAAGTATATGGTCGATGCACATAGCTGGTGGTACTTCCATGACCAATCATACACACACCTACAACCTCTTGTGATCAAAATTTATTGAAAGTAAGTTCTTTAAAAAATATATTTTAAGTTTTTTAAATTTTTAATCATATAATTAAATTATTTATAATTTTGTAACTCTTAACTCTCTAATTTTGTCTTAATAGGTTGCTAGTTCATCTGCATCTGAGAGGAATTGGAGCACATACTATATCCACTCAATAAAGTGCAATAGATTGCAATTAAAAGAGGCAAAGGACTTGGTGTATGTGCACTCAAACTTGTGGCGGCTGCAAAGAATGGGACACAAGGAAGTAGGATATCAAGCCAGAGTGTATTGACTTGGATGTTTTCCCTGCCCACTCTGCACTTGATGTTGACAATGACTATGAGCTAACTAGTGGTAGTGCCAGTGCCAGTGGTAGTATTTGTGGTTCTTCTAGTTTACCACTACACGCATCATCTAATATGGATGGTGATGATGATATTTTTGATGACCTATATGATATTTGATCAATGATGGCTAATTTTTGACACTTGACATTATTATTTTTTAACTTTAATGTGATATTCGAGTTTGATTAATACTTTATTACTTATAGACTATTAATATGGTGGTGTATTTTGAACTTATTTACTGCTGCAAATACATGTGTATTTCTGATTTTTAAGAAGTTTTTGCATGGACGAATCCAAAACGAATCCAACCCCCCAAAAATTGATTGAATTTGCAAATGGATCCTTGAACCCAAACTCGAACCAGTACTAGGATCAGTAACTTAGCATCATTCAGTTGATTCCATTTTTTATTTTTTATTGTTTATTTCATTATCCCAGTCATTTTCAGTTTTCTTTCTCTTGAGAAAAGCCTGAATTACATTTTGTTTTTTGATTAAACATAAAATGATGAAGTATAAGGCGATAGAAGATGGGCCTATCTTTGTGTAGGAAAGCTAATTTTATGTTCTGAAATTACTTATGGTAATGGTTGGGAAAAGGTCTGCAAACCTAGCTTCCATTAAAGGCCCACAAGTAACAAGGAAAATGTATTGGGAATTTCACATCCAAAGTTCAATACTATAGCTCTGTTTTGAGCCTCACTTAATTTTTAGATAAGAAATAAATATGCAATGTTAACAATTGAAAATAAAACACAGTCAATGGGAGCAGTGAGTTTGTTCTCATGACTGACAACAAGAAAATGTGGCGTATGTCTCAATTATGGTAAGATGAGTCCCAGGTGTTGAGATCAAGTGGTTAAAACAGCGGTTTATCTTTGTGGGGACCCAAGTTCAAACATAATGTCCCTAAGTTGGGATGATAATCTATGGTAATGTCTAGAATATAACACCTATTTATAAATGATGAAAATAATATATAACACTGAAATTATACACTATGCCAATAATTCAGGATAATTTTTAGAATATATCACTTATTTTAAGTACTAAAAATGAATACAAATCCAAACCCTATGCACGATTGCTGGTGAAGAATAGTGATTTTGATATGTTGCACAAATCCTTATTCATCATCAACTCAATAAACAGCAGACCCAAGGATAATATTGCCACAATACATTAAATTCGTTATGAATCATTTATAATAGCAGAAGTTAGTTATGGCCCTCATACACAAGATAAATAAATTATAAAGAAATGATGAATTAACCCCTAATGACAACACTAAATTATGCAATAATAAATGAAGATACTGACAATATATTTCATATTAAATCAGATTCAAAACAAGGTGCAGGGACAGCAATAAACTTCTAGTGAAATCAAAAGTAAATCACTTATTGTGAGGTATTTATGGGCTGCTTGAATGCTAGAAATTCAGAGATAAGCAAATTAAACCTCCTTCAATGTAAACAATACTTCCCAACCTCCGAAATTCTGCAGCGACAACTGAGAACTCCAAATAATGCCAAATAATAATAATAGCAGCATGTGTATTGTGGCATCATTTTTGTAGCAACTTGTAAACTTCAAACCCTAGCGGCTAGCCAATAATGTTGGTTTGATGGTTTGGAATCATTTTCTTGTGAATTGTAATTACCTCTTCTTCGTCTTAGGTGCTTGGCATGGAGTATTTACTTGAGAGTGCAAATGTTCGAGAGGATTGTTATAGAGTGTCTGAGGGTACTCTCATCCGAGGTTCTTGAGCTATTCGGGGGTTGGTAGGGAAGATTGTGGAGACTCTATCTACTATGCTTCCCCACAGGGATTTCGAGGTTGGGTTTGTTGAGAGGGTTGCTCAGGATTCTACCCAGCCTGCAGTTAGGCGGAGCCAGAGATTGGAGCCATCTCATGATTCCCAGTTTGGTAATGATGAGCTATTGAGAGAGATTGGGGCTTCCTATCGGCATTATACGGTGGGGTATGCTCCTCATTTTTCTTTTGACCCACAGGTAGAAGAGTTGATCTCACGCAGGGGTAGACCGGCTCCAGTTTTTTACCATCCATTATGGGATGGATTAGCACCATCTTTTGCAGATGGAATTGGTAGTTGCAAGTTAGACTACTTGCAGTATCCACACACCCAGGACAGTTTATCAGAGGTTAGAGTTGGTAACAGTGATTTAGGCACATTTGGTCATTGTCTTCTTCTCAGTGCAGTTGGGTGTCAGTGTGAGTTAGACAGGAACTTGAGTTTTGGCAGAATTGATGTTTCAGTTGGGTTGAGTTCCGCTGGGTTGTTTTCTGCATCGGCATCTGCAGTTGGTCTTCAGATGATGTCAGTTATTTGGGTGTCGAGGGCAGTTTCTTAGATGTTGGTGTTTGTACTGTTGATGTTGGGATTTTCTTCACAGGAGTATGGTGAGGATCGGGACATTACTTATGACCATCGTTGGGATCCGGGTGGTTTGTGATGTTGCTTTTTTTTCTTGATTGCTTGAGGACAACCAATCTTGGGAAGGGAGGACTGTAATGTCCCCATTTTTCAGTCGCTTGGGATTAGCTTGGTTTGGCAACCCTCACAAGCTAATTAGGTGATCAGAGGGGGTCAGTTGGCGGATTCAGTATTGGGATTCCATTCTGGAGGTTCAGTTACCAGGTCTGCTCTTCGTTCGGGTCAGTTTGGTTAACTTACTATTTTTAGTAAGTGGTATTTTGGGTATTGCCAGGTTTAACAGGGCGTCTGCACGGGGTGTCAGATGTTTTTGGATTGGGTTTCAGGGGATCTCCAGTTTGAGAGACTTACTATTTATAGTAAGTCTATTTTTGGCAGTTGGCTATTTTTGGCAGGGTTTGTTGAAGTTTGAGGCTCTGGTATCAGAAATGAGTTTGTTGCAGTCAGTGGGCTTCAATGACTTTTTATTTTAAAGTTATCGTTATTAAATTAAATTATTTTAATTTAATAACTTTATGACTTTATAACTTAATGTTATAAAATGAAGTTGTGTTTAAAAAGCCTCTTTAGTGAAAAAAGTGAATTTGAAGCTTTTTCCAAAAAAAGCTATATATACAATTCGAAAAAGCACTTTTCATTATCCATTGTTCATTTTGATAAAAATTATGAAGTCTTTTGTTGAGAGTTTTCAACAAGGGTTTGAGGACTGATTCCTCTTTGTTGCACTTTGAATCATTCTTGTGGTGGTAAATTGTGCATTGTTTCTGTGGGAGAATTTTCTGATAAATTCATAGCTGCAAATTGGTGCTGAAGTATACCAATTTCATGCAAGAGCATTTGTGAAATTATTTACTTACAACTGGGAATTGATTTTCCTTCTGGATTATTGGTTGTGTGCAAGGAGGCTGTTGTATCTCCTTGAAGGCTGCAAACTGTCCGTACAAGCTGCCTCCAATAATTTATTTAGGCTGTGAATGTTTCTCAAAAGGTGGCGTGTTGTATCTAGAAGCCACGTTTTTCTTTTGGTGCTGTGTAAGGGCTGCAAGAAGTCACTTGACTTCCTCCAGAGGTTGCGTGGAATCTATATTCAAGCCGTGACTCTTTCCTTTGTGGCTGCGTGTGTATTTGTGGGCTGCGTGATTCCTTTGAGGGGTTGTGTGTGACTTCAGAGTGCTGCGTTTGCCTTTGGTGACTTGTGTAATTCCTCCAGTGGCTGCGTGACAACCTGGCATGTTATATAATTCAAATAAAGGTGCATACCTTGCATTTATATTTGTTGACAGGTGTAATGTTTTTTTTAAAAAGAATTTATAAGTTTGAATGTTACAAGTGAAGTATTGAAATTAGAATTTATTGTTATTTAAATCATTGGATTCTGGAGAAGTTTATTTTAAAAATCCTACGTTGCCAAATTCAAAACAAAGTGTCAGCAAATTTCAGAATTTTATAATATTTATAGCAAGGAGCCAGGCTGGCTCTTCACAGTGGTATCAGAGCTTGCAGGCTGGCTCTTTACAAAATGTCAAACATATAAAAAGTGAAGCAATTTGGTATTTTTCAAAGTTAGAACCAGCAAGGGTTCTTACAAACACATTAAGGAGAGGTCAATTATTGTTTAAGGCAGGCTTGAAGACATTTCCAAGAGCTTACATGGCCTTTATCAAGGCTCCACCATACTAGGTGCAATTCCCTTAGGCTGCCATCCTTTACATGGTCATAAATCTAATGACTGCAGAAATGCTCCGGTAAAACTATTTATTTCTAACAGCTACTGCAACAACTGTTACAAGTATGGTCACAGGACCTTTGAATGTAGGTCACGCTCCAACAGTGTGTCCAGTGGAAGCAGGGGAAGCTTCAAGACTATTGCTATGCATGCAACAAGTTTGGACACAAAGCGGAAGAATGTAGGTCCAAAACCATGGCATTCAAATCTCCACCAAGACCAGGATTCCACAGTAGGAATGCAAACCGGAGCACATCCAACTGTGCTACCCGTTGACCATCAGGCCATAGGAACTCTGGATGTCACTCACCCATGGAGAGGGAGAGAAGGGTCAATCCATGGAAAGGAACCAGAATGACTTGTTACAACTGTAACAAGATTGGGTATTTGGCCAAGGAATGCAGGAACCAACCGATGAACAAAGGAAAAGGTCCAGCCAAACTAGTCAAGAAGAACATGTCCCCCAACAAGAAGGATAACTTGAGGAAAGAGACTATAAAGGAAGTAAAGAAGACTTGGTCAGTAAAAGGGACAAAGAGTTCCACTGAGGAGAAATTTGAGGTAAGGTCATCATCTACTGATGGTGATATCTCTTCAGCAAATATGAAGTACAACTGGGAAGGAGTCACCGGTCTAACATGTAAACCGGACAAGTAAGTGTTGCTGATGTAGCAAGGTGGACATTGCAACCGAGGATATGTGAATAGGTAACGAGTCAGCGGACCGGTTCTCAAAAGAAAGGTTAGGTAAGGGTAATTAATACAATAACCGTTAACAAATGTTACAGATTGCTAATTACTGTTACGACTTAAGTCTATAAAAGGGAAAGCTGATTTCTCATTTCACTTTACATTGCGAATTGTGATTATTGATTTCATAAGCTTGAGTAATCTTTTCTTGCTGTGATTTATGTTCTTTGCTTAATGAATTCCGTGAATCTTATCAAGAACTTTATGTCAAAACTGGTCTAGTAAAATGGCATCTTCATCTTTTGTGGTAAGCCTAATCAGTGCTAATCAACTGGATAGACCAGTTTACAACATTATGGCAATGCCTAACCGAGAGAATGATATGGCGTGAGCTCTATCATTCGTGGTTGCAGGTGTTTTGATGACTGAGGATGTAACGGCCTTCATCCAAATACCTTTCACTTTGTGAAGACGGGAAGCTTCAATCCAAATACGCGAAGCTTGAATCATTTGGATTGATCAATGGAGTGAAATATCCAACCGTGTTTCGACCGGATTGGATTAGACTGGTTTTGAGCAAGGTTCACGAACTTGGAATGTGGCTTGTGAAAGGTGCGGTCACATCGATAACTAAAGAAGACCTACGCAGGGTGACTGGTTATAATGCTGTAGGGGAAGCTCTAACCCTAAGGACTAGCTAATACAGAAGTTACATGGTTGACAAAGTCTAAGTATGACAGTCAGATGATGATTGTGAACGACATTGAAGAAGATGGCGTGCGATTTGTGGCAACGGTTATCGATTATAAGGTATAGCAGTGAAGAAACCTGAATAGTGTACCGGGAGGAGCGATACACGCTGCGCACAGGATCATGCACGACAATGCGCGATACGACATGTGCTATGCTGAGGGGGCAAATCTTTGAAAACTTGAAGAAGCTTGGCTTGGTCAAGAAGAAGTTTCTGAAGTATGGAACTTTGCTGGTATGTTTGTTCTTTTATTACCAAAACTCTTTCTAGGTATAGGCAAGGTTACATGGCACGAAGATAAACCGGTGATGGTTCAAATAGGTGAGTTAGCAAATAACTTGGGAATCGGTTTAATAAGGTCATGACTGACTACTTCGAAGCCTTTCAGCTAAGAATGCACAACAGGGAAATAATTCCCTCTACCATTGTTGAAGAATATAAGGAAGAGATGTGCTTTCTGGTAAGCTCCGATCATTGTATCATCCAGGCTGTGGAGCCAAGGTCCGAGTATGCACCGGAGCTCGGTTATGAGATTATCTCTAAGATTGCAAAGGCATATGCTGATGCACTTCAAGAAAGCAACTTAGATCTCTCAGCATACCAGTTCGGGACCTATGAGGAGATTCTGGCAAATCTGAAGAAAAAGACATTTGCCAAGGAACCGAAGGTGTATGTAAAAAGAACTCCCACATCTAGGAAGAAGAAGCCAGTGGCTGAAGAACCCAAGGTTCAAAGAAAAAGGACTCAACAGGCTTCTAGTGCACAAGGTGAGGAACTGGAAGAAACTGAAACTGAAGAAACAACTACTCTTCACAGAAAGAGAAAGAACGGGAAACTGGTAAAAGAGGATGCACCGAGAGGAAGCAAACCGACCATTGATGAAGTGATTGAAGGGATAAAGGAGACAGGTTGATTGGGTGCAGTTAAGAGAAGATATGAGCTTGGTGGTGAGGACGATAAGAGAAAGTTGGAATAAGCTGTTGTTTTTGTTCTTCACAAGCAGAACTTAACACCTGTTGTACTTCATAAAACAATTCCTGACGATCTAGTAAGAATAATTGAAGAAAGATGGAAATCTTCCTCATATAAGGAGAGAGAGCTGAGGATAAGGGCTCTGCTAGAAGTACAAAATCACCTGAGCCTGGAAGAGGCAACAAATCAAGCTGACCTATTCAAACAAAGTTTCAACATCAGAAAGAGAATCGGTCAGGTCCTAATTGGTGAAGTAGATAAAGTATACGATGAAGGGGTTGCTACTTGGACGGATGTCCTGAAGCAACAACATCAAGCAGAAGCAGAATGCCATAAGACCACAGAGCTGCCGGTAAAAGACACTGGAAAGGGGAAAGGCATACTAGGAGATGAGACTCCGGTCAAGACAAAGACAACAACTGAACCGGTCATCATTGATATCACTGGAGACACAGGTGGTGATCTCACTCCACCGACCCTACTTGCTTCGCTAGTTAAAGGTAAAGCTCGAACTTTAACTGTCGATAATATAGTTGATGAAATCATGGATTTCGGTGAAGTGTCAAATGCTGCAAAATGGTTCAGTGTTCTGGTAGAAGAGGATAAGCAAAAAGTAGAAATTGCTATGTTAGAAACCTTTTTAGATTTCAACAGAAGTCCTAGGGACTACAGGCCTCTATTTTCAATTGAATTAAATCAAAGCCTAATGGCCAAATGGAGAACCGGTTTAGCAACAAACAATAAGATTATTAGGGAAACTTTGACTCAAGTAAGACCAGGTCTCAGTGAGGAGACAATAAAAATTCTGATGGAAGCAATGTCACTCAATTTGGACACAAAAAATAGAGTTGCCAAGATCATAAATGGACTAGAAAAAGATTTGTGTGAAGATACTCTGGATTTTTGGCAAAGATATGACTTCAAAAAGAGATAAACCTAAAAAAGAGATGACACCACCAGTAAAGTTCACAGCGAGTGAACATGGAATAACCGGTGAGAAGGAACCTATACCCGAACAATTCACATCCAGTGAACAAGTTAATCTGGAAGAAGAAGCTCCAACAGGTGAACATGCGACATCTGTGAGACCAGATGAACAAGAATAGGGGGAGTCATCAGCAAAGATGACTGCAGAAAAAGAAACAGATAAAGTTGAAGCTATTTCTAATGATCAACAGGTTGCTGAAGAGCAACAAACAGAACAACCTTCGAAAGAGCAAGTCCATCTAGAAGAAGAGGTACGTCCAGAGGAGACACAACAATAGGAGTTGCCTGTTACTGAACAACAGGAGAAGCCTGCAGAAGAACAACCTGCATTGGAGAAGACAAGAGGAACCGATAGATGTTCCTAGTACATCTTCATTAAAGAGAAAGCTAACATTTGCAACAGATTCTGAAGCAAAGAAAAACAAAGTTAGTGAAACAGTTGTTGACATAAGCAAAATGTCAACAAGACAGCTAAAGGAGCTCACTAAGAGAAAATAGGATATGGTTCTCTCTAGTGTAAGAAATATCTTGTACAATTTTGTACCTGATACAAATATAGATGAAGATGAACTTATAATTGATCAATTGGAGATTCTAGCTCAAGCAATTGGGGAAGATGTCACTGACCCAGAGACAATTGCAATTGATCACTATGAGAAGAAGAGAATAGAAATTCTTCACAAACATGTTTAAGAATTGAAAGCTACTGTATCAACAAGAACCGAATAGCTACAAGAACAAATATAAGAAGCAAGAAGGTTGATAACAAGAACTTCTAATTTTGAAGATTTTGTTAAGGATATAACTGAGAGAACAAACAAGACAACAGAAGAGGTAAAGGTTCTAACATCCAAATTTGATGCTAAGAACTCTTCTGCAATAGAGTACAGCCGGGAGCTGACAAGTCTTGCTCTCACCTTAAGGAAAGCTTCACAAGAAAATACAAAAAGAATCCAAGATCTTGTTGGATTCCAGTTATTTATGGCACCAACTTTTGATCTAATGCAAACAACGGCAATAGATGCACATAGACTGATCAAAGAACCTGATTACAAAAGAGTGGAAGACATGGAGAATATAATTGTCTTACTGCAAGCAACAAAGAAAAATATAGATCATGTAACAAGTATATGGAAGCCATTCCTTGATTCTGCGAAGAAAATTTATAAGGATATCTTTAGTAAGTTACAGTTATAAAATGTAAACATGTAAGGAGTAATAACCCTTTGACCTTTGGAGGCAAAAAGGGGAAGGTGTAATACAGATACAGATGAGAAGATCAACGCAGATGAAAGAGTAGAGAAGAGAGAGATGACAGTGTGTCAGAAAATGCTACAAGTAAACAAGCAGATGTACAGGGTTGTCACAGGGGAAGTCTAAAGGTGATGTATCGATATGTTTTGCCACCAATGCCAAAGGGGAAGATTGTTGACATAAACTTAGTTGTCATTGGTAGAGTTATAGGCAAACATCAATCCCACCGGAACACCAATACATCACACCAGTACTCATAATTATTTATAATTATGAACCCATAGACTATACAAGAATGTGATGTACTTTAACCGGTCACGCTTATACCTGTCCAGGTTTGTCCAACCGGTCATGGGATACACACAGGGAACATATGACTAATCGGATACAAGCTCTTCACCGGTTAAGTGAATGATAATCCGAACTGGATTATGCAGAGCGTTTTCAGTTAAACTCGAGTTAGCTTTTTCAGTGGAACTGAAGTTAGCTTTGTTTTATCTACGAGTGTTTCGAGGTAAACTCAGGATTACTTTGCAAGCATTTTTTGCATGCATGATTTATGGGTGAGTTACGGCTTGGCAAAACTATGAGATGTATTTTTAATAAGATAGTCTCTTATAAATATAAGTCAAAGGACATGAAAGAAGTGTTGTTGAATATCAAAAGCATAGAGCGAAGAAGAGTAGGAGAGCAGAATCTTCTGAGAGGAATCAAAGTCACAAGAGGTGAAAGGCAAAGAAAGAGTCAACAACCAAGCAGAAGAATGGGTAACATGTATGATCTGATTCGATAGATAGTGCCATCATAAGTCATTGCTTTAAATTGAGAAGCACATTTAAATCCTTTAATCAGGGTGAACCCTTACAGGTTCTTTGTATAAATCCCTTTACCGGGTAACATCTTTATTGGTGTTCTAAGTCGTCTAACAAGGCGACTCCTAACAGGGTCAAGATCGTAACAGGTCTTCTATCAAATCCCTTAACTGGGTAGAACTCTTACTAGTGCTTTGTAAACCTCTAACATGGCATCTTTATTACTGCAGTAGTGGAGTTTGTGGGTTCAGTCCTACCGTGGCTTTTTCCTTCTAACCGAGAGTTTCCACGTATATATGCTGTGTTGACCTGTGTATTCAATTTCTGTTTATGGGTATTGTAATATTCTTTTAATTTCTATATTTGCTAGAATATCTATTTGGAAAGAAGAAGTATTAGAAATTGAATGTACTGATTCACCCCCCCCCCCCCCCCCCCCCTCTTAGTAACTAGGTAGGATTGACAGAGAGTTTAGTTTGAGGAGCCTTGGGCTGTAATAAAAACTTTTTAAGACCTTGTGCGAAGCATTTTTTTTAATACATTGGGATTATAAATTGTTGAATTTAGAACCAGAAAAACAAAAATGCAATATTCAGAAACTCAAAAAACACACAAGAATAGATGACACAATTATTTATCCTGGGAAAACCCTCCACTTGAGGGTGAAAAACCCAGCCACACCAAAAACAATCCTTTATTGTTGCTCAAAATCTAGATACAATGCTCTCAAGCTTAATCAGAAGATAAATCTAATCAGAGACTGTTAACTCTTAACAATCAACAGTAGTATGCCGTTAACAATTCACTCAAAGCTTGCTTAACATCTATAGTACATCAAAAGCCTTGTGTATCTCATAGATACTGAATACAAAATGATTGGCACTTGAAATGATCACACACAGGTCATTCACAAAAATGTCTGTAGCAGATACAGTGACCACTGTTGCAGATATGATGATGTCACACATACATGATGATTGTTGTTGCAGATACAATAATGTCTCACAGAATTACACTTGAATCAGCACAACACTTGACATTATCTCGTTGCTAGACACAACAAAGAATAACTATGTTGAAGGTAGACCAAAAGATGCATGATGAAGACCCGACGACAGTTACATCACATGCCGTTACATATTCCCACAATCATGAACAGCCACGCCAACTTTATGATCATTAAGCCTTCAGCAATCCAAAAAAGATAAACAATGATTTCCATTGAGAGTTTAATACGAACACAACTTGAACGTTCATAATAGACACACGAGCTTCGACTGATCATATTCCCGAACAACACTTGCCTGTCAAACTTTATTATAATGGATGGTGACAGTTACATAGGAGAGCCGATACACCTTCATCACAATTGAAATTTGAAGCATCAAAGATGATGACCGTCATTAGGTATAGAAGAACACGGTGGCATAAGAGCTGGCAACAATAATACAACTGGTCCAAAAACATATGCATAAAGGCAAAGACAATTTACAGTAGAATGTAGGAAGTAGAGAATGATGAAACTAAACAACAACTCAAACACAGGAACCATATAATGATAACTCTGATCAACATAGCCAATGAAGGTAACATAAAATGAAGAATAGTCCATCATAGCCATTCTGAGCAAACTTGAGAACAAGAGAACATCAACAAAGGAGACGACACAACCGTTGCAGGTAACAATGATAACTCCTGCAGCTACCAAAACTCTAACATAAATCATGCCAAGATGACTTTGGTGTAGTTTAGAGTATGCGATATTAATTTGGTCAGATACTTGTCTCCCGATTATAAAAGAATAATGTTAGTGGGTCATTCATTTTTTATAATAGAAATTGACAGGTTATGCCCCCTATTAAGATTAAGGGGAGTTTTAGAACTTAATGTTGCTAGGGGTCATCTTTATAACATTTACATATTGTTCTAATAAGCTTCTAAAACCTTATGCATATTATATGCTTTATAAAGCATATTCCATTTAAATAAGTAGTAATATAATAAACTATTAGATTATTAATTCAGAGACATAAGATTTCCTTAGTCCGTAGTGACATTAAAATGTATTGTGTTTCTGGATTCAATTGTATTGTATTTGTTTGCATCAATGTTTCGAATCACACTCCATGATCCATCATCATTAGTTCATTAATTATTTATAATGGTAGTTTTGAGTAGGTTTGACTAATACCTGTTTATGTGTTTTGCCATCCCTTCTATATTGAAGGAGCTTTCCTCTCATTGAGAGGTATAAGAATTTGGAGACTAATAGCTATCACTATGTACAAGAGGTATTGTTGGCCATGTGGAAGTAAGGAGAAGTGTTTCCCTAGGTTCGATCTATGCTTTTATAGACCATGTCACCATTCTAGAAGTATTTTATGTAAGATACCGACACGTCATGTTTTGGCTTGGAGGCGGATGCTGGTGCCTGCGGATGCTGATCCGAAGGCTGGTCCCCTGTGGGTGCCTACCAAAAGCTTATTCTAGGCATCCGGATGCGCGTCCACGCGCATTTGCGGGCCCACACCCAAAAAAATAATTTTTTTGATGATTTTTGTAGCTTAAAATGCATTTTAACATGTGCAAATAACATTTTTTAATTCTATTTTTTGTTCATAAACCCTAAAACGGCTCTAAAAGAGGTCATGCAGCAGTTGGAGATGATGAGAATGCAGATTTTCTTGAGAATCCTTATGATTCTGAATCTGATTAGTGAATCTTGAGTCTTGACTCTTGATTGATGAACATTGAATCATAAACTAAGTTTTGATTTTGTAGTTCAAATTGCATTGGAATCTTGAACATGAGTAATTAGTTATTGAACTTATTTCAATTTGAATATTTGTGTCTCTGAAGTTTTAAGTTGAACTATCAAATATGAAATATCTTGAATCTTGATCAATGGTGAAGTATCATACTATCAAATTATTTATTTTTGTATATTTCTTGCATTTCTTTGCATATATATATATATACACACGCATCCAAACGCATCCGCATCCCCTAAATTTTTTTTTCACGCATCCA
This sequence comes from Chamaecyparis obtusa, assembly GCA_027943335.1. Lineage (NCBI taxonomy): Eukaryota > Viridiplantae > Streptophyta > Pinopsida > Cupressales > Cupressaceae > Chamaecyparis > Chamaecyparis obtusa. The sequence continues at coordinate 65,555 of BSBK01006941.1, read as the reverse complement.
CACACCTGATTCTCGCATCCACATCCGAATCCGCACTTGAATCGACAACTTAGTATTTTATAATAAAATGATGCTTTATGGAGTTTTTTTATCCAAAAGGGTTGTCCCCATGTAAATATTATATAACGTGTTTAATCTATGTATCTTGTGATTCTCAATTTATTTATTTGTAATGATTGGTCATCTAGAATAAAAATTTCTAACACTCGGCATATCATTTAGCCCATAGAAAAAAGTAATAAGCTAGAGGTCTTTTTCATGGATCTAATTTTGAAAAGTGGATATGACATCAAATCCCCAAAGTGATGTTAGGAATGAATGCTGAAGCCTTTGGCAGTCATTCTGTAGCAGTGGTTGTTGCATTCATGACTATGATTGTCATTGATGTCAACACAGTGTTATTCTGGAGTTTAGCAGAGAAGCAAACACAGTTTTGTTTTGTGCACATGTTATATTACAGATTGAGTTATGCGCAGTTAATGGTATGTTCTTTGGTGTGTTATTAGCCTATGGTTAAGAGCGCAAAAAGAAATTCATTTATTCATGAAAGTTATAAGCATTTTGGTGGAAGCAGTATTCTGACAGTATTCCTGTGTAGCGGTTTTTGGTAATCGGAGGATATCTCCTAACCGGGATTGACTCTGATTCTGCGCAGTTAAAAGGAAGTTTGAGACTCATTGGTGGTGACGTGGTTCACAGCACAAACTTCGAGGTTACACGATTGGAAAGTTATTTTATTTGGAAGCTGACAATTTTATGTAATTTTGATGCAGCGTGTTGAAATTATTATTTTGTATTTGCATGCCGACTCATTTGTAATTATTTGAGTGTGGTATAAAGGAAGGAATGTTTTCCTTGTTATAGATGAGGATTGTAATAGTTGTAAAAGTTGTGATGCAAATGTATGCATGAAGTGAAGAAAAGAGCTAATTCAGTGATGAAGGAAGACTTGCGAAGTACAGAGATCTGGATTTGTGATCTTGTGTAGCAGAGAGTGCAGTTTTGGCACAGTGTGGAGGAGGTAACATATTTCATATTATTCTGTTGAATAATCCTAAGATCTGTTGGACAATGAGTTCAGAGATCTTGCCTTGAAGTTGTTTGGGTAGTGGGTCCTTATGTCTTCCATAACTCCTAACAGGGTTAGAATATTTTAACAGGGATTCAAAATCTCCTAACAGAGATTCATATGTACTGAATGTATCTCATAAAACTCCTAACAGGGTCCATCCTCTAACAAGGAACTTTCATATTAGTGCATCATTTTGTGGGCATCATTCCCACCGGGGTTTACTCTTTGATCAAGAGGTTCCCTAGTTAACATATCTTGTGTTATTGTGTCATTGTGTATGATTATCTTTCTATGGTTGGTTACTGCATTAATTACATGGTTGAAAGTTGTTGAAGTTGATATTGAAGTTAATGTTGATAAATGGTTTAATTATCAGATAACTGATTCACCCCCCCCCTCTCAGTTATCTTGGTGGTCTTTACTTTCTAGCAATTGGTATCAGAGCAGCAGGTCCTTGAAAGAGAAGTTTAACAACTTAACGAGATCTATGGCAAATTTCAAGAAAGAAAGTCCTAAGTTTGATGCAGTAAATTTTGACAGCTGGAAAGAAAAGATGAAGACACATCTCGTGTTTAGGATCAGGTTATTGGTTGATTACAAAGAATGAAAGGACTATAATTGAAGAAGACAATCTTGAAACAAGTTCTAAAGATGAGGTAGATCTATTTATGTGTAACATACTTGCAAGAGAAGCACTTTTATCAGCACTTTCGGAGAATGAATACAGTGAGGTAAAATGTTTAACTAAATCTCATGATATTTGGAAAGCTTTACATTCTACTTTTGAAGGTGATGAACATGCAAAGAAAGCTAGGTTACATAATTGGATTTGTGCATTTGAAGACACAAGAATGATGGAAGATGAATTTGTTAGAAGCTATATTGGTAGGATGTCAGAAATTGTTGCAGGAATAAAGTCTTGTGGAGGTGAAAAGACAGAGAATGAAGTAATATGGAAGATTTTGAGAACATTGAGACTGGTATTCAGGCAAACTACACAAATGATTGAACAAGTGATACCTTGTACACCAAACTTTTCAAGAGAGACTCTTCTTGGAAGATTGGAAGCAGCAGAGATGAATCTGAGATTATTAGGAGAACTACCTAGAGTGGAAACAGCATTCAGTGCTCTTAGCATCAGACCTACTTTGTCTAGAAGTACAAGTGTGAATGGAGATTATGTCAGCAGTAGCAGATCCAAATATGATGAAGATAAGAAGATTGAAGAAGGTATTGCCTTGCTTGTGAAAAGAGAAGCAGATGGTAAGAAAATCTTTAAATGTTGGACATGTCAAGAATATGGTCTTTTGCATCTAAGTGTCCTAAGAGAGTTAAGAAGTATAGAAACAATTTTAAGCCTAGAAGATTTAAAGAATGTTATTATGCAAATGATGAAGAAATTGAAGCAGGAATTGAAAGACATTTGAGTGACAGTGATAATGATAACTTTGATGACATAGGATTTGTAGCAATTAAGGAAGAAAATTCTGAATTTGATATTAAAGAAGAAAAAGCCTTAGTTTCCCAAGTTGAAAAGAAAGCTGATTGGATTATAGACAGTGGTTGTTCACATCATATGACTGGTGATAAAAGAAAATTCATAAAGTTTAACAATTATGATGGAGGAGTTGTTAAAGTTGGTAACAATGCACCTTGTTTAATTAAAGGTATAGGATCTATTACTCTTGATGGAAAGACTAATACTGATGATGTTTACTTTGTTGATGGATTGAAACATAATCTTTTGAGTGTTGGACAGTTAGTGGATAAAAGATATCAAGTTTGGTTTACTGAGAAAACTTGTGTGATTAAGGATAAAGATGAAAATCTGATTGGAACTGGATCTAGAACCAGAGGTAATGTATTTCAGTTGAACCCTACTGAGATGACATGCTTGATGACTAAGATTGATGACAGTTGGTTATGGCATAGAAGGTTTTGTCATATAAACTTTGATAATATTGTGAAAGTAAGTTCTACACATGCAGTAAGAGACTTACCTAAGATTATGAAGCCTACTAACATGATTTGCAAGGAATGTGTGATGACTAAGCAGAAAAGGAGTTCATTTCCTAGCAAGAAGTTCACATCTACAGAGAAGTTGGAGATTGTTCATACAGACTTGAGCGGTCCTACTAGGACTAGAGGATTCTATGGAGAAAGGTATTTTATGATTCTTGTTGATGATTTTACAAGAATGATGTGGATTGCATTTTTGAAAGAAAAATTTGAAGCATTTGATAAGTTTAAGGTCATGAAGAATAAAGTTGAGAATGAATCAGGAATGAGGATTAAATGTTTGAGATTCGATAGAGGTGGAGAATTTACATCTAAAGAGTTTAACACTTTTTGTGAAGTGAATGGTATTAAGAGACAGTTATTAGCCCCTAAAACACCTGAACAAAATGGTATTGCAGAAAGAAGGAACAGATCAGTGACTGAAGCAGCTAGAGCTATGTTATTTGAAGGTGATTTGGCAAAGACATTTTGGAGAGAAGCAGTGAATACAACAGTATATACAATGAACAGAGTACAAATCAGAGGAGACACAGACAAGACACTTTATGAATTGTGGTTTGGACATGCACCCTCAGTTAAGTATTTTAAAATTTTTGGAAGCAAATGTTATATTAAGAGAGATGATGATATAGGAAAGTTTGATCCTAGAAGCGATGAAGGAATTTTTCTTGGATATTCTTTGAAAAGCAAAGCATATAGATGTTACAATAAGAGAACTAAAACTATTGTTGAAAGTGCAAATGTAAAAGTTGATGAGAAGTTTAAAATTCAAGAAAGAATGCTTGATTATGAATCTAATGAAGGAACTAACCCTCATCCTAACATTGAAACTACTGAACAATTTTTTGAGACTAACAGTGAATTGTTGAATGAAAGTCATGCTGAAGAAAACAAAGAAGAATCTAGAGAAGAATCTACAGTTGAAGAAAGATCAGTGACTATGACACCTAACAAGTATATATCAAGACATGATCCTGTTGAGCAAGTTATTGGAAGTTTGGACAGAGGAGTTATGACTAGAAAGAAGGTACATTTATGTTTGATTTCTCAAATTGAACCTAAGTCTATTAATGAAGCTTGAGAAGATGAACATTGGATTAAAACTATGAAAGAAGAATTGCATCAGATTGAAAAGAACAAGACATGGGAATTGGTCCCTAGACCTAAAGACAAAAATGTGATTGGAACTAAATGGGTATTCATGAACGAGATGAATGAACAAGGAGAAGTAATTAAAAACAAAGCAAGATTAGTATGTAAGGGATACTCATAGCAAGAAGGAATTGATTATGAAGAGACTTTTGCCCCTGTGGCAAGACTTGAAGCGGTAAGAATATTTTTGGCTTATGCAGCATTTAAGAAATTCAAAGTGTATCAAATGGATGTGAAGTCAACATTTCTGAATGGTGAATTAGAAGAAGTCTACATTGAGCAGCCTGAAGGTTTTCCTTTGACTCAAGAAGGAGACGGTATGTAAACTAAAGAAAGCATTGTATGGACTAAAGCAAGCATCTAGAACTTGGTATGCTTGATTAGATAAGTATTTGTTAAAATTGGGATTTACAAAAAGAACAGCTGATAGTAACTTATACACAAAAGAAATTGAGAATGGATTGTTAATTTTGGTTATTTTTGTTGATGACATTATTTTTGGAGGAGAAGATGAAGCTAGTGACAAATTTGCTGATGAAATGAAGACATAATTTGAAATGAGTATGATTGGAGAAATGAAATACTTTTTAGGATTACAAATAACACAAAACAAAGATGGTATCTTTATAAGTCAGACAAAGTACTTGAATGATTTGTTGAAAAGATTCGGTATGGAGAATTGTAAACCAGTTGGAACACCTATGGTTACAGGACATAAACTATGTAGTAAAGATGAGACACTAGAAGTTGAGCAAAAGAAATACAGATCTATGATTGGTGGATTGCAGTACTTGACACACACTAGACCAGATATACAACATTCAGTTGAAATGGTAGCAAGATTTCAAGCTGAACCTAGAGAGTCACATTATGCAGCAGTAAAAAGGATATTGAGATATCTTAGAGGCACAATGGACTATGGACTGTGGTATGAAAATTCTGATGATTTTACCCTATGTGCATATACTGATGCTGATTGGGGAGGCAGCGTTGATGACAAGAAAAGCAGCAGTGGTGGAGCCTTTTTTCTTGGAGGAAGATTAGTTTCCTGGTTGAGCAAAAAACAGAATTGTATCTCACAGAGTACAGCAGCAGCAGAATATGTAGCAGCAGCAAACAATTGTAATCAGATAATTTGGATGAAGCAGATGTTGATGGACATTGGAATCAAGTTTGATGAGCCTATTGTCATATATTGTGACAATACAAGTATAGTTAGTATGTCTAAGAATTCTGTTTTACATTCTAAAACAAAGCATATAGAGATCAAGTATCATGTTGTAAGAGAGAAAGTTGCAGAAAAAGAAGTTAGACTGGAGTACATAAGCACAAAGGAGCAGATAGCAGATATATTTACTAAACCTTTGCCTAAGGATACATTTGAGTATCTAAGAGGTATGCTTGGGGTTATGCCCCAACCTACTTTTGAGTAATGATGCAGTTGGTTGCATCCGTCCAGTGGTTTATGGCCCTATCTATTTTCTGGATTGGATATTGGTACTTCCTCTATGGGGGAGTATGTGTATCCGAGCTGAGTCATTGAGGACTCTTGTGAATGTATTTTCTGAATAGTGTCTTTTGACATTGAGCTATTGTTTGACATAGTGATAGAATTTCTGTCATTGATGTCAATGGGGGAGAGAATCATGAAAAACATTGAGGAACTACATTTGTTGGAGAGATTGAATAGGATAACGAAGCAAGATTTGATTGATGATGAGCAGCAGTGCAGGAGCAGCAGTGATTGAATTTTTGGAACATTGGATGTTTTTCATCTATGTTGCCATCAATGCCAATGGGGGAGATTGTTAGGAATGAATGCTGAAGCCTTTGGCAGTCATTCTGTAACAGTGGTTGTTGCATTCATGACTATGATTGTCATTGATGTCAACGCAGAGTTATTCTGGAGTTTAGCAGAGAAGCAAGCACAGTTTTGTTTTGCGCACATGTTATATTATAGATTGAGTTATGCGCAGTTGATGGTATGTTCTTTGGTGTGTTATTAGCCTATGGTTAAGAGCGCAAAAAGAAATTCATTTATTCATGAAAGTTATAAGCATTTTGGTGGAAGCAGTATTCTGATAGTATTCCTGTGTAGCGGTTTTTGGTAATTGGAGGATATCTCCTAACCGGGATTGAATCTGATTCTGCGCAGTTAAAGGGAAGTTTGAGACTCATTGGTGGTGACGTGGTTCACAGCGCAAACTTCGAGGTCACACAATTGGAAAGTTATTTTATCTGGAAGCCGATAGTTTTATGTAATTTTGATGTAGCGTGTTGAAATTATTATTTTGTATTTGCATGCCGACTCATTTGTAATTATTTGAGTGTGGTATAAAGGAAGGAATGTTTTCCTTGTTATAGATGAGGATTGTAATAGTTGTAAAAGTTGTGATGCGAATGTATGCATGAAGTGAATAAAATAGCTAATTCAGTGATGAAGGAAGACTTGCGAAGTACAGAGATCTGGATTTGTGATCTTGTGTAGCAGAGAGTGCGGTTTTGGCACAGTGTGAAGGAGGTAACATATTTCATATTATTCTGTTGAATAATCCTAAGATTTGTTGGACAGTGAGTTCAGAGATCTTGTCTTGAAGCTGTTTGGGTAGTGGGTCCTTCTGTCTTCCATAACTCCTAACAGGGTTAGAATCTTTTAACAGGGATTCAAAATCTCGTAAGAGAGATTCATATGTACTGAATGTATCTCATAAGACTCCTAACAAGGTCCATCCTCTAACAAGGAACTTTCATATTAGTGCATCATTTTGTGAGCATCATTCCCACCGGGGTTTACTCTTTGATCAAGAGGTTCCCTAGTTAACATATCTTGTGTTATTGTGTCATTGTGTATGATTATCTTTCTATGGTTGGTTACTGCATTAATTACATGGTTGAAAGCTGTTGAAGTTGATATTGAAGTTAATGTTGATAAATGGTTTAATTATCAGATAACTGATTCACACCCCCCCCCCCCTCTCAGTTATCTTGGTGGTTTTTACTTTCTAACAAGTGACCTATAAGGTGAAATTCTAAGTGGCGACTCTTAGTCTTCCACCGTTTGGCTTCTAGTAGTAATTTCTAAGCTGTTTTTATTAAGGAGCTAAGTATTTTATTGTGCATAAAAGATTATTTATTCGTATCAGTTGGCTCAGAAGCTTGTTGAGCTATATTTGTAGGCTATCAGAAAATATTAGTTCTGGCAGGATTGAAAGAGTCTATATGGATAGTGTAAAACAGGATGAGCTGATAGTGTAGGGAGTATATTGTAATGCAAAGCACTCTGGCTGCAACACTATATGTCCCAAGGTTGTGCAATTAATGTGGCCCACCTAGTGGCAATCTACTAGATTTGTGAGTTTGAGGTTTTATTAAACCACAAATTTATCTGCCAATTAGTGTTTGAATTGGACGTGGGTTTGCAGTTTATAACAACCCAGTCATTTATACATTTGTGATAACCACCTTCAGCTAGAAAACATTTTGATAATTTGTATTTGACGAGAGATTTGCAGACGTGAGAAGTACCATATGATCATCTAGAGGAACCATTTGATCATCTTAACTTCCTGACATGCAAGTACATAAACTGTAACTTCTAAACCAACATTTACAAGAATTGAAGATAATCCTCATTAATTTTTTTTTAAACTTTCATCTTCTAGGAACACACTTTCAATTTAACATCCTAGCTGCCTATTAAAACATGGTATGTACAATATACTGGAGATTCCTCCTTCATTCAAGTTTCACAAATGCCTAAGCACGAACTCCTTCAGGTTTAAGATGTCAAATATTTTTGGTAATGGTTTGTAATGACATACTCAACAAGTCAAGAATGAAAAAAATTGTACTAAAATCATGTTGTGAGGTCTCACATCATCGCCCCAATTAATTTGGGGACCCCCAAATTTTTTGGACAATCCTTGACAATGTTTTCTCTAGATCCCGATATCCGGAGGTCTTAGCAAATTTTTTGGACTTAGATGGTATTTTTGAAAATTATTGAGATCGAAGAGCTTGGCTTATGATTTTCGATTTTAATTTTGTTTTGGTCTTTTGAAATCTTGCAAATTTGGGTGTTGAAATGGAGATAAAATGAAAGGATTGAATGGCCAAAGTATTTTGATTTGCCAAATAGAAATTTTGAGGCTAAATTAGACCTATCGCCCTAAATAAATTGTAAAAATCAGGGTATTAAAATTAAAATTTGATCTTTGAAAAATAAAATCTGGTCACTAATTCGAAAAATCTGGACACTAAAATGTAAATTTTTGCTTTGCAAATCGAAGGCCTTAGCAGTTAAATTCGAAAATCTGGCCCTTTATATGAAATTTGGGCACTAAAATTTAAAAAATTGAGCAATAAATTAAAATCTGGGTGCTAAAATCGAAAATCTACATTGAAATTTTAAAGGTATGGACCTTAATTTCAAATTTTTGGCCCCTTTTAGGTGGCGTGTGGCATTGAAAACTGAAAGTGGGGCGTCCTTTTGAGGCGTGTGGCTAGTTTGGCCTATCTAAATTAAAAATCTAGGCATAGTATTTTGAAATTTCAATGCAAAATTATTTCTTCTAGCAAAGTCATCCCTCCTTTCGGCATCTAAATTGCGAAATTTTGTTATTCTCTATGCAGGTCGGCCCTGCAATTTGGAGGAAGGTTGGCTATAAGAGGAGCTCCCCCCACTCCTCATTTCTCACCATCCATTCCCAGCTCTCAAGCAAGAAGGAGCAGCGAACTTACTTAGTAGCAGAGCAGCAAAAATTACAAGGAGCAGACCTGTTATAGTAGAAAGAAGAGGCAGCGACAGTGAGCTTAGACTTGCGATATTATATAGAGGACCAGCGACATAACTAAGAAAGAGCGAACTATCAAGGATTGGAGGGGCGAAATTGTCTTTGATAAGGCAGTGAAATTTGTGAAGGGATTTATAGCAGGGCTTGTGGAGAAGGGACTTGCGACATTAGAAGGGAAGGCAGTGAAGTCAATAGCAGACCTGCTATTTGATAGAGGAACCACCGAATTATAGAAGGAGATGTGAAATTGATTGGAAGAAGAAAAATCTAAGATAGCTAAGGGGGCCTACCACAGTTTGGAAGGCTTGCGATTTTGCTAGGAGGCCACGAATTTTGAAGGAAGAGACCACAGTTTGGAGGAAGCTACAGATTGCAAGAGGCCTGCCAATTACAGGAACAAATTTTACAAAATTTCTTGGTGAGTGGCCTATGTTCTCAATTGTTGTCTTTCTTCTTTAATGTTGATTGTTTGGTGTTGAGGACGATCTTCATGATTGAGGGTCAAGGCTGGTCTAAAATACAGATTTTCTCCTTGTTCTTGCCTGGTACATTTCCCTATTTTCTTACTTGCATCATCCATCCATCACCTCATCATCTCATCTAGGGCTTGAAGTTGGGAGATATAAGCGTAGTTTCCGTTTAGGATTTGGAGAAAGGAGATATAAGTAGTAGTCCCACCCCTAGGAACGAAGTTGGGAGATATAAGTGTAGTCCATCTCTTAAGTAATGAAGAGGCAGAAATAAGTGGTAGTTCCATCCCTAGGCGGAGAGGCAGAGATAAGTGTAGTGTGATAGGAATTAGCGAGGCAGAAATATGTTTGATCATCCCTAGGCGAAGGGGCAAAGATAAGTGTAGTCCCACCTCACTGTAGAAAGAAGGGGCATAAATAAGTGTTTAGGATGGCAGATGCTAGTGCAAGAAAGAACCCAAAGGGAATGAATACCAAGAAAGACAAGGAAGACATGATGCCCAAGACCACCTTTTTTCAAAATTGAAGCGAGTCGGTGACACCAACATCCGCACCATGGATATGATACAATTGAGAGATAGGTTGAAAGGGGGCCAGTCCTCTATTGCAAAGAAGATTTACAAGTGTGGAATTGTGCAAGCTATCGCTTTCCCTCCTACCTTGCCTTGTCCAGAGTTGGTGATGGAGTGTGCATCTCGGCTTGATATTGTGACCAAGTCCATCATCTTTGATGAAGAAGAGAGGGTGTTGGCTAACATCAGCGGGCGGGTGGTAGATGAAGTGTTCAATATACCCCAGTAGAAAGGTATGATAGTAATGTTGATGGATTAGGCCGCCAGGTTCTTTCAAGACAGTCAGGATGCCTACCTCTCCCTACTAAAGCAGAATTGGTTGCACGAAGGCAAGAAGGGAGTCACCAAGTCATCAAATCTCACCGGATCAGATTTCAAATCAGAGTATGGCGATCTTATTGTGCTTCTCAACCGAGTCATGGGCTCCGCTCAAGGTATGCAGTTTGAAACTTGGATGTACTATTTTATTGAAGGAATTGAAAATTGAAAATGAAAGTTTGATTGGGCTAGAATCATAAGAGAAAATTTAGAGTTGCAACTTAGGATAGTACAAAATCAGAAACAATTCTATATGGGGTCCTACCTTTTCTATTTAATTGCAAGACTATATGAACATCTTGGACTTAAGGCTAGAGGGGTGATTGACAATGGGCCCGGACAATGCTTGGTGCATGAGTGCTATCCACTTCATTTGCACAACACCAAGGACTACAAGATATTTTATGATGCCTTTGCCATGAAGACGGTAAGGATACTGCAAGGGACATCCGCAAGGAGGCTCTCGCCAGAGGCGGAGACAAAAGTCAAGAAGTTTGGGAGTTGGTTCATCCAGTTTCCGCAATTCACTTATATTAGAGTGGCTGGATGCACGGCTTGTCCCAAGAGGCTTCCAAGGTACCCACCCGATAGGATAGTTTTGATGGAGTTGGCTAGGCAACTTTAGCAATATGATAAAATGATGAAGCTCAGAGGTGAGACGGGTTACCTTCTCACTCATGATAGGCAATGATAGTTGTCCCAATCCTGTCGCCTTTGCAGCTGCGGAGAAAGAGTTAGAACAATATCATCTAGCATGGTATAGGGCAAGGCAAGGATTCGATCCTAATGGTCTAATCAAGGCATCTCATGGGGATCCATTCAAACATATTCCTACTTTGGAGGATTTTTGGGCCAATGCATAGGATGACTTTCATGTGAGGAAGTTGGCTTTCTCAATGTTATCGGTGAGCATGATGAGGACCATCATATGGAGAAATCTTAACATTCCGGATCAGCTGGAAGAGGATGAAGATGTGCTAAGGGAAGATTATAGTACGGTAGAGGGAACGGAATTGAATCCAGTTGAGTGGGATGATCATTAGGATCCATCCTTAGATGCAGTAACAAGAACAGTTGAGCTACACGCTGAGTGGTGGTACAATAGGAAGTTTAGGCAATTGCAAAGTCGGAAGGTACACCTTACCTATGAGAAGATGAAGCTAGAGGAGGAGATTCTAGCGGAGTCAGTTGGACAGCAAGGTGGGGGTGGTAGCCAGCAACAGCAAGCAGTTAAGAGCAAGAAAAGGAGCTTGGAGGTTGAGAAAGATAGAGAACATCAAGAACCCTCAACAAAGAAACAAAGTAAAGTGCCATCAAGAGAGAGCATAGTTGAGGCTAGGAGCCAAGAGGTTGGTACAAGTGAGCAGATGGCAGCGGTAGAGGTGAGCTCTGGTTTAGAATCAAGTGGTTATAGTAACAGTACCTGGTACTCTCCTCTCTTGGAGAACCAAGTTGAAGAGGATATGCCAGTTAGTAATGAAGGAGATAAGCCAGTTGACATTGAGGCCCTATCAGCTGAGGAAGGAAGCCAAGCGCCCAAGGCCATTGGTGATGCTATGCTAGTTGAACCGAATCCAAATTTGGGGAGATGCATTGCACCACTATGGTCGAGACAGATGCTTATGCCAAGGAGAGAGGTTGTGGCCATTCGGACAGTTGAGGATATTCAAAGGTTAGTGGAAAAGGAAGATGATGCCGGATAGAAACAAATTGCAGGAACAGTGGCAAAGGTAATCAGGAATGACGAGGATGGTCACCGAAAGGTTCAAATTGCGGTACCGAAGGTTAGCAAGGTAGTGGGCGAAATTGTGGCCCAAGATTATGAGATAGTGGAGCATGACATGGGAAAAATCACAGATGACATGGAGTGTGTGGAGGTTCAGGAAGGCATAGCTTCAATAAGAGAAAGGTTTAGAAAGGTGAATGAAAGGATTGCAGAGTTGGAGATTGAAAACAAGTATTGGAAGGATAGTTATCATGAAGTATGTTAGCCTATCCAATAGTTGCCTCAGGCGGCCCTTCCACAGGATAGTGGGAGCAATCTGGAAGAAATATTAGCTCGAGAGCAAGAAACTAAAAATTGGATCAGTATTACAATTCAAGAAGGGCGAAAGTTCTTGCCTGCCTTTATCTCAACATTCAGGTCATTTGTGTCTCTTAGAGACAAATTCAGAGCATTTGAAGGGGAGTGGAAGGATTTCCTTCCAATCTGTGACTTAGCCATTGCCAGGTTACAAGCGACCATAAAGTTATCAGAGGGATCTTTGGTGAAGGCCAAGTTGGTCAATGAAGGAGGAAAGAATACTATTGAGTCTTGGTATGTTACCTTGACTGCCAGATCGAGGGTACTCGAAGAGATACAGGATGAGGTTGCACAATACAGTCCAAGCATCGACACTTTCATTTCAAGCATGTTGAGCGATGCGAGGATTGCACTTGATTTTGAAGGAATCAAAGAGGAGGATTTTAGTGAGACAGAGTTTGGATTGAGATTGGATGAGTTGGGGAAGGTTGTCGCCAGAGAGAAACAGTTGGGCATCCTTGCCTCTCTCAGGGCCCTTGTCAAGTTTGCAAGAGATGATGAGAAGGAGAGTGAGAAGACACTGCAAGCAGCAACGAACATGATGAACACAGTTGAGCTCAGGATGAGGCATACACCTTGCCCTCCCATGGAGGAAGTCAATAACATGTTAGCTAAATTCATTGCTTATGCTAAAAAGATGAAAGAAAAGGGTAGAATTGTATTAGAAGATCATTTGATGTAAGCCCAAGTGGTAAATTCTCCTTTCTTCTTGGGTAGGATAGGTGTTTGATTCTGATTGGCTACCATTTTGGTGCCTTCTCATTGGTTGCCACTTTTCTTTTTTTTTCATTGGTCCATTGATGAGGTGGCGTCTTCTCATTGGCCGATGGGGTGGCAACCCTAATTAAGGTTTCTGGGATTTAATTTGGATCGTTGATTCTGCCTCTTAATCTTGGCCGTTGGTTTTAATTTTGAACCTCTATATAAGGCCATGTACTCTCATGTTTAAAGGGTTGAAGAAAATTGTTGCTAATATAATACCAAAATTGCTTCTCTTATCATTGTTGTGTCTTGCATGGTGATTAAGAACACTTGGTGTTTTTGCATGGTTTCTACTTCCAATAGTTAAAGTTAGATTTCATTGAGTTGTTAAAGTAGATTTCATTTCAAGAAAAGTGTTAAAGTAAGAATAGAAGTAAATGGCTAGTTGTATGGTGACATTGGTAAATGTTTGATAGGGATCTATATACTAGGCCACTAGCATCTTAGCGGCTTGTTAAGGAGCCTTGTGTGGTAATCTAGTCTCATTCCCCTTGAATCATTGCATCTACGGAGGTAGCGCCGCTGACAAGCTTTCATTAGGTTGATCCCCGTCCATTTGCCAATCTTTCCATTCCATAGGAGTAGTAGTGAAGCAAGAAGTAGTTTCGTAGTTAGAGTTTTCGAAGATCAAAGTTGGAAGTGATATAAATTAAAAAATCATTTGAGTATACATTGCAAAGCTAGATCCTATCATCATCACAGTAAGAGTTTGACATCCTCGAACGAACAACGTAAGCCCGCCTACGTGATTAACCAGCAAATCACATTAATGTAACTGATTTTGTATCCATAGGTGTAAGGAACCTTGGAGTTTTCTCATGTTCTTCATGAGTATTTACTTTTCAAGAGAGGGTTGAGTGTTTGGTATTCTATATGAAGTATTCAATTGCTATATGTTATGTAGTGGTACAAAACTAACATCAACAAATCATAAACAACTGTTCCTTAAAAAATGAATTATTTAACAGATACCTGTTAGATAGTTAGAACAAAATGAATGTGCGAGGCCAGGTGGACCAAGTTTAGTCATTTCTTATGAAGAAGAATCTTTCACAAAGATAACTGCCATCGTTGGCCAGAAGAATACCACAAATCCTACGTGATGAATTAACTCCAACAATGTATAAGGAAAATGTCAGCATCAATATAAATATGATCGGGTAAATTTCTGTCCAACATCGATGGGATTGCAGATGAAGCATTTATAAAATTGTGCATGGTGATAGATAGGTATAAAATGCCTAGGACCTAGCAATCATCTGAAGCCTAAAACTAATAGTAATAGTTAATAATTCTAAAAGTGGAATCTTTAGCCTAATAGTAATAATTATAATTTGTAATAATAATAAGAATGTGAAAGATAATGATTGTATTAGAGAGATTTAAACATCAATTATTTGATGGAGATTTTTTGGCAACCTTATAATTTCATATATTGTGACTATTTAATGATTTCCCTGAATTCGGTTCTAGAGAGTAGAACTGAGATTTGTACTTAAACTATTTAGTAAGGTGGATTGGACACAACAATGCTCATATATATGTTTTGAAAATGAATGTGTGGAATTAATCTAAAAAATGTAGTAAGATTAGGTTACCGTATAAGAACCAGATATTGCTGTTGAATTAATGCTTAGGAAATATTGCATCAGTTCTACATTTCCTATGCTATATTATATTCAATTGTAAAGTTTTATTCAAAGTTTACATTCCTTCACAATATTGACCAACTTATTACTTACACATTTGTGCTTCGTTTGAATTTGTCTTCTGGTTATGGTTGTCGCTATTCATGGCATTTTCATAAATTCCAATAATGGTTTTCTGCTGTGTATGTCTTGTGAAATTTTCTTCTTTGTAACTGTATTGCATTTAGGTCTTACTTTATATTTACTGATAACAATGCTTTAAATATGCAGTGCTGCCCCACACCTTAATATCAACTTGCAAATGAATTATTGGCCAGCTCTCAGCTGCAATCTTGCTGAATGTCAGGAACCACTTTTTGACTTGATTTCCAACCTTTCTATCAATGGTCACAAGACATCACAAGTGAGTTTCATTTCAGCAATAAGTCTTAAACCATTTTGAATGTCTCAAGTTGGATGGTTGTAACAATTATTGTTCATATTGTGCTGAAATGAAATTATAATACATACAATTTCCTTCTAGTAAGAGTGTATTTTGGGTTATCAATGAGTAATCGGTGAAGGTTTTGTCTAATTTGCTATTAATTTATGCTGAAGGCTGCTAGATTCACATTACTTTGATTTTGGTGAAGAAATTATGTCAAATGTGTTATTCTTCACATTGAAGACTACTCTTGTTGTGTTTTGAGTTTCAATATCAGCAATTTCAGTACAGTGCATTCCATGTAAAAAAGAGAAACCTTGAGAAAAACTCCAAAATCTTTGCATACTTAAGACATGGGAAATGATGGGAAACATATTAGATCTTGAATGGATATTGAATGCAATAGAAGTGAAATCAATGATGACTGTATTGCTGAGCTTATGATAATTGCTCCTTTTTTTTGGTAGACTTCTAGAAGCATTGCTGATTATGACTACATCTAATAAGTAGGGTGTGCAATTAATTTTCTTAGCGTGCATTCTCTGACACAACTTATTAGGAAATTTAAGTCTAGCAATAACATCAATGTCTTCAAAATAGTGAAGTTTTTGAAGATGATTTGACATTGTAGCTTCATGTTTTAACTCACTGAGCTATTTAGAGATGTGATTACAGATGATTCAGTAGAAAGTCAAAGGACTCTTAAAATAAATATTCTCAGTTTTTGAATTTAGAGGCCTTTTCAATTCAATTTCTTGATTATTTTTCTGTTTGTGTTGATAGCTGTTGATCCCGCCGCATTATCCATGCCTATGCTACCTCTTATTGTCTTAGCTGCACACACACAAACCTATTTTGAAAGAATTTCACCATATACATGTATGCAAATAAAACATTTACATGCATGAACCTACAGGGTATGTTGTTTATTCAAGTAGTATAGAAGAAAATACTCTTGAAAATATCATCATATGGTCATTAAATAATGTGATGCAGGAGATCATTTGACATCATTTATACCTTATATAACATTTCTATTGCACAGAGCTGCATAGATTATTTCTATCCCTTAATGTCCTGGTATGGTTAAATGGGGCATGGGAATAGTAGGTAATTATTTTATTACAAATTTTGTATAAATTGGTAAATTGTTAATGCCTTCTCTTTTGCAAAGCTATCTTTAGTCATTGGTGAATGATGCTGTTTTGGTTAGAGATATTTGTGTAATCTAAGTATTGGGGTCCAGTCTTTTGATATATGCAGCTTTATACATTGAGATGGTAGTTTTGATGAGTCCTGTGGATTTGCCTGTCCAAGTTTGGTACTCATTGTAAGCTAGGGGTGGGTTAATTATCCAATCTGTAAGTTATAATGTAGTTGAAAATCACTGGATCCGAGTTCCAGGCAATTTGAGTATCATGATTTGTCTATTTGCTTTGTACTTGAATATTTGTGCTTAAATATTGGGTTTAGTTGGTTAAGGATGTATCTTTAATAGTGTTAATAACCCATCACTCAGTGTTGATTATTTATCGTTTGTAGGAGGGGACAAACTGGTCCTAGGATCACTGGATCCGAGTTCCAGGCAATTTGAGTATCATGATCTGTCTATTTTCTTTGTACTTGAATATTTATGCTTAAATATTGGGTTTAGTTGGTTGAGGATGTATCTTTAATAGTGTTAATAAACCATCAGTCAGTGTTGATTAGTTATCGTTTGTAGGAGGGGGACAAACTGGTCCTAGGATTATGTGTATTATAAGAAGCTCAATTTTCCTCCTGCTTATGGTGTCCATGGACAGGCTTAAGGATTATTATTATGGTTATGATGTTTTCGGGACCTTTTTGCATGCTTGCTGACTAATTGTTTGCTATTGTTTTATAGTCCTTTGCTTTGTATTTCACTTTTTGTAGGTCAAATTCATTGGGTTATTTTTGAAGGGTTTTGAATAACTCATGTTATGTACAAGTATGTATTTTGGTTGTTTTGTTCAATAGGCATTGAAAGCTGCAAAAATTAGCAGATTTCAGGGAGTGTAGTTTTAGTTCTTCAAGTTCATATTTTGTCTAAAGTTCTAAGATGGTCAAGAGTTCATTTGGGGATAATTCCTTTTTGAATGGTTAGTGTGGTTGCATTCTCTTTTGGCTTGGATTTTTTGTTATCTTCAAGTTGTTTAATGTGATGGTTTTTAACATATTTATTTATTCTTGGGGTTCAAAGTTCCATTGTCCATGTGTTTTCTTCCTGCAGTGAATGTATATAAGATTATTTATGATTTTTCTTTAAATTCATAGAACTTTGGTTGCTTTCATCCAATACCATCTATGAATTGTGAGAAATTTTCTTTTAACATCATTGTGAATAATTGATGGCTGATATCATCATGCTATAGCTCTTTTTTGGTGAAGACTCATGAATTCTAATCTCTTTGAACTTTGACACCTCTAATAAGAATTTAATGAGACAGTTTGCTCAACAAATGATGACAAAGTATGATGGCTGCCTCTAATGGATATCTCCCAACACTGCATCAAAGTTAGAGTTTGACTTCGTCTTTCTAACATGGCTGCAATTTTTTTCATGTAAAAATGAAGTCAAATGCTACTCGCGGAGTGTTATATTTTTCATATTAGGGTTAGAAGGGCATGGGGAATGTTGACAGAAAATCGTTGATGGGAGTCTATGGTTTAATATTCTGTTATAAGTGGTAAACCTTGTTGGGACGCAATAAATAAGAACTTCAATATGCGATAAGTATAAACTATTGTTGGTGTTCGTCCCCTGAAAATTCCGAATTGATTTGAATGGTGCTTGCAGAAGTTTCCCTCCACAACTAATTCACTGGAGTATAGGCTACTCGGTTTTGGATGGTCTTATTATTGTCTTCCCTTATTCAATACGTGATCTTCATGTTTGCTCCTCCCTTTCCTTCTCTGTTGCAAGACTTCCTGGTTGCTATTGGAGCGCTCTTGTAAACACTGATAAACAATGACTGTCTTATTTGATTAATGGATTGACTGAATCCTGAAGATGAATGTTTTGGGACATATGTTCCTACTTGATCGATGAGTATGATTTTTATGATTGATTGAGAGAGATAGACCTATCTCTTATACCTTACAATTAGAAAGGTTTGCACCTCTCCATACTAGATGGACACAACTCTAGAATAAGTAAAGGTCCTGTTCTAAATGACAACGCTTCACCACCTAAACAACACTCTCCCTAACCGACCATAATTATCAATTAGTCTAATTTGTTCAACGACTGAGTTCCCTTAGAGAATACATTGTGGTTACTCCCTAATAGCTGTCTCGAGTATTATTGCCTTGGTGAGAAATTGACAGTCCTTATCGTGGTTTCGATTCTCAAATCACTTATGAGTGTTGCGGCAATAGATTGGTTTCCCAACGACGATCACTTCCTAACCTTACATGCTTGCCTTAGCCGCTTTTATTATTTACCTCCTGATTCGTCGACTCCCTCACAACTGTATATCTCTTCCTTTGGTCAGCTACAATTATCTGTGGATTATAATGCACGTAATCATTCTATTTCCCACGTGAATTCTATCTTACGGTTTTAGAACATCAATACATTAAAGGTTGATACTCATAAAGGGTATAGAGTGGTCGCTTATTCCCTGTCATCACTCAATGGCCCTTATTTCAGAGATTCTCTTCTTTTATGACGGAGCTTGATCCCATATTAATTCTATTCTATTCTATTTTATTTTCTTATGATTTTATTGATATATATATATATATAGATAGATAGATAGATAAAATTTTATTATAGTTATATTATATTATTATAATTATTTATTATTTGCATTAATAATATATTATATTATTATTATTGATATATTATATTATTATATCAATAATATATCATTATTTCAGTAATATATTACAATCTTTATATATTATATTAATAATAACTATTATATTAAGGGCAGATTATTACATTTTTCTTTTATTATTATTTTAATAAAACTCTATTGTTTAATTCTTATTTACTATTAAATCCTATTTCAAAATGGGGACATCACACCAGAAGGTACAAAAAATATTTAAAATGTTTTTTTAAAACTTGGGTGTTTTATTTTCAAAATTTTGTGATTGCTGGAATATTGGGAATGGTGGGCCGTTCTTGGGACAGTTGAGGGATGTCTCAGACCTCCTTGACATATCTCGAGGATGGCCGACTGTCCCCACATTGCCCCCATGTTGTCTCGACATTTTGGAAACATTTCCGGGAGTTAGGTGAATTTTGGGGATGGCTAGGAAACATCCACGAGCCATCCCCTGTCCCCAAGAAGTCCCTAGTTTAGGGGCATGGGCAAAAAATCCCGGGGACATGTCCCCATGTACCCTTGGAAAATTCCAAATGTTTTTTGAACGTGAAAAGAAGTCATAAAGAAGGGAATGTAGGGGTGCATCACCTTTGCATCCCCCCAAGAAACCTAGATAACTCAGGCAAGAGATGCATCCTCATGGAATGCTAGTCATTGCTTACACTCAAAAACTGTTTTGAAACAATGTTAGACTCCCTTTGTGTTGTTATGTCAGGGTCACCAATAATAGAGGAATGTGGCAGCATAACTACATAACGGATATAAGAGCACACACAATTGCAAATAATAGCAATGGATTGGCTGAGCTTGATTTATCTTGATAACCTAGTTCATCTATATACTTGTTCAGTGAGTTAATAATGATTACATGTGGCCATCAAAAGGAAGTTCATGAATAAACTTCGCTTTTGTGCGTAGAACTATAATAATTGTATGTCCCCTTCTTAGGGGACAAAGATATTAGCAGAGGGTTGACCTGTCACTCGAGCTCCCATAGGTCAACGATAGGATTAGGGGACTCATTCTGAGGGTCATAGAGCATTGTAGGGTTTCTGTGAGCCATTTTGAGCTTTTAGACAATAGTTCCTACTTTTAAGGGAGGTCTATTTTTAAGGGAGAACTGACAGTTGACTAGACCTCTCGGGGGACCACATAGTAGAGCAGGAGCCTCTTGAGCAGTTTGGAGTGAGGTTCCTATTTTTTAGGGAGAGTTCCTATTTTTTAGGAGGAATTGTCAGTTAGCTTGTAGGGTTTAGTCAGTATTAGAGATCATAGTGCTTCAGACAAAATTCAGATCTGAGCCCCATATTGCATTTTATGAATAAGGAAATATTTTAATATTTCCTAAGTTGTGGATATAGATAAATAAATATTAAAGTGATATTATAATCACTTTATAATAAAAAGATAATAAAATATGCCCCTTTTTCCTAGGCGTATGAGCATAAAATGTTGTAATAATGGGGGGAAAACATTATAATAATAAAATATAGTTCCTTAGGGGTCAATTTTTAAAGAAAGGCTTATATTTTATAAAAAAATAATAAGGTGAAATCATGGGAACCCTAAAAGTGACGACCTACGGTTTTGAGCCTATTAAAAAAGGCATTGCGAGGTCATTTTACACATTCCAAGTTTTATAATTTGATTGCATTTTGGTGATGGGAGCTCTTTGAGAAGGGTTCGCAACACAATTCGTCTCCAAGAACGAAAACTCTTGAAGAATTTCAAGTTGGACGATACCCAGCCTGCCTGTGAAAGAAAATACATTGATTCATCAGCTTGCTAGAGCATTTTGGTGTGTTATGATAATTTATTGGTGAGGAAGGCATCGAGATTTCATCACAGCGCATACAGATCAGACTTCTTGCAGTGAATTGGAACCTTCCAGACCAGCTGTACAGGCCTAGTGAGCTGACACCATCCATTAAGGAGGGGTTTTGGCATAGATTGGAGTTTGTGTGGGGTTGAACATCCACCAAAATTTAAATTACAGTTATTGATGATACAAGTGGTGAGTTGGGAATCATTTCTCAGCAAGGAAGTAATATCTAGGGCTCTGCCGTACAGTCCCAGCAGGTCAGAAAATTCATCAACATAAGAGACAAGGTGAGTATAGCTTGTATCCAAGCCCCGGGTATGTGAAATACATAATCTAAACCACTCTTGTAATCAAAGAATATGATTATTGAGAGATATGAATGTCTGAATCATTTTATCAGAATTATCCATGTATCAATTCTGACTGATTTTAGGCAATAAGAGTGTTCTTTACTACTATAATTGTTCATATACTTTGCTTTACATTCTATATGCTATATATGTTATTTGACATTTGTTGTGAGGTTTCACATCATCGCCCCAAAGAATTTGGGGTCCCCCTATTTTCGAACAAACCTTGACATTTTCTTTAGACCCAGGTATCCCGATGCCTTAACAAATTATTGGATTTAGATGCATGATATTTTTAAACTATTGGATTTGAAGAGCTTGGCTTTCATTTTCAAATTTGAGTGTATTTTGGTCTTGTTTTTGGATGGATTAATGGCCAAAAAAAATATTTTGATTTGCCTAATGGAAATATAAAATGAAATTGGACCTATCTCCTTTGCTAAAATCGAAAATCTGGCCTTTTATTCAAAAATCTGGGCTAATAATTAAAAGTTTGGGCATTGAAATTTAAAAAATTGAGCTAAGAAATATAAAATCAGGCCTTTAAACTTTAAAATCTGGGCAGTCAAATATAAAAATCTGCATTGAAATCATAAATTCTAGGGCATTTAATCCGAGAATGTGGCCCTTAATGAGAGGCGTGTGGCATTGGAAATAAATTAGGGCCCCTTCCTAGTGGCGTGGCCAATGTGGCCCAAGCTAAATCCAAAATCTGGGCTTTAATTTCGATTTTAATCTGTGTTTTTTTTTAGAATTTAATTCTTATAGCAGGTTGGCCCCCCTTTATAAGATTTTAATTGTAATTTTTTGTCTTGTTTTTATGGCAGGTCGGCCCTCTAAATTGGAGCTCCAAGTTTGGGTATAAGATGCCGCTCCTCCCCTCCTCTTTCTCACCATTCATTTCTCAATCCATCAAGGCAGTGAGCAGCGAAATAGTCTAAGCAGACAGCGACATTGAGTTTGAAAAGGCAGCGAAAATTGCCTAAAAAGGAGGGCAGTGATTTTAATTTGTGAATTCGGAAGAGGAGCAGCGAACTATCCCAGGCAGTGACTAAGGAAAGGCTTGCGAAATTTAGGAAGAGGAGCAGAGTTTGAGGAGGCCACGAATTGTCAAGAGGCCTGCTATTTGATAGAGGCCATAGGGTTGGAAGAGGCTTGCAAAATTTATAAGACGAAGAGAAGGCAGCAGGCTTGCGATTTTATACAAGGACCTGCTATTTAGAAGATTGGTAGAATATTGAGGAACCTGCAAATTCAGAGGAGTAGAGGCTGTTATTTGATATTGAGGAAGACCACATATTGACAAGGGCCTGCCAATTTGAGGAAGAAGATTTGCAAAATCGGTGAGTGGACTGTGCTCTTAATTGTTATCTTTCTTCTTTGGTGTTGATAGTTTGGTGGTAAAAGACGATCTTCATATTTGAGGGTGAAGACTGGTTCATAAAGCAGATTTCTTTCCTGTTCTTGATTGGTTCTTCCCTCCATTTTTTGCTTGCATCATCCATCCATCACTTCATCATCTCATCTAGGGCGTGAAGTTGGGAGATATAAGTGTAGTTTCCGTTTAGGATTTGGAGAAAAGAGATATAAGTAGTAGTCCCACCCCTAGGAACGAAGTTGGGAGATATAAGTGTAGTCCATCTCATAAGTAACGAAAGGAGAAATAAGTGGTAGTCCCATCCCTAGGCGGAGAGGCAGAGATAAGTGTAGTGTGATAGGCATTGGCGAGGCAGAAATATGTTTGTTCATCCCTAGGATTGGAGGGGCAAAGATAAGTGTAGTCCCACCTCACTGTAGAAAGAAAGGGCAGAAATAAGGGCTAGGATGGCGGATGCTAGTGCAAATAAGAACCCAAAGGGAATGAATACCAAGAAAGACAGGGAAGACATGATGCCCAAGACCACCTTCTTCTCAAAATTGAAGCGAGTCGGTGACACCAACATCGGCACCATAGATATGATACAGTTGAGAGATAGGTTGAAAGGGGGCCAGTCCTCTATGGCAAAGAAGATCTACAAGTGTGGAATTGTGCAAGCTGCTGCCTTCCCTCCTACCTTGCCTTGTCCGGAGTTGGTGATGGAGTGTGCATCTCGGCTAGATATTGTCACCAAGTCCATCATCTTTGATGAAGAAGTGAGGGTGTTGGCTAACATCAGCGGGTAGGTGATAGAAGAAGTGTTCAATATACCCCAACAGAGGGGCATGATAGTAATGTTGATGGATCAAGCTGCCAGGTTCTTTCAAGACAGTTAGGATGCCTACCTCGCTCTATTAAAGCAGAATTGGTTACACGAAGGCAAGAAGGGAGTCACCAAGTCATCAAGGCTCACCAGGTCAGATTTCAAATCAAAGTATGACGATCTTATTGTGCTTCTCAACCGAGTCATGGGCTCCGCTCAAGGTATGCAGTTTGAAACTTGGATGTACTATTTTATTGAAGGAATTGAAAATGGAAAAAGAAAGTTTGATTGGGCTAGAATTATAAGTGAAAATTTAGAGTTGCAACTTAGGACAGTACAAAATCAGAAACAATTCTACATGGGGTCCTATCTTTTCTATTTGATTGCAAGACTGTATGAACATCTTGGACTTAAGGCTAGAGGGGTGATTGACAATGGGCCCGGACAATGCTTGGTGCATGAGTGCTATCCACAATTTCATTTGCACAACACCAAGGATTACAAGATATTTTATGACGCCTTTGCCATGAGGACAGTAAGGATACTGCAAGGGACACCCGCAAGGAGGCTCTCGCCGGAGGTGGAGACAAAAGTCAAGAATTTTGGGAGTTGGTTCATCCAGTTTCCTCAATTCACTTATGTTAGAGTGGCTGGATGCACGGCTTGTCCCAAGAGGCTTCCAAGGTACCCACTCGATAGGATAGTTTTGATGGAGTTGGCTAGGCAACTTGAGCAATATGACAAAATGATGAAGCTCAAGGGTGAGACAGGGGTTACCTTCTCACTCATGATAGGCAATGATAGTTGTCCCAATCCTGTCGCCTTTGTAGTTGCGGAGAAAGAGTTAGAACAATATCATCTAGCATGGTATAGGGCAAGGCAAGGATTCGATCCTAATGGTCTAATCAAGGCATCTCATGGGGATCCATTCAAGCATATTCCTACTTTGAAGGATTTTTGGGCCAATGCACAGGATGACTTTCATGTGAGGAAGTTGGCTTTCTCAAGATTATCGGTGGGCATGATGAGGGCAATCAGATGGAGAAATCTTGATATTCCGGATTAGCTGGAAGAGGATGAAGATGTGCTAAGGGAAGATTACAATACAGTAGAGGGAACAAAATTGAATCCAGTTGAGTGGGATGATCATTAGGATCTATCCTTAGATGCAGTAACAAGAACAGTTGAGCTACAGATTGAGTGGTGGTATAATAGGAAGTTTAGGCAATTACAAAGTCGGAGGGTACACTTTACCTATGAGAAGATGAAGCCAGAAGAGGAGATTCTAGCGGAGTCAGTTGGACAGCAAGGTGGGGGCAGTAGCCAGCAGTAGCAACAAGCAGTTAAGAGTAAGAAAAGGAGCTTGGAGGTTGAGAAAGATAGAGAACATCAAGAGCCTCCATCAAAGAAACAGAGTAAAGTACCATCAAGAGAGAGCATAGTTGAGGCTAGGAGCCAAGAGGTTGGTACAAGTGAGCAAAGGGCAGTGGTAGAGGTGAGCTTTGGTTTAGAATCAAGTGGTTATAGTAACACTACCTGGTACTCTCCTCTCTCGGAGAACCAAGTTAAGGAGGATATGATAGTCAGTGATGAAGGGATTACGCCAGTTGACATCGAGGCTCTATCAGCTGAGGAAGAAAGCCAAGCGCCTAAGGCCGTTGGTGATGCGGTGCTAGTCGAACCAAATCCAGATTTGGGGAGATGCATTGCACCACTATGGTTCAGACAGATGCTTATGCCAAGGGGCAAAGTTGTGGCCATCCGGGCAGTTGAGGATATTCAAGGGTTAGTGGAAAAGGAAGATGATGTCGGACAGAAACAAATTGCAGGAACAATGGCAAAGGTAATCAGGAATGATGAGGATGGTCACCAAAAGGTTCAGATTGCTGTACCAAAGGTTAGGAAGGCAGTAGACAAGATTGTGGCCTAGGATTATGAGATAGTAGAGCATGACATGGGAAGAATCACAGATGACACGGAGTGTGTGGAGGTTCAGGAAGGCATAGCTTCAATCAGAGAAAGGTTGAGAAAGGCAAACGAAAGGATTGTGGAGTTGGAAAACGAAAATGAGTATTGGAGAGATAGCTATCATGGTGTATGTCAACCTATCCAACAGTTGCATCAGGTGGCCCTTCCACAAAATAGTGGGAGCAATCTGGAGGAGATATTAACTCGAGAGCAAGAAACTAAAAATTGGATCAATAATACAATTCAAGAAGGGCGAAGGTTCTTGCCTGCCTTTATCTCGACATTCAGGTCATTTGTGTCGCTTAGGGACAAATTCAGAGCATTTGAAGGGGAGTGGAAGGATTTCCTTCCAATCCATGACTTAGCCATTCCCAGGCTACAGGCGGCCATAAAGCTATCACAGGGATCTTTGGTGAAGGCCAAGTTGGTCAGTGAAGGAGGAAAGAATATTATTGAGTCTTGGTATGTTACCTTGATTGCCAGATCGAGGGTACTCGAAGAGATACATGATGAGATTGCACAATACAGTCCAAGCATCGACACTTTCATTTCAAACATGTTGAGCGATGCGAGGATTGCACTTGATTTTGAAGAAATCAAGGAGGAGAATTATAATGAGACAGAGTTTGGATTGAGATTGGATGAGTTTGGGAAGGTTGTCGCCAGAGAGAAACAGTTGGGCATCCTTGCCTCTCTCAGAGCCCTTATCGAGTTTGCAAGAGATGATGAGAAGGAGAGTGAGAAGACACTGCAAGCGGCAAAGAACATGATGAACACAGCTGAGCTCAGGATGAGGCATACACCTTGCCCTCCCATGGAAGAAGTCAACAACATGTTAGCTAAATTCATTGCTTATGCTAAGAAAATGAAAGAAAAGGGTAGAATTGTATTAGAAGATCATTTGATGTAAGCCTAAGTGGCAAATTCTCCTTTCCTCTTGGGTAGGATAGGTGTCTGATTCTGATTAGCTACCATTTTGGTGCCTTCTCATTGGTTGCCACTTTTTTTTTTTTTTCATTGGTCCATTAATGAGGTGGTGTCTTCTCATTGGCCGATGGGGTTGCAACCCTAATTAGGGTTTCTGGGATTTAATTTGGATCGTTGATTTTGCCTCTTAATCTCTACCGTTGGTTGTAATTTTGAGCCTCTATATAAGGCCAAGTACTCTCATTTGTAAAGGGTTGAAGAAAATTGTTGCTAATATAATACCAAAATTGCTTCTCTTATCATTGTTGTGTCTTGCATGGTGATTAAGAACACTTGGTGTTATTGCATGGTTTCTACTTCCAATAGTTAAAGTTAGATTTCATTGAGTTGTTAAAGTAGATTTCATTTCAAGAAAGTGTTAAATTAAGAATAGAAGTAGATAGCTAGTTGTATGGTGACATTGGTAAATGTTTGATAGGGATCTATATACTAGGCCACTAGCATCTTAGCGGCTTGTTAAGGAGCCTTGTGTGGTAATTTAGTGTCATTCCCCTTGAATCATTGCATCCATGTAGGTAACGCGGTCGACAAACTTTCATTAGGTTGATCCCTGTCCATTTGCCAATCTGTCCATTCCGTAGGAGTAGCAGTAAAGCAACTGTTAGGATAATAAGCAGAAAATGGCAAATATTAACAAACAAGAGAGAACACAATAACACAGAATTTAACGTGGTTCACCCAATCCTTGGGCTACGTCCACCAACAGCGAGTCCAATATCTTTATTATTATCAAGTGATTACAATTTGAAACTTGCAACTCAATACCGCCGCAGGAAGCTACAATAATCCCTCTTACTATGAATCTAAAACCCTAAGCCCTTTTTACAAGTATTTTTGACATAACGAAATTAGGGGAAAAATACTCCGACTAATAGAAAATAGATGGCTCTGCCCCTTGACCCCGTGGATAAGTCTGATTAGGCTCCACATACATAACAACAACAAGTAGTCTAGTAGTTGAAGTTTGAAGAGCAAAGTTGGAAGTGATATAAATTTGAGTATACATTGCAAAGCTAGATCCTATCATCATCATAGCAAGAATTTGACATCCTTGAATGAACAACGTAAGCCTGCCTAAGTGATTAAGCAGCAAATCACATTAGTATAACTGAGTTAGTATCCACAGGTGTAAGGAACCTTGGAGTTGTCTCATGTTCTTCATGAGTAATTACTTTTCAAGAGAGGGTTGAGTGTTTGGTATGCTATATCAAGTATTCAATTGCTATATGTTATGTAGTGGTACAAAACTGACATCAACAACATTAAAAATCAATTGCAAATTAGACTAAATAATTCAGAACAGTCGTTGCATACCAACTATTTGACAAAATGCATATGACCTGAGATTGAAAATTTAAGGTTAGAATTAGATAGGGATCTTTCAGTGTTTTCAAAACCCCATTCCTGCTAGCCTATGGGGTTTATTAGTGCATGACAAAGAAATCAGTTTGCTTTGGTTGCATACACATTAATGGCTAGAATTAAGAATGGTAGATTGTTACCTACTTTCCTTCCATCTTCACCATCGAAGGAAAGGGCTCCCAGTTGGGAGAAAATAACAAAGGATTGTACAAAGTTAAGAGAAACACGACATAACAATCGAAAATTGCACCATTCAGATGATGTACATTCAAGGAAAGCAATTAAATAGGGAAACCAAATGAAGTTTGCACCACAAGGTATAATGGGTGATAGAAGGGAAAAAGTACTTATCATGTTTTAGGAATATGATACTCTCCCTATATTTGTTAATAGAGAACAACTCTTCATTGATTACGTGGACTTACATCCAAGAGTATACTACAAGACTAAATTTGCGAAGAAACAATACTGTAAGATAGCTCTTGATCTACTTGCCCGAGAAGAGGATCAGCCTCTTGGAGATGTTGAAAGCATGACACAAAACAGCGATGAAACTTTGCATCAGCATGAGATAGCAATGTTTACACATGTGCAGGATGGTACCCATGAGTTGTCACATTAAGGTACTCAAGAATTGGGTACTAATGATGCATTGTATGTCGAGGATCCATGTCATGATGAGTCTGATTTCTCAAATCAGACCTTAGGAAACAAGTTAGAAAGTACATTTAGTGGCATTGGATCTCAGGATCGTGACTTGGATGGACATGCAGTTACATTGAGTGTGGAAGTGTGTGAAGATACTGTTATATCAATGGCTTCTACTTTGCTAGTTGAGCCATCCGTTGAGGTACATAGCAGCAGTACCTTAGTTGTTGAGGTGTGCATTGATGATTGCACACACAATGCTGCTTATCTTGAGGTGAGTGATATGGTTACAACCTCATATCACAGTGCAGATTTTGGGTCAGAACACTTGCATGAGAGTTATAAGTTTCAAAGTCCTCATCATTTGGTTGGGCAACTTAAGGTTAATGACAACATGATTGCTACAACCATAGAACATTTTGATGTGTCTTTTTAGATGTTGGCTACCTTTGGTAGGAGTACTACGATGACGGATGAACACGTTGATAGTGGCCTTTCCCTGACAGAGTTCCATGCACTTTGAGAAGCCATTGGAATAATGAAATAGAACTATTTACAGTTATTGACTGATAGAAACTATCTTCTCGAGTGAGATTGCACTGTTATGGTAAATCGATGTTGTTTTAAACAAAGGAGATGAGAGCTCCTTATATAGATTTACAAAGACGATGTTTCTAAAAGAAACAATTGTGAACTAAAGATGAAAATAGAAACTACTTAATAAACTAAAGACTAACTAAGATGAACATTAAAAGAACATAATATTCTAATACCCTCCCTTAATGGTTATCATCTAATTGTTCTCTTTTGGTCACAAATTCTTCATATCATTTTGCTGCTGTTGAGACCCTCCTTGGATTTGCAAAATGTTAATGACCAAGAAGCCAAAATCCGTTCAGAAAAGAACAGAGAAGGGTGCCCCCTTCTTTAGAAAGCTTTGCAAAAAGAGACATGAGCTCGCTATTGACTATGCCAGTGAGATGAGTCTACCACTAACCCTCCCAGAATCAACAATACATTTGACTAGAAATCATCACAAAACATCCAACCTGATGTTGGATAATGTAATTGCTCTTCCCCGGAGATAGAGACAAACACTGAGAACAACTAGCACAATTTTGAGGAAAAATCGACAAACCCTGCAAACTTTGCAAATGAGCCTGGTGCCCCAAAACATATTTTGTGGCTAGTTTGCAAAGAGGGCTACCAGAACCCCTACCTAAATAGTTGTTCAGGGTCAGAGATTGGAGCCATCTCTTGATTCTAGAGTTGTCTTTGATGAGCCATTAATATAGGTTTGAGCTTTCTACCATAACTACCTATTTTACCCCAAGTTTTTGGAATAGGAGATTGGGGGGATGGGGAAACAGGTTTCTGGGACAAATTTTTTTTCTCAGAGCAGGGGACAACTATATAAAATATAGGGTTTATTTAAAATATGTAGGGAAATTTTAAATAGTCATATGAAAACATGGATAAAGCATGCTTAGACACATTGTAGTACCTTAACATTTAATGTTTGTGTTAAATAATTTAAATTGAGAGCTCACATAAGAGTGGAAGTCAAGCACATTATCAAAATTCAAGCATTAATTTTATGGTAACTAGGGGACAGGTTTTTCGGAAGTTCTCAAGTTAAATTATGCCGGAAACACGTCCGCGGGCAAGACTGGTAACTACACAATGAGGAGTGCTCATCATTTTTCTTTTGATCCACATGTGGAGGACTTGATGATGTGTTGGTGTGGATTGGCTCCAAGATTATACCATCCTCTGTGGGATGGATATTCACCATCTTTCAGTAGATGGAATCAGTAGCTACAAGTTGGTAGGGGACTACTTGCAGAGTCAACACATCCAGGGGGATTGACATAGTGCAGAGTGAGATTTGGTGTAGTAGATGCTTCTAGATATTCTTACCTCCTTATGATGGATGGATGTGAGTTTCGTTTATTTTTGGGATCCAGGTGGTGATAGGGTTAGCACTGCAAGTTGGATGGGTCCCATTAAATTGCTTCACCATTTCCAGCATAGTGACGTTGTGATCAGATTAGCTCATTAGGAGTTTGAGAGTGGCTTTCATGGAAGACTTTCGCTTTGGACATGGGATCCAGGAACATTCATGATTAATGGTGTGTTTTCTAGAGCACTGCAACATGACTAGTTATATCAGAGTGGTGCAACAGATTGGCAGAGCAGTAGTCTTGAGATGAATATGGGATTTGGGCATTTGTGTTAGTGTGCAGGTGCAGGTTGCTTGAGAACAAGCAATCTCCGAGAAGGGAGGATTGTAATGTCCCTTTCTTAGGCAACAAACAAATGAGCAGAGGATTGACCTATCACTCGAGTTCCTGTAGGTCAACAATAGGATTAGGGGATTCATTCTGTGGATTGTAGGGAAACTGTGAGCTATTTTGAGCTTTTAGATGACAGTTCCTACTTTTTAGGGAGGTCCTATTTTTAGGGAGAACTGGTAGTTGATTGGACGACTTCCTAGGGGACTACGAAGTAGCGTAGGAGCCTCTTGAGTAGTTTCCGGAGTTTGGAGTGAGGTTCCTATTTTTTAGGGCAAGTTTCTATTTTTTAGGAGGAATTGTCAGTTAGCTTGCAAGGTTCAGTCTATTAGAGTAAAATCTCTCTATTTTGTTTTTCTCTCTTTCATAGATTTATTTCTATTTCTAATGGTCACTTCTCTTCTATGTTTCCATATTCTCTCTTTGTTCAATATGGAAACTTTCTCTTTCTCTCTTCAGAATGTTTCTATTTCTCTCTTTGTTCGTTATAGAAACATTCTTTTGTATATTTGTATATATAGAGCATTTATGATCTTTGTTTAATAACACATTCATTATTTTACCATAATATGGTATTAGAGCTAATTTTTTCGAAAAATAATAATTTCATTATTGAAATTTCTAGAGTTATTTTTCAAAATAGGTTTTGAAAATTTTTAATTTCTTCATGAAATTTTCAGACTCATAAGATTTTCGAAATCCTTTGCCTGGGTGTGTTCGATTTTTTTGCAGACTTCCTTCAAAACCCAACTGGGGTTTTTTGGCATCCATTTTCTGCAATTTTTGCTCAGTCATCGTCAGTTGTTGCAGAGTTGTCTTTTGCAAATGGCGGCCTTTAGTGGCTTTGACGTCTATTCTTCTACTGTTGACCACGTCTCTGGCGCCTTCTGCCATTTTTTTTTGTAGGAAATATACTTGTGCGTGGCTTGTTTTTAAGAAAAATGCCGATGTGATTTCTCTGTTGTTCGACGTTGCGGCTATGGTCCTTATCTCAGGCTTATTGTGCTTGTTTTTCTACTACGACGGGGCTTCTTTACAAACGCTTTCTGTGATCTGCAAACACCATTTTCAACCTTGAATGGTCGTTTGTTTTGCAATTCATTCACATTCTCTATTTCTGCAACTCATTTGACTTCTTCTATGGTTGATTTTTGCTGCTTTCGCACTGTCTAGGGTTTTTATAGTGCTCTGTCTTTTGCGGCTAGGATTTCATCTATTTTTTTAACAACCATCTGCAAATTTTTGAAGTTTTTTTTGATGGCTAGGGTTTCCTTCGAAACTCTCAGATTCATTGCTGTTTTGAAAATCTACTTGCAAATTCTTGGTGGGTTTTGCAAATCTCAACTGGGTTGCCTTCGTTTTTTCTGGGTGCATAATTTTTTGTGCCTCAATTTTTCGAGCCAACAGATATAGAAACTTACTCAGATTCCTTTCGGGTTTTTCGAGCTCTCTTCTGGGTGTCTTTTAATTTTTCCTGGGTCTTCTGTTAATCTGCCTTGAAGTTCGTGGCTTTTTAGATATTCACTTTTTTTTTGCATCGAACAACATGTCATGGCATCTCTCACCAATTTTCTGTTGGAAGGTAGTCAGTGATTCAACGGAATGAACTATGACACCTGGAAGCAAAGACTAATGACGATCTTCGTATACCGTCACCTTGAGGTGCTTGTTCTGGATATCGAGACTTGTCCTTCCACAGTCGAAGCTACTCAGCCCGAGTCTGCCTTTTACGCCTTCTAAGGATTCACTTGCAAACTTTTGGTTTGAAGTTAGATTGACCATTGAGGGAGGGTATTAGAGTTAAATCTCTCTATTTTTATTTTTCTCTCTTTTATAGATTTATTTTTATTTTTAATGGTCACTCCTCTTCTATGTTTCCATATTCTCTCTTTGTTCAATATAGAAACTTTCTCTTTCTCTCTTCAAAATGTTTCTATTTCTCTCTCTTTGTTCGTTATAGAAACATTCTTGTGTATACTTGTATATATAGATCATTTATGATGTTAGTTTAATAACACATTCATTATTTTACCATAATACAATCAACATCAGAGATCACAATGCTTGAGACAAAATTTAGATGTAAACCCCGAATTGCATTTTATGAATAAATAAGGAAATATAATTTTAATATTTCCTAAGTTGTGGATATAAATAAATAAATAACTATTAAAGTGATATTATAATCACTTTATAATAAAAAAAAATTATAATAAAATATGCCCCTTTTTCCTAGGCATAGGAGCATAAAATGTTGTAATAAAGGGGAGAAAACATTATAATAATAAAATATAGTGTCTTGGGGGTCTTTTTTTAAAGAAAGGCTTATATTTTATAAAAAATAATAAGGTGAAATCATGGAAACCCTAAAAGTGATGACCTAGGGTTTTGAGCCTTTTAAAAAAGGCATATGGAGGTCATTTCACAAATTCCAGGTTTTCTTATTTGATTGCATTTTGGTAATGAGAGCTCTTTGAGAAGGGTTTGCAGCACAATTCCTCTTTGAGAACGAAAACTCTTGAAGAATTTCAGGTTGGACGATACCCCAGCTTGCCTGTGGAAGAAAATACATTGATTCATCAGCTTGCTAGAGCATTTTGTTGTTGGAATTTGTTAGGATAATTCATATTGGTGAGGAAGGAGGCAGAATTTCATACAGATCAGAATTCTTGCAGTGAATTGGAACCTTCCAGACCAGCCGTACAGGCCTAGAGAGCTGATGCCATCCATTAAGGAGGGGCTTTGGCATAGATTGGAGTTGTGTGGGGTTGAGCAGCCACCAAAACTCAGATTGCAGGTGTAGATGATAAAATTGGTGAGTTGGGAATCATTTCTCAGCAAGGAAGCAACATCTAGGGCTGCTGTATAGTCCCAGCATGTCTGAGAATTCATTAACATCAGTGACAAGGTGAGTATAGCTTGTATGCAACCCCCGGGTATGTGAAATACATGATCTAAACCACTCTTGTAATCAAAGAATATGATTATTGAGAGATATAAATGTTTGAATCATTTTATCAGAATTATCCATGTATGAATTTTGACTGATTTTAGGCAATAAGAGTGGTCTTCTTTATTACTATAATTGTTCATGTACTTTGCTTTACATCCTATATGCTATATATGTTATTTGGCATTAAAACTCAATTGCAAATTAGACAAAAGAACTCAGAAAAACTCAGAACAGTCCTTGCATACAAACTGTTTGGCGGAATGCATATGTCCCAAGACTGAAAATTTAAGGTCAGAATTAGACAGGGATCTTTTAATAATGTTGGAAATGGAATATTCTTTTGGAGAACTAATGCCTTTACCAAAACCAAAAATTAGCCATTTTTTCATCTATATACTAGGTCAGTGACTTAATATGTTAACCATTTCTGTTAAATTGAATATTTCTGAATAGATACATCTTGGGTACAAACTATATATGGCCTGGAGATGACCTAGCCCTAGATATGTTCCATATACAACACTGCTGTATATGGTTGTGACATGAATGCTTTTGGTGTAACGGATATGTCGATAAAATGCAAACCAAATTATGTATCAGATTTGGATGGATGATGGAGGTAAGACTCTGCCACCTGGAGTATTGGGCAACATGCTTCTCTTGATCTGACTAGTATGCAATGTAAAGACTTCATTTTGTTTGTTCATCCCAGTTTGCTGATATTGTGATATGCATTCTTCTTCAATTTTATCTTCAGCAAACCCCTCTAAATCTAAATACATGAAGTCTATATAGTCCTCTGCCCATGTCGAGATGGCTTGGCCTATACTAAGAAATTGGGACAGATAACCAAGGAAGAAAACCAGAAAGAACACTTTTTTTTGACATATAAAAGTAGATAAATACTTTTTTCTTTGTGAGAATAGACTTATGGCTTACTTTTTTTAAAATTGTTGGTTGCTAACATCAGAGAGTAATTGTGCTACCACAGGTGAATTATAAAACAGGTGGCTGGGTCACTCATCATGTTACAGATATTTGGGCGAAAACCTCTCCTAGTGACGGTGATCCAAAATGGGCATTTTGGCCTATGGGTGGAGCATGGCTGTGCACACATCTTTGGGAGCATTATTCATATACTCGTGACAAGGTAATGTCTTGAATATATATGTGTAGGAATCTCTACAAGTTCATGTCCCCACATTTTTTAAATTAAAGAAAATGTGAATTTAGAAGAATGATTATAGAATACATTTCTTCTCTTATTCTTTTTAATTTTGTTATTTGTCTACCTTATACATAGACATTAAATGTCATTCTTAGTATCTCTGTGTTAGTTTTTGGCTGTTTAAACTTAATGAAATAGTTAATAAATGTTTCTAAGCTTATATCATATCAAAATAGGGATTGAAAGAAGTGCGTAGCTCAAGCATTGATAAGGGGTGAATCCTTTGAAGAAAAAATGAATTAGTGGCAACACTAGGTGGTCATCAAAGTTGTTCATGGTGTAAAATGTAAAAATTAGCCTCTTAGAGGAAATTCTGTTTTGGATGCTTAGGTTCCTCGCAATTAGATAACTTTGTAAGGACCATGTATCTTTTGTTGTCGGTATATTTTGTATGTATGGGTGTTGTGTAATAAACTTATGTTAATCTCGGCAGTTAGTACCGAGAGTGTGAACCGTTACGACGTGACGTTTCGGTGGTGTCTCTTCGGAGGTTATATGTACACATTGCTTTGAGTGTGAATGACATGATTTGGTTTTCTGAGTACTTTATGTTTACCGAATTGCAATACTTTCTTGTGTTCATGTTTATCAGTTAATGTGTGTTTATGCAACTATTCTTGTTGACCCGGGAGGGAAAACATCTGGCGCTGCTGCCTAGACATACCCGGATGGCGAGTAGGCATAATGGGCTTACCCGTTAGTGCGATAAACCCAGAAGCCGAGGAAGCCCGTACCGAGTTGTACGACGGAGAGGATAATCTGGCACGTGACTTCCGAATTTTGTTTCAAGTAGCTCTTGAAACTCACGTCCGAAGGGAGGCAACGAACGGAGACGTCCCTGCAGGCGTAGTGTGGGACGCGATTGGGGCGAACCCTGCAGCGAATCGGTTGTTGAACCAACTTCCACGGTTGTTGGCACAAGCAGCACTCGCACGACGTATTCGGCAAGAGGAAATTGACCGTGAGGACCGCCGCTAGGAGATCCTCCGTGCATTCCACGCCCGAGAGCATCTTCGTCGCCGTCGGGAGGAAGGAAATGACAAACAGTAAAGTTGTTGAAGTTTGAAACAAAGGGGAACGGAACACAAAAATTCCATTGTAGTTCAATTGAGAATGTTGTAAAGCAACATGAATTAATAAAAAATAAGTGTTCTTTTTGATTGAGCAATGTGTATAGTTTGTCTTGATGCCCAATAATTTAAATAAAGATCGAAATAAGAAAGTGATAGATGACGAAGGGGAAGCCGCACAGAAGGCTTTGAGATCCGCGCAGCAACGTGAACGTCGGTGTAGGCTCAGGCAACTTGCCAAAGACCAGCTTGCCAGAGGGTTGCTCGAAGGGGACCTCGGAAGTGGTACGAAGGGTGCAAAAGCCGAAGAAGAGTTCACTTCTCCGGAACGGAGAGTGCGGAGTCGGGAAGAGTTACTTGAGGAGACA
This sequence comes from Chamaecyparis obtusa, assembly GCA_027943335.1. Classification (NCBI taxonomy): domain Eukaryota; kingdom Viridiplantae; phylum Streptophyta; class Pinopsida; order Cupressales; family Cupressaceae; genus Chamaecyparis; species Chamaecyparis obtusa. Next base: position 29,154 of record BSBK01006941.1, on the reverse strand, counting down.
CGGGCGAGAAGAGCCTTTCTCCAAGAGGAGAGAGTACGGTTTGAGGTGGGTCTCCGTACACCAAGCGCGGAGAACCAAACCGGCGGAGAGGGTGATACTGCAGAGGGTGGCACGAGCACACCAGCAGACCCTCCGTTGGAACCGAGAACCCCACACGGTACGGTGCCAGGAGAAGGGCAAGTACCACCAGCCCAGCAACTACCGCAAGGACAAGTACCACAAGTCCAGACTACCCACAGCACTCAGGGAGGTGTGGGCACGAGTGGTATCGGTGCACCGCCTCCACCGCGGCCAACCATGGCAGTGAATAAGCAGAAGTTACCGAAATTTACGGGGCAATCCAAGGAGGATCCAGTTCGGCACTGTCGAACGTGTGAAACGATATGGACTGCACATGGGGTAACTGACGAGAACGAATGGATCCGTCAGTTCCCTGCAACACTGCGAGAGGGTGCCATTGATTGGTACTCGGACGTTGACAAGACAAGGCTCACGACATGGGACGATGTCAAAAAGGCCTTCCAGACAGAGTTCCAATTGTTACGGGATGATAATGAAATATTGGCGGAGATCTACAACACGAAGCAAGCCAAGAATGAGTCTGTCCGTGCGTACGGCCGACGACTCAAAGAACTCATTGGAAAAATGGAGTCGGCCCCAGCGGATGAATTGAAAAAGAGATGGTTCGTGGAGGGACTCAAAACATCCCTCCGAAAGAAAATGAAGATAGTACCGCCTACTTCGTATAGTAATGCATATAACCGAGCAATGGATCTCAAGAGCGAATGTAAGACCTCGAAGAAGACAAGGTCATCTTCTGATGATGATTCAGAGACGGAAAGTAGTGAGGACGGGTCGAGCAAGAAAGTGCTCGCATTGCAAAAAGACCTTGAGAGGATGATGCGAGAACTTAAAGCCGCCAAAGGAAGTGCTAGCAAAGCCGAAGAAGATACAGTGTGGTGTATGGACTGCAAGGAGGCAGGCCACACAAAAGGGTCTTGTCCGAAAAAAGCTTTTTGTGATATCTGCCAAATCGCAGGACATCCCCTTAAAGAATGTCCCTATAACTTGAGGGCAAGAGGCCAACAAGTACTCTATGCACAGGAGCAACCTTCCACGTCTGGTACGGGTGGACAACAGAATGCTGCATCATCTGGCGGATATAAAAATAACCGCCGAGGAGGCCGAGGCAACAATGAGAATAAGCCCCGGATCCAATATGATGCCAAGGGAAGACCCATGATACAATGTCGGAGTTGTAATCAGTGGGGTCACTATGCTCGTGATTGTCAGACGGAGCCCGCGACTCCGCAGAAGTTGTGTCGGTGGTGCGGACCGGGCGACCATGAGGACGCTAATTGTCCGAAGCCCGGCTGTAACATCCTGGAGTTGGAATGTAGAGGTACTGAGAAGGTCCTGACAGTCACCCGTGCCCAAGCCAAAAAGGCCACGTACCCACACCCTCCGACGGAGAAACAGAGGGTACTGCAAGCGAGGGCCGAGATCGAAAAAGAGATACAGGACCGGAAGGAACCTGCCGACGCCGGCACTTCTCACCGAGAATTGGCGGAGCAAAGTATACTACGGCAGATACTGCAAATGGAAATACCTGTAAAGGTCAAGGACCTGTTGGAGACCATGCCACACCTAAAAACAACTCTATTCCTAGGGCCTAACACGCCACCTACGACGGTGGAACGAACGGAGACCCCAGGCGGCTGTGCAGCCGACCCGATGACATTATCAATAAACCATGGACGGAACCCGGCAGTAGTAGAAATGGGTATCCTGGGTAAAATCCTCACGAACACCATTGTTGACGGAGGGTCGGGCGTCAATGTCCTCCTGGAGGAAACTTGGAAGAGTTTGGGGAAACCGACGCTGTGGCCACCAACCTTCAATCTGTTAGGGGCCGACCAGCACGGTATTAAACCACTCGGTATGCTGATGGCACAACAGGTGACTATTGGAACCCAGCCTTTCACCTTAGACTTCGTCGTAATCCCTCTCAAGCAAAAGGGGTATGACGCTATATTGGGTAGAGGGTGGTTGGTGACAGCCCTAGCCAATCACAATTGGAAGAAGAACACCCTCGCATTCGAGAAAGGGGGGAGGAAATTTGTGGTAGACCTCGCCACACAAATGGTTGGAGAGGAAATGGCGTCCGACTCAGACTCCGATGGTGGCGGGATGGACGGAGAGGAAGAAACTATGGAACCGAACGATGAAGGGGTACTTGAGATAGAAGGAGATACGGCTTCACTAGATGGTCTCTTTCACTGGCAAATGCGTGACTACGAGGTATTTCAGCCATCGTGCAATATACTGGAGATCGGGAATGAGTTCCCTACGGAAGAAAACACGAACGAGTTCCCTCTGGAGTACACAGAATATACAGAGGGGGAAGCCCAGATGAGAGTAAGTCCGGCCCACGTGTTCTCGAAGGGAGAACCTATCCAATACAAAGAGGCAAAACTGGAAACAATAAATCTCCGGGACGAGCAGAATCCCAAGACTATCCTGGTGGGAGATGACTGGGATCCCGTGTTAAAAACGGCAGCCTTCAAAATATTCACAGAGTATAAGGACGTGTTTGCCTGGAATTATAAAGACCTGAAGGGCGTACCTCCGGAGCTCTGCATGCACCGCATCCCTTTGGTTCCTAGAGCCCAACCTGTGCGGAAGAGGCCGTACAGGATGAACAAAAACTATGCTGCAAGGGTGGAGACTGAGATTGTGCGGATGCTGGACGCGGGGATAATTTTCCGAGTAGACACAAGTGAGTGGGTGTCACCAATCGTGATATCTCAGAAGAAAGAGGCTAACCAAATCCGCATCTGCGTAGACTTTAGGTGTCTCAATGCGGTGACCATTAAGGATCCCTTCCCGATACCCTTCACAGACAGCATACTCGAGGAGGTGGCAGGCCATGAGATCTATTCCTTCATGGACGGGTTTTCAGGATATAACCAGATATACATTGCAGAGGAGGACAAGCTAAAAACCACCTTTGTAGTGGAAGATGGTGTGTACGCCTACAACCGGATGCCCTTCGGCCTGTGTAATGCACCTGCAACTTTTCAGAGAATCATCCTGCACATCTTTGACAAGATGTCGAGAGGGAATTTTAAAGCATTTCTGGATGACTGGTCCATTTTCAGTAGCCAAGACAAACACGTTGTAGCACTCGGAGAGTGCATGGAGCGGTGCCGGAAGGCACGTCTGGCACTCAACCCGAAGAAGTGTCGTTTCATGGTACCGTAGGGGAAGCTGCTCGGACACATCGTTTGTAAGGAAGGGTTGAAGACGGACCCCGACAAGGTCCGGGTGATAATTGAAATGGAGGCTCCCAGTGACGTAACCGGTGTCAAGTCATTCTTGGGCCATATCGGGTACTACCGACGGTTCATAAAGAATTTTTCCCGGATTTCATACCCGATGGATAAACTTATGAAGAAAGGGGAGCCGTTCCTCTGGGCGAAGGAGCAAGGGGAGGCATTCGAGGACTTAAAAATGAGACTGTTGGCAGCCCCCATCTTGGCATTTCCGAACTGGGACAGAGAGTTCCATGTTCATGTGGATGCGTCAAACTACGCCATCGGGGCCACCCTGGCACAAGAAGGCGAACATGGGCTGGATCACCCAATCTATTTTGCAAGTCGGTTACTCTCGAGGGCGGAGAGGAACTACAGCACTACAGAGCGAGAGGCTCTCGGAATGGTCTACTCGGTTCAGAAGTTTCGGCACTACCTATTGGCGACGCCGTTTACTTTCTTCGTGGACCACCAGGCTTTGATGTACCTGGTTAACAAGCCCATCATTCAGGGAAGGGTGAGCAGGTGGTTGCTGCTCCTTCAAGAATTCACCTTCAGAATTGTTGTACGGCCAGGACGGAGTCATGTGATTGCGGACCAATTGTCCCGAATTAAGTCCGGCGAGCCTCCAGTAGGAATAAACGATGACTTTCCAGATACTCACCTGTTTCACATCGCCGTACTACCGAAGTGGTACACAAGTATCGGTGAGTACCTGTCCACGACCCGATTTCCAGAAGGAATGCTCCCTGGAGAGCGTAGAAAATTGGTTCTGAGGAGCAGAACCTTCCAGCTTATCAATGGACTGCTGTACAAAATGGGTCCAGATCAAATATTGAGGCGTTGCGTAATGGAGGAAGAGGTTCCGAGAGTGTTGAAGGAAGCTCATGAGGGACCTGCCGGAGGGCATATGCCAGAAAAGTCTTGTTGGCAGGCTTATGGTGGCCGACGGTGTACAACGATGCCAGGGAGTGGGTCGTCGGCTGTGACACATGCCAGCGGGCAGGGAGACCTCTCAAACGAGACTACATGCCACTTAACCCCTCTCATGCACAGGAATTGTTTGAACGGTGGGGACTGGATTTTGTGGGGCCTTTGAAGCCCAGCCGCGCTCGACGCTGTCGGTACATTGTTGTGGCAACAGAGTATCTGACCAAGTGGGTGGAAGCACGAGCACTAACGGATAACTCTGCTCTAAGTACAGCGAAGTTTATTTATGAGCAGATAATAACTCGGTATGGCATTCCACTGCAGTTGACGAGTGATAGAGGTGGACATTTTGTCAACCATGTGATCAAGCTACTGACGACAGAGTTCAAAATTTTTCACACACTCTCGAGCCCGTATTACCCTCGAGCGAATGGTCAGGCAGAGGCGACTAATAAGATCCTGATTGGAGTCATTTACAAATCCTGCGGCGTTGAGGGCGAGGATTGGGAAGAAAGGCTACCCTCGGTACTATGGGCCTATCGAACATCTTACAAGGTGACCATCGGGCAGACACCGTTCCAACTCATGTACGGACAGGAGGCCGTGGTACCGGTAGAATTCATGGTTCCTAGCCTGCGGATTGCAATTGAGAATAAATTGGGAGATATGGAGAGTCTGAGGGAACGACTCTATCTCTTAAATAAGTTGGACGAAAAACGGGCTTTGGCACAATGGGCCACTGAAGCGACGCAGCAACGGAGGAAGGTCTGGCACGATAAGCATATCCGACGAATGCAATTTACACCGGGCCAATTGGTTCTAAAATACAACGGCCGAAATGAAATCAAGCCTGGAAAGTTCAAAGTGAAATGGATAGGCCCTTACAAGGTTCGGGAGGTGGCCGCAAACGGGTCCGTAAAGCTGTGGACCCTCGACGGACGGGAAATTCCGGACGCGGTGAACGGCTCGAAATTGAAGGTGTATCACGAACGGCCGATGACATCACTGCGAGGACCAAGTACTTAGAAAAAAAAAAAATGAAAAAAAAAAAGAAAAAAAAGAAAAAAAAAAATTATAAATAATTTTTTTTTTAAAAAAAAGAAAAAGAGAAAAAAACAAAAAAAAAAAAAAAACAAAAAAAAAAATGACGACAAAACAAAGCAGCTCATATTGAAGAACGAATGGTACCGAAGGGAAGGGCATGAGCAGGAAGTAAGGGAAACATAAGCGGTTTGCAGAAAAGAGCATGGGAGCAGACGAAATTCACAAAAATAGGGTGTTTCATAGACTTTGAAGGTTCTAAATTGGCCTTGGCGGCGGGGGCGCTGCCCCTCGACCCCCCAGGGAGCGCGCCTGGGGCTCTGCCCCAGGACCCCGCTGGGGCGCTGCCCCTCGACTCCGCGGGGGCGCTGCCCCTCGACCCCGCTGGGGGCGTTGCCCCCTAGACCCCCAGTCGGTTTAGTTATCAACCCTTGGAGAGTGTGACCAGTTGACGAGACTCGGAGCTGCTACATATTTGCATTGGCTGAAGGAAGTTGATTTGTACTATAAGAGGAGGAATTTAAAAAAAAAACAAAACGGTTAAGACCGTTATTGTTGGACACTGCACAGTAGTATGGGATCACGACAGCATAGTACTTGGAGACAGAAATTACAGGTTTCAAAACCAGCCAGTAGCAGCAGAGGACCGAGGGTTTCACAGTCTAGAGTCCGCATTGCTGGTAGCATGGATACTGCCAGAAAGCACCGTCCACACGTACAACAGCCACAAGCACAAAAGGAAGAGATTACTTGGAAGACTGTGACATTCGAGGGTTTGAGTGGAGTGGAGTGCCGAACATGGTGGGATAACACTCCAGACGCACATTTTTTGAAGGGACAGCTTCGAAGAGCAGGAGTACACTGGGCAATTCAGATGCCTTTGCCCTCCATTAGAGAGTACGAGGGACCTCTCCGAGGCATGATTGATACATTCGATCGGGATAGCCGGCATAGCACTCTGAAGTATTGTGGCACTGAGATACAGATTTCATTTTCTGCCCAGGAGATATCGAGGGTTTTTGGCATACCTGGCATGCACGGGAAGAAAATAGATTTAAAGCCCAGGAAACTGTCCCGCGAAGAAAAGGAAAAGTACATTAAGCTGGTTTCCAGAAACCTGTCTCAGAGTGAGTTGGAGTCATTGGCTGGCGCTTCTTCAAAGAATCGGGGAATCAAGAAATCATTTGTGGCTCCCGGAGAGTGGCGATGTTTGATGGACATCGTGAAGAGCAGGTTGACCGGGGCTAGTAGGGCCTCCGACATTGCCCTTACACATCTCATTTTCATGAACGGGATCCGTAATGGTACGGTGTACGATTGGGCTTCAGTTATGGCGGAGAGGCTGTATGAGTTCATGACTCTACAGCATTGGACATTTTACATGCCCCATATTGCCATCGGGTTGTTCCTGAATGCTGCCCGAGAGCAGATTCTAGCAGAGAAGCTGAGGCCACAGCCAGTTGATATTGCTACGGGAGAGCCTCTTATCTTTCATTGGCGTCACTTGGATGCTGGCGGAGTACAGACAGGGTCAAAGAGGAAGCGCCAAGTCCTCTCAGAGTCGGAAGGGGAGAATGTGGACAGTGGCCAAGAGGAGTCGAGTGAAGACTTGGAGGAGGAGGAAGGCAGCGAGAGTGTTGCAGTGGGAGACTCTGACACTCTCGATACAGAGGTACCATCTGAAAGTGCATTTGCTCCAACTCCACCGTCTGAGAGTGCACCACCTCTTGTACTATTCACACCACCAGTACCCTTGGCGACTGTTGCAGCGGGGACCTCTGTACTGTTCGGTACCACATTGGAGGCTGTACCCATGCCACGGTTTGGAGAGCTCCGACCCCCTGTTGTGCTACACCCGGCGGGTCAGGCTTCCGAGCCACCTACAGCTCAGCCAACCGACCCAGGACAGACTAGCAAAGATGGTGTTGGAGGTTTAGAGCAGGAGCAGACACAGCCGCGAGAGCAGGTTACATTGGATGTTGTTGGTACTGAGGCCATTGTGCGAGTTGGGCCAGGGGTATTGGAGGAGCCGGCTCGAGCGTTGCCGACGGGGGATGAGGACTCTTCAGTGCTGTCATGGTTGGAGCAGTTCACATTACCCCCGATAGCAATGATAGCTCCCATTTCACTTTCCCCTGCCAGAGTAGTGTTAGAGAGGCCTTCAGAAGTTATTGACCTGGATGCAGTGATGTCGCCACTAAGAGAAGAGCCAGTAGCCCAGGAGAGAGAGATATCCGAGAGACCAGTTCCTATGGAGGGACAGAGACCGCAAGCTGAGGCTAGTGAGGAGCCACCAGCCCTGACAGGGTCACGGAGGGCGGTGCCAGCGAGGGAGTCCGCGCAGAAAGTGTTGGAGTAGTACTTGGCGGATGTAGCCGCAGTAGCTGCTGGAGCCCAGCGGGTCATAGCCTCAGCAGAGCTTCAAGCTCAGGAGGGGGTTGCTGAGGAGTTGGAGCGCCTCTTGACCTTTGTGCGGGTTGGCTGTCCACAGGCATTTGCAGAGTGCTTTGAGGCTAGGGGATGGCCTACTCAGGAGTCTCTTACGATGTTGGAGGATTGGGCTCTTAGTGCGACGGTGGGCGAGAGCCGGATTCACGGTCTTATCCGAGAGTTAGAACAGGCCTTTCGAGAGGAGTATTTCACTCTCAGGCGGTTAGAGCATGCTTCCTCAGTACATCAGGCTACGGGATTGGCAGCAGAGGCAGCTCGGGAGGAGGCAGCTTCCCGTCTTACAGCTTTGGAGACTGCAGTGGTTCAGGAGAGGGAGTCTTGGGCGGCTGAGCGGAGTACTATGGTGTCGGAGTTGGACACTTTACGGGCTGCATTGGAGACTGAGCGTGCCGAGCGGGCTCTTCTTGAGACTCGCCTTGGTTCTGCTTTGGAGATTGTGGATGCGAAGGAGAAGGCAGTGCTCGAGGCAGCTAGCATGGTTCGGAAGGCTATGGAGCTTAAGATGAGGGCAGAACAGGCTTTACAGCTTCGGACAACTCAAGTGTACGAGTTGCGGGCTAAAGTCACTTCCGGCACAGCCACAGCCGCGCCATCATCATCAGGGACGCTTCCTACGCCCCCTCCTGAGTAGTTTGTAGTAGGCTCATTTTTGTCTATGTTATATTTTGTAAAAGTCGTCGGTGCCGACTTGTTTTTTGGGGGGGATGATGTTGTCGGTATATTTTGTATGTACGGGTGTTGTGTAATAAACTTATGTTAATCTCGGCAGTTAGTACCGAGAGTGTGAACCGTTACGACGTGACATTTCGGTGGTGTCTCTTCGGAGGTTATATGTACACATTGCTTTGAGTGTGAATGACATGATTTGGTTTTCTGAGTACTTTATGTTTACCGAATTGCAATACTTTCCTGTGTTCATGTTTATTAGTTAATGTGTGTTTATGCAACTATTCTTGTTGACCCGGGAGGGAAAACATCTTTATGTGGTAGGATGCATGATGTATATATGTTTGGCATGTAATAGTAAAATTTTCTTAGTGGATTTGTCGGAGTTCCTTAATATCCTCAGGATTTAGGTTGTGCTGGCTAGTGCAAGTTGAGCTTGTAGTATTGGTATGGTGTGGAGAGGTTGTGGCAGTTGGATTTTTGGAGTGGAGGAGGTTGTAGGTGTATGTAATGGGAAAAGGGTTGTCATACACAGTATGGACTTTGTAAAAGACATGAAAACATTATATATTCTAGTCTGTAGTGCAATTTTTCAAATGTATGTATTTCACTTTTTATTTTGTATCTGCCTTTTCTTGCACACAATCACTTTTGCGCAGGGATTGTTGGTAAGTGTCCAGCATATCCCCTTGGGATTTGTGACATGGTCTAACAGCCTCCTGTGAGATCCTTAACTAGGATGGTAGCAGTTTCCTGGAAAGATGCAACTTTTCAGAGAAACGGCCAGCTCAACTCCCTCCAAGTGATATCAGAGCGGGGTTACAGGTTTGAATCCCCTCGGGTACTGCTGAGGGGGAGATTCTTGTTAAGTGTCCAATATATCCCCTCCGGATTTGTGACATAGTCTAACAGCCTCCTGTGAGATCCTTAACTGGGATGGTAGCAGTTTCCTGGACAGATGCATCTTTTGGGAGAAATGGCCAGCTCAACTCCCTACAGAGATGCCAATATGAATTTGATTATCCGTGAGATAGGCAACATTTGACAATACAAGATTGAAACTGTGACAAAATGTTTCCATGACATTTGTGATGGTTGGCATCTACTATACCATGTTGTTATTGGATTTTTGCATTTTGAAATGATCTAGAAGACACATTTGCTAGTAGGTGAAGGTTAGGGATCTGTTTGTACTTTGAATTATATGTTTATTTTGGATCAAAAAATATCAAAAAATTTGTCAAAATTATTATGTTAAAACATCATATTGAGTTGATGGCGGCCGATGATCAGTTAGTCACCTGTGATTGAGATAACACTAATGGCTTCAGTTTGTGTTTATATTTGTTTAATCTCATAAACCATCTCTTTGTTGTATGCATTTGATTTAGGGAGAGTCCTTAGGGTTTGGAACAGTTCTGTCTATGACAGTCAACCACGGATTGACATCTGGTTAATGTGCTATTTTATTGTGATATAAGTGCTAATCTTAGTTAGAATCATAAACAGGTCAAGTGGGGCTAGAAAACAACCTATTCTTTATCCCAATTATAAAAGAAGCCTTGGGAGGGAAGCGACATGAAACATCACAATCAGACAAATGTATAAAACAAATTAATTTATGGCTAACTTGACTAACTAGAGCTTTCATTAACAATGTTAACATTGTTAAGGTATAATAATTTGTCATTACATCATCTATTTTCATATTTCTGACGTAAAAGGTAGCATATTCTGTTCATTACAGATGGTCCGCATAAACAAATATTGGAAGCAGAAATATGCAGTTAGCAGCCTTTGGCTCTATTGCATGCTCACAATGTTCCATGTCTCGGAAAGGACCTTCTTTTGCTATCCTAAGGCTTTTTTAATACTAAAATTGATGGACAGAACCTTCAGGGTAGAAAATAAATCAATTTTTATGACTGAAATATGATCATAGGCTTACATGCAGTAACCTTCATGTATGATTCAGCTGATAATCCTCTGTGCAGTAGCAACTAAATAAAGGCGACCTTCAACATTGCTGGGACTCCAATGGTGACATTGGGAAAATTGAAACAAAAGCCTATACTTTTCTGTACTGCTGTGAATGAATGAGGAAAATAATGACAAGGTTTAATCATTTGATGTATAAATACATGGCAGTGTCTGTTATAAAGCCAAATAGATTGACCAAGATTTAGGGCAACAATCAGGCTGGCCCTACTTGAAGAAGGAGCCGGCTATGCAGCTGACAGATTCCCCCACACAACATCATCCTTCTGCATAGCCTGTTGCATGGCATACCATCCATATTCACCCGCATGTCTCGTCATTGTCAGTACTGTACTATGCACGAGTGTGTGGTAATTATGTTAACTCATTTGTCAGGAGGAATATGCAATATTAAGCAAACTAAAACGTATATCTTACCAAGGGGGACACGTTTTTTTTTTTCAAACTACTCTTATATATTTTACAGTTTAGCCCATTCTGCCTAAATTTATGTATTAGAGATGGAATTAAATTATTTTATAAATAAAATTAGTTGGAAAGATATATATGTGCAGACATAACTTATCTTTTTTAGTATATTGTAAAAAAATATAGTAGTTTCAACATAATAGTTTATTAATAAAAATATAATAGTTTTAACGAAAAATAATTTTCATTCAAGAAAATTTATTTAAATATTTTTTAATTAGTCCGGCCTATTAGATTAATGTTTTTTCATTAGTCTTTTTAACCATTGGTTTGTATGGAAAGATGAAAGGATATATGGAAGGATTGTATTATTTTTTAAATGATTATATTAATTAGATGAATTTTTAAATAAGAATATATATACTAAGATTTTATTTTATAATATTTGATTTATGAATGTTATAGAGTAATAGTGTTAGAAGGATAAAGTGAATAAGATAGATAGTTGGAGATAATGAGATCTAAATAAAGAGGGTGGGGGAGAGATAATATAGAACCTTAAGCCCTAACTCTATCCATAAAACTTACCAGGATGTAAACCCTAATCATAATCTTAAATGATAAACCTTATCACAAACATTAAACGGTAATCCTAGCCCTAATAATGACATAAACCTAAACATTATTCTAACCCTAATAAAAACCCTAACTTTAACCATAATACTAACTACAATCCTAAATCTAACCTCGATCCTAACCTTAACCCTAACCATAATTAGAATTGTAACCTAAATATAATACTAATCATGATGTAACTCCTTACCCTTATTATTATTGTAACTCTAAAACCTAAACCCTATTCACAACCCTAAACCAAACATTAAGATTTTTTAAAATATAATAATGGGAAAAGTTCCCATGAAAATTAGTATATCTAATTAGCTTTATATAAACAAAGATAAAGTACTAATATTAAATGAAAAATAGATTGGTAATTTTTTTATTTTTTTATTGTGATATATTTAAATTATTTGACTTGCTGTGGAAAATATCTCCTACTTACATTTAATAGTTTTAATTTTTTATATTTTTAAAAAAAATTAATTTTTTTAATTGTATAGGGAACAATTTTTTTTTTACTATTTTAATGAATAGTTATGCTTTCATGTTTATATTTTAATTTATTTTCTACGTCAACTAACTTGAAATACATAACTATTTCTACATATGAACTGTCATTAAAACAATAAAAAATGTCTGATTTTAAAATAGAATTTAAAATTTTAAAATTATTTAAAAATATAATATAAAAAACATAAGTCACTAAAATAAAAAATTACAAATAAATTACTATCTAGATCAATTTTTATTTTTAAAATTATAAAATAAATAAACAAGCATAAAAAAATTATTACTATTTTTATTAACATTTTAAAAATAAACTGAAAAATCTTTTTGGTTAAATATATTCCCATTGTACAATTTTTTTTAAAATGTACTTACTCAAGCCAAGAATTCATATTTTATTTATCACATTTGTACCAGCGCAAAAAGATAAGTTACAGTTGAGTACATTAACTGTAGGTTATTCCTTTCTTTTCCGTGGACAGTACGATTTTATTTTGATTATGACGAGATGCAGTATGGATGGCCGGTATGTGTATGCAGTTTGTCATAGACATGTAGGGGATTTTGTCGGCTTGGTAGTCGGTGCCCTTGAAGAAAACCTATTTTCCCTTTGAAATATCTGTAGTGATGTAACATTGATAATTGTATTATCCTTGTGACACTTGTAGATGTGACAATATGAAGTCTCGAATCCAGTCGAGTGCTCAATCTCCTTTCCCTAAACCGTACATTCAAATTCTCTGTAAAATGAGTTTGAGGTGAAGAAAATTTGATAGGAGAGAAATATACCTACGTTACTAGATTTGGACTCTGGACCCATGAATTGGGTCCGAGTCCGGATTTGCATACCAGTCCGAGCTGGATCCGGGCAAGGTCCGTGTTTGGACCTGTGGGTCCGTCTGGATCCGCGGGCCCGCGGATCCGGACAGACCCACAGGTCCAAACACGGACCCTGCCTTGATCCAGCACGGACCCGGGGGGATCCAGCGCGGACCTTCGAGGTTCCTACGCGGATCCATGCGAATCCCCAGGGACCCGCGGCCTATGAAGGCATAAATTGGGTTGAGACCACTTAAAATGTCATTTTTTAATTGTTTTATTTTCATCTAACCCTAAAACGACCCCGCGGATTCGGATGGACCCACACGTCCAAACATGGACACTGCCCGGATCCGGCGCGAACCCTCTTGGGGATCCAGCGTGGACCCTTGAGGATCCTGTGCGGATCCATGCGAATCCCTAGGGACCCGCGGCCTATGAAGGCATAAAGTGGGTCGAAACCACTTAAAATGTCATTTTTTAATTGTTTTATTTTCATCTAACCCTAAAACGACCCTTATTATGGGCCTCCAAACATATTTCATTTCTCATTTTGCTCTCTATTTTGCTGGATCTGCACTGGGTCCTTTTGATGTGAGTTTCCAGTTTTCTAGTTCAGGGGTGGGAGGATTTATACAACTATAACTTTTAAGTATAAGTTTGAGTTTACTTATACTCTAAGTTATATTTGTATAAATACTTTCAGGATGTTTGAGATAGGTTCTAGCTTCATAGGAGTTAAGATGCAGATTCTAGATTTTGGGGGTTTTCAAAAAATTCCAGACTTAGCCAAATTTCAGGATTCAGCAAGCATTCAGCAGGTCAAACTGAAGCTGGCAAAAGGATTCTCAAAGGGTTTTAACTCGTTTTATCACAAATCACTTGGTTTCGACCCCATCTCTATGATATACATAGCTTAGCTCTCGCCCAAATCGCAGACAGACATGACTTCCCAACAGGCCAAAATCACTCAAACCTCATTTGCCGGACCTAGGGACTTGAAAACAGCCACCAACAAAGACTACCTAAGACCTAGTTATGAAGACTTTTACATTTGGCATTGATCAATGATCAAGCATCATAGATTCATACTATGAAATGATTTAGTTTTACAATTATGTATAGTTCTCATATTTTTTTGCGCACACACACACACACACACACACACGAACCCATACGAATCATAATGGGAATTTTTTTTTCACGAATCCACAAACCTGAATCCGTCCCGGAACCCGAACCGACAACTTAGAAATATACATAAGAATGAGGAAACAAGTTTTAGAGAGAAGGTGACAATGGTTGTTTTTTAAATCACTCCTCTTAAGGTTTTTTCACTTTTGGTTTCAGATGGTTGTCATGATGGGTGCCACAAGTCAGATTAATTACTCTCAAACTAGTTTTGATATCATATAATCATCCTTCCTTGTGCATTAGTTTATTTTCTTGGCTTCAAGTTGGCCTACAAGCCTAATTAATGGATTGTTTCAGTAGAAATCTTTGTCAGGAAAATTAAATCATGTTTCATGCCGATGCACGAGGAGAAAAAATAGGGAATTGTTCTGAAGTCTCTAGTATCAGACAATTTATCAAAGAATGGACAAAACTGCTTTGTGGAGGTTAGAGAAGGTTCTGAGCACTGGGAAGATTAGCAAAGAGGAGCATCAACATTTGTGCATCCGATTTTAGATTATTTAAACAGCATCTTAAGAAGAAGGGAATTGTCTTGAAATTGGATTTGTATTTAAATGAGGGTGAGGTGCAGTTTCTCTTTATTTTATATAGGCATGTTGATTTCACAAAGAATGCTTATCTAGTGCTTAATATATGTGCATAATTGCCACTCTCTCTCAATACAAATATACTGGTGCCAAATTGTATACCTCTCATGATAGCATATCTCTTGAATGCAATTACAAATGTTAATGGCATATCCAAGCAAAGTGTATCTATTATGCAACCCCAAAGTTCTATTGAGAGATTATTTAACTTCTCAAATGGGAGTACTTCCATTTAATGACCACCTTGTTGTTTATGAGTGTTGCGTTTCCTTTTCCATAAAATTTGTTTAAGTTTATTTCATAGATTGGTCAAGGCAAGCGATTTTCAGAAGTCACAATAATTTGATTTCTAATATTTTTCCTTGGATAGCAGAATTTTTTGGAGCAAAAGGCGTTCCCATTGCTGAAGGGCTGTGGTGAATTTTTGCTGGACTGGTTAGTGGAGTATCCCAAAAGTGTCCTTGTGACCAATCCTGCAACTTCTCCAGAACACGAGTTCATTGCTCCAGATGGTCAAAAGGCTTCTGTAAGCTATGCAACTGCAATGGACATGGCTATTATCAGAGAAATATTTAATGCCACGATATCTGCAGCTAAGGTATATTTGAGCTATTGGGTGATCTGTGCTTTAATTTTTGCGTGTATTCTGCATTAGTAGCATGTCTAAAGCATTGATGGGACTGTTTTTGTTCTATATAATATTATCAAGATAATGGGGAATTGAGGGTTGTGTGTTTTTTGAATTTTTCACTTTAGTGATGGAAAGAGTTAGTAATGATTTATTTTTTTTAAAATTTTTTTTGCAGGTGTTGGGAAGCACAGATGATGATTTGATTCAAAAAATGAAGGCTGCACTACCTAATCTCTTTCCACCCAAAGTTGCTAGAGATGGTTCTTTAATGGAATGGGTAAGACGATTCGCATTGAGTTGTTGAAGGGAAATATATGTATTTGAGTGCCCTTTTGCAAAATGTGGAGCGTGTTAGATTGAAATTATATTTTCTTTAATCACTGGATATTTGTTTAGAGTGTGACTGTTGATGTGCAGCTGGAGATTGTTGTACAAGGTGTCATTATTCTCTATAATATTATACATCTAGCATGAAAATGATCTCAAAATATGATTGCAATCCCCTCACCGATTTAGAACCATTCTACCTTTTTCTGATCCCTAAACATTGCCAGACTATATGGGCAATCACTTTTCTGGTTCTGGTGCGTACAAATTTTTATACTGCAGCTCCATATCAATCAGATACCAAGAATGAGATAGGTCAGCCCTACATGACAAATGATCATGTCTGAAGAAATTGAAAAGTTATTTTATCATGATATTTCTAATTAAAGATGATACACAATGTTTTAAAATCATTATTTGTGCCAAGAATGCAACAAAGTGTATGATAAAATAAATCCTACTTGATTAGCAGTCCAAATTATAATTTCTACTCATTGAGTACTTGAACAAATGTAATGGACTGATTTTTCTTTATGATACTTATGTGCTGATCACTTGGCATGTGACATTCATTTCATTTTACAATACTGATTTAGTATTTACAGAACAAGTATGCAAACTATCATTTTTGACTGGCCATTGGATGCATTTACAAGTTATTGGTTTTAGCTACAGAAAGGAATAGGTTTTCACAGAGAATCATTTATTAAATCTAAGAATCTTTTGGAAATAGTGTGATAGTTGAACTGGTTTTCACAAACCATCGTAAATTAAACCAAAGGCTTTATTTGGTTGCAAGAGATTATTTGTTATAGTTTGTAATTTTGTAGTTATCTTGGGAAGCTTATCCTCAAATGGTTAGCTAATAACCATATCATGAGTTAATTTTCAAACACTGCTTCCTAAGGATATATTTGTTATGGTATTTAGTTTACTTAGGGAGCTTACATAATTGGCCAGTTAAGATGCATCCATATAAGTTTAATAAGGAACATGACATCCTTGCAGCTGCTATTTACTTCAAGTTGTTCTATGAGTTTTGTTTAAGAAATTAAGTGGGTTTTAACAATAATGAAATTGCTTCTTCCTATATTTAACTTCATTTTCCTTAATTTCTAGGATCTGTATTCCTACAATAGACAATTAAATAAAATCTAAATGTAAGACCTGCTTAATACATGTTTAGAATCTTTTGTATATTCTGTATCGTTTCACAAGATGTGTATTCTATTGAATTTGGCAGGCACAAGATTTTCAGGATCCAGAAGTGCAACATCGACATATGTCACATTTGTTTGGGCTCTATCCAGGTCACACGATAACAATGGAGGACACCCCAGAATTATCCAAAGCTGCTGTTAATAGCTTGATTAAAAGAGGTTTGAAATCAAAGCTTGGTTGTGCAAAACACTTTTATCCCATTTCTTACATGGAAGTTTGACTTTGTATGTTATCTCTGGATAAGTAAAATTGTATTTCATTTGTTTCCTGGATGGCATTCAGCTATGGTGACAAATAAAAGATTTTACAATGGGAATGTTAATGGATATTACAAGCCTTATGCTATCTTAACTTTTAAGTAGATTGCCAAGTCTATTTCATCCATTTTACTGGAAATTTTTGTGATGTCTTTTGAAATTGGTCTCAACTCTCAAGTTAAATGGCTACAAGTCTAGAGTTAAGACCATTCCCTCCTTCCATATTTCATTGATAATTACTGTATGCACTAGTTTCAAAAATTGCTTCACTTCATTTTTGTTTTGTTAGGTTTTAGCTGTGTCAAAAAGAAATGGCAGGCTTTTTACACTCTTGTTTGTACACGATGTTTCACTCTTTGGTAGTTATTCTTCACTATTAATTCAAATCTCTGTTTGCTATCAGTATGTTATCATATTGAATTCTCCTTAGCAGCCCTTGATCTCTCTGACTAAAGTGCTGTATAATCAGGGGAGGATGGACCAGGATGGTCAACTGTATGGAAGATTGCGCTCTGGGCACGTCTTCACGACAGCAACCATGCATATCGAATGGTCAAGAAACTTATTACCCTGGTGGATCCTGCTCATGAAGAAATGTTTGAAGGCGGGCTTTATGCAAACTTATTTACAGCACACCCACCTTTTCAAATTGATGCAAATTTTGGGTAACAAACTTATCGTGTTCACCGCTGTCCCATTTTTAAATGAACTTGACAAAGTAGAATGAAATATATATTTTCCTAATTGGTCATGAGCTAATGTAGCACAGTAGAATCTTGTCAGAATTTATAAATTTTCTTTTGTTTATGATATAGGCTTCTAGTAAAAATATAAGAACTGAATATGCATATGTTGATTATAAAACTTTTGCCAGGTTTGCATCAGCCATTGCAGAAATGCTGGTTCAAAGTGATGATAACAACCTATATTTGCTACCTGCATTACCCAGAGATAAATGGCCTAGTGGATGTGTTAGTGGATTGAAGGCTAGAGGCCATACAAAAGTTGCAATCTGCTGGAAAGAAGGGAAATTGCATGAAGTTGGTTTGATGGTGCACAATCACTGTTCACCCAAAAATTTGTATTATAATGGGATTAGTGCGACAGTTGAATTATCTGTGGGCTATGTTCACACATTTAACAGATATCTCAAGATGGTTAGGTCATTCCCATTATTAGGCAGAGAGAAAATGTCACAATCTTCGTGTTGCATCAGCTGAGTGTAAATTTCTATCTTAACTTTTTAATTCAGAGAATGACTGTAATATCTTGCTTATGACTTTTTCCTCATCTATTTTTGGGCAGCCTATATTCTGGTCAATTCCCTCTACCCACATCAAGCTCCCACGGTCTAACTTATATTGGCCTTTTATTTTGATCTGCCGACATCGTCTCCACTATGACAAGGTACAGGCAAATCTATTGTTGCTTATGAATAATTGTGAAAGAATTACGTTTACTTTGAGGCTCTTCTGAAGCATAATGTTATGCCAATGTGTGATGAGAGTTTTATGAAGAATAAATTTGACCTATTTTTCTAAGGTCAACTATGTATAATTGTATTACAGAATATAATAACGGAATGTCGTTTTTGAGATCACTTTATATCTCGTTCCTTGATCCAGGATTTTGATATTGGGTGTCGGTGGTAATAAAGCTTGATTTTGCTGCTAGTCAACTCTTAGGCTCTTGGTGGCATGCATTGGCAATTTTAAAACAATTCACAGAAATGAATTGCTGTCATATTGCAAGTCAACTGAATCGCCATATAAGATTTATGCCAGACTTAAGTAGCAACCAGTGAAATAATGCCTAGTTTCTATTTGTGTTGCTTGAGTTGTCATATAAATAAATTGTCTAGGATGCCTGTTCTAAACTGTGAATAACAAACTACTTAATAATATCAGATTTCCACAATCCATATTTAATTACAATTGCGTTTCTGGATTTGATTGTGTTTGTTTTTAGCATCAACGTTTCGGATCACACTCTGTGATCCATCATCAGGAATAGAGAGAGAATCAGCAGTGAGTGATCCGAAACGTTGATGCTAAAAACAAACACAATCAAATCCAGAAATGCAATTGTAATTAACAAACTACTTGACAAAATATCGATAGATGCTGGAGAATCAGCAGGGAACACAAGATTGTAGCATAAACAAAGATGGCTCGTTTGTTTGAAGGCATGGCTTGGATATAAATGAGTATATCAGTAGAAATTAGAATGATCTATTGCACAAAGAAAGCTAAAATTTTTATTTCACTCTAAGAGCCAAATTTTACTCCCGTGAATGCAATTTAACTTTTCCTTCTGTTATAATATGAAATCATGTTACTTTTTTCGGTCATTACCAAATATTCATGGGAGTTGTCTATCCTGACGCAAAAAGCGACATGGTAGATGAAAAAAGCATGCCATGCCATACCAAAATACATAGCATGAATGCATAGTACCATATAAAAGTGGTGCATACCAGCTAGCGTGCGGGAGAAACATGGGATAACGGAGTTAAAAGTTTTAAAAGTTCTGTTATCTTTTATGGTAGCGAAAGCTGAAAATAGTAATAGTTGATAATCGTAAAAGAAAATGTTACGGCTAGGGCAGAATGGTACAATCAACAGCAATTGTCAGGAAAGAGCGGTACAATTAAGTTTTGCTAGTGGATTTAGAGTTAACGGTGCGGTTTTCGAGAAAATGCGGGAATGATTTAAGAAGAATGAAAAGGCATGTCGTGTTATCTGCAATAAAAGCCCCAAAGTATAAGAAAGGAAAAATAAAAAGAGAATAAAATTTGTACTTAAATATGAAATTTTATATTTTATGTATAATTCTTGATGGAGAAAACATAATGGGGAGGACAAACTAATTAGCATTCAAAACATGTACACATTTTCAAGAACTAAAAACTTGAGCTATGGCATGTGTTTCATCAAGATTTTATGCAAAGAAACACACACATATTTTTCTTGTTAAACATAACAATAATGTATTATGCTTATTCAACAAAATGTGTACATGTTTTGTTATGCTAAAATCACATACATGTTTTTATTTTAAATAAAACATACCCATATTTAGTTCAAATAAGATGTGTTTAGACCTATACTCAAGCTTGGATGAAAGCCTCTAATTTGGGAGCTTCATTTACCTTCTTTTGACATTTTTTTTCCAATCTAGTTTTTGAACTTCATTGTCACTAAGTTTACACATTATCAAGTTGGCATTTATAAAATTACCACAATTTCAATGTCTCATGATCTTTCCAACCATATAATTTTTTCAATATTTGAACAACGTGAACATTTTAAAAAAAATTTCTTTTATCAGTCTTTTTATAGTTATTAGAGATATGTGTACCTTTTTTAAATTAGTTTTGACTAGGTTGTCTAAATTTAAAATTAATTATATATTATTGTTCTACACTTCATTCTTTATACTTTCAAAAAATATTTTTTGTATTTTGGATTATCTTGGTGCAAGTTATGTGACATGCATGAACATGTACCTAATTTCTAGGATGCATCCACTTTGAAAAATCATGTAAAAAAGAAGTTAACAAAATATTACAGAAAAATACATAGCTTTTAGTATTCACTATTAACTATCTTTCTACCAAAGGGTTTTTCAAAATATTAAATGTTATGTTAAGTATAACTTTTTTTATCCACACACCAAACACTATGTTATGTTTTAGTATAACATTTCTGATCCACACAAAAGGTACTATGCTATGTTTTGCTTAAAAATAAGAAAAATTTTGTGTTTGGGAAGGATTTGACCCTCTTAATCTTATCTATTCTAGAAAAATATTAGTATTTTAGAAAGTAGATTCAGAGTGCTACAATTCTTGTTGTTTTGGTATCTTCAGAGTTTTAATGCACGAGTCTCAAATTGCTCGTATGGGTTTAGGTTTAGCTGATTTTAGGAAAAAAGTGACCGCTTATACCTCCTTTTGTTTACCATGTTCGTGCACTTGTCTACTCTCCCATTTCTGATTTGGAATGAGTAGGGTCTACAAAAAACCAACTAGAAACACATGCTTTGTTTTCTTTTTGTTAGTAAACCATGCACTTGATAACATGCTTTTGTACAAGATGAAAATGAGAGCAAAGACGAAGGGGATTATTACTCCTTTTCTAAATTGTACACTTAGAAGGAAGATGTCTCAATAGGATAATTGAGGACGTAAGTGTTGAATGAGGTAGTTATCCTTTACTAAATATCTAACTAAAAATGGAAAGGAGGAAATATGCAATGTATATGAAAAATAGACAAATAGAGACAAAATTAGAAATAATAGACTAATAACTAACTATTAGAAATTGGAAATGAGTTGAATCGAGGTCCAAAGTATTGTACTAACTTGTGATTTCAATCTAAGCTGAAGTTGTAGGGTAAATATTGTTTCAAATATTTTATAAACAAGAACAAAATGTTTCAAACATTATGTTCCAAGTACTTTTGCCTAGAATTTTTAGGATCTTCATATTGTTTCCAATGTACCTGAATCTTTTTTGATAACTCCATAACCTGTTCTTACATACAAAACAATGGAAAAAAGGTTGGGTAAAATAGTTTTTCCTTGGTTAAACCCCTATTTAGGAATCAACCTTGAAAATGAAAAGAAATTGCATAAAGGAAAATATGTTAAAAAGGTAAATATTTGATTCACCTTGCATAAACCCTCATAGATGGATGTAAGAATTGTTCATACCTATGAAGGTGTTTGAATGTGCTTGAAATCAATGAGTTAACCTTGGAATGTAGAATACTAATCAAAGATGCACTTACAAATGCATGGATCTATTAACTCCACTTTTAGATTTTCAATGTAGATATGCTTGACAATCACTTGCAATGAAGGAGAGATGAATATGAATGGAAGCAAGGATATTCTTTCTTGATTGAGAAATCCTCTACTTTTCCCTCATGAGAGAAATTTTCTTCAATGGAGAATATTGCCTTGGAATTGATTTGAATAAATTGGAGAAACTAGATCTTGGATGTTTGCCTTCAAATCTTGAATCCAATTGCTTGAATGCTTGATTGTTCTTGATATCTTGATTGCACTTGATAGCTTGAGTATAGTTATGATATGCAAAATGAGGAGAGATAAGATGTTTATATACTTCATCCATCATTTTGAGATCCAAAAATAAGCTCGGATTACCACATGATCTAATTTCCCACTAACACCCTGAAATTGGGCTCCAAGCCAAATTTGGACCAAAAAGTATGGGAATAGAACATTTGAAATGTTCTATTCCTAGGTACAAAATGTTTCAAATGTTCTGTACCTAAGGGAGTTGACCCAATTTTGAACTGAGTGTCAAGATGGTGGAAAATATGTGGGAAAAAAAGAATTAGGTTGCCAAGATCAAGTGTAATGGACATCAGATCTCAAAATCACCAAAATTGAGCCTAATAGAAATAATGGGTGCTAAATTTTTAGGACAATACATTTAGCCCCCACTTTAGTGGGAATATGCGACAAACTCATTCTTGTACTAAAGTAGATCAATGAATAAGAAGGATCTCATCAAGGTCAAGGAGACAAAGTAACATCAAGCTTGCAACAAACTTAAGTCCTTGTCAAATCTAAATCAAAGATAAAAGAGTCATCACTCAAAAGAGATAAAGACAGAAGGAGAGAGAGGCTCAACCACTAGCCTAGTAAGGTATTGCCTTTCTATGGATCATGCAAAGAGAAAGTGATTCTACAAAAGATGGCATTGATAGTCTAACAAGTTGTGTTATTCTAGTCGACCCATCAAAACAAAGGGATCATTCCTTAAGGAAATAATTGTCTCCACTAAGGGAACCTGAAAAGGCAATCAATTCTAAGGAAAAGCATTGTCTCCAAAGAGATCTAGAAAAGGAGGATCAATCCTTAAGGAAAGCATTGTCTCTATCAAGGGATTCATTGAATAATTGATAGGGACATGATAATGAAAAGATGAATGTAAGGAAAGCATTGTCTCCTTAGCCATTCGCATAAGAGAGATTGCATTAAGTTATTGTGTGTGTGAAATGTGAAACAAAGAGAAGAGTGTATGCCCCATGTTAAAGCGATTGCAAATGTTTTAGTCAGAGAAATAGCTTTAATGGAGCATACATACACCCATAAGAGAAGTTTCCACTATGAGATTCTCCTAAGAAAGGACAAACCAAGGGAAATGAACACATGACAAAAGAGAGCACAAAAGGGCTCTAATAACTCAAGGGTCATTATGATCATATGATAACTCATGTATATCAGAATTATATCAAAATGAACTATCATCATTCCCCAAAGGTAGTAGAACTACAAACACAATGGAAGAATGTCACATAAGAGTTATGAAGAAGATTATTTTTGTGTTGGCATCACAGAGAAAAAAAAAGAATATGTAGCTACCATTTTTCATCATCCGAATCAGACAACACAAAGTCACATTTAAAAATAGTGTCACATGCATGACATAACATGTAACACCATATAACAGGAATGAGATACAAATAGAGGAATGACACAACAAGTTGATTCCTTCATCACCTTGCATAACAGAGCAACAAGGGTCGTCTAAAAGAATCCAATCAAAACATATAACAAGTAGCACATCACAATGGAAGCACATTACAACAAGCATACACAAAGAATCCATCGTATAAGAGGAGCTAGTCAAGCATATAGCATGTCCCCCATCTTAGTTTGTAGTGTTTAGGGAAGGTGGACAACATGGAAGAGGATAAACATGAAGCATGATAGATGGAGCAATAATTAGTTCCAAATAAGGACCATGCTAGGAAGATGGGTCACTTTGTTCGTCACTAGGACTAAGAGAATTGTTTTGCAAATCTAGCTGGTAAATCATGATTAACATTAATGAGTTCATGCACATCATTAGAATCATTAACATGAATATCATCATTTGCATTAGAAACATTGAAATCATCATCATCAAAAGTATCTTCTTCATCCAAATTAATTTTAATAGAATCTAAGATACGAATATAATTATCATGTTTGTTCAATTTCATCTTTTTCAAATTAACTTTCTCCCTTGGGCTATGCATAGGTTGGTCAAAGGGAATCAAAACATCATTTGTTGTCTTAGGGGAGGAAATATTTTGGTAAACACACTCACGGGTTCTAGCACAATGTTTACGGTGGCGATCACGAAAAAAAAGTTATGTTTCTTTTACTTGAGATTTGGTTTGGTTTAGGACTAGTCAACATTGTGCCCTTTTCTTCTCTAGGAGGAAGAATAGATGGTACCACACTAGGTTGAGAGATAACATTGGTGAAACATTTATAGGATATAGGAGGTGGAATGGAAGCATATAGAGGAGGTGTGGAAGGAGTAGGAATAATTCCAAGTCTAGGAAAAGGAGATGGAACATCCTTAGGATTGCTAAGCTTACAAATAATTTGGATTTTGAATTTCTAATAGGTTTAAAAAATATTGTCTTTGTGAGGTTGAATTGATTGATGCATGGAAGGACAAAAGAAGTCAAGGTTAAAGTTCCCTTGAGGTGATAAAGACTATGATTAATCATGATTATTTCTCCATCATGGGGAAATTTCAAACAATTATGAATATGAGAGACTATGGTTTTCATGGAGGCGAGCCAAGGAAGACAAAGTATAACTTGAAACTGATCCAAAGTTGAGATGAAAACAAAGGTGACATCTAGTGTTTTACCAACTTCTATGGGAAAAGTAATGGAGCCATGAGTATGATAAGTGAAACCATTGAGATCCTAGATCATCACATCAGATTTATCATAAAAATCTTGTTATGATTGTCTAGTGTAAAAATGTTCTTCGGTTATAACATTCACCATGGAAGTAGGATCTATAAGGACACCATGAGAAAGATGACCATTAACCTTTTCTATGATGTAAATAAGACCATCAGGTGCTTTAATCATCTCTTTAGGATCAAATGTAATGCAAAGGTCATGTTCAGGTTTGGGTTTGGGGTTTAAATTAATCAATAAGGTTGAAAACATTGTTGGCTTTAGTACACTTAATGTCGTATTCAACAACATAGGTCAAAGAAGAAGGTAAAGACTAAGTACACTCAATGGTATTTGGTCAAATGAGAGGGAAAATGATTGATATAAATTTACAAGTTTTGGTTGGGAGGTGCTACAGACTTGTTTCCTTCATCATTAACACCCTCAACAGATATAACATTCGAATCAATGAGGTCTTGAATAATAAATTTCAAACAAAAACTCTTCTCAAAATCCCCAATTGACAATGGTATTGACAAAAATCTTTGTGATCAAAGGATTTAGGAAAAGATTTAGATGTGTCAATTGGTTGAATATGAAGAAGTTGTAAAACATTAACATTAATCAACTTCAACATCATATTATGCAAAGATTCAGAAACATGTGTAAAATTATGAGAAGGTCTAAACATGTATGACAAATGAGCCACACCTTTGGATAGTGCTGCCATTTGCTCAACAACAATATTTGATTTAAATTATTGATCTTGATGAAGCCTTTAGGTTTTTGAATTTTTAGAAAGGAAAGAGATGCAACATCACTCTTATTAACTAGATTCATTGGAGGAGTGCTCTCAAATTGACTCACTTGAAGTTGATAATTATGAAGCATTGCACACAATTGAGTAAAAGAATAGAATTCAAAAAGAAATATCTTATCTCTAATGTTGTTTTGCAAATTAGAAATAAAAATACATTGTACATCAATATCAGGCATATGATAAGAAATTCAAGCATGCAAATTCTTAAATATACCAATGAAATCAGTCACTTTTTCTTTAACACCTTGTTTATATATACATCAAATTAGTCTAATCATGAGAGAAGTCGCTACACAATGTTTGAAAGGTTTTGACATTAGTCAAAGGATCACCCTTATCATTGTAAGTCTCTAAATGAATAATTTCCATGTATTGAGGAATAACGACACGAATGATGTCTAAGGACAAAGGGATATCAATGTCACAAGTAGGAATGTTGAACTTGGATTGAGTCACACACACAATTTGTTGTTGCAAAGATGAAGAGCCAAGCTATTGATAGTAGATTTTGTAGAGATAGTGGTAGGAGATATGTCTCAAAGGTTTGGACCATTATGGGAAATAGAAGGAATGGTAGAATATGAAAAAGGAAAACTATTATAAGTGGGCATGGATGAAGGTAGGGAAATACATGGAGCACTTGAAGGAGGAGGAAATATATGACTAGGAATGCTAACATTTGTAGGATTTATGTTTTGAATGAAGGTGGTCATGAGAGATGGAGCATAAGTGGACACACTAGGAATGGAGGTCAAAACACTAGTGTTAGGTGGAATAAAAACCAATTCTTGGGCACAATCTCCAAAATACCTAACATTGTTATCAATGAGATGAGAGATACTACATAAAATGTTAACACCATGTTTATCATTACGAATTATCTTCCTCAAACCCTCTACTACAGAGATGACCTCGAGATTGGAGTTTTCTTGTCCTAACCATTGCTCAAATTTTTCACAGGCATGGGAAATCTTTTGCACTTGCATAGGAGGAACTCTTAAGGTCTCGTCTTCATAATGAGAAGAGTGGGAAGAGTTGTTATCAACAATAGGAGGAATATCTTTAGTAGGTATGTTGGTCTCATTAAGATGCCTAGGAAACATAGAGGACTCAAGATCAAAGGAACCCATAAGTCTATGACTTCTCTAAAATAGAATGATATAGGTAGGACTCAATGCAATAACACTAATGCACAAGAAAATGAAAGATAGATAGATCTAATGTAAATATGAACTTTTAAAAATATATGTATATCAACTAAGCACAATCACACATTTAATGAAAAACACATTTAACCATAAAATCAAACATGGTGATTTAATGCATATAATGTAGTAAATATTTACTAATGCAATGTATACAAAGGAGACTTGGAAACCAAATTAGAATGGAAATGTCACGAGACAGGATTAACAAAGATGTACAAGGTGAAATGGGGAGAAAAGGAAAAGGGGATGATTACTCCTCCTTTTCCAAATTGCACACTCAGAAGGAAGATGTCCCAATAGGCTCAAGTGAGGACCTAAGTGTTGAATGGGGTAGCAATCCTTCACTAAATATGTAACTTGAAAATTGAAAAGAGGAAAGATACAATGTAGATGATCAAATAGACAAATAGAGACAAAATTAGAAATAATATACTGATAACTAACTGCCAAAAATTGGAAATGTGTTGAATTGGGGTCTAGACTGCTATATTGACACGTGATTTCAATCTAAGCTGAAGTTGTAGGGTACAAAATGTTTCAAGGGATCCTCTGATTGTTTTTTATCTGCCTAAAATAATTTCGATGACTTTGTAACCTATTCCTACAAACAAAAAATAGGGAAAATGTTGGGTAAAAGGGGGTTGCCTTGGTCAAAATCCTATTTAGGAATCAAGCTTGAAAATGGAAGAAAATTTTATAAAGGAAAGTATGTAAAAAGATAAATGTTTGACTCACCTTGCATAAACCCTCATGGATGGATGTAAGAATCACTCATACCCATGAAGATGTTTTAATGTTCTATAAATCAAGGTTTCCCTCACAAATGCATGGATCTATGAAAGCCACTCCTAGATCTTCAATTTAGATATGATTGATAATCACTTGCAATGAAAGAGAGATGAATGCAGATGGAAGGAAGGATATTCTTGCCTTATTGAGAACTCCTCTACTTGGACATCATGAGAGAGGGATTTTATTAAATAGAGAATATTATATTGGAGTTAAATTGAATGAATTGGAAAAACTAGATCTTGGATGCTTGCCTTCAAATCTTGAATCCAATTTCTTGAATGCATGATTGCTCTTGATCTCTTGATTGCACTTGATAGCTTGAATATAATTATGAAAAATGAGGAGAGATAGGATGTTTATATACTTCATCCATCATTTGGGGATTAAAAAATAAGCCAGGTTGACCATGGGATCTAATTTCCCACTAACACCCTAACAGGCTTTGGGCTAAAAAGTGTTGGAACAGAATGTTTGAAACATTCTCTTCCTTGGTAAAGAATGTTTCAAACACTCTGTACCTAAGATAATTAACCCAAATTTGAACTGGGTATTGGGATGGTGGAAAACATGTGGGAAAAGAAGAATTAGGTTGCTAGGATCAAGCATAACAGACATCAGATCTTGATATCACCTAAATGGAGCCTAATAAAAAATCCAATTATGGGTGCTAACTTTTTAGGATGGTACAACTTCAAAACACCATTTTTGAGACCTTTTCATGAAAAATGTTTTCTTACTTGTTTGTATGTCTTTTAATCACTCTCTTACTGATTGTAGAGTACTAATTTTTTTTTTCAAGACTTATACGATAGAGATTGTATTCATATTACATTTGATCTTTATTGGTTTTATAAATCCAAATATGCATGTGATGAATTAACACTACTTTGCATTATTATGTTGCTCCTTATTATGTGACACTAGTAGCTAGCCTTTTGGGGGATCTTTGTCACTTGTGCTAGTATAATTTCATGTGCAATCATAATTGATTAAAAAAAATAATAGCCTAGTTATTTTGTTCTCCATGTTGGGAGGGGCAAGAGTAGTTCTCAATCTCTTATTTCCTTCATAAAGATTTACTTTCCATTTATTGAGTTGTATACTATTTATCTATCATGTGGATTTAATCCTTGCTTAGAGGTGTCTATCCTTGATTAAGACCTCTTCCTTGAAATTATTTTTCTTTCATAAATTATCTCTCCTTTGAGTTGAAAGTGTGTTATCCCTTTCATCTAGAATCACTTTCTTAGCAATAGGGAAGATGTTTATTCTTGATCTCCTTCCCCTTTTCTTTGAGTTGAGATTTTTTATATCTTTGGTAAAGATCTCCTCTATTATTAAAAGGTTGATATCTTTGTGCAAATATCTCTTAGCTCTCTTTTTGTAGCTATGTATCCTTTATAAGGATCACTTTATACTTGTTGCAAAATATCTCAAGTTAATAAATATATTTTCCTTGTTTAAATATTTGTATCCTCTTTCTAGCATGGAGTACATATTTTTTTGTAAGGATATATTCTTAGTGATGAAGGTGTTTATCTTTGATGTGGATCTATATCTTCCTTAAGATATCAACATGGAGGTAAGTTGACATCTTAGGGGAATTGGGCATTTAAGGCCTCCTTGCTATTTTTCTT